>JAZHRO010000047.1:27070000-27688750 GCA_037157565.1 Thalassia testudinum | reverse complement strand
TAAAAATCAACTAAACCCTCTAAAATTCATGGAAAAATATTACCTAGGGTTTAGAACCTTCAATATGGCCTTGGCAACCTATTTTGACCTAAAATGAGAACCATGCCCAATTTATGACTTAATTTGGGTTTTTACGCAAATTGACCAGTCAAACATGGTTCAACCTAAAATCAAATTTTACCATTAAAATTCTTAGGTTCAAATTTGGTTGGTATAAAAATTTAGGCTTAAGAAAATACCATCTTGATCGACTTTACAAATTGATCCTCTTGAATTACTTTTTGACCCTTATCTTTTGAAACCCTTGCAAATGGCCCCCTATCTTTCTCGTTGTTCCTTGCAGAACAGTCCTCCCTGCCATTTCTGAGCAGCGCCATACCTCCAGCGACCTTGCGCGGAGGTTGGCGCCGCGCAGGGCATGGCGCCCGTTCTCAGGAACGAGCAGGAGGTTCCCTACGTCGTCCTCTGTCACAGGGACCCTCCCCTGACCCCTGCAACCAGCCATGCCTCTCACGTGAATGCATGAAAGGCATGGGTCTCCTTCTCCATCCATCTCTGGTGTGCACAACAGGTCTTTCCCTCGGGCCACTCTCCTCGCCAACGCCTTTATAAGGAGCGGCGGGGCGTCCAACCAAGGCAAGCTAGTTTTGGCCGAGAAAAACCCTCGATTTCGTCTCTCCCCTCTCCGGTCGGACAGCCCAAGCTTCCGATGATCTTTCTTCTTCCTCCTCATCGCTCTGCTGCCATACCTGCAGCAGAGCCCACTCTGCCCCGTCTTCCCACACCAGGCCGCACCAACTGGCATCTCCGAATCCCCTCCTCGTCGCCGTTACTCCTCCTCTGGGCACCTTCGTCCCAGCTCCGGCAGGCACGAGCCGGACGTCTTCCTCTCCCTCTTCGTCTACTAAGTAGGTAGGAACCTTCCCCTTACCCTCCTCTCACTTTTCCCTTATTCAATTAGCATTTCAGACCCCTCGACTGGCACTACCACCCCCATCTACTTCACCTCCGGTCGCCATCTCCAGCGAGGTCGCTCCACCTCCACAGGCCATTTCACCCCTCGTCGACAAGCCCAGAAGCTCCCCCTCACTCCACTTAAGCATTTCCCCAACTCCATTAACCACCCTTCACCTCCTGACCACCCCCCGAACGCACCCACTTTCGCACACACAGTCTGCACTAGGCACACGGACACAGGTGCTCTTGCGCCTCGCCGACCCTCGCACTACCTTCGCCACACTCCGGGGAAGCTCCCTGTGTTGTCTAACATGGCCGGGAGGTCGTCTTCGTGATTTCAGGGTTCAACCTCCTCCCCGTCATTGATGAGCTGCTGGAGCTTCTTCGCAGGCAGCTCCAGGTCTCCTCCTCTCCAGGTGTGAGCTCCAGGTGACACGGGGCAAGCCAGTGAAGGCGCCCAAGTTCTCGATTGGGAGCGTGAAACCTTCGCTGCTGCCCAAATCAACAGCTGCTTCTCACCTGCGGGCGCGCGGAGTAGAGGTGGGACTTTAGTCCCACCTCGTAAGTGTGTGGCCTCGCGCCCACACTTAAATTGAAAAAGTGACATTAGCCGTTTGCCTCCAGTCACACAGGGGTGAGGTCCCTCACCTATTCACGTGCCTCGTCCGCGGCACTGGCCACGCGGACCTGGGGACTCGACCCGACTATCCTGCCTGTGCACTCCTCGCGCACCACCCACGCCGGTGCGCCTGGACCCGGGGCGCGCAACCCGACCCGATTACCTAGCTCTGGGAGAGCTTTCCAAAGAGAGATCCAGAGAGAGACGCGGGGAAGGGGTAGGGCTAGGTTTTGCACTGATCTGTGTATGTGTGCGCAGGAAAGAAGGAAGAAGCAGGCGAAGAAGAAGAAGAAAGGAAGGAAAGGAGCCGAAGGAAGAAAAGAGGAGCCGCACTGTAGCAAACGCACAGTTAAGCCGTCTGAGCGCCGAGTCAGACGTTGGAGGGTCAGTAGCCAGAGCAAAGAAAAACTGCAGCTGCTTAAGAAGAAGAAAGAAGACACAGAGAAGAAAAAGAAGACAGGAGAGAAAGAAAGAAAGAAGAGGAACGGCCAGAGCAGAAGAAGAGAAGAAAATCAGAGAGGAAGAAAGGAGAAAGAGAAAAAGGAACCACAGAAGCAGAGAAGAAGAAAGAAAAAGAAGATAGGAAGAAGCAAAGAAGAATACAGGAAGAAGAAAAGAAAGAAGAGAAAGCAAAGAAGAAGATAGAAAGAGAAGAAGAAAAAGCCAATTCTTTCTCTCTCTTAATTTTTGTAAAACCTTATATTGAGAATTTATAGGCTTCTAGAACTATAGTTGCTCCCTGAGTTCGACCTTGGGAAACTTGTCATTCCGAGTAATAAATTATATTAAACTGGTAACTGTTTTGTTATATACCACAACGACTATAATAACTATACAGACAAACGCAGAGCCAGTTTTTGGCACCGTTGCCGGGGAGCAACGGCTATTCTAGAAGCTATTAATTCACAATTTTTGAGTCTCTATTGGTATCTTCTCTTTTGTTGTGCAGGCACAGGAAATCAAGAGGACAACAAGCAACCGCACAACAACCACACCTAAGACAGGTAATTTTCTATCCTCTCATTTTAACCCCTAAATTCTAAAGAGGAAGAAAAAAGAAAGAAAAAATAATTTAGGCATAACCTGTCTTCCATACTTAGTAAATCATCAAAGCTGCCTGTTTTCAATTTCAACACAGTATATCTGTACATCCATTAAGGGTATTTTAGGGCTAACACCTTCTTACTTGAGCCCTAATTACCTAATCTAAAGGAAGCTAACTGAACCAAGTAGAGCCAATATAAGATTCAAGATTAGGGTTTTAGAGACACTTTCTAAGCAAGAATTGAGAATTCCCAAAAGAAGTGTGCCCAAGCCATTGTTTGAAAGCACCTATTTAGAGAAACCCTAAGAAATTTGGCTCTTAAAAAACACTTGAACCTTAAAAGACAAAGACCTAATAAGCTCTCAAAGGAACTAGTAGGTGAAGTTGACCCCTTGGGTCAACCAACCTTAAACTTAGGTCACTCTTTGCACTCAAATGGCTAAAGTTCAAGTGAAAACCTAAGCACCTTGATCCTAACTAAAAAAGGGTAGACTTAAGAGGTCAAGGTCCCCATTCTGGTCTACCTGGAATCTCAGTGACAAGAGAGGTCAGGTGGGGGAAACCTTGTAACCCATGTGGGCACTCTACCATGTAGGGGTCTTCGCGAGACTCACCCTCTCCGGCTGCCCAGGTAATTCTCAGGTGGACGATCTTTTGATCAAGGGGTCCATCTGCCCCGAACCTCTATAGTCACCCAACATTCTGGGTGTCTTGATTGGGTCCAGCACTTGCTAAACTCATCCTCTCCATCAGTGTATGTTTGGTAGGAGGTCCTTGAAACCTCCTTTAGAAATTCACTCTCCTCGAGGCCAAGCCTCGGTGCCCTTGTTTATGCAACAAACACTTCACATAGACCTCTCCTCCAAGTCCGAACCCAACTCACCTTCTTCTTCCACAATGGCTCAACCAGTTGAGGAAAAGAACAATCTGGAGCACCAGCTCCAGCAACTCAATGACCTCTTCCAGAACTTCATGCACCCACCGCAGCATCCCATGATGCTAGATCATTATAATCCTGCTGCGGTGGCTATTGAGCCTCGAGTCAGAATCCTGACTAGAGGACCTGATTCTGAACTAAAGCCCAATATGATTCATGCCATACCTAAATTTCATGGGCTTAATTCTGAAGACCCCTTCCAGCACATTAAACAATTAAAGCATCTGGCCCAGACTTTTGGGTCAGATGCACAAAATCGGGATATTCTCCTCATGAAGATGTTCTCCTTCTCCCTTATGGAAAAGGCCGCCCATTGGTACCAAACACAGACCCGACCGATCAACAATTGGGAGGAACTTCAGTCCGAGTTCTTGAAAAAGTTCTTTCCCGTTGGTCGAACCAATGCCTTGCGCCATCAGATTACCCACTTCACACAACAAACAAGAGAACCTCTCCATGAGGCATGGGATCGCTTTTAGGATCTCATGAGGAAGTGCCCACATCATGAAGTTCCTAAATGAGAACAAGTCCAGTCTTTTTACCAGGGACTCTGTGAAGATATTAGGCTTTTCGTTAATGCAACTTGCGGAGGGAATATCATGGGTCAGCATGAGGACACCGTGTGGGAGATTCTCGAAATAATGTGCGAGAAATCCATCAATAATGACTCCATGGGATTATTTGACAGGACGAATACCCGCGCATCGACGAACCTTAAGGGAGCACACGAGACGCAGGGCCTGTCCGCATGAGTCGAACTGGAATTAATGGCCAGTTGATTGGACAAGGTCTCTATTATTGAGAAGAAGGTGGATGAGTTGACTTAGCATTTGCAGCGAGCCACCTCTGCACATAATTCCTTTGCACATCCTTCTTCCACACGGGAGACTGTGCAGAACATCCTCCACTGACCTTCTCCTGGGATGGATCCGTATCCACCCCCATCTGATTCTCGGATCGGAGGACCCTCCGACCCTTTCTATACTAGCTAGGGGAATTCCACTCCCCCATTCTCTGACTCTTCGGAGGTTCCTCAAACCTGCGAGGACCTCAACGCCATCTAGAATGACCCATTTTACAATACCTACAATCTTGGATGGCGAAACCATCCCAACTTCCAGTGGGTGGGAAATTCCTAAACTCAAAGACCACCCTTTCAGCCCCGTCCACAACCACCTCATCCTTAGCAACCACCTCAGCCTCGACCCAACCCTACTTATCCATCAGGGCCAAACCAAGACCAAATGTCCCTCATCCTTCAGACTCTGGCTAACATTCAGAGAACGAATGCGGCTATTCAGAAGCAACACAAGGATAAAATCACAGAGGTTCGGAACCAACTGGCCCAGTTGGCAAATTCTTGCCAACCGGGCACACTTTCTTCTCAACCTCTTCCTAACCCTAATAACGTGCCGACCCAGCAGCACATTATGAACCCAAACCCGGGCCAAGCACACATGATTTATCAGGCCCCCTCTGTTCCTTCACCTGACGGGATGGAGGCTTCAACTTCTTATGCAAGTTATCAGCAGCAACCCATCCTATCAAACCCTAACCAAAACCAGGCAGGACTGAATTCTGTGACCACCCACAGTGGTAAGGAGAACCAAGATCCACCTTATCCAGACCATTGCAAGCCTAGTAGTGATCCAAACCCTAGGACAGTAATCCAGGATGTTCCTATCCCTGTCCCAGATCAAAGACCTGGCCCTATCCTAAAAGAACCAACTAAGGTTCCATTTCCCGAGGCCTTGACCAAGGGAAAAAAGACAACCAAACCCGTGGCTCCTGAGGAGGACCTGGTCAAGCTCTTTGAGCAGGTCCAAATAAACATCCCCTTGATGGATGCGATTCGCCATGTACCAGCTTACGCACGATTCCTGAAGAATGTATGTACACCTCAACGTAAGCCGCGAACCAAGAGTGGGAGTCCAATTGTACTGTCAGAGCAAGCCAGCTCTGTAATCCTGAGTAGACTCCCACCCAAGGCAAAAGATCCAGGTACTCCCCTGATTTCATGCAAAATAGGTGAAACCTAGTTCGACAGAGCATTGCTAGACTTGGGTGCTTCCATAAATCTGATACCCACATCCTTACTTAACCACCTAGAAGAATCTGAGCTAAAACCGATTGAGGTGACACTCCAGTTAGCAGATCGATCTATAAAATCACCTAAAGGGATTCTTGAGGATGTTATTGTAAGAGTGCGAGATTTCTATTTCCCTATAGACTTCATAGTCTTAGACATGGACGCACCTGAAAACCCTAGGGATACACCGATCATTCTAGGGAGACCGTTCCTGGCCATTGCTAGGGCCAACATTAGTTGTGAGTGTTGGTGCTAGAGCACCATGATCATTTGTTTTGATGATAACAAAACACGTGTTATTTAACATTTGCACTTGGAGTCTTAGATTTCAGGTCAATTGCAAATGTAGACGTGTTTAGACGGGATTCGAGCTCGCATCCAAGACGGATTGGAGGAGCTTGATGGAGAACAGAGGAGATTCGCGAGGAGCGCTAGATTGAAGATGGAAGGACAAGAAGAATAGGATAGAATTTTGTTTAATCATTTCATGTACTGTTATCTTTATTTTGCTTGCTCTTTTTATTTCCTTAGAACATTATGTTAAAGAGACTCAAAGTACCCTAACAGTAGTCCTAGGAACACCTGCACAGCCCTAGGATACTTAGGTTTTCTGTAGAATACTTAGAAAACCAATATAGGGTTCAAACAGAGTTTCCAGATGTCTCATTCCCAAATCAAACGTCTGATAAAGTGTTTTAAGACGTCTGACTGTTGATTCAGACGTCTGATAACTATTAGGCTGGCATAGTTAATTCTGTCTGATGAAATCAGACGTCCAGACCTTAGACTAGACGTCTTAGGAGACGTCTGATGACTTTGCCAGACGTCCAAATAGTGGACCGTTGGCTGGCTTAGCGAACAGTCAAGAATGTGACCGTTAGAGCCTTATCAGACGTCCATAGGACTTTCCAGACATCTGATAATTGACCGTTTTGCCTCGGCTGACCCAAAATCTCTTCTCAGAGATTTTCTAGCCGTTGTAACGTCTGGAAATCCACTCCCACAGAAAAAGTAAGTTTCCAGACGTCCAGACATAGTGCCAGACATCCTATATGTCGTCTGATGGACTTGCACAAGAACCCTGTTTAGATCTGATTCAAGTCAGGAAGGAACCCGCCCAAAATCAGACATCTGACCTTGAAATCAGACGTCTTAAAGTGAACTTCCAGACGTCTGATGCCAGAATTAGACGTCTGATAAGCCTGTCAGAATAATGATTGTTCCTGATTTCGGGCTGATTCTCTTGGGCTTTGCACCCAACGGCTATAGAACCTTTCCTAAGCCTTCCAAAGCCTTCCTAAGGCCTCTATAAATAGAGGGGAACCTTTGCAACACAAACACACACCAAGAAACACCAAGACACACCTTGCAATACACTTCCAAACCATTTTGTGTCTCTCTTGCTCTCTAAGCGCTAGTTCTACATCTTGAGAGCATCAAGCCTTCGCGCACCCGCTCTCCCGCCATAGTTCACGAGAGCGAAGTTGCACCGTCGCATGGCTCACGCATCCGCGTCGTCGACGCACTCCTTTCAAAGGGAAGCATCCTATTTCCTATAGAAGCTTAGGTTAAATATTACTTTGTTGGCTCTATAGGATTACTTGTCTTATCTTTGTTATTTGGTTGGGTATTCGCTTTGCGAATTCCCGTCTCCTTCGCGAGACAAAATCCTTCTCGTGAAGAGAAGGGGTTGAGGTACGCTACCCTCGTCTAAGTAGCGTGGTTGTATTTGAGGTTGAATCACCCTCGTTTAAAGTGATTCATTTAGTGGATTTTGATCAACTTTGTTGATCGGAAAATCCTAACTCGAGAGGGTTAGGTGGTGGTTTTCACCCGGTTTGGGTTTCCACCTAAAAATACTTTGTGTACTTTGTGTGATTGCATCTTGTGAGATTGTTTATATTTTATTTCCGCAATTATTACGTCACCCCCTCCTGTTAGGGAAAACTTCAGTGAGGAGGGCCAGATAGAGCTGAAATTTGGGAATTAAACCCTCAAAATTGATATCTTTAAGGCCCAACAAGAAATCAATTGCGGTGTCATTAAACAAATCTGTGATATTAGAGCTTTGGTTGGTGAAACACAATTTGAGAATTACCTGATTATGCCTCATCAACCACAGAAAGATCTTGAATCGCAATTAGAGGAGACAGACCCTAATTTAGATAAACCCATAACTCCTATCCTTGAACCTTACACTTACCCTGAACCACCCGCTGCTGCTGATAACCCCATTCTTGAACTAAAACCCCTTCCCAACCATTTGAAATACATCTTTTTGGGTTCTAATCAGACTATTCCTGTGATTATAATTCCAAGCTCACTCCTGATCAGGAATCTCGTCTGATTGCTGTTCTCCAGCAACATCACAGAGCCATTGGTTGGACTCTCAATGACTTGACTGGAATAAGTACCTCTTATTGCACACACCGTATTTATTCTTAAGAGGGCGCACGACCTTCCCGTGAGATGCAGAGATGTTTGAATCCCAATCTGCAGGAGGTCGTGAAAAAGGAGATCATTAAGTGGTTAGATGCAGGGATCATCTACCCGATCTCCGACAGTCATTGGGTGAGCCCAATTCAGGTCGTGCCTAAAAAGGCAAGGCTCACCACCATTACGATTGAAACCGGAGAAATCATACCTACCCGAATAGCCAACTCATGGAGAGTCTGCATAGATTACCGAAGACTCAATTCCTCCACGAAGAAGGATCATTTCCCACTACCTTTCATTGATCAGATTCTTGAGAAATTAGCAGGAAATCGATTCTTCTGCTTTCTTGACGGGTACTCGGTTATAACCAAGTAGCTATTCATCCTGAGGACCAAGAGAAGACCACGTTCACCTGCCCCTTCGGGACGTACGCATTCCGAAGGATGCCTTTCGGTCTCTGCAATGCACCCGCGACTTTTCAGCGGTGCATGCTTGCCATATTCTCTGATATGGTAGGTGATTATCTGGAAGTCTTCATGGATGACTTCTCAGTTTTTGGGGCATCATTTGATGATTGCCTCCAGCACTTAGTTCATATACTCAGGCGTTGCATCAATGTTAATTTGGTTCTTTCCTGGGAAAAGAGCCATTTTATGGTGCCTGAGGGGATCGTCCTAGGACATCTAATTTCTGAGAAAGGCATCCAAGTGGATCGAGCCAAGGTTGATCTAATTTCTCAGCTTCCTATGCCTAGCTCGATTAGGGACATCCGTTCTTTTCTAGGGCACGTCAGTTTTTACCGTCGTTTCATTCATGATTTTTCGAAAATCGCGCGCCCCCTGACTACTCTTCTCACTAAGGATATACCCTTTGAGATCTCCAAGGAATGCACTCAAGCCTTTGAGAACCTTCGTGACCGAGTCACCCAGGCCCCGATCCTACAATCCCCTGATTGGTCTCAACCCTTTGAGATCATGTACGATGCATCTGATTTCGCTGTAGGAGCGGTTCTGGGGTAGAAAGTTGACGGGAAACCCATGGTCATCTACTATGCTAGCAAGACACTTGACGAGGCTCAGCGTAACTATACAGTTACGGAGAAAGAACTGCTAGCCGTAGTATTTGCCCTTGAAAATTTTCAATCTTATCTCCTGGGTTCCCACGTCATCATCTACTCGAATCATACAGCTGTGAGGCATCTCCTTGCCAAGAAGGACGCGAAGCCCCGACTAATCCGATGGATCTTGCTGTTGCAAGAATTCGACCTAGAGATTCACGACAAGACGGGAAGACAAAACGTGGTAGCTGACCATTTGTCTCGCCTTCCTTCTGAAATCATCAACCCTTCTAGACCCATCATACAGCATTTCCCCGATGAGCACCTACTGACTATTGGTACTAGACTTCCATGGTTTGCTAATATAGTAAACTACTTAGCATCTCATCAGATCCCGTCTGATTGGCCGAAGGCCAAGAAAGACAAATTGCGCTCTGATGCCAAGTACTACATTTGGGAAGATCCGTACCTCTTCCGCATAGGTGCTGACCAAATCATCCGACGATGTGTCCCGGAAGGTGAAATCAATGATATTCTCTCCTTCTGCCATGACCAGGCATGCGGTGGCCACTTCTCTAGGTACAAAATCACATCAAAAATCCTCCAATGTGGCTTTTATTGGCCCACTTTATTCAAGGACGCATACAATCACTGCAAGGCATGCAGTCGTTGCCAAACTTTGGGAAACATGAGCCATCGCGACATGATGCTTTTGCAGTCGATTCTCATATGCAAAATCTTCGATATTTAGGGGATTGATTTTATGGGCCCCTTTTCTGTTTCGGATGGCTTCGAGTACATCCTGCTGGCTGTGGACTACGCGTCCAAATGGATCGAAGCCATACCGACCCGAACCTATGATCATAAAATCATTATCAAATTCATTCATCACAATATCTTCTCACGGTTCGGGATTCCTCGTGCAATCATCTCTGATGGGGGGACCCATTTTACGAATGCTCAGTTCAGGTCACTAATGACCAAATACGGGGTGTCTCACCGAATCTCCACTCCTTATCACCCCCAGACTAATGGTCTAGCTGAGCTATCAAATCGGGAGATCAAGAAAACCCTGCAAGTCATTGTTTGGCCTGATAGGAAGGACTGGACATCCCGACTTCACGAAGCTTTGTGGGCTTATAGGACTGCCCACAAAACCCAATTAGGCATGTCTCCTTTTAGATTGGTGTACGGGAAGGCATGTCACCTTCCCGTCGAACTGGAGCACAAAGCCTATTGGGCAGTACGGAGCTGTAATTTAGATCTTTCTAAGGCTGGAACCCACAGAAAGCTTCAGATAAGCGAGATCGATGAATTATGCCTTGATGCGTACGAGAACTCGCGAATCTACAAAGAGCGAGTTAAAGCCTTCCATGACAAGCACATATCTAGAAAGATCTTTCATCCTAGTCAGAAGGTCCTACTCTTTGATGCCCGACTCAAACTCTTCCCTGGGAAACTACGATCCACGTGGATCGGACCATACCTTGTCCGACAAGCTTTTGGAATGGAGCCGTAGAAATCAGTCCTCTCAGCCATGATTCCGAACCTTTCATCGTGAACGGTTAGAGATTCAAACCATTCATTGATGTAACTCCTACAGATTTGGCTGAATCATCATTTATCCTCCATTTTCCCTAAGCATATTGTGCCCAGCCGATGGCGTAAAACTTAGCGCTCAACGGAAGGCAGCCTGTCATTCTTTTTGAAAAAACTCGAAACCTTTTCTGACACCTCTTCGCACTTGAAGTTCACCTTTTAGGACAGCCGACTCCACCTCAGGTGCTTGCATCTGAGATTAGAAATCGTCCGCAATAGTCACCCCGACCCATTCACTCATCAAAACATATATCCTAATGTATGAACTAAGTTAAATAAAAACCCCCCCTAAGTTACAATGAGGACATTGCAAATCTTAGGCATGGGGGGGCATGAAAGTGCAAAAACTCACAAGAAAAGGTTTAAACAAAAAAATTCACATATGCCAAAAACACCAAAAAAAAAATGAGAGGAGGAAAGAAATTTTGTGGACTCTACAAAGGAGGAGGAGAAAAAGAACAAAATGATCAAAAGAAGGAGCACAAAATGAAAGAAAAGAGGTAGTCATTAGTAAGAAATTAAGGAGTTAACCTAAGTTCTAGACCTCATTCAGGAAAAGAAATGGAAAGTGCACAGTGAGATTAGTAAGAATGCAAACCTTAGGCATTCTTGGATAGACTCTTAGTACCCATTAAGATCTAGACATTCCTCAAGAGGTTGAGGAAAATGAAAAGCTTAAGTATTAGGTCCAAGGCTTAGGGAGTATTTGACCTCGTTAACTAACTTTTGGTTTACAGGACTTAGTAACCTAAGCATCCTAACATCACACACAGCCTGGTTCAGTAAGCATAAAAATCAAAATCGCGCAGAAGCGTTGCAAAAATTTTTGAAAATGACACCTAGAGTAGGAGCGGTCGATCAACACAAGTTGATTTGGACGAGTTCCCAGCGCAGAGAGGTGGGAAATTCCCCTCGAAGATGCGTAACAAAATATCATCTCCTCGGTGCTTGTGTCTTAGAATATTTACATATCCTACTGGGGGCATGTAACCACTTTGCTGGTTCAGATTCCATGGATGGCATTATCACGAAGTGTCAATTGCCAGGGTCTGAATTCGGCCACAGAACACCATAGATGGGATTATCTCGAAATCTCAAAAGCCAAGGTTCTGGGGGTTACCATGGGCGGTGCTATCTCGAAGCATCGACTGCCAGGAACCCTTAAGGATTGATGATGGGGACAAGGAATCTGATACAGACCATGTTGAGAAGCCAATCCTAAGCTAGAATTAAAAAGCAAAAGAGAGAGAAAACTCTCCAAACATATAAATCTTCTACCTCTCTTTCTTAAAAAATGCACTGCGAACTGAACTAGGGCTAAAATTATCTCAAGCAATGGTGTTTTAACCACAAAGTCCAATAAGCTTAGGTTAGCTCTTGTAGGCCTTAAAAACCTTTGCTAAGGACTGAGGCTAAGGCTAGACAGATCTGGATCTTAGTTGGTACTAGAGTACCTTTTAGGCCTATGGATGGCATTCTGACCTAATCAAGGTTACAAAAGAAAAAGCACTTATCTAAACTCATTAAGAACTTCATGGTCTAGAACAAGGGTTGAAACCTTCAAATTTTGCTAAGGGACTAGCAAAAGCTAGGCATGGGGGTATGATGAGAGCCTCATCATAAATCCTAACTGGCATAATTTAATCTAAATAAGTGTGAAGAAGCTCCTACAAAACCTAAAGAGAGGCTTAACTCAGAGAATTCTGAGTTAAAGAATAAGACAAATCATAAGGGGTAAAACTGTTATTTCACCAATGCAGTGCGCAAATAGGGTAATTAAGGGTCTAAACGAAGGTCAAATGAGCTTAATAAGGAGGGAAGTGGGATGATCTGATCTGAAAAGGTTTATAGCAACTTCTAGGAATTAAATGACATTCTGTAACCCTAAAACAAACCCACTTTAATTCATGAGGTTTGAGGAAGGATAAAAATCAACTAAATCCTATAAAATTCATGGAAAAATATTTCCTAGGGTTTAGAACCTTCAATTTGACCTTTGCAACCTATTTTGACCAAAAATGAGAACCATGTCCAATTTATGACCTAATTTGGGTTTTTACACAAATTGATCAGTCAAACATGGTCCAACCTAAAATCAAATTTCACCATTAAAATTATTAGGTTCAAAGTAGGCTGGTATAAAAATTTGGGCTTAAGAAAAGACCATCTTAACCGACTTTACAAATTGGTCCTCTTGAATTACTTTTTGACCCTTATCTTTTGAAACCCTTGCAAATGGCCCCCTATCTTTCTCGTTGTTCCTTGCAAAACAGTCCTCCCTGCCATTTCTGAGCAGCGCCATACCTCCAGCGACCTTGCGCGGAGGTTGGCGCCGCACAAGGCATGGCGCCCATTCTCAGGAACAAGTAGGAGGTTCCCTACATCGTCCTCTGTCACAGGGACCCTCCCCTGACCCCTGCAACCGGCCATGCCTTTTGTGTGAACACATGAAAGGCATGGGTCTCCTTCTCCGGCCATCTCCGACATGCGCAGCACGTCTTTCCCTCGGGCCGCTCTCCTCGCCAACACCTTTATAAGGAGCGGCAGGGGCGTCCGACCAAGGCAAGCTAGTTTTGGCCGAGAAAAACCCTCGATTTCGTCTCTCCCCACTCCGGTCAAACAGCCCAAGCTTCCAGCGATCTTTCTTCCTCCTCCTCGTCGCTCTGCTGCCATACCTGCAGCAGAGCCCACTCTGCCCCGTCTTCCCACACTAGGCTGCACCAGCTGGCGTCTCCGGATCCCCTCCTCATCGCCGTTACTCCTCCTCTGGGCACCTTCGTCCCCAGCTCCGGCAAGCACGAGCCGAACATCTTCCTCTCCCTCTTCATCGACTAAGTAGGTAGGAACCTTCCCCTTACCCTCCTCTCACTTTTCCCTTATTCAATTAGCATTTCAGACCCCTCGACTGCCACTACCACCCCCATCTGCTTCACCTCCGGTCGCCATCTCCGACGAGGTCGCTCCACCTCCACAGGCCATTTCATCCCTTGCCGACAAGCCCAGAAGCTCCCCCTCACTCCACTCAAGCGTTTCCCCCACTCCATTCACCGCCCTTCACCTCCCGACCACCCCCCGAACACACCCACTTCCGCACACACAGTTTGCCCTAGGCACACGGACACAGGCGCTCTTGCACCTCGCCAACCCTCGCACTGCCTTCACCACACTCCGACGAAGCTCCTTGTGTTGTCTAACATGGCCGGGAGGTCGTCTTCGTGATTTCAGGGTTCAACCTCCTCGCCACCATTGACGAGCTGCTGGAGCTTCTTCGCAGGCAGCTCCAAGTCTCCTCCTCTCCAGGTGTGAGCTCCAGGTGATGCGGGGCAAGCCAGTGAAGGCGCCCAGGTTCTCGATTGGGAGCGTGAAACCTTCACTACTGCCCAAATCGACAGCTGCTTCTTGCCTGCGGGCGCGCGGAGTAGAGGTGGGACTTTAGTCCCGCCTCATAAGTGTGTGGCCTCACACCCACACTTAAATTGAAAAAGTGACATTTAGCCGTTTGCCTCCAGTCACACAGGGGTGAGGTCCCTCACCTATTCACGCACCTCGTCTGTGGCACTGCCCACGTGGACCTGGTGACCCGACCCGACTATCCTGCCTGTGCACTCCTCGCGCACCACCCACGCCGGTGCGCCTGGACCCGGGGCGCGCAACCCGACCCTATTACCCGGCTCTGGGAGAGCTTTCCAAAGAGAGATCCAGAGAGAAAGAGATGCGGGGAAGGGGTAGGGGTAGGTTTTGCACTGTATGTGTGTGTAGGAAAGAAGGAAGAAGCAGGCGAAGAAAAAGAAGAAAGGAAGGAAAGGAGCTGAAGGAAGAAAAGAGGAGCCGCACTGTAGCAAACGCACAGTTAAGTAGTCTGAGCGCCAAGTCAGACATCGGAGGGTCAGTAGCCAGAGCAAAGAAAAACTGCAGCTACTGAAGAAGAAGAAAGAAGACGCAGAGAAGAAAAAGAAGACAGGAGAGAAAGAAAGAAAGAAGAGGAACGGCCAAAGCAGAAGAAGAGAAGAAAATCAGAGAGGAAGAAAGGAGAAAGAGAAAGAGGAACCACAGAAGCAGAGAAGAAGAAAGAAAAAGAAGATAGGAAGAAGCAAAGAAGAATACAGGAAGAAGAAAAGAAAGAAGAGAAAGCAAAGAAGAAGACAGAAAGAGAAGAAGAAAAAGCCAATTCTTTCTCTCTCTTAATTTTTGTAAAACCTTATATTGAGAATTTATAGGCTTCTAGAATTATAGTTGCTCTCTGAGTTCGACCTCGGGAAACTTGTCATTCCGAGTAATAAATTGTATTAAACTGGTAACTGTTTTGTTATATACCACAACGACTATAATAACTATACAGACAAACGCAGAGCCAGTGTCATTTGGCTAATCAATTCCTCATGTTAGTTCAAGCAAACGTAAATGCTGCCTCAGGATTTTGTCCACCTTCCAAGAACAACCCTTTTGGAAACACCGACAATCCTGGATGGAGAAACCATCCCAATTTCTCATGGAAGAAAAGTGATGCTTCCAACTTCGGGAACTCAAGAGCCCAACTCACCCAACCCTTTTAGGTATAACAATACCAACCTCCTCCTCAGCCCAACAATTCTGAGTTGGATGACCGTAAAGCAATGATGAAGGCCATGCAAGAAAGCCAGAGTATGATCATTCCAAACCTGAAATCACTCCTACGGTCACCCCTCCTACCAACTTGATAAATGCCAGTTTATCATCATTCTTATGTCCCAAAATTGATCTAGCTCTTAGGGTTTTAACTCCACAAATGGGCTTTTGGGTTGCATTTAGGCATTCACTTAAGATAGGCATGCATTGCATTTTATTATATTTTTAATGCATTTACTTGAGTGTTAGGATAGGCAGATAGTTAGATCCCACAAACCTTGGCACTCTGGAATGTAGAAGATGAAGGAGAAGCCTACATTAGCTAGATCTTAGCTAGATCCAGCTCATCCTAGCTGGACCCCAGTTCCTTCTAGCTGGATCACCTCATCCTTAGCTCCATTCAGCTCATCTTAGCTGAATGGTAGCCTTAGCTAGTTCACCTCAGCTCCATGCAGCTCACCTTAGCTGGATGGTAGCTCAAACTAGCTTAAGACTATTGATCCCAACTCCATTCCAGCACCTCCAGCTCAAAACAATTCATTGGAAGCTCTAGCTGACTAGGACTAGCTACGGCCATCAACTAGCTAAGTCTAGTCAGCTGAAGAAGACCTCAACTAGCTCAGGTAAGTTCAAGTCTAGCTCCAGGAGACTTAACTCATATCAACTTGGTTGAACTGAGCTACTTGACCTAAGCTAGCTACTCCAATTAGCTAGGTAATCTCCGGGAAGACCAAACTGAGCTCACCTCAACTCATATCAATAGAAGCCAGCTCATCATAGTTTAGGTTAGCAGCTAGCAAAGAACAAGTAAGCTAAGCCAGCTAAGGTAGCTCCCTGCAGCTCTCTTCAACAGTCATAAGCTCCAATACTGCTCAAATGTAGCTCCTCCTCAATTCTTACTCCAATACCCTAGCTCCTTCCACCTCCTACTCCACTCATCTAATAGTTAAGCTAGCTTAGCTAGCTTGGCTTAGCTGGACCACCTCCATGGCATCCCAACCTAACCCTAAACCCCACCTAACTAGCTCCACCAAACAAGCCTACCTATGTCCACCTAAGCTCCCCTACTCCTACTCGTTTTTAGTGCCAACACTTCATGACCTTTCACACCACCACTATCACCAAGAGACACCTATTCTTGATGCCAAAATAGCCATAACCACCTCCACTCTTTTGGCACCAAAATGACCCCACATCACCACACAACCCATCCTAACCCTCCACCTAACCACCTTCTAGAAGCCAACAAGGTTAGCACCAAACCATGGCACCGTTCCATGGTTGGCACCACCTTTAGGTGTCCCTTAGCCACCCATAACTACCCCCATAGCACCCTTAGGTTGGCGCCAAACATCTTCCACCTTAAGATTACTTAACCACCCATGAAAGCCCAACCTAGCCCTACACATAAACCTCAGGCCAACCACCACTTTCCCTTCCTATAAAAACACATTTAACCACCACCATAAAACCATCTTCTCCATTAATTTGAGTTCCACCCATATCACCTACATTCCACGCCAAGGAAGAAGTAGAAGAGAAGAAGATCTAGGGGGCAACCTACCCACCCCCTTGGTGCCTTCTTCCTTGATCTTCCTCTCCCTTGTGCCATGCCTAGGAGAAGGTCTCCATCTTGAGGGGATAGCCAATCAAGGAGGAGCCTTGAAGGTGGTTGACGCCCACCTTGAGGAGAGAGCTTGGAGGAAGACTACTTGAAGAAGGAAGACAAGGAGAACCCTTTTTAAGTGCAGAGCAACTGCACTTGGAGAAAGGGCCATCCAAAGCTTCTACCAGAGGATCCTTTCTTCTTCTTCTTTATCTTTATATCTTGTATTATCTAGTGTGTTTTTGTTTATTTTCATGTAACAAGCATTCCGCTACATTTCATCTAGTTGCTAGTAATACAAGTTTCACTTTGCCTTCCAAGTTCATGTTTTAATCTTAGTGTGTTTTTTATGTTCTAGTAGCTTAATGCACCACACCTTCTTCTAATTACCCTAGGCGCACTTTCCTAGGGTGAGCTTAGAATAAGAGGTTTTCTTCTTGTCACTTAGGAGTAATTGATAGGTATAGTTTAAGTGTAATTTGTCTTCACACTTAAGAGCCCGATTGTTTTGAAAACCCTAAAAACAAGAAAATGGAAGATACAAAAAGATAAGTGCGGATTTGACAGGTGAGAGAATCATTTCATGTGACTAACAATTAGACTCCTTAGACGACCCTAGATATTCACCCTATTTAGGTTTTATAAATTTAAGAGTTGATTGATGATTTACGCGTATGACACCATTTCGCATATTTTATAAATTGCATAAAATTTGTATCACTTTTTCGCATCGTTGCCAGGGAGACACGGCTTAGTCACATTATTTATCACTCTCTTGCTTTATTAAGTCTTCACGAATTTTATTTTTTGTTTTGTTTAGGTGTAAACCAGGAGCGGGAGAAGGATTAGGATTCGCTTGGAGCAGAAAACTTCAAGTGAACGTGTCTTCCCATGTACTTCAGGTTAGTACCCCCAGCTATCTCTTTCATCAAAAACAAAAACAAAATTACCTAAAAAATCTTTAAATTATGAAAAAATAAAAAATAATAAAAATTAAGGGTGGTGGAACCCTAAAATTCATTGTGTTTCATGTTTGCTCCATTTTTTCACCACCGATGCCTTAATAGTGTTTGGTTTTTGAAAATCCAAGCTGCTATTTTGATTTTCAAAAATCAGGTTTGGGAACTTAGGAGCTTTATAAAATCACCATATTTCATGTAGTGGAGCCCCTTTGAGTCAGGAACCTTGGGTCTAATTTTCAAGTAATTTGGCCAAAGAGAAAAAATTAAAAATTCATGGATTGAATAGAGGTCAGACCTTGTTTCCCTACCACTTTCTTACTATCCCTGAATTGTATTAATTTTTGCACTCATCAGATTTGGGAAAACTTTATATTTCTGAAAACTTTGAGAAATTAGCTACATCATATAAAATTCACAAAAATTTTTGAGGTCATTTGAGGTTTCTACAAAATCAATTCCCTAAATCTATCAATTTTGACTCTTGACACCAGTAAGAAGAAAAATTCCAACAAAAATCAAATAATTTCATAAAATTACAAAAAAAATCATTTTTTGATTCCTTGTTTGATTTTCTATGAGGTGGTGGTGTTGTTCTTCTTGTTTGGACCATCACCTAAATAGATTTTAAAAAGAGATTCATTTTTAGGAGTTGCATAACTAGGATTTTTAAACTTTAGGGTTTTTATTTTCTCTCTTAGTTACATCAATTTTAAAGGAATTAACTTCCACCAACAACTTCTTTGTTATTATTTTGTAGAACATCAAAACCTTGTTTGAACACTTAACAAGAGAGAATTTCAAAAGCTATTAACTCTTTATCAAAAACCTAAAACACTTCAACAAAAATCCTTGTTTGCAAACCCTTTTGATTTGGCTTGGGCATCACTTCCCACCTAATTTGCACACGCAAACAAAGAAAGAAATAATCAGGCATTACCCCAATTAACACCCATCACATTTCTTATGCACTTAAGTTCCTAAGACTAAATTAAAATTGGTAGTCATTCGACCACTAAGGACTTCATTTCATCTTAGGCTTGATATATGAAATTTAAGTTACCTTTAATTGTCCCAATCCCGTTAATTAAGCATGGTGTTAGACTAGGAGAGAAGTCAAACGATGGGTACGGGTTTGCACAAGCCCCTGGTGATTTTCCCAGGACATGCTTGGGCCTAAGCCACCTCTCTAGTCTAACCAGGTTGATTTTTGGAAGAGGGTTCAATTAGTGGTCTCTTACTTTTCCGAGTTCCCAAGTCTTAGGTTTTTAAAGAGTCAACCTTAAGATTAGGCTTAGAATTTTATTGTTTGAATGCACACTTCTTCTCATCTCTCCCTCCTTTCCTCCCATTTCTTCCATTGTATGCATGAGCGGCGATCCTAAACTTCACACTTGGAGGGACAACTTGATTTTTCCCCCCACACAAAAAGATCTCTTTTTTCTCATCCGTCCTCTCATTTGCATAAAAAAATGGAAAACCAACAAAATAGGTCCACCAACCCATCCACATCAGCATCTAATCTCTCCTCCAACCTTTCCACCCAAAATCCACAAGCTAACCACTCCATCTTTGACTTGCCCCTCCCTCATTTACCCAGTGATTAATGAGATTTGAACACAAAAAGATTTGAGTTAGAAACTCATTGTCGTAGTGCGTAAAAATCCGCTACCAAATAAAATTTATAACTGAAGCTCGAGGTAAGCCCCAGGTCGAACACGAGAAGGCAAACGTTTGGTTTGTAGAAATCTACGCTTTGCTTTTATTTATTTTTGGTGTTTTTATCTTTTGTGATTTTTTTGGTTTTTTTTTAAGGCAAAAGATCATATCGACAAAATCTTTACCTAACTAATCTACTTGTGAAATAAAAGAGGGAGGGAGAGAGAGAATATCAATATATTTATCTAATCGAAGTTTACTACAGATAATCAAGGAAGAAATTACAACTACACTAGAAAAGTGATAAAAGATACAAAGAGGTGAGAAGAATCCCCCTTGACGGCTGCTTGAAGGACAACTCACTTTGACGGCAGCTGGATGAAGGTGGTGAGAGGCTGGACGAAAAAGAATGCCGTCGAAGGAAGGCAGACAGAGTAGGATGGCATCGCAACAAGGATCTACTTCCGGATTGGGGTGAGAGGACAGCCACGGGATGCTCCACGAAAGGGGTGAGAAGTGGGAAAATATTTTACTTTTCTACTTTATGGAGCATCCTGAGATTGGAACCAACTCCTTAGAGCTTTGGAGGAGGTGACAGAAGAAGAGGAAGAGATGAAGAAGAATGGGAGGGGTGGTGGTCCTTTTATAGTGGAGAGAAGGAACAAAAAGATCACGGGTCAAAAGCGACATGTGAAATCATCGTTGTAGCTCTGTCTCAAATGTCACTGAAGATCCTAGCTCACGTACCTACAGACGCTCATGCATTACGGCTATCGTCGTGTGCTTGCCATTGTATCAAGATCAGAGGGTTGAGGATCGCGTGCTTACCGCGCGTCAGATCACGCACGTGCACACGTCGAGGTCATCTGGCGCACAAGGCTATGCCATGTGGTGAAGTCGTTACCGCTCGACAGCCATCCAATGGATGTAATCGAATCGTGCCTGTGCTTGCGGAACCAGGTGCTGCGGTTGGCTTCGAACGCACGTTGGTGGCCTGAGAACTCCCTTCATGACCACTGTTCTATGTGCTTACAAGTGTCGAGAAGATGAATTTTTGAGGCATGGTGGAGGTTGCTTCTTAGTTGTTGGATCATGATCCAATGACTGAGAACTGATGGCGTAGATGAAGAGGATGCATTGTGGCCAGCTTGGATGGTTTGGATGGTGCCACATGGCACCATCTAGACCGTCCAACTTCATATGCTTATAGGTGGCGCCACAGATGTCGGATTGGGTCAATTTCCATGTCGTTGGGCTACGATCATTGATTCGGATCCATCCATTTGGTTAGATTTATTGCTTGCAGCCCCAAATTGCGTCACCTAACCTCTTGGCTGTTGATCTTCCTCGGACTGCATAATGTGCTACAGTACTTTGATTAAGGCGATTTCGAAGACATTGGACTCTAATCATTGTTCTGATCAGATCCGTATGGTCAGATCATCAATCTAAGGCCTCGAAATAAATCCCTTCTCTCCTAGTCACAATAAGAAGCAAATTAACCTATAATTTATTTAACCTATTCTAAATGCAGAATGATGCATATTATTTTTTTTTTTGAATCAGAATGATGCATATTATGCAATATTGATAATATAGAATGCAATATTAAGCTTAGGAACTCGCATAAATAGACATTTTGCCATTAATAAATATGTATTTATCATGCCCCCATGCCTATCTTTTACCAGTCTTTAGCAAAACTAAACAATATGCTATGTATAAAAATAAAATTAGGAATCGATCGCTTAAGCATAAGTTGTTTATTAACAAGAAGAAATTTCAACTAAGGTCCTAAACTACAAAAACTCAACAGTGCCCGGGTGCCTGCCAAAATGCAGACCGCCCAAGTCCTTGCCTTAGTTTGAAAAAGGAAGATACATTTTCTTTTTTTGCTTTTTCTTTTTTTTCTTTTTGTTTTGGATTTTTGAGTTTGGAGTTTCGAGGCAGGTTTCTACGACTACCCAACCCACCCAAGACTCGGAAGAACTTTAAATTCTAAGCATCTCGTGAAAAGTGATAGACTTACTAAGCTGAAGTTAAAACAGACTTCATGTTTCTACGACCCTAGGTGACTTAAAAGTTCATGCCTAAATGTTTATCTTTCCGAATAGTAGCTTTCTCCTTACTTTAAAATTTTTATGGGGTCAAACAAGGGCAAACTTAGTGTATATCTCCCCAGTTTATTCAACTTTCCCACTTCTTCCCTAAGTGTTTGGGAATTATTTATGCTTTTTGTGAGCTAGGCTCTAAACAACTAGCCAATGGGGCGTCAAACCCACGACAACTTGCCAACCACACTCATGCGGTGAAGTATGCCTTATATATAAATATTTGTTTTCTCTTTCTATTTTTCTATATTTTTTCTTTTTCTTTTTGAGTATTGCCTTTTTCTTTTTCTGGGTAGGTTACTTTCTTGATCTAAGATTTACTTAAAGGTAGTAATAAAAGAAAATGGTCATGTGGCTAAGCTCTGAACAATCGGCCAATGGGGCATCAAACCCGCGACAACTTGCCAGCCATACCACCCTAGAAGGTTCATTAGCTACCTAATTCATATTAAAAATCACCGAGAAGTGAGTTAATGCAAATAGTGTGTAGATGCTTTAGTCTCAAAGTCCCCTCAAATCAAAAGGCGGGTTGATAAGTTGTGTACCTATCACCCCAATTTATTAGACATTAAAATAAAATTAACGTGGCGAGGACTCAAGGAACAATTCCACATTTTAGTGGATACTCGGGCTGATTAAGCCCGAAGACCTAAAGAGTCTAAGTGTTCAGGTCGTATCGTATCATTTCCTAAAGTTAATAACTCTTAATGCCTAAGTTCACTTCTACTAATTCTAATTTGTCTTTTTGAATTTTTAAATTTAAAAAAAAAATAAAAGAAATTCTACGGAACTAACAAAATAATTTCAGGATTAAGTATCCATCCCCCAATACCCAACTGATGCAATGTCCTCATTGTAAAAATAAAGACATAAAAAGGGCAGAATAAACAGAATATCACCTAAATTTCTTGATAGATCCGGTCAACTCCGTAGAGAATATACACAAGTGCTAAATTTAGTGTCTTCAACTAGTCATAATGTACAAATAAGGAAGAAATTAAGAATTCACAAATGCTGGTCAGTTTTAGAATTAAAAGATTGATCCTAAAACCTGCCAGCAGAAGATGTCCACAGATGTGGACCAGATTGTGATGCAGGCCCATGCCCCATGGTTGACTAGTTCTAAGGTTCTAGATGAAAATTACCCATAATCAGTGATTGTTGTGCTTGCGTGGATAGGCCTATGGTTTTGTGGTGTGCAACCCAATACTAAAATGTCAG
Organism: Thalassia testudinum; assembly: GCA_037157565.1. Taxonomy (NCBI): domain Eukaryota; kingdom Viridiplantae; phylum Streptophyta; class Magnoliopsida; order Alismatales; family Hydrocharitaceae; genus Thalassia; species Thalassia testudinum. The sequence goes on along the minus strand of JAZHRO010000047.1, from coordinate 27,665,850 downwards.
ACAATGAGTAGATCTGGTTCAATAGGTTCGGATGTCCACTTAGAGTTCAGCTCAGAAAGATAGTCAATTGTTCTGTACTTGGGTTGCACATCTTGAAAATCAAAGATATCATAAGGGTCCTGGTAAAAGGTTGGTGGTCTCTAGTCAATAGGAACCCTTCGATCCAAAACTATATTTCCCTCAAAATTAGACTCCCAGATTTTTATTTCCAAATTTCTACTTTTCAAAATTAGGGTTTTCAGGACCTCCAGATCGTTGTACACCCCATTGAAAATATCCAAGTTAAACAATTGTGGCTGAATCAGGATTGACTTAGGTACAATGATTTCAAAAGTATCATCATTCAGATCTTTGGAGTGTGGTTAAGGAATGAGGCTACTGATTGAATCTTCTGGTAAATCAAGATTCAGATCCTCCAAGTTAGCCCCAACAGGATCCCAATTATACTGCCATCAAATGATTGATCAAGTTCGTTTGGCCTGTTTGTCTCACTAAAATCATCTTTCTTAGGCTCAAGTGAGACTTCACCTAAAGATTCTTCACCCTCAGAGTTAAAGAATTCTTGATCCTCAATGTCACAAAATCATTTGCCATTTCCTAGTCCATGGAGACATTTTTCCTTGTTCCCAAGTTCAAGGTTCTCGGTTGAGAAAATCACATCATCCTCAATTGGTTTCTCTAAACCAACCTGGTCATCCCCGGTGTCATAAAATGTGTCCCCCCAGATAAGTGCCTGAGTGGGTTTAGACATTGACTCTTTTGAAGGGGGTTCATCTTGAGAATCATCCCGAGATTGAACTAGGCAACCACAAACTTCAACCTCAACCTTGACAATTTCCCAAGTAAAAACTCACTAATGGGTACACCATCATAAGCCTTAACTAACTAGTTTTAGTCAGGTTAGATGGACAAATGCTCCTACATAATCATCTGAGGGTCATAATTTCATGTTATTCTAATTTGAGAGGAAAATAGGAAATCAGGGTTAATTCTGTAATTTTAACAGCACATCTCAAACATAGATTAACCATGGGCTCACTCAGGGGTTAAATGAAGGTAAAATGAGCTTACAAGTCCAACAAGTGGGTTAGCATTGTCAGAAACGGGGATTCACGCAATTCGAGAATCGCAACAACACATAAAACCTTAATTTCAAACCCTCTTAAATTAAAGAGGTTTTGGTCAGAATAAAATTTATCTAAATCTCATAAAATTATTATAAAAATATTCCAAGAGGTTTGGTACCCTTGGTTTGACCATCTGAACCTATTTTGACCTAGAACAGAGTCGTAGATGGAATTTTGCCCTAATTTGGGTTTCTATGCAAATTTTCCAATCAAACATGGTCAAAACTAAAATCCAACTTCACCATTAGCTTCCTTGGGTTCAAATTAGGTTGGTACCAAAATTTGGGCCCAATCAAAATTCATCTTGACCTAGTTTGCAATTTAATCTTTTAAAACTCTATTTCTCACATTCACCCCCTCAAGTTTCGAATTAATTGCAGATAGGCCCCCAAATTTGTCATCGTCTTCAAACTTTCATCCCTATTACCATGGAAGGTGTGAACTCAAGGTATCCTACCTTCAATCAGAGATTCCTCTTTGATTACTCAACCAAACCCTTCCAAATTTGGAGGGTTTGCTCTTAAGAACCTTCCTAATTGATTGAGTCGCCTCTTGAACCCTGATTTGAGCCCTAAAGATCATGTGAATGCAATAATCCTGGGGATCTTCTCTCCTAAAATCTCAAGCTTCTCAAGCTTCTTCCCAAGCTTGGAGCTCTTCCTGAGGCCTTTAAAAAGACCCCCTTCGCAAGGCCATGCTCCTTAGCAAGTTTTGAGGCCAAAAACTCCTCTTCTCCTACCTTCAACCCATTTAGACTTGCTCCGATGACCCCTCTACTATGGCTTCTTCACCCTCTACCACATACTATAGGGAAACTTCCTCCCTCCGTCGTCCTCTCCTCGCCATACCATTCCAGGAGCTCCCTTTCCCTTCAACATCACCGTCCTCCCTCACCGGAGCCTTCACCTTCTCCAGTGCTGACCTATCCTCCGTCCACTCTACCCCTCTCTAAGTCCCCCTTTCCTCTTCCTCTCACCTCCTTGATCCTCTATAACCCCTTAGACTCTAGGTTCATGCACGACATCGCCCGTAGCACCTCTACCTTCCCCAGCATCGACATACCTCTTTTCACTTTTTGTCGCATTCGCTTTTATCATGTTTGTAACACTTTTTCACTCCCTCTCCCTAATTACTCTAGGCCTCCATGTGCCTAGAGTGAGCTTAGGGAGAGGCTATTCTTGTCACCTTAGGTTTAGCTTATAGGTGTTAGTCTCTTTTCCTCTTTAAAAGTGTGATTGCCTTGTTATTCAAAACCATAAAAATTATATATGCAAAAATACCAAAAAGAAAGTTGAGTTTCATGTTCAAGTAAGAGATTGATTTTTGCAAAAAGTTGCCTCCTTAGATGATACTAGATACCACAACTATCTAGGTTATAAATTTAAAAGTGATTGCAATTTGACATGTTACAACGATTTAAAACCCTAATTTCAAATCACGCCAATTTTTCGCTTCAAGCACCATCACTGCTACCACCTTCTCCAACTTCGTCTGTAGTTCTCCAATTGAGTTCATGCTTGCTGCTACCTCCAGGCACTACGAAACACTCCTAGGATCCCCTCCAAGTCCTCAATTGAAGCAGCAAGCGTCCCCTTCAACCTCAATTAAAGCACCCATCACCTGCAGTTGGTACGCGAAGGAAGGGCACCTAACTTAGTCCCACATCGTGTATGGGAGAACTCGCGATCGCACATAAAAGGAAAAGCTTGCATTAGTTGTTCGCCTCATAACACGGGGGGTGAGGTCCTTCTACGCACGCGCCTCCTCGTGCTCACTCCTCACCCACTACACCACATAGGCATGTTTGGTCCCTAGTCCAAATACCTATATACCCGGTACTGTTCACCCAGGTCTAAGCTAAGAGACAGGGAAGAGAATCAAAGAGAGAGGGGCTCTGCTTGGCATTCGTGCCCTCCCTCTCTCTCAACACTTAGATGAATCTGAAGAGGCCTCGTACCTCTATTAGTGTGTTATTGTTGTGCCTCTTCTCTGAGGCATAAGGCAAGGCCTTGTGCCTTGTAAAGTTCTGCTGCTTAAGGCATCTAAGGCCTTCTGTTGTCATCTGATCTGGAACTTGATTGGTTCTGATCTACTGTGGAGATATTTATTCTAATACTTAATTGCAGATACTGTTCAATTATTTAAGTGGTTGTAGAGCTTTAAACTTAAGGGTTAATTTGGTGATTCAAATCACTATTTTAACCCCACCTTTTTATAATAACTCTCTGATCTTTACTGAAATATTATTTTAAGCATTTCATTTGTTTTAAATGCATATTATTTTTGATATTGTGATTAGTGGATTGAAAGTGCTATTTTGCTCCCTGCGAACAACCTCAGTCTCATCTCCTATTTTCGAGCTTTATAAATTGTTAATGCTGTTGCATCTTTATTGAGTGTACTATAACACCCATCTTAACACTTGACGAAAATGCATACAACATTTTGGTGTTGTTGTGGTACGTTCTCTCCTCAATACAGTTAATTAAGTTAATTGAGCTTAATTATGTGTAAAAGAAAGTAACTTAGGTTAACTCGAATTTGTGTCGGTTGAGTAGTTTAGGGTCAAGTTAACCTAACATTTTAGATTTTATTATTTTTAACTGGTTGAGCCTAGGTCGTTCGCTGGGAGATTTAATTTATTCAGAATTCGCTAATCAGTTTAAACATTCATAGGAGGTATAATTAAGTTAATTTTAATAACATAAATTTTGCTTAATGATTTAAATTTAAGAAATATGCAAAATTCCATAAGAAAAGATATTTACTCAAATGATCTTCTTTAATAACAAGTAAACATATTAATTTCTATTTATTTCAAAGAAATTAAGGCAATAGAAAGTCTTTCTAATTGAAACATGCCTTATTACAACATTAAAAGCAAAAAGAAATTTAAAATAATGCAAGAAAGTAAAGCATTTATTCTCTTTATCTTCAACCTCTTTCTCTTCTTCTTCTTTTACCTTTCTTTCTTCTCTCTTTCTCTTTACTTATTTGTTAATCCTCTCTTAATCCTTTCCTTTTCTTTCTCTTTATTCTTTCTCTTATTTTCTCGAGCTCTCTTTCTTCTTCCTCTTTTCTTTCTTCTCTTTTCTGCCTTGTCTCTTTATTGCCTGTTTCTTCTTTTCCTTCTACGAATTCTCTTCCTATCTTCCGTCTCCTTCTCTTTTCCTTGGCTTTGCTTTGCTCCTTCTTTTACTTAGCATTTTTCCTTACCTTCTTCCCTTTGCATTTCCTTAGCCTTTCGAGCCTTATCATTTCTTCCTTCTGAGCCGAACCAAGTTTTCTTCTCTTCAACCAAAAATTAGGTTATTTATTGGCGGCTTAGACTTCTGGGGATACGTAACACCCTTTTCAGGGTGGGACCAGACCCTACTAGGTCCAAGCCTGATTCAATTATTTCAGTTTATTTTCCAGTTCAGAGTTTCAAGCCAAATCGGTTCACGCCTCCCAGGCCTCGCACACGCCCTCCTAGGGCCACACATCCGCACACCACAGGCACACACTCGCAGGCACATACGCACCCACACACACACACACATGCTCATGCTCAATCAGTAACCATGCGCCGAGCACTAATGACTGAACTGCCTATACAATAAATTTGTTTTATTCCCAGGCGGTCGTTCAGAGCTAACCGATATGGGACTATCTTAACCCCTCCCAGAGCAAACTTCAAGCGATGATTCCTAACAGCTCAGAGCTTCATTTCAAGCAAACAAAAGCTTGTTGGAAAGCTCTTGAGTTGCTCTATAGGATTGTATTGTCAATTTAATGTGAATGGGAAGTTTTGCTCTTCGATTTGAAGGGTAAAATTTCTGGTTTTCTAAGATTAAAGTGGCCTAAACAGTGTATTTCTTTACTCTAAGTCCTCATATTGACTTTTCACCTCTAGTTGAAGTGCTAAATGGTTTCTAAGGTTATTTCTACAGCTACTAGTGTATGCTTTGAGGTCTCTGGAGCTTCAGGAAGTGTATAGAAGCTTAAAGCTTCTCTAAAAGCTTCAGGAAGTGTAATTCAGACATTGAAATGACCTAATAGACAACTAAAGACATGATTAATAAATCAAAACAATTTCTAGAGGTTGTTACCAACTCATATGGGTAGAATTTACATTCAAAACTCATCAAAAATTCACTGCCACTAGTTTGGGTTTAAGAACAACCCAAATTGGTAGTAATTGAAATCCAATCAAATTATACATCAGAGCTCAACCAAATCACTTTAAAATCATTCACAGATATCTCAGAATCAATTTAAACTCATCATTGCATCAAATTAAATCCAGATTCAAAGAATCAAACTCAGATTTGACTTCTAAGCTCAAATTTTGACTTTCTCATTTAAACCTTTTCACAGTGAATTAAAACCTTAAATGACATCTCAATTCTAGAAACATGATCGACCTTTAGATAGGTGTTTTAACTGAAAATTCTAGGGTTTGAAGATCGTCGCCTGAGCTTCTGAAGTGATTTGTTCGTTAGAACACCCAAAGGTTGTTACACTAATTTAAGCACAGGAATGGATTCAGTGCATTACACTGAAGCTTTTAGAACCCTTAAATGCATCTTCAAACTATCTGTCAGACTTCTCCAACTCTACCGAAGTTGGAGAAGATGAATACCTATCAACAAGCTCCAGTCATCAAAATCTCAAATAAACAAACTCAACATGATCAATGAACCTCAAATCATCAATCTGGAGCTTCACACCAAGTTCTACAGGTTGAAGATCACTTTTGACTCGTCGGAGCTTCGGTGAGTCCAGAAAAAGTGTAAATTGTGTACAGAATGAGAATTTGTGCCATTAACAATTTGAAAAGTTTCCTGAGGTCACAAGGAACCTTAGGATCAAGTTAATTTCTTCAATTGATCATTAAAATAAAGATTCATAAGTGAATTCCATTCTTATAAAGTCTGAGTGAGTTAATGCTCAGGACTTGTTTTCCCACTTAATTGAGTGGAGAAAATAGATCAACAAATGATTGTGATTATAAATATATAGTTAATTAAAGATTTCAACTACTCCTGAGCCGCCATTAACAGCGAGTTTAAGAGCTTAATTAGATTTAGGCATTTACATTATATGTGGTAGTTACTCAAATTATAGCGATGATTAGGATCCTTTAGTGATGAAAAGATGATGGAGGACCCGATGGAGGTGGAGATTAGGTCAACTACAACTGCCATGGACAACAGAAGTAGTCAGTGGAGGTGGAAATGATTTAGGTGAATTAATGATTAGATTAGTAATTAATGATGATAGAAATGATCGTGGAATATAGAAGAAGATGAACAATGATTCAAAAAGACAATTAATGCTCCTGACAAGCTCAAGGAGCTCGCCGGAGTTGAGGAAGACGAATTCTAAATCTAACATTACGGCTATCTAACCTACCTAACTAACTAACTAAACTAACCGACTCCTACTCCTACTCCTAGTCTACTGTTACCTGGACGAAGGGGTTAGAGGATCACCGTTGATGGCCCATGACGGAGGAGGAAATCAGAGGGTTGTCGAAAGATCTCCGGCGGCGGTTGTGAGGTGAAGCAGAGGAGAGCTCCTTAGCGCTTGTCAGAAGATGCAGCTGACTTTGGCGGAGATCCAGAGCTGATAAAAATGGATGGAGGAAGTCAGATAAGGTGGTGGAAGTTTGTCGGAGTTGCGGAGTGAATAGCCTATTGGGTCGGCTCAGTAATAGAAGAGGGAAGGGAGCCAACTTGGTGGAAATCGAGGGTGTGAGGGGGTATTTATAGTCGACGGCAACTGATAAGGAGGTGAAATCTGGATGCAATTGTGGCTAGGAGGAGGATAACCACCGACGTCTTCTCCGATGCCAGTGAGGTTATCTCCAACCCTAAATTAGGATATAGGCGTCATCCAAACCGGTGGATGAAAATGGGATGGTGAGCGCAAGCTCTAGGAGCTTGGAGAAGAAGAAATGACGTCGGATTGGTGGTGATCAAGCGGTGGCTCACCTTCAGTCGTCAGCCGTTCAATCGAGTGAAGAGAAGAAGTCCAGGGACCTATTTGCAATGAAACCTAAGGACCTAAGTGGAAAATAAAGACCCGATTGAAATAAAATGTAAGGACCAAAGAGTCTTTTTCGAGTTATGGGTAGGTTAGGTAGCCGTAAAAAGTTACCTACACACTCTCAGCTCCAAAAAATCCAAAAAATGAGAAAAAGAAAAAATATTTCTCTATATATATTCTTTAAAAGCGAGGACTTGGGCGGTTTGCATTTTGGCAGACACCCGAGCACTGTTTAGTTTCTGCGGATTAGGCTCTTAGTATATTTCCTCTTGTTGACAAGCAACATATGTCTAAGTAATCAATTCTTAATTCTGACTGGAAATAATGGCTAGGATAAACCTTACTGGGGACTAGCAAGGGATGAGCATGAGGGTATGATAACTCTACATTCAATGATGATAATTCCGTCAACTAGGGTTAGTTTTGAGGACATATGCACACTAATAACATGTCATGATGGGCATAGGAGCATTGCATGCATTGCAATTTGAGATTGCTTATAAATCAATTTTTAATATCCATATGTACAAGCGCATGTTGAAACAGGCCTCAGATGAGCAATCAGACCATGCAGATGGATTCAGATTGAAGACTGGAGTCCAACGGACTTGAAATCACTTAAATCTGCCATTCGAAGCTCCCTCAACAAGCCCAAGAAGTTCTGGCCATTGATCTGATGATCAACAGCCCAAAAGTAGCCACGTAGCGGCCATCAGCTACCCTCGCCAACGCCAAGCCCCCGCTTCATCACGCAGGAGAAACCAGGGTCATCCGATCTCCCATCAGAAGGTTGAGGATTGGCGAAGAACGCAACCTTTTCGCCTGTGTGCCGCGGCGCTTAGCACCCCTCCATGCTCACTAAGGGCGCACGTTTGAAATGCACTCGCCCGCATCCACGCGCGCAATCAAAATTCAGCTGTTGATGCACGTACGGATGGCAGGGATGAAAGCTACGCGGCACGCCCTCAAGCGCCTGATGGGAACGCATGTGATCACATGCGAGGCCCGCGCTCCCCGCACGCAAAGCGCTCCGCACTTGCGCAATCACAGCCGTTGAAGTGAAATTCGACGATCAATGCACATCCATCATGCAATTGCTCATTATTCTGCAGGTGTGGGAAGGCGACATGGCATGCTCTCAACCATCCAATGGCAATCCGCGCCACAGATCGAACGACTGTAGGCACATGAGTGCAAATTGAAGGGATAAAGCACGCTTGTGCTTAAGGAACGACGAGAAGAGGGCTTCACCGACGCTTATGGAATGGGTTTAGCGACATCCCAGACATCTCTAAAGCCCTTACTTAGTTTAGAAACCCCTCTTCTCTATATAAACCTCCTCAACCACCCCATTCAAGGGCATTCAATACACACACACCTTCCATACTACTCCAGCCATCTCCTAAATCCACCAAATACTCCATACCAACCTCAGAGTTGTCAAGCCACCGACGGAGCCTCCCTCCACCGCCGTGGCAGCCTTTACTCTTTCTCACACTCTCTCATTACTTTAGTTTATATTGTATTTGTTTAAGCTTTCATCTACTGTCGTAGTTGTAAACACACTTTAATTGCATGCTATATATTGATGAAAGTTTCATATATTATAGCTCACATCCTCTTAATGCTTGGCATGTTTTAAACATGATCTCTAGCCCTACTCTCTCTCTCTCTCACATTTTCTCACAAGAAAGCAAACCACCCATTCTTGTGACAACTAAAGTGACAAATTAATCTGATTTTACGCCTCCTTGTGTTCGACACTTGGACTCACCAACTCCACTTCTTAAATTAAAACAGATGTCGCGAATGCATACTGCAATGGCATAATTAAACAAATGCATTCCACACTTGTCAATAGCCTATGAGCAATCTCAATGGAAGAAGGGAGTTGCTAACTGAAGATCGGAGATGCGAAGAGGTATTCATAGGTGGTGGCAGAGCTTAGGGGGGATGTATCTGTCTAGATACATTAGAAAGACCATTGTCATCTTCGATAGTGGTGAGGCTTCTAGGTATCTTCTGAGCCAAGTGCACAACATCCAAGCCATTGGATGTACAAAGTTTGTTGTGAGGAGTCTTGCTATGCATGGAAAAGAAGGTCAACCCTTCGATGCTGCTGACATCGGAGAAGAACAAGAGTGAACACCTGCAGTTGGTTCTGGTGAGAAGAAAATAAAGAAAATATCTAAGGGCCTGGATACAAATATGAAGGACCTGTGTGTAATAAAAAGGACTCAATTGACATGAAACCTATCTTATGAAGCTTATTTTAAATTATTTATTTTCAACTTTTTATATATTATTATAAATAAAGTAAATAAAGTATTTATGACATGAAATTACATTTTTTACCCTTTTAGCTATATTTATTTAAATGATTAACTTAATTAAGTCAATTAACAACTTAGATTATAAATTATTACAAGTTATATTAAATGCTTTATATATAGGTAAATGGTTATGTTTGAGTCCTAATTATTAATTAAACCTTAACTTAGTGATTTTAACATATTTGTAAGGTCCTTGCTATTTTACTCTAAATATATAATTAAACTTGTATTAATGTTATTCACTATTAATTAGCTAAGGAAACTGGCTAATAATGGTAAATTAAAAGCCATGATGAGTCTCTCATCAGTTGCCAATGTGGAATGTCGTGGTGTGGGCATTTCCTTTGTAACTCATGAAAGCATTCCCATGATTCGTCTATCAATTCTCCTTGATTTTGTGTACAAGTCGTGATAGCTAGCCTAAGGATGTTTATGCGACCTATAGGAAAGAATTTCTTCAAAAATGTACATTTGAGATCATCCTAAGAAGTGATAAGTCTTGTGATACTAGGAGGTGACTTTGTCTTTTAAACTGAAGGAGAACATTTTCATAAGTAGGATTTCCCTGCCCTGATTCCTCAGACCCAAAGTCTGTGAAAGATTCTTAAGATCCTCAATGTGTTGAAATGGATCCTAGATGCTATGACCATGAAAGTGGGGGATAAGACTAATGATATTCGATTTTAGTTCAGGGTCATTTTCACCTACATGAATCCTAACACAAAGCTCCACTTAGGAATTAGAAGGATTATAGTAATCTCGGAGTGGTGGCCTAAGTGGAGGACGCGAACTGAAACCAAGACCCGCCTCAAGTCGGCTAGTCTGGAGATTTTGAAGAGCAGCCATCAGCAAATTGATCTAACAATTCTTCTCAAGCATCTAGAGATTTTGGGCCTAGAAAGCCTCATGGATATCAAAAGGCTCTACCTCCCGACCCAAAGGGTTCTCAGGATTCTACAGTTGATCTGCCATAGGATCAATCTTAGAAGAAGTAGGGATAGAGACAAAATACCACACAATAGCAGGTCTGGGAGCACCTATCAATGGAGGGACAAGAGACGATCTCAGGGATCATATCCCATGCATAAACCAAAAAGAATTTGCAAAGGCACACTCAACATCACAGTGTGAAAACTACAACAAGCAAAACTCAAAAAATAGTGAGAGAAAAGGAGTTTTCTTTTCTACAAAAAAAGAAGACCTAGGGTTTACATGTAAAATAAGGATGCAAATAGATACTGTATAGGTACAAACATGCATCCTATGGGTCTACGATGTGCGCAAATCTACAAAATCAAAGGTCCAAAGTATAAGATCGAGACTACACACTATTGGCTCCCCGAGGCTCATATAGTGAGATGAACTTGTTGATCTTTGACTAAAGTCGTAAGAGGTGCAAGGAGGAGAGATAGAAGTAAAGACTCATGTAACATAGTGATTGCATTGTGTGTGCAATAGCATGCAACAGATTGTGATGAAAAACTACACATAAATTCGCAAAACAGATATAATGTCACGAGTTTTTAAATTTTCCTCTTTATAGAATGTCTTAAGAAAACAAGTATGAAATGTCTCTCTTTTTAAGTCTTTTCAAATCACTTAATGGCCTTGCTAAAGTCAAAATGTGAATGATAGGATCTAAGATGGTAAAAACATTTCTATCTCTACAAATCTCCAATGCAAACTAGCAAGAAAGATATGCAACCTAGAATGAATGCCTAGGAGATACAGCTGCTTGTTAGAATGTATGTATTTTTGTATTTTTTTAATATTTTCTACCTAAAATGCAAAAGATAGAAAGTGGGACATCTACCTACAAGACAGAGTAAAGAATAGCTCATAATGCAGAAAGAAAGCGAGAAATGAAGTCTTCTCTCTACCTAGAATCTATCAGAAAGAAGATAAAAAATCATAAATTAGAATACATAATACATAATAAATGCAAGAATAATTAAAAAAATGATAATGGTGAATATAAATTATGCGAGTTGCCCCTAGCAACGACACCAAAAAATGATATTAAACTATTTTGCTTTATTAATTTGTCGTTGTTAACTTATAGTATAGTGAGCAAGATAGTCTACATATTTTTATAATTTATACTGGTTTAGAATCTAGGTTGTTCATTGGGAGGCTAAATTAGCATTTATTCACTAATTATTCTTAATTTTTCCTTTCTATTAAGTTAATAATAAAGATTCATAATTAATATCTTATATTTATACTACATATAGTAACTTAGCTAAACTACTTATTTAAATTAGTTCATATATAATAACTTAGACTTAATTACTTAGTTAATATACTACTTATATAACTTATACTACTAACTAGTAAGTTAATTAATACTAACATAGATTAGCTACTTAAACTATTATTTACACTACTTATAAGTCAATATATAAATTAATTAGTACTCAACTCAATTTCTTAACCATAATACTTAACTTAAGGTTTAAACTACTTAGTCTCGAATAACTTAAATACTTTACTTTAGACTTCTACTTAAGTTATATACTTACTTAACTTAGTTAATTACTTACTTGCTTAATTACTTAATTAAGACTACTCTAAATTAATGACATAATTATATATTTCGAATACGTCAATCACATGAATTAATTGCAAAAATTAAACACTAACAATAAGGCAATCAATTCCATATGAAGAGAAACATGCATTACAAAATATATTGGCAAAAAGAAATTTACAAAAATGTTGTTTCAAAACAACTTCTAAATCCTCAATATTTCCATTTAACATAAGCTAACCCTTCACATAAGCATGCACAATAGAAGCCTTCAATTTAACTAAGTGTTGGAAAACACTTAATTATTCTTGACAAAATAAGCACAAGGCTCACAACCCTCTCTTCTTCTCACTTAACAAAAATATATGGTGGGTTGTTTGTAGGATCAACGACTCGGATGGGCCATATCGGTATCACTATTGGGCCCACCATCTACGATAAGGACACATGTCACAACACCTGGCACCCGAAGGCCACCCAGCAAGGCCACATCATCAGCACAATATAGCATGGTCAGAAGGGCACATATGCCCACACACTCGAAGGCGTCTTAGTTGCTTAACATGGCCTCTGGTGCAAATCAACTTATACTACTATGAGAAATCTTCACTTTCCAATGTGGGACTATACTATCCCCTTTCTATTTCAACACACACCTCCAATGCTTGATTCTTCTTCAAATCACAATCGTTACACAACAGGTCTTCACCAATTAACAACCCAGATCTCTAGAGTTAGGATAGCTCTCTTGATTGCTTCCATTAATTATTTGATTGAGTCACTGGAGCTGCTCCAAATTGAGCTCCAAAAATGTCTTTGCACCATAACTATTTTGCAGTAGCTTCTCTTCACCTGCAGTGCTTGAATCTATAACCTAGTCTCTCTATCTCTCAATCCTAATCACATTTCTCAGTGCCTATATACATTTCTACATACATAGAAGCTTAGAGGAATGCTTCCATGCTTAGAAGCCACTTGGAAATCACCATTACAAAAAAGCTCTAGCAAAAGAAAGAATTAAGACTTCAAATTGACTCGATTAACACTTCAGAGCTTCTAAATCTAATCTAAGCACCTTGAAAGGATTACAACCAACTCAAACAAGCTCTGAGAAGCTTGGAACCTTGTTCTGTGCTCAAAGAAGCTCAACTATAGGTCATTTGAACCCAAAAGATTTAGAAATCAGTAAATGACTCAAAATAACTCAAAACCTAAAATTTTCTTTAACAAATTCGTAATAGTCTCAGGAACATCTTGCAACCTTCAGAATTAATTTTAGAAGCTTCTAGGTACTAATGGTACTCATGCTTGACTAAATCAAGTCAAGATTTGACTTTTAGCCTTAGATTATTTATGATCAAGCTAAGAACCCAGATCGGCAACAGTTAACTTCAGGAACTCAATGGAACAAAAAATAAGGCAATTTGAACACTAAAATGAGTTCTTCAAGTTCTTTGCCTGAGTTCCAAGGTAGAGTTGTTCAACAAAATAGACCAAGAATCTAATAGACTAACTAAAGTTGTTATGAGCTCAATGAGACACAATGATGCTTCAAGAACTATTTATAAGCTTAGTAGATGAAGGATTTGGTCTACGCAACTACGTCGGAGTCAAGGAAGAAGGAGGTGGACAGAAATATATCATCAATGAAACTTGACTTTAATGTGTGGAATTTGATCAGAAGAATCATATTGAGTGCTTCAGTTCTAAAAGAGGTATACAATCAATTCTTATCAATATTTGACTCGCCGGAGCTCACTAGAGCTCCAGTGAGTCATGATTGTGATCATTAGAACGGGAAACTTGATGAATTAGTTTAGTGAATAGCACTAAAGCTTCCTTAGATCACCAGAACGCTCATTAGCTTCTCAATTCAATAAAAGAAGGATTATTAAAATGTAACGAACTTAAATGGATTAGAATTACAACTCGAGTTCATCAGAGAATATGGATCAATTAACTAAATACTTTCCTTGGGCAAATTAATCTCTGAGATGATGCGATGGTGATGAACTGGTTTAATTAGATGGGGGAACTCCTCCGACCTCCGCCATAGACAGCAGTGGCCAAAGGTTGGAAGGAATTAGGCGTTTAGTGTTATAAGGCTAATCGAAAGCAGAAGGTTGATAGTGATCATGAAGTAGCGAGAAGTTTAAAGAAGTGAGTGATTTCATGATTCGAAGTTCGGAAGAGGCTAGATTAGTCTCATCGGAGACGGAGAAGGAGGTGAGAAAAAGGAGTTATATTACACCCACTCCTACCTAACTAACTATGCTAATATAATCTAAATTACTATCTAAAGCTAAATCTACTCTACGTGGATGAAAGGGTGAGAGAAGTATCAGCTTTAGCACATCGGAGCTCAAGAAGAAATGGTTGAGGTGAGACAAGACCTCTGGTCAAGTGAAGCGAGCAGTAGAAGGAACTGGAGCTTTTCTCCTCCATTGGCAAGGTGAAGAAGTGGAAGAAGACATTGATCGCGAAAAAGCATGATTTGTTAAAACAGGTTTGAATTTCGTTGCAACATGCAATTTTGACTGCTTTTAAAGTTTATAAAGATCAAATACTCGATGAGTATTCAGGTCATCCAAAAGGAGTTAGAAATGCAAATTGAAATTCTCTTGCTTGAAATCGGAAATAAACTTTCTTTTTGTATTTTTGAATATGTATTTTTTTATGGTTTTTGTTCGAGCGAAACACAAATGCAGAGAAGACGGGAAATAAAGACTAATAACAAGGGACCAAGTGCCTTGTTTCTCCAACCCACTCCAAGCACTGGAGGCTTAGAATAATGGAGGAACAAGACAAAATAAAAACAATCACAAGCTAACCAGAAGAAAAGTAGAGGAATGCTTCTTAAAGAAAAGTTATTTTAAAAAGGGTTGGAGAACTCACAAGCAAGAAGGATTATCACTTGTAATCTCCAACAAGAAAGCAAACACTATAATGCAAAAACAAAATGCAAAAGTAGAAGAAAGCTTGGAATGAAGAAAATGATGCTGCCTGGAATTCCTGCTCCAATTCTGGTTCCCCAGAACCAAAAGAAATCGTTCTCATGGATGTCCTACTTGTGGCAAACCCTAGGTGGGTGTGCCTGCTCCTTGCAAACCTGAATGGCCTTCTTCTTGACTCCTCTTGGGGTGGATGTGAACCACCCTAATTCCTCCTTTGCCTGGCCGTCCTCCCTTGTAGTATGACCTCCTTAGTTTGGCACAAGAGAGAAAGAAAGAGGAAGAAGACACTGAGGAGATAGGGTTGTCTCCTTAATGTTCTTATTCTCTTCTTCTTCTTGGCTGAACTTTTGGTGGCTATGGAGAAGGTTTTGCACTAGATTAATGTAGCCAAGTGGAAATCAAGCAAACAAGCCTATATCTGTCTTACAGTTGACTCCTTAAAGAAACCTAAGACTTGGGAACCCGGTAAGTAAGGGATCAATAAGTGAACCCACATCTCAGAGATCACTCGGCTAGACTAAAGAGGTGGCTTGTGCCCAAGCATGTCTTGGGAAAATTACCAGGGGCTTGTGTAAACCCTTACCCGTCGTTTGACATCCCTCTAAGTTTGTCACTACGTTTCTAAGAAAATTAGGAGCGATTAATGCCCTTAAATCCCAGATATCAAGCCTAATTTTGATGAAGTCCTTAAGTAGTCAAGTGACTACTTATTTTAATTAGGCTTGGGTACCTGAATGTGCATGGGAATGTGAATGGTGTTGATTGGGTTGATGCCCAGTTATTTCCTTTTTTTAAGGTGTGTGTGAATTTGACAGGGTGAGTCCAATGCCAAATCAAAGTTGTCACACAATTTTTGTTATTTTTCTACTTTTTAGGATTTGATATTAATAATGTATTTCAGGGTTCTCTTGTTATGGTTTCAAACAAGGTTGAATTCCACAATCACAAGGAAATAAAGTTGTATTGGTGACGATGAGATTCCTTTATATATTGTGAGGCTAAAAAAAAAATGAATGAAACCCTAATTAAATTTAATCCTAAGCAGAAAATTTACTATCAGTGAATACTTTCAAGTTTTTCTTTTTAAATAGTGGTCCAAACAGAGCAATCAACACTACTACTGGAAAGAAAATCAAATAAGGATTCCAAAAACTATTTTTTTATGATTTTAGGAGTTTTTTTGTATTTTTTTAGAATTTTTCTTTATGCTGATGTCAAAGTCCAAAAATGACACCTATGGGTATCTTAGAGTTTTCAGTAACACTATCGACCACCAAATTTTTTTTATTTTATATGTTGTGTAGAATTTCCCACGAAATCCAAAAAGATACATTTCACATAAATTAGACAAGTAGAAAAATTCGCAAAATTTGTGAACAATAACAAAATAATGAAATCAAAGAAGATGACCTCCCTGTGGTCCATGAATTTTTAAAAATTGTATATAAGTCCAAATACTCTGAAATTTGGAACATATATTCTTGACTTGATTTGAAACCTTTGGATGAAATTTCACGAATTTAGGAGGCCTATGATGTTGGGAATTGATTTTTAAATTCCAGACAAAAGTCTGGACTTGAAAATTAGAATACTAACACTTTGAGAAGGGTGGTGGTAAACAAGTCAAATAACCAAACAATTGATTTTAAAAATCGCCACCCTATAATATTTTATTATTTTTTATTCTGAAAGCCTGATTTAATATTTTTTCGATAGTTTTTATGATTTTTTTTATGTGACAAGAGAGAAGGCACTGACCTCGATTCCGCAGGAAGAAAAGGAACTTCAAGCTTTTGCTTCCAAAAATCCCGCTTCCTTCCTGTAGTACCTGCACACATGAGATGAAAGAAAAAGGAGGGGATGAGATTCACAAATCAAGCAAGAGTAACAATAATATGCAAAGCCATGCCTCCCCGGCAATGGCACCAAAAAGTGATTGCGAAAAAGCATGATTTGTTAAAATAGGTTTGATTGTCATTGCAACACGCAAGTTTGATCGCTTTTAAAATTTATAAATACCAAATACTCATGAGTATTCAGGTGTTGGGAGCGTAGATCGCGTATTTGATAAGAGAAGCGTCATGGTATAGTTGCAAAATACGACTCAACAAAACATTTTAATTAACCAGACGATTAGTTCCGGTCGATCTCAGGGAGGCATTTAGAAAAGCGAGATTGATTTTGATCTTTTTACTACTTGCTTATAATTGTACATCAGTTTCAGGCCTGTGAATGTAAGTCTCGCTAGTCACGTTGTTGGCCCTAACTACATGTACTTGTGTCAAGTAAACAATGAATGTGAATGTATGTGTACTAGTAAGCGCCATTCTAACTTCACGATGGCTATTAATAGAAAAAGCCTCAATCGCAAGGTCGTTTATATATTCAAGAACCGACATCTTGTTGCAATGTAATGGCAATTAAATCGGAAACTCATGATCATAATGGAAATAAATAAGATGATGATTTCATTCATTCCCAAATATTATCATTACAATCATCTTTCGAGGAAAGCTTATACAGGAATGATTAAAGTGAAGATTCTAGCTAGCAGAAAATGGGTGCATGTGTGTATCTACAGGAGATTACGCATGCATCATTTAGGTAGAGGATGACTACACTACTAGGCAGGAATTTAATGTGAAAAGTAAACTACGAAGAACAACTTATCTACGAGAAATGAGGGCATTGGAGGTGGTCTCCAATGGCCTGTGGAGCTTGAGGTGGTAGGAAGGAGAAAGAGGGGCGGCCAATGGTGGGTAGGCCGGCCCTTGGAGAGGTGGTGGAGAGTTGCTCTTGGACTTGGGCGTCAAGGTGGGAGTGGTGATGGTGATGGAGCTCGTGGATGAAGGTGGAGGAAGAAGCCACCAAATGGAGAGTCCAAGATTGGGTGCATGACTGTCCAAGAGGGTCTTTTTATAGACTCTTGGGCGGCCCTCAAGTGATCTCTCTAGAGAACTATAGAAGACTTTAGAGAGACCCTTAGGTGGCTGTCCACTAGGTCTTGGGTGGGTCTTCTTAGATCCACAAATTATGGATCTAACAATGGACCACTTTGGTTGCTATTTTTGGAAACTCAAAGTGGCGCCACCTTTGGAAGACTCTAGAGAATTCTAGAGTTGGTAGGAATGTGTGTGTGTGTGGGTGTGTGTGCGTGACTTGTGTGTGTGTGGCTTGGTGGTTTAGGTTGAGTCGTATAGGTCTAGGTGGTTAGGTTTAGGTAGGCCCCTAGAATTAGGTTTTTTTTTTTTTTAAAGATGAAAAGGAATGCTATCGAATCACCGATAGCAATCCAGGAGAGCTTTTATTGATAAAAAGATAATAAAAAGTTTACATGATTGAAGCCCATTGGTGTATGAGATTCCAGCAACTATTGACAATATTATCTACATTCACTAGACTCTCCTGAAACAAGCTCGCATTTCTAGCTCTCCATACTAACCATAAAACTGCCACCATGGGCAAGTATGGCTTATTCGCCCTCAAGAAGGAACTCCAGAGGTTCTCCCACGTGGGAATAGATTCCCTGCACACCTTCCTCCAGACATAATCTGTAATCACACAAGTAGAAAATATATGAATACTGGAATCATTATGCATCCCACATAAGTGGCAGAAGTGAGTGGGGGTTCCCATTCTCCTATGCCTCAAATCTCTAGTTATCAGGCCATTTATTCTGCATAACCACAAAAAAATTTGTATCTTCAGAGGTACCTTCAATTTCCATAGCTTTTTCCCAACCTCATCAACTTCAGCCATTCTAGATGAGTTGACAAGCTTGTCATAAGCAGCCACTAAGGAGAATGTACCCTCCCATTTGTATGTGTCATACTCCTCAGGTGTGGGTTTGAAAGCAACAAGTTCCTGCTTGAGACGCTCATTTTCTGCTCGTGTTCTTGTATCATGACCATTCCACATCACATTATTCAGAGACCAATTTTCAGAGGCCGTGTCCCAATAATCACATACCATAGCATTTTTATCAGAAGCAGCTGAAAATGCAAGAGGGTACCTGTCTTTTATCACCCCACCAGGCAGCCAATTTTCGAACCAAAATTTGAAGCTTTTTCCATCACCTAAGACAGACTTGAACATGCTCCAATTATCCGCCAAGGCACGCACCACTGATGGCCAAAAAGGAGATGGTTTGTGTGGATTTAGGCAATTCTTCTCATCATTGGCCGCCCCATAGCTATCTTGGATGATCTCTGTCCACATTTTTTTCCCCTTGAAGCAGCTGAACAGCTCACTTTAGAAGCAGGGCATCATTAAATTCTTTGAGGGATCTGATTCCCATGCCACCAAACTTCTTTGGCAAACAAATTGATTCCCACTTTACAGGTTGGAGGAAAGCACCATGATGAGAAGCCCCTTTCCAGAAGAACCTCTTGCGCATCACATCAAGTTTTTTCCAAATTGATTTTGGGGCTCTAAGAACAGAAAAGAAAAAGACTGGAATGGACGTAATGACTGAGTTCAATAAAATATACCTCCCACCTTTTGATAAGTAACGACTACTCCAGCCCTCTAATTTCGTAGCCACCTTTTCATTTAGGAAGGACCAATCTGCTTTCCTCAGTTTTGTGCACTTCAGAGGTAACCCCAGGTATTTGACAGGCAGTGAAATCACAAGCGTGCCCAAGATGGTGGAGATGTCATTCTGGACCATTCCATTCATACCAAAGCAAACCAAGGAGGACTTACTTCCATTAAGTTTTAAGCCAGAAATCTCACCAAAAATTTTAACCATGTAATATAGCACTTGCGCTTCCCTCTTCCCACCTTCCACAAAGAAAACAGTGTCATCCACATATTGGAGAATAGGGGCCAAGTCCCTGTTGTTAGACATAGAATACCCCCTTATCAACCCATCAGCTGCTAGTTTGCATGCATATCTTGCCAATGTATCCACTATGAGATTGAAGATCAAAGGGGCAAGTGGGCATCCTTGCCTTACCCCACATTGGGGTTGAATCCAGGCTTGACATGGTTTCCCATTTGAAAGCGTGGGTTTGACCGGGTTGTGTTATATCGTTGTAGTAAAGCCGGTTGTTACCAACGTTTCATATAAAATTTTTTTTTACTCGGAAAAATAAAAGAGTTCCCGAGGTCGAACTCAGGGAGCAAGTTGTATTCTAGAGATATACAAGTTCTATTACAAAAATAAAGAGAGAGAGAGAGAGAGATGAAAATTTGGCTTCTTCTTCTTTCTTCCTTTTTGTCTTTGGTTCTTCCTGTTCTTCTTCTTCTTCTTCTTCTTCTTCTGCTTTCTTCAGATCTTCCCCTCGTGCTCTTCTTCTTCTGTTCTTCCTTGTTTCCTTTCTTTCTTTTTCGTCAGATCGTCTTCTTCTTTTCTTGCTTCTTGCTTCTCTTCATTCCTTCTTCTTCTTTGTCTTCACCTGCCTTGACCTCTCTTTTTCTTCTTTCGCGATGGCCGTTGCTCTTCCTTCTTCTTCAGCGGGTCTTCTTCTTCTTTGGCTGCTGACCTTCCGTCGTCTGCCCCGGTGCTGAGACGACTTAACAATGCCTTCGCTACAGTGCAGCAGCTCCTTCTTCTTCAGCGGGTCTGCTTCTTCTTCTTTGGCCTGCACACTTCAGAGTTTATTCGTCAAGAGGCAAAAACCTACTCTACCCCCCTCCCCCGCGTATCTCTCTCTCTGAAAACACTCTTCGGAAGCTCTCCCAGAGCGCTACCGGGTAATCGGGTTCGGGTCAGGCCCGGGTCCAGGCCCACCGGCGTGCGTGGTGGGCGAGGAGTGCAGGTCAGTCTAATCGGGTCGGGCCAGGTCCGCGGAGCGTGGTCACGGACGAGGCTGAGTCGGGTCGGGTCGGGTGAGAGGGACCTCACCCCGTGGTAACTGAGGCAAACAGCATAAGGCAGTTTTTGCCTTTATGCGTCCGCGCGTCTTCGAGAGGTTCCGAGGTGGGACTAAATGTCCCACCCCAATTGAGCGCGCGTCGCGGATGGAGCAGTGGGCGATCGTGGCTTCCCGCGCGGCCTTCGCCCCGTCTGTGAACCAGGGACGTTTCGCGGAGAGTCCCTGCGCAACCTGGGAGTCAACCCTGGGCGAAGGCGTGCCTGCACCTGCAGGTGAAGCAGCTCTGCCTGCGCAGTAATGGCGACGGCGGGCGAGTCACCTGGTCACAGAAGAACAGCCTCTCGGCCAAATCAGACAGGCGGGGGACCTTCGCCGTGGCACGGCGAAGGTGGTCAGGGGGTCTGCAGGGGGCGAGATGGAGCTAACTGGTCGTCCTAGGTCAAACTGTGAGCGAGGGAGTGGGTGTGTTCGGTGGGTCTGCAGAGGGTGTTTGGTGGGAAGTGGAGGGGCGGAAGAGGATCAGGGTGAGGAGGCGGAGGTTCTGCGGTGGTCGGCGAGCCGTGTGGGTCGCTGAGGTGATGGGAGCGGCTCGCCGGAGGGTGGTCGGAGGCGGAGAGGATGAGGGTGAACAGGGTCGGTAGAGGGCTTAATTGACTAAATCGAAAGCGGGGAAAGAAAGAGGAGGAGAAGGGGAGTAAGTCTAACTTAACTGCAGGGACGAAGGGGGAGGAACAGGGCGACAGTCGTATCGACTGTCGCCGGAGAAGACGATGCTCAGGGAGAGGGGCGGCGGCGAGCAGAGGGCTGGAGAGGCGCCAGCTGGGTGCGGCGTGGCGCGGAAAGAGCAGGGGAGGACGTCTCTGCTGCTGGTAGTGCGGCAGAGCGAAGAGGTGGAGGGGGAGGAAGTCGCCGGAGCTGGTGAGCGTCTGCCGGAGAAAGAAGAGAAGAAAGCTGGGGGTTTTCTCCGTCAGATCCAGGCTGCCTTCGTCGGTGGAGCGGCGGGGGGTATTTATAGGGTTGAAGCAGGGAGGAAGGCGGAGGGAGACGACGTGTCTCCCTCGCCGGAGAATGGTCGGAATACGAACCCATACCGTCCGTGCGTTCGCACGGCCGGTATGGGGGGCTACAATGACCATGGGGGTGCTCCTGCGACGGCTGACGACGCAGGGCACCCCCGGTACACTTGCCAGGTCCTCCACCTCACCCTGCGCGGCGCCATGCTCCGCGCAAGGTCGCCGGAGCATGGTGCTGGCAGGGTTTTGCAGGAGGGACCTGTTTGCAAAGAACGAAGGAGAGTTAGGGGCCAAAATGCGAGGGTTCAAAAGTTGAGGGCCAAAGAGTAAATATATGAGGACCAAAGTGTGAAGTCGGTCAAGGAGGTTTCTTCCTAGGCTCAAGTTTTTATACATGACTAATTAGGACCTAAGGAATCTGATGGTGAATTTTATTTTCATATTAAACCTTGTTTGATCGGTCAATTTGCGCAAAAACCCAAATTAAGTTATTAATTGGGCATGGTTCTCAATGTAGGTCAAAATGGGTTCTAAAGGCCAAATTGAAGGTTCTAAACCCTAGAGATTATTTTTCTATGAATTTTAGAGGGTTTATTCTATTTTTACTTTGCCTCGAACCTTGTGAATTGAAGTGGGTTGTTTTAGGGTTACAGATTATCATTTGGTTCCTTGGAAGTGCTGTAGCCCTTGCTAGATCATCTCATCCCACTTTTATTCTTATTAAGCTGTTTTGACCTATGTTTGGGCCCTGAATTACCCTGTATGCAGATTATACTGGTAAAATTGCACTTTTACCCCTTATGACTGGTTTCCTTCTCAAACTCAGAATTCTCTGAGTTAAGCCTTTCCTTGAGATATGTAGGAGCTTTTATCCTTTGTATTGGGTCAAAATGAGCTAGTTATGGCTCATGATGAGGTTCTCATCATACCCCCATGCCTAGCTTTTGCTAGTCCCTTAGCAAACAACTTAAGGTTTCAACCCTTGTTCTAGACCATGAAGTTTTCAATGGTTTTAGATAAGTGCCTTTTTATTTGAGCATAGATTAGGTTAGAATGCTGACCATAGGCCTAAAAGATACTCTAGTACCAATCAAGATCCAAATCTGTCTAGCCTTAGCCTCAGTCTTTTAGCAAAGGTTTTTAAGGCCCGCAAGAACTAACCTAAGGTTTATTGGACTTCGTGGTTAAAGCACCCGTGCTTGAAATGATTTTAGCCCTGGCCCAGTTCGCAGTGCGTTTTGTAAGAGAGAGATAGAAAGTTTTTTTTTCTGTTTGGAGAGTTTTCTCTCTCTTTTTCTTTTTAGTTCTAGCCTAGGATTAGCTTTTCAACACGGTCTGTATCAGATTCCTTGCTCCCATCATCAATCCTCAAGGGTTCCTGGCGATCGATGCTTCGAGATAGCACCGCCCATGGCAACCCCCGGAACCCTGGCTATTGAGATTTCGAGATAATCCCATCCATGGTATTCCGTGGCCGAATCCAGACCCTGGCAATTGACACTTCGAGATAATGCCATCCATGGAATCTGAACCAGCAGAGTGCTTACATGCCCCCCGTAGGATATGTAAATATCCTAAGAGACAAGCACCGAGGAGATGATATTTTGTTACGCATCTTCGAGGGGATTTCCCGCCTCTCCGCGCTGGGAACTCGTCCAAATCAACTTGTGTTGATCGGCCATTCCTATTCTAGGTGTTCTTTTCAGATTTTTGCGACGCTTCTGCGTGATTCTGATTTTTACGCTTACTGAACCAGGCTGTGTGTGAGATTAGGGTGCTTAGGTTACTGAGTCCCGTAAACCAAAAATTAGTTAACGAGGCCGAATACTTCCTAAGCCTTAGACCTAATACTTCAGCTTTTCATTTTCCTCAACCTCTTGAGGAGTGTCCAGATCTTAATGAGTACTAAGAGTCTATTCAAGAATGCCTAAGGTTTGCATTCTTACTAATCTTATTGTGCACTTTTCAGTTATTTTCTTGAATGAGGTCTAGAACTTAGGTTAATTCCTTAGTTCCTTACTAATGACTATCAACTTTTCTTATAATTTTGTGCTCCTTTTTCATTTTGTTTCTTCTCTCCTTCACAAAATTTTCCTTCTCCTCTTTTCCTCTTATTCTTTTTCGAAAAATTTTTTTAATTTTTATGGTATTTTTGGCATATGTGAATTTTTTTGTTTGAAACCTTTTCTTACAAGTTTTTGCACTTTCCTACCCCCCCATGCCTAAGATTTGCAATGTCCTCATTGTAACCTAGGGGGTCTTAGTTCAGGGTGAACTTCGAGTGCTGAAAGGTGTCAGAACAAGTTTCAGGTTTTCAAAGAGAATGACGGGCTGCCTCCCGTTAAGCGCTGAGTTTTACGCCATCGGCTGGGCGCAATAAGCTCAAGGGGAACGGAGGATATAAGATGCCTCAGCCAAATCAGTAGAAGTTACATCAATGAACGGCTTGAGTCTTTGACCATTCACGATGAAAGGTTCAGAATCGTGGCTGAGTGGACTGATTTCGATTGCTCCATTTCCAAAAACCTGTCGGACCAAATATGGTCCGACCCACTTAGATCTCAGTTTTCCTGGGAAGAGTTTGAGTCGGGCATCAAAGAGTAGGACCTTTTGACCAGGATGGAAGATCTTTCTTGAGATGTGTTTGTCGTGGAAGGCTTTAACCCGCTCCTTGTAGATTTGCGAGTTCTCGTACGCGTCTGTGCGTAATTCATCGATCTCGCTGATTTGGAGTTTTCTGTGGGTCCCAGCCTTGGAAAGATCTAGATTACAGTTCCGTACTGCCCAATAGGCTTTATGCTCCAGTTCGACGGGAAGGTGGCATGCCTTTCCGTACACCAATCTAAAGGGAGACATGCCCAATTGGGTCTTGTGGGCGGTCCTATAGGCCCACAATGCTTCCGGAAGTCGGGACGACCAGTCCTTCCTGTCAGGTCGAATAGTGACCTGCAGGATTTTCTTGATCTCCCGATTCGACAGCTCAGCTAGACCATTAGTTTGGGGGTGGTAAGGAGTAGAGATTCGGTGAGACACCCCGTATTTGGTCATCAGTGACCTAAACTGAGCATTTGTGAAATGGGTCCCCCCATCAGAGATTATTGCACGAGGAATCCCGAACCTTGAGAAAATGTGTTGATGAATGAATTTGAGAACGATTTTGTGATCACAGGTTCGGGTTGGTATGGCTTCGATCCATTTGGACACGTAGTCCACAGCCAACAGAATGTATTCGAAACCATCCGAAATAGGAAAGGGGCCCATAAAATCAATCCCCCAAACATCAAAGATTTCGCATACTAGAATCGGTTGCATAGGCATCATGTCGCGATGGCTCATGTTGCCCAAAGTCTGGCAACGACTGCATGCCTTGCAATGACTGTATGCGTCTTTGAACAGTGTGGGCCAGTAAAAGCCGCACTGGAGGACTTTTGATGCGGTTTTATGCCCGGCAAAATGGCCACCGCATGCCTGGTCATGGCAGAAAGAGAGGATATTGTTGACTTCCCCTTCCGGGACACATCTCCGGATGATCTGATCGGCACCTATGCGGAAGAGGTACGGGTCTTCCCAAATGTAATACTTGGCATCGGAGCGTAATTTGTCTTTCTTGGCCTTCGGCCAATCGGACGGGGTTTGATGAGATGCCAAGTAATTTACAATATTAGCAAACCATGGAAGGCTAGTACCAATAGTCAGCAGGTGCTCATCGGGAAAATGCTCAGTGATGGGTCCGGAAGGGTCTATCATTTCAGAAGGAAGACGGGACAAGTGATCAGCTACCACGTTTTGTTTTCCCGCTTTATCGCGAATCTCGAGGTCAAATTCTTGCAACAGCAAGATCCATCGGATCAATCGAGGTTTCGCGTCCTTCTTTGCAAGGAGATGCCTCACAGCCGTGTGATCCGAGTATATGATGACATGGGAACCCAGAAGGTATGATCTGAACTTCTCTAGGGCAAATACTACAGCTAGCAGCTCTTTCTCAGTAACTGTATAGTTACGCTGAGCCTCATCGAGTGTTTTGCTGGCGTAGTAAATGACCACAGGTTTCTTGTCATTTTTCTGCCCCAAAACCGCTCCTACAGCGAAGTCGGATGCATCACACATGATCTCAAAGGGTTGAGACCAATCAGGGGACTGTAGGATCGGGGCTTGGGTGACTCGGTCACGCAGGATTTCAAATGCTTGAGTGCATTCCTTGGAGATTTCGAAGGGAACATCCTTGGAGAGAAGAGTGGTCAGGGGGCGTGCGATTTTTGAAAAATCAGGGATAAATCGTCGATAAAAACCGACATGCCCTAAAAAGGATCGGATGTCCCTGATCGAGCTAGGCATAGGAAGGCGAGAAATCAGATTAACCTTAGCTCGATCCACTTAGATACCTTTCTCCGAAATTGAGTGTCCCAGGACAATTCCCTCAGGCACCATGAAATGGCTCTTTTCCCAGGAAAGAACCAAATTCACGTCGATGCACCGCCTGAGTATCTGGACCAAGTGTTGGAGGCAATCGTCGAATGATGCTCCGAAAACTGAAAAGTCATCCATGAAGACTTCCAGATAATCACCTACCATATCTGAGAATATGGCAAGCATGCATCGCTGAAAAGTAGCGGGTGCATTGCAAAGACCGAAAGGCATCCTTCGGAAAGCGTATGTTCCGAAGGGGCAGGTGAATGTGGTCTTTTCTTGGTCCTCAGGATGGATTGCCACCTGGTTATAACCGGAGTACCCGTCAAGAAAGCAGAAGAACCTATTTCCCGCTAGTTTTTCGAGAATTTGATCAATGAAGGGTAGTGGGAAATGATCCTTCTTCGTGGAGGAATTGAGTCGACGGTAATCTATACAGACTCTCCACGAGTTGGCTAATCGGGTAGGAATGATTTCTCCGGTCTCAGTCGTTATAGTGGTGAGTCCTGCCTTTTTAGGCACGACCTGAATCGGGCTCACCCAACGACTATCGGAGATCGGGTAGATGATCCCGGCATCTAACCACTTGATGATCTCCTTTTTCACGACCTCCTGCAGATTGGGGTTTAAGCGTCTCTGCATTTCACGAGAAGGTCGTGTGCCCTCTTCTGAATAGATATGATGAGTACAATAAGAGGGACTTATTCCAGTCAAATCATCGAGGGTCCATCCGATGGCTCTGCGATGTTGCTGGAGGACAACAATCAGACGGTATTCCTGTTCAGGATTGAGGTTGGAATTGATGATCACAGGAAGGGTCTGATTAGAACCCAAAAAGATGTATTTCAAATGAGCAGGAAGGGGTTTCAGTTCAAGGATGGGGTTTTCAGCAGCAGCGGGTGGTTCAGTATAGATGTGAGGTTCAAGGGTGGGAGTTACTGGGTTGTTGACATCCGGGTTGGACTCCTCTGTTTGCGGGTCAAGATCCTTCTGTGGTTGATGAGGCATACTCAAGTCATTCTGGAGGTGTGATTCATCAACCAAAGTCTTGATGTCACAAATTTGCTCGATGACGCCGCAATTAATTCCTTGTTGGGCCTTAAATATATCAATTTTCAGTGTTTGATCTCCAAACTTAAGCTCTATTTGGCCCTCCTCACAGCTGATGTTGGCTCTAGCAGTAGCCAAGAAAGGTCTCCCTAGAATGATTGGTGTATCCCTAGGGTTCTCAGGTGCATCCATGTCTAAGACTATAAAGTCCACTGGAAAATAGAAATCCCGCACTCTTACGATAACATCCTCGAGAATCCCTTTTGGTGACTTTATAGATCGATCTGCTAATTGTAATGTCACCTCAGTTGGTTTCATCTCAGATTCTTCCAGATGGTCAAGTAAGGATGTGGGTATCAGATTTATAGATGCACCTAAGTCTAACAATGCTCTGTCAAATTGGGTACCACCTATCTTACAGGAGATCAGGGGAGTTCCAGGATCTTTTGCCTTGGGTGGGAGTCTACTAAGGATTACAGAGCTGGCTTGCTCTGACAGAACAATTGGGCTCCCTCCCTTGGTTCGCGGCTTACGCTGGGGTGTACATATATTCTTTAGAAATCGTGCGTAAGCTGGTACGTGGCGGATTGCATCCATCAAGGGGATGTTTATGTGGACCTGCTCAAAGAGCTTGACCAGGTCCTCCTCAGGGGCCACGGGTTTGGTGGTCTTCTTTCCCTTGGTCAGGGCTTCGGGAAACGGGATCTTGGTTGGTTCCTCTAGGATAGGTCCAGGTTGTGGGTCTGGAACAGCGGTACCTTGGATAATTATCCTAGGGTCATGGTTATCAGGCTGGGATTGGTTTGGATAATGCGGGTCCTGAGTTGTCTTACCACTACGTGTTGTTACAGAATTTAATCCGGCCTGATTTTGGTTTGGATTTGGTAGGAGGGGTGGCTGCTGCTGAAATCCCGTACGAGAAGTAGAGGCTTCCATCTCGTCTGGAGATGGAGCAGTGGGGGCCTGATAAATCCATTGAGCTTGGCCTAAATTTGGATTCATAACGCGCTTCTGGGTTGGCACGTTATTTGGGTTAGGAAGGGGTTGGGAAGGGAGTGTGCCTGGCTGGCGAGAATTTGCCAACTGGGCCAGCTGAGTTTTAACTTCAGTAAGCTCGTCCTTGTGCTGTTTTTGAATGGCCGCATTCGATTTTTGAATGTCAGCCAGAGTCTGAAGGATTAAGGACATTTGATCTTGATTTGGCCCTGATAGATAAGTAGGGTTGGGCCGAGGCTGAGGCGGCTGGTAGTGATGAGAGGGCTGTGGGCGGGACTGAAAAGGTGGTCTTTGGGTTTGAGAATTTCCCGCCCACTGAAAATTGGGATGGTTTCGCCATCCAGGGTTGTAAGTGTTGGAGAATGGGTCGTTCTGGATGGCGTTGAGGTCCTCGCAGGTCTGAGGAACCTCCTGAGAATCAGGGAAAGGAGGAATGGAGTTCCCCCGGCTGGTGAAGAAAGGATCGGATGATCTTCCAGTCCAAGAATCAGATGGGGATGGATATGGATCCATCCCAGGGAAGGATCGGTGTAGGATGTTTTGCACAGTCTCCTGTGTGGAAGGAGGTTGTGCAAAGGAGTTACGCGCAGAGGTGGCTCGCTGCAAGTGCTGAGTCAGCTCATCCACCTTCTTTTCAATAATTGAGACCTTGTCCAATCGACTGGCCATTAATTCCAGGTCGACTGATGCGGACAGGCCCTGCGTCTCATGTGCTCCCTTAAGATTCGTCGCTGCGCGGGTATTCGTCCTGTCGAATAATCCCATGGAGTCATTGTTGATGGAGTTCTCGCACATGTTTTCGAGAATCTCCCATACGGTGTCTTCATGTTGACCCATGATGTTTCCTCCGCAGGTTGCATTGACGAAAAGGCGGATGTCCTCACGGAGTCCCTGGTAAAAAGATTGGACTTGTTCCCATTTAGGAACTCCGTGATGGGGGCACTTCCTCATGAGATCCTGAAAACGATCCCATGCCTCATGGAGAGGTTCTCCTGATTGTTGAGTGAAGTGTGTAATCTGATGGCGCAAGGCGTTGGTCCGACCAACGGGAAAGAACTTTTTCAAAAACTCGGATTGAAGTTCTTCCCAAGTGTTGATCGGCCGGGTCTGAGTTTGATACCAATGGGCGGCCTTGTCCATAAGAGAAAAGGAGAACATCTTCATGAGAAGAATATCCCGATTTTGCGCATCTGATCCAAAAGTGTGGGCCAGATGCTTAAGCTGTTTGATGTGCTGGAAGGGATCTTCAGAATTAAGCCCATGGAATTTAGGTATAGTGTGAATCATGTTGGGCTTTAGTTCGGAATCAGGTCCTCCAATCGGGATTCTAACTCGAGGCTCAATTGCCACCGCAGCAGGATTGTAGTGGTCCCGCATCATAGGACGCTGTGGTGGGTGCACGAAGTTTTGGAAGAGGTCATTGAGTCGCTGGAGCTGGTGTTCCAGATTATTTTCTTCCTCAACTGGCTGAGCCATGATGGGGGAAGAAGAAGAACTTGGTTCTGAATCAGAAGAGAGAATAATGTGAGGGTGTTGCTGCACAAACACGGGCGTCGAGGCTTGGCCTTGACGAGAGTGAATTTCTAAAGGAGGTCTTAAGGGTGGTCTTAGAGACCTCCTTCCGTACATGCACAGTTGGGAGAGGTAAGTTTAGAAGGTGATGGACCCAATCAAGACACCCAAAAAATGTGTTGGGTGACTATAGAGGTGCGGGGCAGATGGACCCCTTGATCAGAAAGATCGTCCACCTGAGAATTACCTGGGCAGCCAGAGAGGGAGAGTCCCGCGAAGACCCCTACACGGTAGAGCGTCCCCACGGGTTACAGGGTTTCCCCCACCCGACCTCTCTTGTCACTGCGGTTCCAGGTAGACCAGAATGGGGATCTTGACCTCTTAAGTCTACCAATTTTAAGATCAGGGTGCTTAAGGTTTCACTTGAACTTTAGTCTTTTTAAGTGCAAAGAGTGACCTAATTTAAGGTTGGTTAACCCAAGGGGTCAACTTTACCTATTGTTTTCTTTAAGAGCTTTTAGGTCCTGTCTTTTAGGGTTCAAGTGTTTAGAGAGAGCCAATTGTTTAGGATTTTTCTTGTTAATTATTTTCAATCAATGGCTTGGGCACACCTCTTTAGGATTTCCTCAATTCTTGATTAAGGGGTGTGTCTCTACTGAAATCCTAATGTTTGACCTTATGTTGGCTCTACTTGGTCCATTTAACTCTTTGTTGGGCAATTAGGGCTCAAGCAAGAATGTGTTAGCCCTTAAATACCCTTAATAGTGTGCAGGAGTGATGAGTTGAAAACATGCAACTTTTTATGGTTACTAAGTATGGAAGACAGGTTAGCCCTATATTGCTTTGTTCTTTTCTTTTCTTTCTCTTTAGAGTGTAGGGGTTAATAGTGAGAGAAAAGATTTACCTGTCTTCGGAGTGGTTGTCGTGTGGTTGCTTGTCTTCTTGAGTTCCTGTAGCTGCACAAAAGAGAGGAGATTATCAGAAATTAAAAGATACAGGAATGTTTACCTCTAGAATAGCCGTTGCTCCCCGGCAGCGGCGCCAAAATGAAAGCGTGGGTTTGACCGGGTTGTGTTATATCGTTGTAGTAAAGCCGGTTGTTACCAACGTTTCATATAAAATTTTTTTTTACTCGGAAAAATAAAAGAGTTCCCGAGGTCGAACTCAGGGAGCAAGTTGTATTCTAGAGATATACAAGTTCTATTACAAAAATAAAGAGAGAGAGAGAGAGAGATGAAAATTTGGCTTCTTCTTCTTTCTTCCTTTTTGTCTTTGGTTCTTCCTGTTCTTCTTCTTCTTCTTCTTCTTCTGCTTTCTTCAGATCTTCCCCTCGTGCTCTTCTTCTTCTGTTCTTCCTTGTTTCCTTTCTTTCTTTTTCGTCAGATCGTCTTCTTCTTTTCTTGCTTCTTGCTTCTCTTCATTCCTTCTTCTTCTTTGTCTTCACCTGCCTTGACCTCTCTTTTTCTTCTTTCGCGATGGCCGTTGCTCTTCCTTCTTCTTCAGCGGGTCTTCTTCTTCTTTGGCTGCTGACCTTCCGTCGTCTGCCCCGGTGCTGAGACGACTTAACAATGCCTTCGCTACAGTGCAGCAGCTCCTTCTTCTTCAGCGGGTCTGCTTCTTCTTCTTTGGCCTGCACACTTCAGAGTTTATTCGTCAAGAGGCAAAAACCTACTCTACCCCCCTCCCCCGCGTATCTCTCTCTCTGAAATCACTCTTCGGAAGCTCTCCCAGAGCGCTACCGGGTAATCGGGTTCGGGTCAGGCCCGGGTCCAGGCCCACCGGCGTGCGTGGTGGGCGAGGAGTGCAGGTCAGTCTAATCGGGTCGGGCCAGGTCCGCGGAGCGTGGTCACGGACGAGGCTGAGTCGGGTCGGGTCGGGTGAGAGGGACCTCACCCCGTGGTAACTGAGGCAAACAGCATAAGGCAGTTTTTGCCTTTATGCGTCCGCGCGTCTTCGAGAGGTTCCGAGGTGGGACTAAATGTCCCACCCCAATTGAGCGCGCGTCGCGGATGGAGCAGTGGGCGATCGTGGCTTCCCGCGCGGCCTTCGCCCCGTCTGTGAACCAGGGACGTTTCGCGGAGAGTCCCTGCGCAACCTGGGAGTCAACCCTGGGCGAAGGAGTGCCTGCACCTGCAGGTGAAGCAGCTCTGCCTGCGCAGTAATGGCGACGGCGGGCGAGTCACCTGGTCACAGAAGAACAGCCTCTCGGCCAAATCAGACAGGCGGGGGACCTTCGCCGTGGCACGGCGAAGGTGGTCAGGGGGTCTGCAGGGGGCGAGATGGAGCTAACTGGTCGTCCTAGGTCAAACTGTGAGCGAGGGAGTGGGTGTGTTCGGTGGGTCTGCAGAGGGTGTTTGGTGGGAAGTGGAGGGGCGGAAGAGGATCAGGGTGAGGAGGCGGAGGTTCTGCGGTGGTCGGCGAGCCGTGTGGGTCGCTGAGGTGATGGGAGCGGCTCGCCGGAGGGTGGTCGGAGGCGGAGAGGATGAGGGTGAACAGGGTCGGTAGAGGGCTTAATTGACTAAATCGAAAGCGGGGAAAGAAAGAGGAGGAGAAGGGGAGTAAGTCTAACTTAACTGCAGGGACGAAGGGGGAGGAACAGGGCGACAGTCGTATCGACTGTCGCCGGAGAAGACGATGCTCAGGGAGAGGGGCGGCGGCGAGCAGAGGGCTGGAGAGGCGCCAGCTGGGTGCGGCGTGGCGCGGAAAGAGCAGGGGAGGATGTCTCTGCTGCTGGTAGTGCGGCAGAGCGAAGAGGTGGAGGGGGAGGAAGTCGCCGGAGCTGGTGAGCGTCTGCCGGAGAAAGAAGAGAAGAAAGCTGGGGGTTTTCTCCGTCAGATCCAGGCTGCCTTCGTCGGTGGAGCGGCGGGGGGTATTTATAGGGTTGAAGCAGGGAGGAAGGCGGAGGGAGACGACGTGTCTCCCTCACCGGAGAATGGTCGGAATACGAACCCATACCGTCCGTGCGTTCGCACGGCCGGTATGGGGGGCTACAATGACCATGGGGGTGCTCCTGCGACGGCTGAC
Source organism: Thalassia testudinum (assembly GCA_037157565.1). NCBI lineage: Eukaryota > Viridiplantae > Streptophyta > Magnoliopsida > Alismatales > Hydrocharitaceae > Thalassia > Thalassia testudinum. The sequence continues at coordinate 27,633,052 of JAZHRO010000047.1, read as the reverse complement.
GACGCAGGGCACCCCCGGTACACTTGCCAGGTCCTCCACCTCACCCTGCGCGGCGCCATGCTCCGCGCAAGGTCGCCGGAGCATGGTGCTGGCAGGGTTTTGCAGGAGGGACCTGTTTGCAAAGAACGAAGGAGAGTTAGGGGCCAAAATGCGAGGGTTCAAAAGTTGAGGGCCAAAGAGTAAATATATGAGGACCAAAGTGTGAAGTCGGTCAAGGAGGTTTCTTCTTAGGCTCAAGTTTTTATACATGACTAATTAGGACCTAAGGAATCTGATGGTGAATTTTATTTTCATATTAAACCTTGTTTGACCGGTCAATTTGCGCAAAAACCCAAATTAAGTTATTAATTGGGCATGGTTCTCAATGTAGGTCAAAATGGGTTCTAAAGGCCAAATTGAAGGTTCTAAACCCTAGAGATTATTTTTCTATGAATTTTAGAGGGTTTATTCTATTTTTACTTTGCCTCGAACCTTGTGAATTGAAGTGGGTTGTTTTAGGGTTACAGATTATCATTTGGTTCCTTGGAAGTGCTGTAGCCCTTGCTAGATCATCTCATCCCACTTTTATTCTTATTAAGCTGTTTTGACCTATGTTTGGGCCCTGAATTACCCTGTATGCAGATTATACTGGTAAAATTGCACTTTTACCCCTTATGACTGGTTTCCTTCTCAAACTCAGAATTCTCTGAGTTAAGCCTTTCCTTGAGATATGTAGGAGCTTTTATCCTTTGTATTGGGTCAAAATGAGCTAGTTATGGCTCATGATGAGGTTCTCATCACCATTTATCAGGGGGGAGTAGGAGGCAGTCGTGACACATCTCTTCACCCATTGTATCAAGCGGGGGGGGGGGGGGGGGGGGAGTTTTCTCCTTTTAAGAATTTCCCGAAGGTACGACCAGGAGATTGAGTCATAGGCTTTGGTGAAATCAACTTTCCATAGAAAGGCCTTGGACTTTCGCCTATGCCACCCCATCACCATCTCTTGCGCCATGATGAAGGATTCCTGCAGAGACCTCCCAGGTAGAAAGGTAGATTGGACAGGCATTATCAAATCTTGTAGTACATCACACATTCTGTTGGCTAAAATCTTGCTGATAATAAGATAGATGAAATTTGACAAGGCAATGGGTCTATAATCTAAAAAGTTCTCCACACTTGACTTCTTTGGTAGCAAAAACAAGTAGGACTTATTCAATCTCTCAAACCCAAAGTTGCCCATTTCAAATTCATGTATAACATTCATCACATCCTTTTTAAGGACATTCCACATTTCTCTGTAAAAAAATACCTGAACCCCATTCGGTCCAGGAACCCCCTCATTATTCAAGTCTTTAATTGCTTTCACTGTTTCTTGTTTAGAAATAGGAGCAATTGGAATGGCCACCTGATCATTGCTGACACTTGGGAAATCTATCGATGCCATCCTCCAAGAACCCCTTGGTGCAGCCTTGGCAAGCTCTTTGAAATACCTACCAGCTTCACATCTGATTTCGTTGATAGATGTGATAGTTCTCTCACCCATTTTAATAGATGAAATGAGATTAAACCTCCTCCTAGCACTGGCAGCAAGATGAAAGAACTTCGTGTTGGCATCACCTTCCTTGAGCCACAATTGTCTAGATCTTTCACGCCAGTCCATTTCTTTTTTCAAATCCTCCTCCCCAACAACCTGCTGCATCTGCTGCCTTTGTTCTTGTTCCTGAGAACTCAGAGGCTGCCTGCACTCCTTCAGATCTAGACTTTGGATCACTGCCAGTGCCTCCACCCTCCTCTTCTCTCTGATAGTTGCCACTATCTGCCCATACTATTTTAGCATAGAGCGCATGCCTGCCAACTTGGAAGCCAGCTGCTGTGTGGCCGATCCATGCACAACCTTGTTCTGCCACCAACTGGATAACATCTCAGCAAAGCCCTCCTCCCTAAACCAAGATTTCTTAAGTTTGAAGTATGACCCAATGTCAGAGTTCACCCCACTGTCCCACACAAGTGGAGTGTGGTCAAAAAAAGGCCTATCAAGGCTCATAGCAGACGATAGTTGGAATCTCTCCAGCAGACTTGGATTACCAAAGAATTTGTCCAGCTTTGAAGTCTGTCCACTGCCATTTCTTCAAGTGAACTCCACCCCATTGATAGGGTACTCGGTGACTCCCAAATTCTGCACAGCCATCTGGAATCTAGCCATAGCACTATTAGTTCTGCCCCCAGGTCTGTCAACACTTGAAAGAGGACAATTGAAGTCACCCCCTATGAGCCATGGTACCTCCTGCACTCTTTGATGCAGTGTTGACAGATCTTCCCACAATTCTACCCGATCAGCAGCTGCACATGGTCCATAGATGCAAGAGATATACCACACCAAATCTCCTTGGAGGTTTTGACATCTGCAGGTGAGCACATGCCTGTCACGAAAGACTTCTGTTACGTTGAGACAAGATTTTCTCCACCATATGGCCATTCCACCAAACCTTCCAGCTGCACCCTTCCCCACACAGTCTGCATTCCCTAATAGTCTAAGAAAGTCCCAGACCTAGCCATTCTCCTCCTCCAAATGTGTCTCTTGGATGAGAGCACAGTCAATTTCCCACTCAGAGAGATCTAATTAGAGACGTCCTTCTCACCTTGTTGCGCAGCCCACGCACATTCCATGTTAGAACTCTCATTCCTTGCATGGCTGATCCCCTTAAGCCAAACTGTCCACATACTCGACCATGATCGACTTTGCGACATTTTCCTCCACTATAGGGGTCAGGTTCTCCTTCCTTCTCCTTCTGAGCATGTAAGGGGAGAGACCCACCCCCTTTTTTGATTTGTCCCACTTCCAAACTTCAAATCACCAGGGATAATGAACTGCACTTTGTTCACCTCCTTAAGGGCCCTTCTACCACTACTGAGTACTATTTCCATACCTGATTTCCCCTCCTCATTTCTAATAGAATTGTCTGAGTCCCTCTCTAAAACATTTACATCAACCATGGACCCATTTGCTTTGGCCATAAGGGTTTGGCTGCTACATCCCAAGACAGTAACATCATCCTTGGGCATCAAGTCCCTCTCTGAGGAGTCCAAGTGACAATCCTTCCTCTTCTTTGATTCAGGGGCCACATCTGATGACTCATGACCCAGTAGTTCAGCATGTTGCACCTCCTCAGATCTAGCCACAGACGTCTTAGCATAGCCCTGTTCTGGTAGCCCAAAGACCTGCCCAGCCACTGATAGGCGGATGAGCCACGAGGAGCCCCCACACCTAAGTGTAATTCTGTCTAGTATTGACCCACTTTAGGGACTTCAGCCTCAAATCGAAGTGAACGAGCATCACCCTCCCCAATCATGATTTCAGAGTCTTCATAGATGGATGCAAAGCCTGCAACCATCTTGATGACAACCCCTTTAGATCTCAAGTGCAATGGCAACCCTTTGATCTCAAGAATCACCCTCCTAGTTCCCATCCTCAAGGGGGTCAATCAAAGAGAGCCCCATCAAAGGGGGAGACCATCCTCCAGAGCACATTGATATTTTCAAAGGAGCTCGATCAAAAATGCAACCTTTCCACATCTATCATCCCCAGACCAAATACAAGAAAATGAGTCTAGGATAGCATTGCCACCTTCCAGCCCGATGACACAAGTTGCAGGGAACTCACCAGTTGTTGAAACCTCTTGATCGAGGGATTGCTTATCATGATCTCACCAATCAGCTCTCCCCTCAACATGATCTCGGCAGAAAGAATCTCCTCAGATAATGAAATCTCCACTTCTATTGAGTGACTGCCAAGTGCCAGCGGTGGTGGTAGTTAGGGCTCCTTCACCGCTTTTTGAACTGGGCGCTAAGGGGTCTTCTTTGTATGCGGCAACTTCACCATAGGGCATGAATCGCGCTTATGCCCTTCACCCCCACATGCCAGGAAGACAAGAGAGTTTCTACACACCGCGTCCATGTGACCCCTTCGTCTACATCTAAAGCACAAAATCTCTCTATTGGATCTCCACCAGGCCCCTCTTGGAGTGAATTTGACCGCCCTACCATCATGCGATTGCCATCCCCTCTCCCTCTAGTTTCTTGATCTCCAGGTCTTCCACTCGCCCCCATCCTCAGCCCTAGCCGCTTCCTCGTCGTCGCCCTCTGTCGCCTGATGCCACGCACCTTCTCTCCCTCTTTCCCTCATTTTTTCCCTAATGTTTGATCGATTAATTTTGCAAATTGATCGACCCAGAATTAGGGTTATAAACCCTAACACTAATGTGAATGTGCAATTAAACTTATCACAAGTTTAATCAAGTGAATGTATGTCTAATTGGGAGAGAAGATGCCCAATTATGTCAGGCTGGGGTCAATTAGGCTCTCACTGGGTCCAATTAGACTTGTATTGGTTGAGATCTGAGCTCAATTGGACTCTATGAGTCCAATTGACTAGATGAAGTGTGATTGAATTGATCCAAGTTAATTGGGCTTAGTGAGAACCTAATTAGGTCCTTAGGAGGGCCTTTAGGTGGTGTACTAGGCTTAAGGCACCTTAATTTAGGTTCCCTAGGGTGTAGAATTGGGTTTAAGGGCTTAGAAAATCAAGATCCAAGTTTGATTTCAAAAACAGGGATTGGAGAAGGGTTCCAGACGTCTGATTTTACAATCATACGACTTATACTTCAAAATCAGAAGTCCAGAACTCTTGTTTGGACGTCTAATGTTGAATCAGGGAGGCATTTAGGTTCTGTCTTCGAATTCTATAGAAATTGGACGTCTGACACTTTGTCTAGACGTCCAATTTTCCAGTAGAATTGGGTTCTAGGCCTGCGGGTGGTGTCTAAGGGTTATGGATGTCCAGATATGGGCTGAAATGATGGTTTTGAGGTATCCTAGGATAGAGTGACCTAATCTAAGGGTGGCTAGGGTTTAAGAGGGTCTCTAGGGCTATCCTAAGGCTAGGAAAGTCCTATGTTCTTCATAATTTAGATCTACATTAAAATTCTACTTAGTAAAGTAGCATACCTCTCCTTGCATTATTTCTTCTTTATTCCAGGGCTTCTGCTCTAGCTCTACTATAGCTCTAGCTTCTTCCCTACTTCAGATCCAACTTTAGGCCATCTCCTGAGCTTCTTATTGCCTACAATCCAAATAATGCACTAATTAGTACATTATAACATTATTTTATGCATATCTAAATAAAACAAGAAAGATGCAATGTATGCTGTTTATGCATGTATTACACTACAATTATGCTAGGTTCTAACTTAATTCAAGTCATTTAAGTCCTATGATTGCTGCTCAATCATCAGGTCATCCCAAAAGAGGTGGAAATGCAAATTGAAATTCTCTTGCTTGAAAACCAAAAATAAACTTTCTTTTTGTATTTTTGAATATATATTTTTTTAGGATTTTTGCTCAAGCAAAAAGAGAATGCAGAGAAGATGGGAAATAAAGACTAATAAGGCAACAAGTGCCTTATTTCTCCAACTCACTCCAAGCAAGAGAGGCTTGGAATAATGGAGGAAGAAAACACAACAAAAACAATCACAAGCTAACTAGAAGAAAAGTAGAGGAATGCTTATTAAAGAAAAGTTGTTTACAAAAAGGGTTGGAGAATGCACAAACAAGAAGGATTCTCACTTGTAATCTCCAACAAGAAAGCAAACACTATAATGCAAAAATAAAATGCGAAAGTAGAAGAAAGATTAGGATGAAGAAAATGATGCTGCTCGAAATTCCTACTCCAATTCTGGTTGCCCTAGAACCAAAAGAAATCCCTCTCCTAGACGACCTACTTGTGGCAAACCCTAAGTGGGTGTGACTACTCCCTGCAATCTTGGATGGCCTACTTCTTGACTCCTCCTAGGGTGGACGTGGACCACCATAATTCCTCCTTTGCCTGACAGTCCTCCCTTGTAGTATGACCTCCTTGGCTTGACACAAGAGAAAAAGGAAGAGGAAGAAGACACCAAGGAGACAAGGTTGTCTCCTTAGTCTTCTTCTTGGTCTAATTTTTGGTGGCTATGGAGAAGGTTTTGCACTAGATTAATGTAGCCAAGGATAGAGAATAATGGTAGTTATGGGTGGTATTTGTAGGAGTGGTGATGGGAGGTGTTGGCATGGAGTAGGTGTATGGTTAGGATGGGTTTTAGGGGTAGTTAGGTGATCCAAGGGCCAAGGTTTCTTGGCACCAACTCATGGGTTATGAAGGGGGGTAGTTAAGGGTTGGAGGCACTTTTTTGGTGGCCGTCCATGGTGGTTGTAAACCATGTTGGCGCCAACTTTGGTGCTTCTAGAAGGGGTCATATGTGGAGGGTTTAAATGGGAGTTGTGGTGGTATGGAGGGCTAAGATTTAAGGGAGTTTTGGCGCAAATTAAGTGGGTGTGGAGAGGCTTAATTAAGTGGTGGTTTGGCATTGTGTTAAGTGTGGTTAAGGGTTAAAGGTTTGGCGCCAACTAATGGAGGGTGAGGATGGGTTAGATGGGGTATGTGTAAGTTGGAGATAGGGTTATAGGTTGGTGCCAAGCATGAGGTGTATGGGTGGTTAGTGTAAATTTCACGAGGAAAATCAGAGTTTTGGAGAACTCATCGTCGTAGTCGCAAAATATCGCTACCAGATAAAATTTATAAAAGAAACTTGAAGTGAGTCCTGGGTCGAACACAGGGTGGCAAACGTTTGGTTTTGAAATCCGCATTTCGATTTTATTTATTTTTGTTGTTTTTAACTTTTGAGATTTTTTTGGCATTTTATAAGACAGAATACTTGATGAATTGTTATCTATTCTACTCTACACAAACAAAATAAGAGAGAGAGAGAAATATTTCATAAAATTGAGCCATGTCTATTACAACTAATTAAAAGTACACTAAAAAGTAATAAAAGATAGAATGGGTTGAGAAGAATCCCCCTCGATGATCGCTTGGAGGATGATTCACTTCGACGACACCCCGAACGAAGGTGGCGAGAGGCTGGATGAAGAAGAATGTCATTGAAAGAAGGAGGACGGGGTGGGATAGCGTCGCGGTGAGGATCTTCTTTTGAAAGGTGGTGAGAGGACGGCCACGGGATGCTCCACGAAGGAAGCTGAGATGCGGGAAAAATAGTTGATTTTCTACTTTAGAGGAGCATCCCGAGCTTGGGACAAGATCTCTCTAGAGCCTTGGAGGTGGTGAGGGAGAAAAGGAAGAGTTGAAGAGAAATGGGAGGGGTAAGGATCCTTTTGTAGTGAAGGAGAGGAGGCATTTCGTGCATGGGACATTTAATGACATCAAAGGTGTCTCTGAAGATCCACCCTAAATGTCACTGAAGCCATCACACCATCGCTAACATCCACTCTTTGAAATCACTCTAAGCACGCACGTGATCAAATGGCAGCCATTTGATTCAAATCGCACTGCTAAGGGGGACCACAGATCATGTCTCAACTGCGCGTCAGATACAGCGTGGGATCACACATACGATAGCACGTGCGCGCTCCTCTTCATCTGTGCTTCCACACAGCCTCATCCAAACCACTCATTAGGCATCACACGGTCCAATTTTGCGCAACCCTCCTGCACTATGGACTAGAGACGCTTGCGAGTTTCGAACCTGTGCCTCATGTTGCGGATTAGGGCTCGTGACCAATGCGCCAAGCTACCTACGATCGTCTGCTCAACACTAGAGCATCTGCAGAGCAAGATCTCAGCCGTTGGATCTTGATTGCTCCTAAATGACACCACGAATGTCGAATTGGGTTGATTTTCACACTGTTAGGCTACGATCGTCGATCCAGATCCATCCATGCAGTTAAATTTATCTTTTGAAGCTCCAAATTGTGTCACCTAGCCCCTTGGTCATTGATCTTCCTTGGACTACATAAGGTGCCACGGAACTCTGATCAAGATGATTTTAGAGATGTTGGACTTCGATCATCATCTTGATCAGATTCGTATGGTCGGATCGTCAATCCAAGGCCCTGAAATAGATCTCCTTATCTCTTGGCCACAAAAGGACACGAATTAACCTAAAATTTATACAAACTATTCTAAATGTAGAATGATACATGCTATGCAATATTTATAATATGGAATGCATCTCTAAGCTTAGGAACATGCATAAATAGGAATTTTAACCTAAATAAATGTGTCTACATCAATGGCCATTTTGGTGCCACCTTAGGTGGTGGTTAGAGGGTGGTCAAGGTGGTGAAAAGACTGGTTAAAGTTGGCGCCAAGGGGTTTTCTAGAATGGGGGTTAGGTGGTGGGTAGATATGGTTTGCGGAGATAGGTATATGGTGGAGATGAAGAGAGAGGGTTGACGCCAATTTGGAGGTAGTTATGGAGGTGGTTGAAGGGTCAAAAGGTGCCATAGTTGGCGCCATTTTGAGGGGATGTAAGTGATGTATTTTGGCACCAACTATGGTGGGTTAGGGTTAGGTCTAGGTTGGGTTAAGGTGGGCTTAAGTGAGGAGGGTGGGCGGCCAAGGAAGTGGGGATGTTCTTGAGTTGAGCTAAGCTAGCTTAGCTAGTAGGGTAGTAGTGGAGGAGCTGAGGTGAGAAGGCAGGAGCTGACTGAAGTAGTCTGGAGCTGAAGAAAATTTCTCAGAACTGTTCTTAACTGAAGAGGTCTTTTAGGAGCTCAGCTACTCAACTTAGCTAGGTAATTCTTCTGCTAATAGCTAAGTTTGAGTAGTAGAGCTAAGTTGAGTTGGTCTCAACTTATTTGGAGCTGAATTGAGTTGGACCTGCTTCTCTTAAGAACTCTTAAGCTAGCTTAGCTACTAAGTTGACAGGTAGTAGCTAAGCTAGAGGGAGTTTAGCTACCGTGAGCTGAGTGGAGCTGGAGAGAGCTGGGTTGAAGCTGGAATGAACTCCTGTCAACTAAGTTGAGCTAGCTTAACCTCCTAATGAACTAATTGGAACTAGGATAAGCGAGACTCAACTAAGTTGAGCTGGATCTAAGCTAAGTTGAGCTGAGTTGAGCTACCCTGAGTGGTAATCTAGCTGAGATGAGCTAATTGGAGCTGGGATGAGCTAAGCCCAACCTAGTTGACCTAGATTCAACTGTGATGAGTTGGGTTCAGCTAAGGTCTAATTGGAATGAGTTTCCATTTCATTTGTTGCCTTCTTGAGTACTAGGATTTTAGGGATCTGGCTATCTGTTTCTTCCTTGACACTCAAATAAACATGTCAAAAATACAAAAAATATGCAATACATACCTAACTTATGTAATGCCTAAATGCAACCTGAAAATCTATTTGTGGAGTCAAAATCCTAAGAACTAGATCTGTTTTAGGGCATAAGAATGGTGATAAATTGCCATTTATCATAGGTGAGGGAGGTGGCGCTTCCCGTTGGAAAATGCTCGAGAAGGGAATGAGAAGACACTGAAGTTGAACGAAAGAAACCTATTGAGCAACTACAGTAGGTTAAGAGGGTAGGGAGTAGCTACTTCAAATCAAAGGATCGAAGGGGTATTTATAGGTGGAGAAGGAGATCAGGTGGGTTGAATCTAGCTAAGATGGTGTCCAGGTTCATGGAAATCATCATCATCTCTGGCAACGGTGAACTTACCATCGTCGGAGAATAGGATTAAACGTTCATCCAAACCATTGGATTAGGAGGGCTTGTTGAGGTAAAGCTCCACGACTAAGAGAGTTGTGCTCTGACGTCGAATAGACGGTGATCGGATGGTGTAAAAATTGGCCATCATCGGCCATCCAAAAGGAAGAAGAGTAGGGACTAAATTAAATGAAGGACCTATATGCAAATAAATGAAGGACCTAAATGTTATAAAAGGACTTAATTGAAATAGAACTTAGGGACTAAAATGCAATATGTCAATTTAAATAAGTAGATTAATTTTTTTTTCAACATTTTATATTAAATTATATATATGTTAAATAATATACTTATGCCTTGAATTTACATTTTATGCCCCTTTTAGCTTTATTTAATTAAATTATTTATATTACTACTTATATTATTAACTTATGTATGTGATACATATAAGGTTAGTTATAAATACTTATAAGTAGCTAAATGCTTATGGTTTAAGTCCTATATATTAATTAAATATAGATGAATGCTTATTATTTAATAATTAAGGTATTTTAATATATAACTAAGGTCCTTATATATTATTAGCTTAGTATATAATTAACCTCGTTTAGATGTTATTTACTAGTTAATTGACTATGTAAACTAGCTTATTTTAATGAATTAGGAGCCATAATGAGTCCCTCATCAGTTGAGCAGGGTCATTTTTCTTCTTCTAATCCTGGTTATCTGGCTAACCAAGCCCCTCCTATCTTTCCTAACCCTCCCCAAGGCCCAAACCTGTATGCTTCTACAAATTCTATGCCCTTAAGGATCAAGAAACAAACCTAGGACCCATAATTACCTTCTTCTAGCTAGAAAACCCTAGGTGAGCCTAAGGATAAGATGGAGACCAATGAAGAAGAGACTACGGCTTAGGAACCCAAAAAAGATAACCCTACCCATATCCCATTTCCTGAAGCCTTACTAATGTCCAGGAAGAAGAAACCTACATATAGCAACAAGGAGCTTCTTAATATATTTAAAAGTGTAGAGCTTAGAATACCTCTCCTCGATGCTATTAAGCATATCCCAACTTAATTATGCTAAGTTAAAGGATTTGTGTACACAAAAGCATAAGTCGAAGGAACCCACCCTACGGAAGGTGATACTCTCTGAGTAGGCTAGTTCTATTATCCTGCACCACCTTCCTCAGAAGAAAAGAGATGCAGGTGCACCCTTGATTTCATGTGTTATCGGGGATTACACTTTTGATCGGGCACTATTGGATCTCGATGCATCCATAACCTAATCTTGACTTCCCTGTATGAAAAGTTCAAGTTAGATGAACTTAAGACAACCTCAATAATGCTCCAATTAGCTGAACGCTTGGTCACCACTTCGAAGGGTGTTACTAAGGATGTGATTGTTAAGGTCAAGGACTTCTATTTTCCTGTTGATTTTTTGGTCCTTGATATGGATGTACCCGAGGAATTGAGGAACACACCCATTATTGTGGGGTGTCTGTTCCTAGCTGTCGCAAAGGTTAACATTAATTGTGATAATAATAGCATGGAGATCACCTTTGGGGATAGAAAGTTGAAACCTGATATTTTTAAGGTGATAAACAAATTCGAGGATTCTAACTACATTGAGGAACTCAAGGAAACTGATCAAAATATTGAGACTTGCATGTTGATTAATGTACTTGAGGATTCTAATGACACATGCAGTCCCAACCCACAACCTTTCATGGTAGACTGGCCACACCCCGAAGAGATTATTGATTTTATTCACTCCCAACCTCTTCCTTTAAACCGTCATGTTGAATCTTCACCGGCATATTCTTTACCTTTGATGTGAACACATTTATTTAGAGAAAAATGCCTATTTATGCATGTTCCTAGGTTAGTCAAATGTACATAGCACTATAAATATTGCATAATAGCATCATCATGCATTTAGAGTAGATTTTATAATTTTTATATTAATTTCCCTATTTTAATGTCTAAGGAATAGTGCGGCACAAATCAGAGCCTCAGAAGGAAAATTTGACCGTACGGATGAACTCAGAGTGATGATCATAGTCCATCAACACGAGAATCATCTCGATTGAAGCTCTATGTCATCTAATACAAGGAGAAGAAGATGGATGGTCTAGATGATGCCACATGGCACCATCCAAACCCTCCAAACCATCCATGACCGCCACTGCCTTCCCTCCTCATCAGCACCATCAATTCTCAACCATTAGATCTTAATAAAACGACTGTGAACACTCAGCCCTTGGAACGACTTCTCAACCATCCACGCTCGGATCACACTGGTTAAGAGCTCTACATAGAGTAGCAGGTCGTGCGTTCGAAATGTGCTGACTAGATTAAATCCACTAGAAGAGGTGCAGATCAAATTCAACTGTAGGAACGCTATCAGATGAACTCAGGGGCAACTGTGTAGACCCATGGATGCGGAGCGCACGTCACGCACGTGATAACGTGTGCCCACACATGCCTTCACGGGATCTAAAGCAATGATGTGGAGCAATTATGGCCCTCCAATGATGATCTAACAGCAATGACGTACGCTTCCTTAGCATGAGCTGCAGGCACATGGACCCAGTCTCAACCTCCCGATGAAGATCGGACGATCCTCAATGTTCCTTACGTGATCAAGCGCAACAACTTACTGTGAGAAGTGCGTGCAAAGACCTCATCTGAGCTGTTGGATGAGTGATCGGTGCACCACATTCAGCCACATGATGCGAGCTCGTTGAAGGCGTGCTAAGCATGCAATATAAGCCGTTTGATCGCAATCGGATGGCTCCCACGTGTCCATGCTACGTGGCACAGTCAGAGGGCCTCAAATGCCCATTTTTCCCCCATTTTCTCACTATAAAAGGGCCCTAGACCCCCTCCTTCCTCTTCATCCCTTCGTACTCCATTCCTCACCTCTCTGGACCTCCAAAAGCACTTTTGAGCTCTGTTATAGTGTCCCAAGCCCTTGGGAAGCTCCACTAGAAGTAAAAAATATTTTTTTCCACCTTCTCATCCCCCCGTTCGTGGAGCTCCTGCTAGCCGTCTCCTCATCCCCCGTTCTAGGAAGCATATCACACCGTGATGATGCCCTGCCCCCGTCTTTCAAGGGCCGTCTACGCAACTCGTCCTCCAAGCAACCATCGAGGAGGATAACTTCTCTTCCCTTCTCTTTTTATTTCTTTTTAGTTTACATTTCATTTCCTGCAGTAATTCTGTGGTAGTTACTTTGTAATAAACATTTGTGAAGATTTATATAGAAGTAATTTCTCTCTCTCTCTTTCTCACTCTGTTCATTTTTCTACAAAGTAGAATAGTTTTTTTGCTTAGTTGAGTAAAGTAGATAAGCTAGATAATATTCAATATGCTACTCTACCTTATAAAAAACTACCAAAAAATTTATATAGCCATAAAATGCCAAAAAGAAATAAAACTAATGCAGACTTCCCACAAAATCAAATAATGACTCCTTGTGTTCGACCTGGGACTCACCCAAGTTTTAGTAAAATTATTTGATCTCGATTTTTTTGTGATTGCGATGACTCGAGTTTCTCTTTCTAGAAACCCTAAATATTTTCGCATGAATTTTCTGACGATCATTTTGGCGCCGTTGTTGGGGAGGCAACGGATTTTGATTCTTCCGCACTTCCCTCCATACGCATTTTCTAACCTCTCTTTCTACAATTTATTGTCTTGCTGGAACCCGATCCAAGAAACCAAAGAGAGGTAGATCGGAGTAAAGTCCGAGTTTGCAAAATCTGCAAGTCTACCCCTACTTCTCCACCCATTAGATCCATTTTGCCATTAAATAATTCAGTTTTGAATCGCCTTAGGTGTTCGTATAAACCCTAGGTTAGATTTTTGTGTTGTTTGTCACTCCACCCACCTACTTATAAAAAAAAATTCTGATCGGTACATCACTTTAAGCTAAAATATACACACTTTAAACACCTACACACTCAAGGCACATCACTTTGGATTTGATTGAATCACTTAACCGTGATATGATCTGTGGATCTAGTACACTTGCAAGAATTACACAAATAAGCGAGGAGAAATTAGATTAGGCTAACCACTCTTGTGTACCTTAATTAGTGGTGCATTAAGCCAATTGTTTGATTTGTCTAGTTTGCACCACTTTAATTAAAACAAACTCATTCAGTAGCTTGCCCAGTAGGATTCAAATTCTAAGACTGAACTAGGCACACCATATTCTTGGTGGTTTCTAAAGGAATATATCTACATCTGTGCTTTCATAACTTGGTTTGCCTCAATAACTTGATTGAATCAACCTAAATTTGAACCCTAAAAGCTACTAAGAAAGATTTGAATTCTAAAATTCACTTCATCATTAAAAATGTTGCTTGAAAATCCCTGGTCGTGCATGCACACACTCTTGAATTGATCATTAATGAAACAACCCATTTAAGGGCCCATCACATTCCAAGAGCACTATTATACCAAGCCTTAATTAAAATTGAGTAGACGTTGGCCTTAAGGATTCATCTAGTCTGTTTCAGGGTATTCTCCATACCGTAACCCAAATTAGTGACATCTACTTTTTCCAGAAGGTGCTAACTTGGGTGGCTTGATTATCAAATGACTTAAGTAAGTAGGGGTTTGGCATAATTAGCAGCCTTTGGGACACACTCCCTCTACTTCCCCAACCAAACTTAACCAGTTTTTGAATTAAGGACAACACATAATTCATCTTGTGGCTAGGATTTATCTTGGAGCATAGGTCCTTAAGCTACCCAATGTAAGGACAAGCCCATATTTTTTTGTTGTAGGGCTCCTTTATTCCTGTCCTTCCAACTTTCTTCTAGTGCATGCTTGGAAGGTCACTGAATCCGAGAGAAGGACCTTTATACCATTCTCGGAGAAGTAGATTAAGTTTTAGCCAAGCAGATCCCATGGCTGATCAACAACCTCTTCCCCCACCTCCGAACCAGCAGGAGCTGATTCAGAGGTAGTTGGAACAATTGCAGCAGATGCAAGAATGGTTCCAACATATGAATGGTTAGGGCACTCAGCCCTTGAAGGATTTCTATGATCCTTCAAACTATGGGGATCGTCCCGGTGTTATGATCCCCATAGGAGATAGAGAAATCAAGCCCCAAGTATTAAGCCTGATCAAACACTTTCATGGGCTTGGCTCTGAGGACCCATTCCAGCATTGGGAGGACTTAACCACTTTGGTTCAAGCCACCAAGGCGTAGAATGTGAACTAGGAGCAAATGATCATGAGGCTTTTCCCCTGCTCTCTTAGGGACAAGGCCACACATTGGTACCAAACTATTGGAAGGCTAATAGCTACTTGGACTAATCTTAAATTAGCCTTCCTAAAGAAATTATTCCTAGTCGAACGTACCAATTCTTTATGACAGGCGATTACCACTTTCGTCAAGCGACTGGGGGAATCGCTTCATGGTGCCTGGGAGCGATTCCAGGACCTATTGTGGAAGTGTCCACACCAAAAGGTGCCGAAATGGCAACTCGTGCAAATATTCTATCACGAGTTGATAGATCAACTCTGTAATCATGTGGACGCTTCTTGTGGAGGCAATTTCCTCAACAAGGATGCAAATAACACATACGACTTGTTCAAGGAAATGAGAGAGAGCTCAATAAACCACGCCTCCATGGAAACATTTAACCTATCAAGCAACCTAGGTTAAATCCTAATGAGGTCCAGGAATCTCATTCATTTGACATGGAATTGATTTGTAACAAATTAGATAAGGTGGATTTGGTTGCAAAGAGAATGGTAGAGTGGATTGCTAGAAACTCTAGCAATTCTAGTTCCACTCAATCCTAGAGCTCAGATTCCATTCTTTACAAGCTCCCACAGGATGAGAGTTTGTGAATCGACTCAAGTCAGCTCTGCCTATGAACCAACATTTCTCAGAACCTTACGGGTTCCAAATTGGGGCCTTGGATCCCAGTTGTTGTGAGCCTTCCTTCCCGCCATCCTCATCCTATGAGGATGTACATGCTATACAAGAGAATTCTAGGTCCAACCCATATTTGAACACTTATAACTCAGGTTGGAGGAACCACCCTAATTTCTCTCGGAAAAGCTAGGGGCAGCAGACCCAAATGCGACCCAGCAACTATGCACCTCAGAGACCTATGGGTTAGGGTCATGTTTATACCCAGCTACACCTAAGACAGGTTAATCAGCTAGCTTGGAATGCCCAACAACTCGTAGCCCCTGAGCAGGCTGATTTGAACCAAAAAATGATGGAGATGTAAGGATCCATGATTCAGCTTATGTAATAGATGAAAACCTTGTTGGAAAACTTGTAATCTAGGCTTATTGCTAATACTCAACAGCCTAGATCTCTACCATCTCAACCCATACCCAACCCTCAAAATTTACAAAATCAGGGTAATAGGGCCCAAGCGTATGGGAATTAGAGGGACCTACACGCACATGCTCAAGTGGTTGAGCAGGGTTCTTCTTCTTCTACTACTCCTGGTTATCTGGCTAACCAAGCCCCTCCAATTTTTCCCAACCCTCCCCAAGATCCGAATCCATATGCTTCTACAAATTCTTTCAACTTGAGGAATGGAAAGCAAATCTAGGACCCTAAACTACCCTCTACTAGGAAGCAAAATCCTAGTGAGCTTGAGGAAGAATTGGAGAAAACTAAAGAAAAGAATAAGGCACAAGAACCTATCACAGATGACACTACCTACATTCCATTTCTTGATGCCTTATTAAAATCCAGGAAGAAGAAAACATAGATAGTAACGAGGAGCTTCTGAGTATTTTTAGAAGTGTAGAAATCAATATCCTCCTCCTCAATGCCATTAGTCATATCCCGGCATACGCTGCGTTTTTGAAAGATTTATGTACTCAAAAGCGTGAGCTAAAAGAACCTACCCCAAGAAAGGTGACACTCTTCGAACAGGCTAGTTCTATTATCCTGCATCACCTTCAGATCCAAGTGGCCCTTGATTTCATGTGTTATCAAGGATTACACTTTTAATCGGGCACTATTGGATTTAGATGCATCTATTAACCTAATACTAACTTCTCTATATAAAAAGTTCAGGTTAGGTGAACTCAAACCAACCTCAGTAACGCTACAGTTAGTAGACCGTTCTGTCACCACTCTGAAAGGCGTTATTGATGATGTTATTGTCAAGGTCAAGGATTTCTATTTTCTTGTAGACTTCTTAGTTTGACATGGATGTACCTGAAGACTCAAGGAACACACCCATCATTCTGAGGCATCCGTTCCTGGCTACCACTAAGGTCAATATAAACTATGAAAGTGGTAGCATGGAGATTGCCTTTGGAGATAGGAAGCTTAAACTTGATATTTTTAAGGAGATTAATAAATTCGAGGATTGTGGATTTATTGAGGAACTCAAGGATACAGATGATAATGTGGAGACTTGTATGGAGATTAATGTTCTCAAGGATTCCACTAGCATAGACAAGCCTAACCCATAACCCTCCATGGTAGATCCTCCACACCTTGAACAAGTTGTTGATTTTATTCACTCCCAACCTCTTCCTCTAGACCATCCTATTGAGCCTTCATCAACATCTTTCCTACCTTTTGTACTAAACTTGCCCCAGCTTGAACTGAAACCATTGCCTGAAACTTTGAAGTATGAGTATTTGGAACCTAAAAAGACACTCCCTATGATTATTAGTCCTAAATTGACAAAGGTGCAAGAATTAAAATTGATTAAGGTCCTTAAATAAATAAAGAGGCAATTGGATGGACCATTTACGGCCTTAGAGGGATCAATCCATCTTATTGTAATCACCGCACTTATATGGAAGATGGACCCTGCCCTTTGTGAGAGATGCAGAAGAGATTAAACCCGAATATGAGAGAAGTGGTTAAAAAGGAAATTGATGGAAGAATGTTTCAGGAATTAAAATTAGGGTTTGGAGGACCCATCGTTGCAGCTTGCAAAATGCGTCTATCAAATAAAATTTATAATCGAAACTCAAAAAGTGAGTCCAGGGTTGAACACATGGAGGCGAATGTTTGATTTTGAAAAATTCACGTTACGCTTTTATTTATTTTTGTCATTTTTATCTTTTATAATTTTTTTTGGAATTTTTTAGAAAGGAAGAGATCAGATCGACAATTGCTTATCTAGCTAATCTACTTGCAAAAATATAAAAGAGAGACAATCATGGATTTCTAATCAAATGTTATTTTGCAACTACGAAAGCGGGAAAGATTACACTACGAAAGCAAAAAAGATAGAAAGAGGTGAGAGAATCCCCCTCAACGGTTGCTCAGAGGACAACTCACTCTAACATCGCCTGAAGGAAGGTGGTGAGGAGCGGGACAAATGAGGACGGAACCGGAGGACGGAGGGTGGGGTAGGATGGCGTCGCGACGAGGATCTTCTTCTCAAAGGGCTGTGAGAGGACGGCCACAAGATGTTTCATGAATGGGGATGAAGGGAGGGAAAACTATTTGGTTTTCTACTCTAGAGGAGCATCTTAGGCATGGGACAAGCTCTCTCTAGAGCCTTGGAGGTGGTGAGAGGAAGAAAGGAAGAGATGAAGAGGAAGGGGAGGTGTACGGGTCCTTTTATAGTGAAGGGAAGAGGAGGAAATCCATCCACGGGCTATAGCGACATCAAATGCGACGTTGAAGATCTACCTTGGATGTTGCTAAAGGGTTGGTTGGTGCTCGCGCATGCACACCCTCTGCACGCACAGCTACTGTGAGGTTGGAACGTTGAGGACCGTTCGATCTGAATCTGATGGCTGAAGTTTGCACGGAGCTTGCACTGAATGTGTGCTTAAGGTTTGAACGGGCATGCCGAGAGGATCATGGCCATTGGATGAGCGATGAGAGGCTGAGATCGCTCGATGACCAGCTTTGCAAATCACGCGCATGTGATCGAGCATGAGTTATTGCATGATCTAGTGCGTGCGCGCATCAAGCGAATCTAATCTCGCCATATTGCCGCACTCCCCGCCACTTGATGGCATCCAACAAACGTAATTCAATTGCGTTCGCGCTCCACAAAATCAGGCGTCGCGGTGGGATTCTAATGGTGGTCCTTGTGTCGCGGGCAAGGGTGCTACCCAACACGCTACTGGCGTGGATTGTCGAGAAGACGAAAGTGTGCGCATCCTCTCCTAACAGTTGGATGGAGATCCAACGATTGTCATTTGAAGTGGCTCTCCTTCAGCTCATGGGCACAACTAATATTGGGTGGCCTGGATGGTGCCACGTGGCACCATCTGGGTCGTCCATCTTCTGTCTATTACAGAGGGTGCCATGATGCTTGGATCGAGATGATTTCTACATGGCCAAACTATGATCGTCACTCCGGATCCATCCGTACGGTCGGATTTTTCATCTGAAGACCGTATGGATGTCGCATTGCCCTCCTGGCCGTTAATATTCTTCAGACTTCATATGATGCTATGAGACTCTGATCTAGATGATTTCAGAGGTGTTAGACTCCGATCGTCTTCCTGATCAAATCCGTACGGCCTGATCATCCATCCAAGGCCCTAACATAAGTCTTCTTCTCTCCTGACCATAAAAAGGACCTAATTAACCTAAAATATATACAACTATAAATGCAAAATGATGCATGCTATGTAATATTTATAACATGAAATGCAAATCTAAGCCTAGGAACATGCATGATTAGGCATTTTAACCTAAGTAGATGTGTCTATATAATACCCCCATGCCTATCTTTTGCTAGTCCCTAACAAAATTAAACTACATGCTATGTATAAAATCAGAATTAGGATTTGATCGCTTAGGCCTATGCTGTTTATTAACAATAGAAATTTTCAACTAAGGTCCTAAACTACGAAAACTCAACAGTACCCAGGTGTCTGCCAAAATACAGACCGCCAAGTCCTCGCCTTATTTGAAAAGGAAAGATACATTTTTTTTTCTTTTCTAATTTTTTTGGACTTTTGGAGTTTGAGAATTTCGGGATAACTTTTTACAGCTACTCGACCTTCCCAAGACTTGAAAAGGACTCTAAGTGCTAAGCATCTTGTGAAAAGAATGAAAGACTTACTAGGTTGCCATTAAAACAGACTTCGAGTTTTTACAACCCTAGGTGACCTTGCCTAAAGGTTTATCTTTTCGAATGGTAGCTTTCTCCCTACTTTTATTTATGGGGCCAACACAAGGGCGAACTCAGTGTATATCTTCCAGATTTATTCTACTTCCCCGCTTCTTCCTTAAGTGTTTTGGGAATTATTGTGCATTTTTGTGAGCTGAGCTCTGGACAACCAGCCAATAGGCTGTTACCCACAGCAACTTGCTAGCATTACTCATGCGGTGAAGTGTGGTTTTATTTGTTTATTATTTTTTTATTTTCTAATTTTTCTATTTTTTTATTTCTTTTTTTTTTTTTAGTATGTGGCTTCCTTGATCTAAGATTTACCTAAAGGCAGTACGACAAAAATGGTCATGTGGCTGGGCTCTAGACAACTAGCCAATGAGCTGTTACCACCGATAACTTGCTAGCCATACCACCCTAGATGGTTCATTAGCTACCCAATTTCCGATGAAACTATCGAAAAGTGAGTCAGTGCAAAAAGTGTGTAGATGCTTAGGCTTAAAGTCCCCTCAAATCAAAGGGCGGGTTAATAAGTCGTATACTTATCACCCTAACTTATTGACCAATTTAAAATAGAATTACTTGGCAAGGACTCGAGACTAAGTCCACATTCGAGTGGACACCCAAGCTAATTAAGCCCGAAGACTTGAAGAGCCTAAGTGTCTAGGTCCTATTGTATCATTTCCTAAAGTTAATAACTTCCAAATGCCTAAATTCTCTTCTCCTAATTCTTCTTTTTTTTATCTTTTTGAATTTTCAATTTTTTTTAAAGAAACTAAAAGAAATTCTACAGAGTTAACAAAATGATTTCAGGATAAAGTTTCCACCCCCCCATGCCTATATGATGCAATGTCCTCATTGTAAAACAAAGACATGAAAAGGGTAAAGTAAACATAATATCACCTAAATTTCATGACAATCTGGTCAACTTCGTAGAGAGAAGAGAGTATACACATGCGCTAACTTTAATGCCTTCAGCTAGACATAATATACATGCAAAGAAGAAATTGAGAATTCACAAGTGTGAGTCATAATCAAAATAAAAACATTGATCCTCAAATCCACCAATAGTATATGTCCATAGATGTGGACCAAGTTATGATGCAGACCCATGCCCCACGGTCGAATGGTTCTAAGGTTTTGGACGAAAATCACCCAAAATCGAGGATTATTATGCTTACAGGGTCGAGCCTGTGGTTTGGTGGTGTGCAGTCTAAGACTAAAGTGTCGGGCAATGGGTAAAGATGGTTCAATAGGTCTAGATGTCCACTTAACGTTCAGCTCAGGAAGATAGTCAATTATTCCAAGCTTAGGTCGCACGTCAAAGATATCATAAGGGTCCTAGTAAAAAGTAGGTGGTTTTAGGTCAATAGGAAGCCTTAGATCCAAAATCATATTTCCCTCAGAAGTAGCTTCCCAAATTTTCAATTCCACATTTCTACCCACTAAAATCAATGTTTCTGAGATCTCCAAATCGTTGTATACCCCATATGATTTACCCAAGTCCAGAAATTGTGGCTGACTCAGAATTGACTTGGGTACAATGATTTCCAAATCAAAATCAATCCCTTCGAGGTGTGGTTGAAGAATTAGGCTACTGATTGAATCTTCTAGTAAATGAGGATTCAAATCCTCCAAGTTAGACCCAATTGAATCCAAATCTTCAATGAACAGGCTATCAAATGGTTCGTCATGCTCCTTAAGCCCATTTGTCTCACTAAAATCATCTTCCTTATGCTCAAGTGAGACTTCACTAAGAGATTCTTCACCCTCAGAGTCAAAGAATTCATGATCCTCATTTATATATATCTCAAAATCAATTATCATTTCCTGGTCAAAAGAGACATATTTTTCCTCGCTCCCTGGTTAGGGGATCTCGGGTGAATCAATCAGTCCATCCTCAATAGGTTGCTCTAGCCCAACCTGGTCATCCTCAGTCTCAGAAAATGTACCCCCCTGATAGGCGCCTAAGCGGGCTTTGACATTGGCTCTCCTAAAGAAGGTTCATCTTGAGAATCATCCCAAATTTTGAATAGGGCAATCACAAATTTCATCCTCAACTCGATAATTTCCCAAGAAGAAACTCACCCAAGCCCCTATCCCTAACATTTTAGAGTGAATCCAATAAAGAACTATTAAGTTCATCAATCATTTTGATCATAGGCTCCAATGCTTCAGTGCATGGTGTTGGCTGAGCTTCTAAAGATTGTATAGCGTTCCTCAAATTAGCCAACACCCTATCCTGGATTTGGTTCACCTGAACCAGCTGGTTCGGTTCAGGTTTGGGTGGGTTTGGGTTAAATCTAGGGGAGTCAAGATATCGAGGTTCTTGGGTCCCTCCCTGATAGTAGGTCGTTTCAAGTTGTTTAACAAATGGTGGTGACCTATATTCAGTTGAATACTGGGGAGGGAAGGTGTTGTAGTCAACATATCCTTCTTGATTGTAGATCGGGTTAGGTTGATCATCAAAGGTTGGAAATCTATAATCATTGTAGCTCTGGGAAGGACAGTAATCATAGTCTTGTTGTCCAAGGTTAGGCCCTGGACACTGAGGTCCGGATTCATATCCCCAATCAAAGTTATCTCGACTAGTGGATGGGTAGTCATAAGTCGTGTCGAGATAGTAATCATCATGGAGATAAGTGTTGGTAGGAGGGTAGGATGGAAAATGAGTGTAGGATGTGGAAGAATACATGGTGGAATAGGAGGGAAATCAGAAGAGAGAAAGGAGCCCTGTAATATAAGTAATTAACCTTGTCCTTATGTGGGTTAACCTAAAGACCTACAGACTCTGAGTACCCATCTTAAGATTATAACTAGTTTGGTCTACTTTTATCCAGTCAAACCAACCAGTTAGAAGGAAGGACTGGGGAGAAGTTTCTTCCTTTGGCTTGCGCCTTCGGTTCCTAGTGTACCCCCTAGTCGTGGTTGTTTGATGCTACTCCCCTAGCTAGACATCAGATGGACCAGCAAAAGCAGATTAATAGAAAAAAATCTCAGTTTGAGCCCCGAAGAGTGAATCAATCCTTAAGGCCAACGTCTACTCAGTTTTAATTAGGCTTGGGATGATTGTGGTCTTGGAATGTGATGGGCCCTTTAGATGGGTTGTGCCCTTAATGATCAATTCAAATGTGTGTGTGTGCACAACCAGGGTTTGCAAACAGGGTTATTTGATGATGTGTCTTTTAGGGTTTAACCTTGTTTATTAGATTTTAGGGTTTAATCTTTAGGTGTATTCAATCAAGGTTCAGTAGAACACTCCAAGTTTTGAAGGCACTAGTGATGAATATTCCTTTAAAAATAAAAAAAATGTGGAGTGCCTGGTTCGGCCCTAAAAATCAACCTTAAGAGGCAAGCTACTTGATGGATCAGTTTTAAATTAAGTGGTGCGGCCCAAACAGCTCAATCAATTGGCCTGTTGCACCACTTAGTTAAGGCACACAAGAATGTTTAACCTATTCAGATTTCTACTCACTTATGTGCATTTAGTTGAAGTGTACCGAACCCATAGGTCAGATCCCGGTTAAGTGGTAGAATTAAAGTGATTGTACGCCTTAGGATAATAAGTTGTGAGTGTTAAGTGTGTAGCTTTCAGTTAAATCCCACAGGAGAAGAATATTTGTTTTTATTTTTTTATATATGCGGGTGGGTGAGGTGAGTGGAGTGACAATCAAGCAACCAAAATCTACCCTAGGGTTTATGCAAGCACCTAAGTTGATTTGGGTTTGAGTTATTAGGTTATGGAATGAAAACTAGGGTGGGGGTAAACTTACAAAACCTTCATCCGCACTTTTCTCCGATCTAACTGCTCTGGCCCACCTTGAATGAGTACTTGCAATCATAGTAAGATCAAAGAAAAAGTGAGATAAAATTTAGGTAAGGTGCAAAAATATGGAAAAAAAACCAAAGAGCGTTACCTCCCCTGCAACGGCACCAAAATGATGGAGGCGTGTTTCGTAAATTAAAATTAGGGTTTGGAGGACCCATCATCGTAGCTCGCAAAATGCATCTATCAGATAAAATTTATAATCGAAACTCGAAAAGTGAGTCCCGGGTCAAACACGGGGAGGTGAACGTTTGGTTTTGAAAAATCCATGTTTCGCTTTTATTTGTTTTTGTTGTTTTTATCTTTTATAATTTTTTTTGAATTTTTTTAGAAAGCAAGAGATCAGATCGACAATTACTTATCTAGCTAATCTACTTACGAAAATATAAGAGAGAGAGAGAAACAATCATGGATTTCTAATCAAATGTTTTTTTACAACTATGAAAGCGAGAAAGATTACACTACGAAAGTGAAAAAGATAGAAAGAGGTGAGAGAATCCCCCTCGACGATTGCTCGAAAGACGACTCACTCTGACGTTGCCTGGAGGAAGGTGGTGAGTGTAGATTCCCTACCAGGAGGGGGTGACGTAATAAATTGCGGAAATATAATATAAAACAATCTCACAAAATTCAATCACACAAAGTACACAAAGATTTTTAGGTGGAAACCCAAACTGGGTGAAAACCACCACCTAACCCTCTCGAGTTAGGATTTTCCGATCAACCAAGTTGATTAAATCTACTAAACGAATCACTTTAAACGAGGGTGATTCAACCTCAATTACATCCACGCTACAAGTGCGACCTCAACCCCTTCTCTTCATGAGAAGGATTTTGTCCCACAAAGGAGACGAGAATTCGCAAAGAGAATACCCAACCAAATAACGAAGATAAAATAACAAATATAGTCCTATAGAGCCAACAAAGATTTAAACCTAACTTCTATAGGAATTAGGAAACTCTACTTTGCAAGGAGTGCGTCGAATCGATGACGCAGGTGCATGAGCCACGCGACGGTGCAATGTCGCTCTCGTGAACTACGGTGGGAGAGCGGATGCGCAAATGCTTGATGCTTTCTAGATGAAGAATTAGAGCTTGGAGAGCAAAAGCTTTTCTTCTTAGAATCAAGGGACACAAAATGGTTTGAAAGTGTATTACAAAGTGTGTGTGTGTGCAAGAGGCTCCCCTCTATTTATAGAGGCCTTAGGAAGGCTTTGGAAGGCTTAGGAAAGCTTCCATAGTCGTTGGGTGCAAAGCTCAAGAGAATCAAGCCAAAATCAGGAACAATGATTGCACTGACAGGCTTATCAGACGTCTGATCCTGGCATCAGACGTCTGGAAGATCACTTTAAGACGTCTGGGAACAACATCAGACGTTTGATTTTAGGTAGGTTTCTTCCTGACTTGAATCAGATCTAAACAGGGTTCTAGTGCAAGTCCATCAGACGACATACAGGACGTCTGGAACTATGTCTGGACGTCTGGAAACCTACTTTTTCGTGGGAATGGATTTCCAAGAGAGTGCAACGGCTAGAAAATCTCTGAGAAGAGATTTTGGGTCAGCCGAGGCAAAACAGTCATTTATCAGACATCTGGAAAGGCCTAAGGACATCTGATAAGGCTCTAACGGTCAGATCTTCAGTGTTTGTTAAGCCAGCCAACGGTCCACTATTTGGACGTCTGGCAAATTCATCAGACGTCTGGTCTAAGGTCTGGACGTCTGATTTCATCAGACAGAACTAACAAGTCCAGCCTAAATGTTTATCAGACGTCTGAATCAACAGTCAGACGTCTTAAAACACATTATCAGACGTCTGATCTTGGAATTAGACGTCTAGAAATGCTGTTTGAACCCTATATTGGTTTTCTAAGTTCTCTACAGAAAACCTAAGTATCCTAGGGTTGTGCTGGTGTTCCTAGGACTACTGTTAGGGTACTTTGAGGCTCTTTAACATGAATCTAAGTAACAAAAATAAAGAGCAACAAAAGAAACGAAAAATACAAAGAGTACAAGAGAAGGAAATCTATCCTATTCTTCATCTCCTTCCTTCTTCAATATATCGCTCCTCGCGAATCTCTTCTATTCTCCATCAAGCTCTTCCAATCCGTCCTGGATGCGAGCTCGAACTCCGTCTAATCACGTCTCCATTTGCAATTGACCTAAAATCTAAGACTACAAGTGCAGATATTAAATGACACATGTTTTGTTATCATCAAAACAAACGATCGTGGTGCTCTAGCACCAACAGTGAGGAGAGGGACGAATGAGGATGGAGCCAAAGGACAGAGGAAGGGGCAAGACGGCGTCGCGGCAAGGATTTTCTTCTAGAAGGGCGATAAAAGAACAGCCACGAGATGCTCCATGAATGGGGATGAGGGGAGGGAAAGCTATTTGGTTTTCTACTCTAGAGGAGCATCTCGGGCTTGAGACAAGCTCTCTCTAGAGCCTTGGAGGTGGTGAGAGGAAGAACGGAAGAGATGAAGAGGAAAGGGAGGTGTAGGGGACCTTTTATAGTGAAGGGAAGAGGAGGAAATCCATCCACGGGCTATAGCAACATCAAATGCATCACTGAAGATCTGCCTTGGATGTCGCTAAAGGGTTGGCTAGCGCTCGTGCATGCGCACCCTCCGCACGCACAGCTACTGTAATGTTGGAGAGTTGAGGACCGTCCGATCTAAATCTAATGGCTGACGTTTGCGCGGAGCTTGTGCTTGAAATCGCACTGAGCGCGCACTTAAGGTGTGAACGGGCTCGGCGAGAGGATCATGGCCGTTGGATTAGCAATGAGAGGCTGAGATCACTCGAGGACCGCATCGCGGATCATGCGCATGTGATCGAGCGTGAGTTATTGCGTGATCTAGCACGTGCGTGCCATTAAGCGAATCTGATCTCGCCACGTTGCCGCACTCCCCGCCGCTTGATGGCATCCACTGGACACAATTCGATTGCACCCGCACTCCACAAAATCAGGCATCACGGTGGGATTCGAGCGGTGGTCCTTGTGTCGCTGGCAAGGGTGCTACCCAATACGCTACTGACGTGGATTGTCGAGAAGACGAAAGTGTGTGCATCCTCTCCTGACTGTTGGATGGAGATCCAATGGTTGTGATTTGGAGAGGCTCTCCTTCAGCTCATGGGGTGCGACCGATATTGGGCAGCCTGGATGGTGCCACGTGGTGCCATCTGGGCCGTCCATCTTCTGTCTGTTGCAGAGGGTGCCACAGTGCTTGGATTGAGGTGATTTCTACATGGCTAAACTGCGATCGTCGCTCCAGATCCATCAATACAGTCGGATTTTTCATCCAAAGCCCATATGGATGTCACATTGCCCTTCTGGCTGTGGATCTTCCTCGGACTTCATATGATGCTACGAGACTCCGATCTAGATGATTTCAAAGGCATTAGACTCCGATCGTCGTCCTAATCAGATCAGTACGATCCGATCATCCATCCGAGGCCCTAAAATAAGTCTTCTTCTCTCCTGACCATAAAAAGAATCTAATTAACCTAAAATATATACAACTACTCTAAATGCAGAATGATGCATGCTATGCAATATTTATAACATGAAATGCAAATCTAAGCCTAGGAACATGCATGATTAGGCATTTTAATCTAAATAGATGTGTCTATATCAGAAATCATAAAGTGGCTTGATGTAGGAATAATTTACCCGATCTCCGATAGTCCTTGGGTTAGCCCCATGGAGATTGTGCCCAAGAAGGCAAGAATAACCGTGGTGACCAACGTGAAAGGGGAATCCATTTCTACCAATACAACTTCCTCCTGGAGAGTTTGTATTGATTATAGGAAGTTGTACACTGCCACTAAAAAGGATCAACTCCCTCTACCTTTCATTGACCACATCCTTGAAAAGTTAATAGGGAAAAAGTACTTTTGTTTCCTCGATAGTTATCCGGGATATAACCAAGTCACTATCCATCCCGAAGACCAGGAAAAGACAACTTTCAATTGTCCCTATGGAACCTTTGCATTCCATAGGATACCTTTTGGGCTTTGCAATGCAGCCGCGACTTTTCAATGGTGAAAGCTAACCATCTTCTCTAACATGGTGGGAGATTGTCTTGAAGTATTCATGGATGATTTCTCCATTTTTAGAGATTCTTTCGAGTCCTGCCTGGCTAACTTATATTTGATCCTTAAGAGATGCATTAAAACTTGGTTGGACCTTAGTTGGGAAAAGAGCAACTTTATGACACAAGGTGTTGTCTTGGGTCATGTGGTCTCTAGCTAGGGCATTAAAGTCAATAAAGCTAAGGTTGATGCTATCTCTAAACTTTTCCTACCCACATCTGTTAAACAAATTC
This sequence comes from Thalassia testudinum, assembly GCA_037157565.1. Classification (NCBI taxonomy): domain Eukaryota; kingdom Viridiplantae; phylum Streptophyta; class Magnoliopsida; order Alismatales; family Hydrocharitaceae; genus Thalassia; species Thalassia testudinum. Next base: position 27,605,296 of record JAZHRO010000047.1, on the reverse strand, counting down.
ATTCTTTTCTTGGCCATGTGGGTTTTTATCAGAGGTTCATCAAGGACTTCTCAAAGGTTGCTCAGCCCTTGAGCAATCTTGTGGCCAAAGATAAGCCATTTAAGTTTAATGAATCATGCTGCAAGGCATTTTATTTATTAAAATTGGTAGTCACTTGTGCCCTGGTGTTGCAACCACCAGTCTAGACAAGCCCATTTAAGATTATGATCGGCACTTCTGATTTTGCAGTCGGCGGTGTCTTGGGTCAGAAAATAGATAAAAAGCCCTCTATTATCTACTACACTAGCAAAACTCTGGACGGGGCCCATAGGAATTATACTATCACTGAAAAAGAATTTCTAGTCGTAGTTTTTGCTCTTGAAAAGTTTAGGGCTTATCTATTAAGTTCTTATGTCATAATCTATACTGACTACTCGACCTTGAGACATCTCTTGGCCAAGAAGGATGCCAAGTCCCGACTTATTCATTAGATTTCAGAAGTTTAATCTTGAAATTAAAGGCAAAGCCAGGACACAGAATGTAGTGGTGGATTATCTCTCAAGAATCCTAATTGACTCTTCTCATCCGGATATTATGATTTCTAATACTTTTTCAAACGAGATTATCTTTGTAGTCTTGGGTGCCCAAACCCCTTGGTTTGTGGACATCGTCAACTATTTGGTTGTTAGTCAAGTTCCCTAGGACTAGATTAAGCAACAATGAGATGACTTATATTTGAGGCCAAATATTATTTTTGGGAAGATCCAGAGTTGTACTACAACAACACTGACCAGATTATTCAACGATGTGTTCCAAAAAATGAATTCCATAGCATACTTGAGTTCTACCATACATCTGCATGTGGTGGACATTTTGCCAGAAAGAAGACGGCTGTGAAAATTCTGCAATATGGGTTTTATTGGCGGTCTTTGTTCAAAGATGCCCAGCAATTCTCAAGGTCATGTTCCCAATGCTAGGCACTTGGGAGCATAGCTAAAAGGGATATGATGCCCCTAAACCCAATCCTTCTTGTCAAAATCTTTGACATTTAGGGCATCAACTTAATGGGACCCTTCCTCCCTCCATTTGGACACCAGTATATTTTGGTTGTTGTCGATTACATGTCCAAGTGGATCAAGGCTATTCCCACCTAAACCAATGACCACAAGGTGGTCATGACTTTGTAAAGAAAAATATCTTCAGTCAGTTCGGGATTCCTTGGGCTATCATCAATGATGGTGGTACCCACTTCACTAATGCCTAGTTCAAGAATTTACTAGCTAAATACGAGGTGAATCATCAAATTTCCACACCTTACCACCCCTAGACAAATAGACAGGCCAAGGTCTCTAATCGGGAGATCAAGAATATCCTCCAGAAAACGATTAGGCCCGAAACGAGAATTTACCCTAATTTGGGCTTCTGTATAATTTACCTAGTCAAACATAGTCAAAACCCAAATCTAAGTTCACCACTAGATTCCTTGGGTCCAAATTAGGCTAACAACAAAATTTGGGCTCAATCAGAGTTCATCTTAACATAGTTTGCATTTTAGCCCTTGAAATCTCTATTTCTCACATCTAAACCCCTAGGTTTCATGTTTTATTAGCACATCTACCGCTAACTTTCTCATATCCTTCATAAAGAGGTCCCTGGCACCTGATTTTAATAAGTTTCCTAAACAGAGACCTAAACCCATGGCCGGTGACATTCAATCAAGGATTCCTCTTCAGATCCACGACTAAATCCTTCCAAAATTGGAAGGATTAACCACCAAAAGATCCTTCATCAACTAAACTCGATCATGGTCTTCCTTATGAAGCACAATGCTCAGGAAAACTCCATAAAATTTGGTAATACTAGCTTCCAAAAAACCTGACACAAATGCACTAATTTTAACATTTGAGACCCAATTGGAGCTCTATATAAGCTTTTTAATGTTCCACGATCAATGGCAGCTAGGTTCAGGCCACAAAACGTCTTCTTCTTCCTCAGACCATCTCCAACCTCATCTCCTGTGAGCCCCCTCGAACTCTTCTCTCCGGCCTCCCAATGACCAAATTGGGAGCGCCATTATCTTCCTCAAGTCCATCCGCTTCTCACCGGCCAAAGCAGAAGCCCCCAGCCCCCTCCTTCCTCACCAAACCCTCCCACCAGAGAATTCATCTCCCTTATGTTCGATGAGTCAAGCTGGCGTGATCCCTACTCCTTTCGTCCCATAGATTAGGTTCTCTTATTCCTCTCCCTATCTAGATAATTTTTAGATCCTTAGTTCTTCACTCCAACACAGAATCTACCCTCTCCCCCCTCGTCTTCTCCATCTCCAGTAGTGGCTCTAATGAGCCCACGTCGACCCTACGCACCACCAATCATCAAAATGCCACCACCATAACCTTCGCCACATGTCGTAGACCAAAAGCTCTAGCCCTATTACATGTTGTGACCACTCCTTTGCTTCACCGACCAACCCACTAAATCACCTGCGATTCCACCTCCAATTGACCTCCACACATCTCAAAACACCTCATAACCACCATCACATTCCCTGCACCCCGACGATGCTAATGAACCATTTAATTGGGGCATTAAGCCCGTGTTCATGCTTTTAGGTCTTCGTCGGATTCCCATTCATCACCAACCACGTCCACTATCGTTTGCCATCCATCGACCTCGTCACAGCACTCAATAGATGCAGCATCCACTCAAGTTTCTGGAGATCTCAATCGAAGAAGAAAGCAGCAGCAGCAGCTCAATTAAGCCTAAAGCTCACATCAGTAGCATATGCAAAGAACTAAACCAAAGATAGTGCCACATCAAGAAATTATGTTTTGGATTTTGGTATTTATGGAATTTCACCTATAGGCAGACTGACTTTATCAAGGTGTGAAAGGCATAGGTCAAACGATGAGCCATAAATGGAGAAATCATCCATGAAATTTTCTACAAACTCATCGATCATGTTAGAAAAGATAGCCATCATACATCATTGGAATGTGGTAGGAGCATTACATAACCCGAACGGCATTCGGCGGAACGCAAATGTGCCATACGGACTCATGAAAGTGGTACACTTCTAATCATCAGGGAAGACAGCTATCTGATTATACCCAGAGTACCTATCAAGGAAATAGAAGTACTTGTTCCTTGCCAGTTTTTCCAAAATCTAATCAATAAACGATAAAGGGATATGATCTTTCTGGGTAGCTGTGTTCAAACGGCAATAATCAATGCAAACCCTCCAGCCAGTTGAGGGTCTAGTGGTCATCAACTCTCCTTGGTCATTTTCTTCCACAGTGATTCTTGTCTTTTTGGGCACCACATGTATTGGACTGACCCATTTACTATCTGAAATGGGATAAATAATGCCTTCATCCAACCATTTCAGAATCTCCTTTTTAACAACCTCCCTCATATTAGGGTTGATTCGTCTCTGCATGTCTCGAAAGGGTTTCACATACTCGTCTATGTGTATATGATGCATGCAGAGGGAGGGGTCAACACCCTTGATATCAGCTATTGACCAAGCAATAGCTTCCTTGTGCCTTTGTAAACACTCGAGCAAAGCTCCCTCCTACAATTCAGATATTGACTGGGAGCGTGCCGTTAGGGCCAAGGATAGCATACTTCAATGTGCTCGGGAAGGGTTTAAGCTCCAACTCAGGAGCCTTATGGATTGAGGGTATAAGTTGAGATGTCCCCACCTCAGGTAGTGGATCTACCTTCAAGGTCTAGGGTAGGGACAGAGACTTTGTGTGTACTCCCAACAACTCTTCTAATTCAGGCATAACCCCTTCATTTTCTTCAATAATCGGAGGATGGTCCTTAGATATGACCATTTGAAGGGGATCACTACATAAGAGTGCTGGAGTAGTCTCTTCATTGATTTCATCAACCACCTCAATCTAAGAACAATCTTCAAATTCGAATTGCTTGTAGGTATCAAAAACATTCAATCGAATTTTCTTGTTCCCAAAGCCCATTTTTAGTGCCCCTGATCTACAATTGATAGAGGCATTGGCTGTGGCCAAGAAGGGGCATCCCAGAATAATGGACAGCTTGGTAGGCTTATTAGATGGGTCAATATCAAGTATGAGAAAGTCAACAGGGAAGAAGTCATCCACTCTTACTAGGACATCTTCCAGGAATCCCCATGGTGTCTTAAGCGATCTGTTAGCGACTTGGAGGATAACCAGACTAGGCTTCAAATCACCTCCTCCCAAAAGGTCGTAGACGGAGCTCAGTAAAATATTCACCCCTGCACCTAGATTGAGCAGAGCCTCGTCAATGTGTTGGTTACCTATAACCATTGAAAAATACGGGGCCCGTGAGTCTTTCCGCTTGGGAGGTGTTCCATGTTGGAGCACTGAGCTAACATGGTCAGGCAAGATGACCTTAGCTTAGACCTATCTCCTAGATCAACGTTTCTAGGTGCACAGGTCCTTCAAAAACTTGGCGTAGGACAGGATCTGCTTGATAGCGTCCAACAAAGGCAAGTTTTTTTTTTTTTGAAACGATGAAGAATGCTACTGAGGACGATAGCAAACCGGGATTCTGTTATTTATATAGAAAATAGAGCATTACATGAGGTTCTCCCATTCTTTCACATGTCCCTAGCATTCCCTTACAATATTTCCCACATTGATGGATGCCCCTCTAAACAAACGCTCATTACGAGCACACCACACACTCCACATAACCACCACCTTCTTCACCTGCACACTCCCATGTATCCAAAGATTCCTCCAGAGTTCCTCCCAAGTAGGCAGGGGTTCCCCATAGAGTCCCCTCCAAATTTGATCCGTCACCAAACTTGACGCAAATAAATGTTCCCTGCTATCTGTGGGGAGGTTACAAAGTAGGCAATCTTGTACTGAAGCACCCAGCCTTCTACTCCTCATTTCCCCTGTAACGAGTCATCACGTCTACAAATACATAAGAATATCTTGATTTTAAATGGAATTTTCAACTTCCAAACTTTGCTACAATCACAGTCTTCAGATGTGCAGACTGCCTCCCCAGCATCCATCAGTCTTTTGTACACCTTGGATGGAGTAAATAAGCCATGTTTCCATCTAAAACAGTCCACGTCCCTAACTGGCTGGAATGCCTTCAAGTCTGCATCCCCCTCGCTTGTGCCTGCTGCAGGAACAACCCAGTTGCTGTTCTCAACATCCCAACAGTCCTTAACTAAGGCTTCACTATCCACAGCTGCAGTAAAGACTCTCTGATAATTCACAGATAACTAGCCCAGTTCAGACCACACATCTGACCAGAATAAGAAATGCCTACCGTCCCCCAATTTTGGATCAAAGTCTGACCGGTGATCTTGGACTGCTCTCTTAACCGACGTCCAGAATGGGGAAGGCCTTCTTGGTAGGTTTTTCAATAGCTGCACTAAGTTGGGACCATATGCCTCTTTAACTAATTGAGACCACATCTTCCCCTCATCTGTGGTCAGTTTAATGGCCCACTACAGTAACATAGTATCATTAAAATCTTTCAAGGAATGAATGCCCATCCCTCCCTTCGATCGAGGCCTACAAAGTTGCCCCCACTTCATCGGATGCAGGAACCTGCCCTCTACCTTCGCTCCTTTCCAAAAAAATATCTTCCTCTTTACATCTAACCTTTTCCATATTGCCTTCGGTGATCTTAAAATCGAGAAAAAGAAGACCGATATCGAGGTGATGACCGAATTGAGCAGAATCAATCTTCCACCCTTAGAGAGAAATCTGCTGCTCCAAGATTCCAACTTGGTGTTCACTTTCTCAAATAAGGATGCCCAGTCACTCTTCTTGAGTTTCTTATCAGTTAAGGGTAATCCTAGATATCTCACAGGGAGGGTTGTAGATGAAGAATGTACAATGGCTACCATTGTCTCCCCTTCTTGAGCTGACATACTGAAACACACCAAAGATGACTTCGTCCCATTCAGCCTCAAGCCTGCTATCTCACCAAATATGGTGATCATAGAGAAAAGGATTTCAGCTTCATGCTATCCTCCTTCTACAAAGAACACAGTGTCGTCTGCACGTTGTAAAATTGGTGCTAGAGCTCTTGAATTCGACAACGAATACCCCTTAATCAACCCTACTTCTGCCAAGCTGCATGTAAAATGTGCCAATGTGTCTACTACCAGGTTAAAAATAAGAGGAGCCAAAGGGCATCCTTGCCTCACCCCACATTGAGGTTGAATCCACACCCCACACGGCCTCCCATTCACAAGAGGGGAAAAGGAGGATGTAACAATGCATCTCTTCATCCATTGTATCCAGATAGATGGAAAACCTCTCCTCTTCATAATCTCCCATAGATATGACCACTCAACCAAGTCATATCCTCTACTAAAATCTACCTTCCACATGAAGGCTTTGCTCTTTCTCCTGCTCCACCCCGCAACCACCTCTTGTGCCATAATGAAAGACTCTTGCAACGATCTATTGGGGAGAAAAGTCAACTGCACTAGGCTGATTAAATCAGATAGAACACACTTCAGACGATTAGCTAGCACTTTGCTAATGATTAGATATATCAAATTCAAAAGCACAATAGGCCTGAACTCTGTCAAAGTCTCTGCCCCAATACACTTTGGTAACAAAAAAAGGTACGACTTGTTTATTCTCTCAACTCCAGAGTTTCCTCTTTGGAATTCTGCTATCACCTCCATAACATCTCCTTTGACCACACTCCAAAACTCCTTATAAAATAGCACTTAGAATCCATCTGGCTCCGACGAGCCCTCTGTATTCAGCCCTGCCATAGCTTCTACCACTTCCTGCTCTGAAATAGTTTCTATCAATTTTGTAGCTACTGCAGTTTCCACCCGAGAAAGATTGGATGCTGCCATCCTCCACCCTCCTTTCCTATTCAACCTTGAGACTTCCTTGAAGTGTCTAGCTATCTCCTTTCTAATCTCATCTAGCAAAGTCAACACCGAATCCCCTAAAAGTGTCCAACAAAGGCAAGTTGATATGAACTTGCCTAAAAGTGTCCATAATCTCATTCATCCTATCGTTGGCTCCAGATGAGCCAATAGAAGATTTCCCAAGAGTGGATAGGCGCTCTAGATAGGGCACCCTCGGCTTCTGGGTAGAAGGGTCGTTGTGTCGGGAAAGGGGAGGCGGAATGAGTGGGTGATTTCAAGCAAGGGAGGGCAATGTGGCTTTTCCTCAGTGAGGGTGGAGGTCGGGTTCGATGTAGGAGGGGAATCCTGAGAGGTAACCGTAGGAGTGCCATCAGGTTTGTCGATTTTCTTTCCACTCCTTAGCATGGTCACAGCTAGAGCATGCTCCCTGAATATGACCATCTTACCCTTTGGGTTCTCCTCAGAAGAGCTAGGTAACATCCTCAGATCCTGCTGCCTATCTGCCTCGTAAGATGACCAATTTGGGATTGCATATCAGTGATCATCTTATTTTGAGATTGGATGACCATATTCTGATGCTCTTTCATCGCTTTCATCATGGCTTTTAGTCCATCCATCTTAGAGGGCTTATTCTGAGGGAGGTTTGTATAGGATGGCTATTATACAGGTTGGGGTCTTGCATTCCCTGAGTTGGAAGCATCACCTTGCTTCCATGAAAAGTTTGGATTGTTTCGCTATCTCGGATTTTAGGTATTGGAATAAGAGTTATTATGAGGGGATGGTCGGAAACCTTAGGCCACATTCAGGTCAGCCTGAATCAACTCAAGGAATTGATTTGCCAAGTGGCACTCCGTAGTGGTGTGGGTAGTGCTTTAGCAAAAGGAGCATTCACTTGAAGCCTGAAAAATAGAGGCTGCTTGTAGGTTCATGCCGGGGTTCGCTAAAAGCCTATCAAAATTTTTATTTAACAATTGAATTTGATAAGCCAAATCCTAAGTAGCCCCAGCTTCATGGGCCTCTATCTTCCTTTGCAGGATTGATGGTTTCCTTTCTTGATAAGCAGACATATGTATCGAATTATCACTTAATGTTTCAAATAATGCCCAGGCTTCATCCTCAGTTTTAGTCATGAAGGTTCCAACACAGGCTGCATCGATGGTTTGCCTGTGCCTTTCAGATAATCCATTATAGAACCTCTCGACCAATTACCATCTTGGCACCTGATGGTGGGGACATAACCTAAGGAGGTCATTAAAGAGCACCCACGTTTTGTGAAATTGCTCCCCTTCCTATTGAGTAAAACCCATAATCTCTTTCCTGTAATGATTGGTCTTACTCATAGGAAAGTACTTCTTCAAAATTTCTCCCTTAAGGGTGGCCCAATCATTTACCCTTGCATCTAGGGTATGATACTAGTACTTGGTATTATCCTTTAGGGACATGGGAAATAAGGTTCTCATCAGGGCTTCATCAGTAAAGCCTTGGAGCTTCACCATGGAACAGACCTCGGTGAATACCTCAAGATGCCTGTAGGGATCCTCCCTAGCAGTACCATAGAAGGAGGGAAGCAAAGATATGGTGCTGCTCTTGATTTCATAAGGATTATCCATTCCAGGTCTTCAAATAAGCAGGGCTTGGTGAGTTGTAGGGAGGAAATAGTCTCTCAAGGTTCTCCGATTTTCATCAACCCTAATTTCTTCTTCTAGTCTTTCTTCTGCCATCTTTCTTCTTTCTTGGTTGGCTTTCTTAATAATTCTCTCAGGCTTCGGGTTAAAAACAAGACTCCTTCTAAGAGAGAGCCTACCAAGCATACACCAAGCAAACACAAGGCAAAAGGTCTTTTGTTGATTTAAAGCACTTCAAACCCTCTTCCAACTTTTCAGACTGGCCAAATAGAGTAAAGGCATGTTTCTCCATTCCCACGTAAGTGGTATAAGAGAAATGAGGCACTTGAGATTCCTGATTAATGTCTATTAAGGAGGTTGTGGTTACTTTAATTCTTTTGGGTGACCAAACAAGTTTTCAATCCAATTACGCACCCTAAATTGACCTTTGAGTGCCCTAAAGACGTACAACTTGTTGCAATGATATTCTCAAATGCTCAAGAAAAAAAGTACTCCAACCTCCTTGAATTCCTTTAAAGGGTGCCCCCCTCCTTACAGTATCAAATCACTCGGGCAAAAGTTAATACCACCGTCACAAAGTGAAATAGGAGGGTTTGCACCGATAAAGAGATCGATGCCTATAGCCTTTAGGGTCCAAGTCCTAATGCGGTGCCTACAATGCATGCTTGGTGCAAAAAGTGTGCATCACACAGCAAAAAATGTTTGTTCTTTTGAAAGTCACAATCAAGTTATTCAAACACTTTCTATAGATTTTACTCTTTTTTTTTTCAAAAGTAATGTGACCACTTGATTTTTTGCACTGTTGCTCCTCGAAGTGTGTGCCAGCACTTTGGATTTCCTAGCCTTTGACATGGAGGTATCAGAAAATTTGAAGAACACCCCAATAATTTTGGGAAGATCATTCTTAGCTACTACCAAGGCTAATATTGATTGTGAATCTGGCAGTATGGAAATTAAATTCGGAGGCAAGAAGATAGGTATTAATATTTTTAAGACCATTAAACAATTTGAGGATTGTGGAATGATAGAAGATTCTGAGGATGTGGACCATAATGTTGAATACTATATGAATTTAAGAGTTTCCCAATCCAACCCTATAGGCCTTGATCCCCAAACCAATTAAGAGGTCAGTCACCCAATCACTAACTTGATTCCAAGAACTTTTGAGGATAACTGTGATCCACCTTTGAACCCTTCATCCCAAGGACCCAAACTTAACTAAAACCTCTTCTTGATTATCTAAAGTATGTTTCTTAGGATCTGATTAGACTTATCCAGTGATCATTAGCTCTTATCTAATCTAAACTCAAGAAAATCAACTAATTCAAGTTTTGGGAAGAAACAATAGGGCAATTGGTTAGACATTGGATGATCTGAAGGGAATCAGTCCTAGTTACTGCACCCATAGAATATATGTTGAGGATGAATCTAAACCCTCTCGAGAAATGCAGAGACGATTGAATCCCAATATGCGGGAGGTTGTGAAAAAGGAGATGATTAAGTGGTTAGATGCGGGAGTAATCTACCCAATCTCTGACAGCCCGTGGATCAGTCCTCTACAAGTGGTTCCCAAGAAAGCTGGGCTGACTGTGATTACTAATGATAATGGGGAGTTGATTCCAACCTACATAGCTTCCTCTTGGAGAGTCTGTATCGATTACAGGAAGCTGAACAATGCAACAAAGAAAGACCACTTTCCACTTCCCTTCATTGATCAGATTCTTGAAAGACTAGCTAGCTAAAAGTTTTTCTATTTCTTGGATGGCTACTCCAGCTACAATCAAGTAGCTATCCACCTCGACGATCAAGACAAAACCACATTCACACGTCCCTACAGAACATTCACATTCTGTAGGATGCCTTTCTGATTATGCAATGCACCAATCTTTTCAGACATGGTGGGTGATTTTATAGAAATCATTATGGATGATTTTTCTGTGTTTGGGAACTCTTTTGAATCTTGTCTGATCAATCTGGAGAAAATTTTACAAAAGTGCATAAAGGTAAATCATGTCCTATCTTGGGAAAAGAGCCACTTTAGGGTTAGGGAAAGCATAGTCCTTAGCCATGTTGTGTTTGAAAGAGGAATTGAAGTGGATAAAGCAAAGGTTGACACTATCATAAAACTCTCGCCACCTTCGACGGTTAAACAAGTGAGATCATTTCTTGGACATGTGGGATTTTACCGTCATTCATTGAGGATTTTTCTAAGGTAGCAAGGTCCTTAAGTAATCTACTGGTGAAAGATCAAACCTTTGATTTTGATTCAAGTTGCTTGAAGGCTTTTAATCTATTGAAGGTGGCCATTACACAATCACCCATCCTATAACCTCCTAATTGGAATCACCCATTCGAAATCATGATCGACGCATCTCATTTTGCTATTGGCGTGGTCTTGGGACAAAAGATTGATAAGAAACCCTCCATGATTTACTACACTAGTAAAACTCTTGATGAGGCTCAAAAGAATTATACCACTACAGAAAAAGAGTTGCTAGCAGTAGTATTTGCTCTAGAGAAGTTTAGACCTTATCTACTTGGATCTCATGTCACAATTTTCACATATCATACTATATTATGGCACTTGATGTCTAAGAAGGATGCAAAACACAGACTAATCAGATAGATCCTTCTACTGCAAGAATTTGATTTAGAAATCAAAGACAAATTTGGTGCCCAAAATGTAGTAGCAGATCATCTTTCCAGAATCCTTGTAGAATTTGCAACTCATTAATTTTCTGATTCATTCCCTGATGAGACTTTTTTGATTGTTTGTAAACTACCTTGGTTTGCAGACATTGTTAACTATTTGGAAATCAAAAAATTACCCATGGATTGGCCTAAGCATAGGCGTGATAAGTTAATTTCCAATGCCAAATACTACTTTTGGGAAGACCCAGAACTATTTAGAATATGCGTGGATCAGGTTATTCACCGCTGTGTTTGAGATGAGGAGATCACAAGTGTGCTAGAATTTTTCCATACGTTTGCTTGTGAAGGTCACTTCTCAGGAAAAAAGATGGCAGCCAAAGTGCTGCAAAGTGGATTATATTGGCCGTCTTTATTCCACAATTCTTACAATTTCTGTAGGTCAGGTATTAATTGCCAAACTTTAGGAAACATGACCAGTAAGGATATGATGCCTCTAAATCCAATCCTTGAAGTCGAGATCTTTGATGTTTGGGCATTGATTTTATGTGACCTTTTACCAATTCTTTTAGGTACCTATATATACTGGTTGCATTTGACTACGTATCCAAATGGATTGAGGCCATCCTGACCCGAACCAATGATCATAAGGTGGTCATGGACTTTGTAAAGAAAAACATCTTTAGCCGGTTTGGTGTACCAAAGGCTCTGATTAATGATGGCGGGTCAAATTTCACTCACACTTCAGGACCATAGTAAGTATGGAGTCACTCATAAAGTCTCCACTCCATACCATCTGCAAACCAATGGACAAGTTGAAATTTCCAATCGGGAAATTAAGAAAATCCTTCAAAAGACGGTCCGCCCGGATCAGAAGGATTGGTCTACAAAATTTGATGATGCTCGTTGGGCCTACCGGACTGCGTATAAAACCTTGATTGGAATGTCTCCATTCCATTTGGTCCACAAAAAATCTTGTCATTTAGTAGTTGAACTTGAACATAAAGCTTATTGGGCAATCAGGACTTTTAATCTAAATCTTGATTAATCTGGATGACAAAGAAAACTCCAATTGACGAAATTGGAGGAAATCCGGAATGACGCTTATGATAGTGCAAGAATTTATAAGAATAGCATAAAAGCTTTACATGATAAGTATATTTCTCAGAAAAGCTTTGCCCTTAATCAAAAGGTTTGGTTATTTGATGAGTGCTTGAAGCTTTCCCGGAAAATTAAGATCAAAATGTATATGTCCTTTTATTGTAAGAAAAATCTTCCTTTTTGGTTTTTTCTAATTCTGGATCCTAAGATTGGTCAGGAAACTAAGGCCAATGGTCAAAGGTTTACTCAGAATCTTGATCCTATTCCTGATAATCACATTAACCTCCTTGAATTATCTTAGAGTGCAATTAAGTCCAGCAAATGACGTTAAACTTAGCGCTAGCTAGGAGGTAATTCAGTATTCTGTATAGGATTTTTCCCTCCAAGCTGACCTGGATTAACAAGCTCAACTAGGTGATATCCCCTCCTCTCGCTTATTACATTTTAATTTTCCTACATACATTTCAATGAGGATATTGTAATGAATAGACATGGGTGGTGGACATTGCATGTCTTATTTTTATGTCAGAACTTAATGAAAAAAAAAATGTTTATACATATTACATTCATGCATAAAATGTTTTTATCAAGAAGGTTTCATTAGGTATTTATTCTTGAGTTGATTCCTGAATATAGAATCCAGTATAATTTCACACTTGCATGTAGAATTTGAAATGGATCCACTATGAAGACTAATAAACATCTTTAGTTTGTCAAGAAGATGCACTACTTCTTTTCCTAACACTTGCATAGTAATTAAGGAGTTAGGCAAACCATCTTTTAGTAGATCCACCAAACAATTGCAAGGTGAGAGTTGAGTCTATAGGTGCTCTAAGTCTGGTATAAGCAAGCTTAGTTTTTGGGTAATTGGATAATGATACTCGGAGTTAGGCATAGTTTTCGCTCTTGGTTCCTGCGTACAAATTCTTTGTGTGAATTTTTGAGAGCCATCAAATAAGGCAAATATGCAGAGAGTGGGTTCTAATAAAACTAGAACTAAGGTGGATGGTTACGACCATCCTTTATGGAATCCTCGGCTGAAGGAGGGTATTAATATCAAGGTCAAAAACACGCTTTCCCATCCATTCCTTTCCTGGTGCTAAGAATAGGTACTTCCACCAAATAAGCCACCTGATATCCTCTTGAACATCCCCAATCTCGAATAATGTCTCGTGAATAAAAATGTGCATGTGTGCTACTTTGCGTTGTGTTGGTAGATATAAATATATATAAAAAAGAAGAAAAAAATTCTTGTGAAATAAAAAAAAGTGTTGATTATGTTTATTTCATTTTGTCAAGCACATTGAGGCAACAATACCTACTATCATTACGATCCACCAAATACAATCTTGACCTACTTTTCTATATTTTTGACGGCCCAAACACTGGTTGAAGATTGCTGACTTAATTATAGGATTATCAAAACTTAATTAAAGTGTTAATGCCATGAGAGACCACCAAATATATTTACAAATTTGGTGAGATTGTGAGCTTGAAAAGAAAAAGGAAAGAAAAAAAGAAGAAAATAGAAGAGAGAGAGAGAGAGAGAATGAGCACAAAGGAACTAAAGAGAGCACACTTTCTTCGCCTCTCTCTGAGTTGATTTATTTGATAATCTAGAAATCTATGTTCTGTAGTACTAGTTTATATGTAACACCAGAGGAGTGTGAGCCACCAAATACAAATTTATTTGACTCAGATATCTTCTATCTAAGCCTAAAGCCGGAGATGAAATTACAGATTATTTTATAACACCGAGGAAAGAAGTTTGCCTATCCTGTTAGAGTTTTACTAAGGGTCAAGTATGAGCTTTAGATGTGGATTGACTTTTCACTTGGATCTGTTGCATAAGCTATATCACTATACTTTCACGATTATTTGGATTTCTAAATTTTTTGATGAAAACAAAAGAATTAGATCTCTAGTCAAACTCTTGATAAAAATTAGTCATTTAGGATCACTCTACATTTAGTCTTACATTTGCTAGGAACTAGTAAGATTCAGGCATGGGGGTGTGATTGCGCAGCAATCATAGGACCTAATCACCTGAATTAAGTTAGATTTTAGCTTAACTTAGGAATCATGCATGCATAAGTAGCATATCTTGCATCATAGTTGATTTGTTAGCTTTATAAATAATAATGTTATTTTATGCTCTAAGTGAGAGGTGATATTAATTGTAGATGATTTGGGACTGCGGATGATAAATCGGATCGTATGGATCAGATCAAGACAACAATTGGAGTCCGATGCTTCTAGAATCATCTTGATCGAACTTCCATAGCATAACATTCATTCTGTAGAAGATCAAAGGCCAATGGGCAAGATAGCGTAAATCGAAACCTCAGATACCAAATTCGACCACACAGATGTATCCGGATCAACGATCGCAGTCCAGCGACGCAAAAATCAACTCAATAGGAGTCTTGTAGCACTAACTACAAAGGCAGGAAGATGAACGATTAGGATGGCGCCATGTGGCGCCATGCCAACGGTCCACTACCGCACCCTTAGCCATTGAAGAGTGAAGTAGAGTCATTGGTTCGTCATCCAATGACCACTGATTAACCCATATTTGTGGGCTATTTAAGTATTTAAGTATCTAGACATTAAGTTAATTTTAACATTTAGATAGCATACATTAGGATGTAAATAAATTAATTCATATTTTTAGCTTAAGTGCATAATTCATGCATTTAGAATTAACTTAGGATTGCATACATTTGATTAGTTAATTAATTAGGTGCATTACATACACTATTTTAATTAACATAGAAGTTAAGGAGTTATGTATAAATAATCCTAATTATTTTATTATTCTTTTTTGTGTTTTCTTTTCTTCTCCTTTGTAGGTAACCGCTCCGTCTCCGCCTCCTCCTGCGCATCAGCATTGACTCGATGGTGGCCTTTTCAATTTCAAATCTTTGTAGCTGTGGCTACAAAGGAGGAAGGGCTACCGTTCAAGGGGAGGCCACCACCCCTTTGTTCCTCACTGCATAGAGAACTTTGTTTCTCATCCACTCCTCACCACCGGCCTCAACCGCAGCAGTGCGACTCCACCACCGTGGGCATGTGGTGTGACAGCCCACGCCGCCAAGAGTCTTTGCATCACCGTGCTTCATCTTCCCTTCCACATGCAGGTCCCAGCTGCTACACGCCCCAAGCACCCTCGCCACACCCACTACAGCACACAGGGCTGCAACCGCCTCCCTGCGTCTTAGCCCTGCTGAGCACGCCACCGCGTGTGCCTCCACTTGGCGCACTTCATCTTCTGTAGCAGACCACGAGCACGCGCTGACCTCCACCACCGCACGCCCACCTCAACCGCTGCTCGCACCTCCAACCAGCGTCCCACCGCGCGCATAGCAGTTAGCCCACACGCCTTCACCTCCAGTGCCCTCGCCTCAGTGCCTGTACGCCCGCACCAGCAATTGCAGCACCCTCTCGCCAGCACCTACAGTGCCCTCGCCTTAGCGAGTATAGCGCCCTCACCTTAGCGCTTGCACGCCCCCGCACCAGCACCTGTAGTGCCCTCACCTCAGCCCCTGCAGCACCTGTAGCCATGTGGCCACCAGACCCCTCGCGTGCCCTTGTGGCCTGCAGAGCGCCCGCCCCTTCAGCGTGCGTCGCCTCCTCGCGCCTGCAACGCCTGCGCGTCGCCTCCTCGCATCTGCAGCAAGCGCAGTTAGCAACAGCAACCTCCATCGCTGCTGCCGCTTCTCTCCTTCTTCCAGCCGACTCCGGCCATCTCGCAACCTGCCGCCGCTACCATTGCGAAGCCCTCTCTCTGGCCAACCTATTCCCAGAAGAGTTCCTCGAACGAACCTCTCTCCCGTGCACGAGGAGAGAGGTAGAATCCTCTGCTTTTACTCTCATTAATAATTACATTTGAATGCCATTGCCAAACTTTTATTTTTATTTTAATATTCGAAATATTGAGTGAAATTGCAATTTCATGCTCATCTTTTCTCATAATTTCTTGGCTTTTGTTATTCACATCTTTTGACATTGGTTTTGGGTTAAGATGTGCACAAATTCTCTCTAATACATGTCAATTGGAAATTACAGAAATTAATCACATATTTATTGAATATTTCGGTGAGAAAAAATTGCACATATAACCTTACATTTTTGAGTTATTGTGTCTTCTTTTCGTCGCATTTCATGTCAGATTTGACTATGGATTTTGCACTTGATTAAACGAATATGAGAAAAATATTCGTGAATTTATTGCATCATTGTCTCCTTGTGGACACGACCCGCTCTTCTGTGAGTAGTTAGTTTTTATTGTAATTATTTTGTTAAGAGATTTTCCACCACTTTGTTACTAAAATGACAAATATCTTATCCACATTATTCGAAAGTGAAAATCGACTTATCAATCACCGTTGAGCCACGTCACCCGCCTCTCTGCACCTCATTAAGAGAGAATCAATTTCAGCTGTCCGCGCGAGAGAGGCGGTGCGACAAGCGTTTTAAGGCATTCACATGAGGAGTAGCGAGGCGGCAGATCGAGCGGCCATGGAGGCACCACGTGTCTCATTCTGGTGCGAGTTGCACAATAGAGTGATGAAGGGTCTACTGAGGTGCAGTCTGAGTTGTTGAACATCCGATCAACGGATCTGATTGATCTAAAGGTGTTGCACAATTTTGGGGCCCAAAATACCTGCTTTGTGTTTAGTGTGAATTCATTGTTGTTTAAGAGATGCGTCGTAGTATAGGACAAAATAGCTCAAAACAGATAATATTTACAAGTCAAATGAAAGTCCGAGGCCGTTCGCTGGGAGCAAATATGGAATTCATGTATTAATCTCAACAAATAATGTAAATGAGCACCAGAAATTAAGCAAAGTATATATTTTCAATAAATAATAACCTATCACATTAAATATTCAGTGAAATCCAATGTATCTCAAGAATATGAGGATAAAAAAAAAAGAATAAAAGACAATGGTGATTTAAATCACCACTTATATCCTCTAAAGTTTAAGCATGAATTCAACCATCAATTATCTCAAATCAACCAACAGTAGGCAAGCAATCAGACGTCTTAATCCTTCTCTTTTTCCTCAGAACCTCTCCTCTTCTTCCTTCTTCTTTCTCTACGTGCACAGGGGGGAACTTACCTCTGAAATCGACTAAGTGTCGAGAACACTGAAGAGCAAAACCCCCCTGCCCTGCACTTTCCTTTTCTCTCTCTAGGTTTCCACCTTTCTTCCGCCTTCACAAGGCCAGGTACAGTACCGAGTTATCAGGTAATCGGTCTAGAGGGCACCCAGGACTAGGGCTGCTAGTGTGAGGTAGCAGCCGAGGTGTGTGCGGGCATAGGCAGGTAAACGGGTCGGAGTCAGGCCTATGTGGTGGTGTTAAGGGCGAGGTGAGTGGGTAAGGAGGAGCTCACCCTCGTGTGTTAGGAGGCAGTAAAGCCTATGTAGAAAAACATAATAAGGCGCTTCACTTGGTTGCCCACTTCTGAGGTAGGACTAAAGTGTGTCCCACTTCCTTCACATACTGCACGATGAAGATGGAGTGGTTGTTGCATCTAATTGAGGTTGAGGAAGGCTCCTTTAGCAGCTCTGGGCCTTGACCGCATCACCTAGAGTGCTTGCTTGGAGGGTATGTGGCCTCGAGCTCGAAGAACAAGGCTGAAGATGAGCAACGGTGGCGGAGCTCCGATGTTATACCTGAAACATGAAATACAAGCTAAAAGCTCTGGTTAAAAGGTTCAATAGCATCATCGTGAGGCGAGGAAGTGAACGGCGGTGTTTTCGTGGTGTTTCGTGAAGTGTGGAGGTGGAGAGAAGGTGGAGATGAGGGTCTGGAGGTGGGTTGTTCGGCGGAGGGTTTAGGTGTGCGGTGGAGCGAAATAGGAGAGGGGTTTTGATGGGTGAGTCATGGAAAAGCTTATGAGGTGGTTGGCAAGGCGGATGGAGGTGTGTAGTGGCAGGGACGCCTCGCCGGAGGAGCGACCGGAGATGGGGAAGATGAAGGTGATTCACGGTGTCAAGGGGATATTTTTGGGTTTTTTGGGTAGGAAACTAATCGAAGGATCTAAAGAAGCTAAACTAACTCTAATTTAATGGACGAAGGGGGGACAACAGCATTGGTGTTGGTAGGCCAGCGTCGGGGAAGAAAGCACTCTAGTAGGTGGTAACGGCAATGACGACGGAGAGAGAGCGACGACAGCTGGTATTGCACGACACGAAGGAAGATGAGGAATAAGAATCCACTGCTGGTATTGTGGTCGGATGAAGAGGATAGGTAGAGGGAGTCGCCGGAGCTTAAGGAGCCTTTCGGTTGGAATAGGAGGGAGGAAATGAGAGTAGATTCGGCCAAAATCAAGCTTGGAAAGCACGACCTTGCACTGGGGTTCCTTTTATAGGTCTTTGGGAGCGGGTAGAGCTTGGGAAGCAAGCTTCCCAAGCTTGGAAGGCTCTCCAGAGTTGGAAACCCAACTCTTTGAAGGATTCGCATGAGGATTCTAGTGTGAATCAGGGCCTAATGTGTGGCTCAAATTGTAGGAGATCTTCTTCGGAATCTCCCTTCCAATTTTGGAAGGGATTAAGCGAGAAATCAGGGATATCTTCCTATTTGAAGGTCACCAGAGTAGGATTTAGGAAACTGTAGGTGGTGGGGACCTATTTTTGAAGGAGATGAAGTTAGGGGGGTAAACACAAATACTTTCAAAAGCTAGGGGTACGAGTGTGAGATAAAGAATCAAACTGGACTGAAATGCAAACTTGGTCAAGACGATCTCTGATTGGGCCCAAATTTTGGTACAAACCTAATTTGGACCCAAGGAATCCAATGGTGAAGTTAGATTTATGTTTTGACCAAGTTTGATTGGGTAAATTGCATAATTTCCTAAATTAGGGAAAAAGTTTGTTTGTGGCTCTATTTTAGGTCTAGATGGGTTTGATGGTTAAATTGAAGGTACCAAACTATAGAGAATTTTTTTTTTATAAATTTTAGAGGGTTTATGTGAATTTTATCTTGACCAGAACCTCATTGAATCAAGCGGGTCTATTTTAGGGTTTTAGATGTCATTTAATTCCCGAAACGCGTGAAAACCCATTTCTGTCTACATGGACCTACTTGTTAGACATTTAAGATCATGTAACCTTTATTTAACCCCTGAGAAATCCTGTGATTGTACTGCAATTAAGATGTGCTGTTAAAACTGCAGTTTTACCCCTATTTTACTGTCTTTCCCTTAGAATGGATTTACAATGAATTATGGTCCTCTGGCAGTTATGTAGGAGCATTTAATGATGGAATATGACTAAATAAAGCTAGATATGGCTGATGATGATGTTATCATCACTTTGCCCGTTATTTTTTCTATGAAAAGAACCCTAGAGCCCCCATTTGAGAGACAACTCAACCAACACACATCTCCGGCTTCTCTCTCTTTGTAACATCTCTCTAGCCTTCTTTCAGGCACCTTGGATCTGAAGTGCTATCGTACTTTGCACAAGAATTCCTTAAGCGGCTCCTCTCTTCATCTATCTCTCTATCTCCCCATCACACACACTCTCTCTCTACTCTTTAGTATATTTGCTTTAATTCATAGTTTAGATCTTTCTGTAAGTAGCAATAAAAAGTGTGATTCAATGACTATCTTCTCTCTTTATATGCTTTCATTAGGTTGTATTAGTACGAAAGGCTTTAAGAATCTTTTTTGCCTCTCTACGAACGACTTAGAACTTACCGTTTCTGATTTATAAATTTATTTTTTCAGCGTGATTCACGACTACAATGATATAAAAATCTTTTTACGCATTTTACGGTGAATGATGCGCCTGTGCATTGACCTTGGGATAAAAATCATTGAAGAGAAAGCCACCAAATTTGAGTAAGGCCAAACTTGGGGTAGGTGTAAGGGGGCTAGGGGTAACTTTGAGTCCATGTAATTTAATAGTTTCACTACCACTACAACATACTCTACCTTTGCCAATGGTTGGAAATCGATGGCAAAGCCTAATTAACCAATGCTCTTAAGCGACGTTGTTATTAGTGTCGCTATTTTTTTTCCGTCGGTTAGAGGGCACATCCGACATCAAAATATTATTCGACCACTGGATGGATTGGATATTTCAACGTTGTTTGACAATCGACGAAAATTGTATTTGTAGTCGCTTATAAAAGAAACGACAACATTTGTATGTCACTTTTTCCTGCCTTTACGTGCTCTTTCTTAAGTTTTGCCATCATTTCAATAAATACTCATTGCTTATAGTTTTGCTGTCACTTATTAAAATAAGAGACGGTAAATGTACATTTTTTGTCATCGCTTATTCGAATAAGCGCAGGAAAATGTAGAATGTTTGTGACTTACGTTAAACTTTAATGTCGTCGCTTCTTTCCAAAATCGATAACAAATGTAGGGGTTTTTTTAAACAAATTTTAAAATGATGGGAATTACCTACTAAACCACTTAAAAGACCTACTTTTATACAAAAATAACTAATGAAAATGAAGAGAAGTTTATATTTCATAAATATAAAGTCCAGTACATAAAAGTTTGAAAATAAAATATTTACATAAAATGGGTATAACATGAAAAACATAATAAAAGAAAATGGATAAAAATCAAAATGTTGTTGCCTCGATGCCACCAACTCCACCTGCACCACCCATGTCGTCGTCGTCATCTCGTCTGTAGATATTGGGATCTGATGAAGGCGGATGCTCTTGCTATCCCTTCTTGAGAAGAATGGATAGAAGCATCTGAAGCTTATCATCCATGGCATTCATCTTTTTATTCATCTCTACCTCTCTCTTCTCCCTTTCCTCCTCTCGTCTCTATAGTATATCGATCTTTTGATGCAGTTGATCGACGACACTAGATTAGACGTCACCTTTCCTCCCATACCAGTTGGACGTGTGTGCCCCCTGCACTACGAACAAAACCATCGTGATCTGGTGGCATCACTCTCCTAAATGCCTCCTCTGGATCCAGAGGCTACTGGACACTGTTGGAGATCTCGTCTGTGGGGGGATGTACCAAGTGTACTATTTGCTCCTAAATGTATTAAAAAATATTATTATAACATATATACAAAGTTATAAATTTTTTGAGTTTAGGAAACTTATGGGTCTCTCCTAGTTTGACTCATGAATCCACTTATGAGCACCCTCAGTTACAGCCTTACTGTGGGTGACCTTGTAGATATCCATCCTATTCATTTCCATCCCATCATGTAGCGGACTGAAATATGAAAATGATATAATTATATTAAGATAACTTAAAAATTAAGTAATATTCAACTGTGAATTAGTTACAATACTTATGTAACAGCTCCTGACCGTCTCGATGCTCTTGCGACCCAAACAATGGGTCTGTGGTGGAGCTTTGGTCCTATTGGCCTTATTTTTCTTGCTTGTTCCTGTAAATATACACAATAATATTTTTTTATGAATTTAAGATATATGAAATTAATAGAATCATTTTTAATCATTTACTAACCTCTGTCTTGGGATCCAGCCAATGCTTGCATGCCTTCTTTCAATCTTCAGGCATGACATTAGGAGATAATTCTCCACTGTCTCCTTGGGTGAATTGCAGTTCGAGAAAATCTAAATACCAAATATAAATTATCAGAAATAATATATGAAATTATATACATAATAAAAATGTAAATGTTTAAAAATTGTTACATTTCTCTTAGTCTCCGTCCTCCAATCTCTGTGGATTTTGGTAGCGTGCTTAAGGATATATCAAGAGGCATTAGGGTCATCACCCCAATCATAATTTGCCTACATTTCTTTTAAAAATTATATCAATTTTACTTTATAATAATTTTAAGATAAAGTTATCAAAGAAATAATTAAGATAAAAGAAATTACCTCCAACTGTCGGAGGAGCTGCCTCTTTAGCTCTGCAGGCACCTTCCTTTAGTCGAAGTAGCAAATTACCATAATGGACTTAACCATTATGCCTACTCAATTGATGAAGCCCAGGTAATTCTCCACCTCCCCTATGGTTCTAAGCCTGATTGTTATTCTCAGCCCTTCGAAGACACGTTGGAGGTTTAGATTCTTCGTCTTCCCCTATCCTCTTCTTACTTTACCTACGTAAACATTAATCATGTTCATTATATATTTCTAAAGTTATAATAAACTTTAAAATATATAAGTAATTTACTTCTTTACCACAACTTGTGCTCGCCGCTAAGGAGTCCACATGAACTGCGAACGTATCCCCCACCATCTCATCCTCTGCCTGCTCTCCCTCCTCCTCTCCCTCCACGTCATCATTCTCATCTTCGCCCTCCTCATCTAATGCTCCATAATCTGGATCATGCTCTACTCACTCTGGCAGAGTAGGAGCAATCTCCGTCCCCTTTCCCTTCCCCCCCTCATGTAGTAAACGTGCCAGGTCCCTGAGTTGTGCGAAATAAGACTGGGGGGAGCTTGTTGTCGGGGGGTGGCTGAGCCTGTTGTCAGGGGGGTGCCTGAGCCTGAGGAGACTGATCAGGCTGGATGGATGGCTGTGTCTTAGGGAGACCCTTTCTTTTGAGTTTTTTCTTAAACAACTTCATCTGTAATAAGGGAAAAAATGCAATAATTAATATAGTTGAAAATCATTACTATATAAATTATTAATGAAAAAAGTATGGAAAACATTAAAAAAATATTTAAAAATTTTTGACAGTGTTTCCCCTTAAATTTGAAGGTTTCTTTATAAACCTGCATATTAAAATGAAAGTGGGCACACCCCACATTAAAAAAATTGCAAGGACAAACCACAATGATTTGCATATTTATAACTCTATCTTGTAACAACGTTCATTGAAATACCAATAAGGAAATCGACAACAATAATATATTTTTGATGGTACGGTCTGAAAGGGAGGGAGGGGAAATTGGAGGAAGGATTAGGTTATATGGGTAGGTAATTTGGATAAGGATGTTTTTGGGTGTCTTTCACAAGGGGAGTTTTAAACATGGCATTAGTACTTACAGAATTATATAGAAGAGAGTAAGGGTGCCAACAATGATTTGGTAAGTCTAGCTCGAGAGAAATGGAATTCTCTTTTAAGGTGTGAAAATAGGAGATAATCCTTTATTAGTGGTTTGCAACTATTGACAAAGAGTACATTCTTGGTAATTTAAGTTTTCTTATGGTTCAACTATTTGGTGGTGGTTTTGCAAGGAATCACTGTCAAAGAGCTTTACTTATGACTTCATCAAGCAATGCTTGCTAATAGTTTAGGGGCTTCAACCATCATCAAAAGGCCAAATCCATTGTAATGAGAATGTCCTTCATACAAGAACGTATAACGATGGCCTCCGTGAATTCTTAACCTCCACAAGAGATCCTCCCAAACTATTCCTAAATGGATAGGTTAGAGTGGTGGTTTCCTAGAGTGGGTGTGTCTAGGATTGTGAGAGTGAGGTGATTAAGTGCATGACTAGGTAATGTGGTAATGTCATTAAAAAATTTTGGTAGAGTTTCCTCTTAAAATTTAAAGTTTTTTATAAATCTGCATAACACATAAGTGGGTACATCCCACATCTATTCAAATTAACAAAATATAAATCAAACAAGTGGGTACACCCCACATCCATTCAAATAAAATAACTAAACATGCAACACAAGTGGGTACACCCCACATCTATTTAATGAAATAAAAAATAATATGTAGGTACATCCCACATCTAGCAAAAATTTATAATTTCATTGAATTAAATTGAAGACATTGAAATTATACCTCTAAGTACAATAACTTCCGAGTATTCTATCACCGATAACCTGTAATTTGAAAAATAAAAGTAATTAAATAAAATATTATAAATGTCAGTGTATAGAAAATAAATAAATAACAAGTGTAGTGAGTAAGAGTAATATATTTTAAACATGTGTGCGTGATTAGGTTTAAGTTTTGGTATTTCTAGTGTATAAAAAATGCCAGTAGAAGTTTAGGTTTCTTCAATTTAAATATGCATCTGATTTAAACAAAAATGAAACAAGGTAAAGAAATTGTTACTAACTTTACATGTCCACATATCTATTACATTTGAATCTATATAACCTTCTTCCATTAATTCTTGGTATACTTTAAATTGTGCATCAAAATGATTGCGCCGTACTGTTCTTATTGGTATAACCCATCTCTTTTGGCAATTATCGGGGATATAGAAAACTTGTGCTGCTTTGACATGCCAATGTGAATGGTACATCAGAGTGAAGAATTTGACAGTTACAATTTAAACTTAAGAAATTATGTTTCTTGTCAATTTTGAAACCAATACCCTCTTTAAAAACATCAAACCAATGACATTTAAATATGGCAACTCTACGATCATATCTGAAGCCGATCTCTACAATTTCTTTGATTTCACCATAGTTCTATTTGGATCGGTGGAAAGATCTAAATCAACAACTCTGGCCTATTGTGTAACATTTCTATCAACAATTTCTTTTATTCTGAATCTGAACCCATTTATTATATACCTAGAGTGGTAATGTGCATAATATAATGGTGTATCGACAATTACATCAAAATCTGGTAACCATCGTGAGTTCTTATCCTCTTTCAATTGATTAACTCGATCTTTAAACCAATCTAAGAAGCCAAATTCTGATGTCCTTGAATGCGGTAATCATTTGAATTCCTCGTAAAATGGATCAATTTTAGGAATTTATTTTAAAATATATAGATGTGCCAAACGTCTGTCATTTTCTGAAATTTCCTTATACTTTATATGAAAAATCAACCTTCCTTTAATATCAAAAATTGATAAAAATTCTTCATCATTGTCATTTTATTCTCCTTCATAGTTCCTTTGAAGTTTATTAAAGCGGTTATCAGTTTTATTCATGTACATAGAGGTAAAATTTATACACTCCTCCATGAGATAGCCTTTTACAATTAAACCTTCCAGCTTTGCCTTGTTCAAAACATAATCTTTAAGTTTTTCAAAAATCGCTCCACAGGATATATCCATTGAATTGTATAGGTCCATCTATTTTTGCTTCATTTGTAAGATGCAACGTGAGATAAATCATTACATCGAAGAAGGCTGGGGGAAGAATCTGTTCCATCTTGCAGAGAGTAATAACTATATGTTTATCCCAATGATCCAACATATCATTTTGTAGTGTCTTCAAACAAACAACTTTGAAAAATCAACTCATCTCTGTGAATGGATCAACAATTGGCTCAGATAGTATTCCCTGTATCGCCAGTTGAAACAATACTTTCATATAAACGTGGGAGTCATGACTTTTCAAGCCAGATATCTTTTTCTACACTTCTTTCACACAACGAGAAAGCTGCCATTAAAAAATCATCTAGCACTCGAATTTCCTTTAAGAAGGAGAACAATCTACTCTTCTGGTCCTAATTCAAGCTGTAAATAGCAGGTGGAAAGTAACCATCCTCATGAATATGCAGCTTTGGACGTATCCCCAAACTCTTCATGTCTTTTCTTGTTTTCACCGTGTACTTTGGATCATCGGTCAGATTTAATATGTCTAAAATTTTATCCATCACATTCTTTTTGATGTGCATAACATTTAAATTATGACATATTGTAAGATCTTTCCAATATGGAACCTCCATAAAGAAAATATTTTTCTTTCGAAATCCAGAATTTTTCAAGGCCGTCTGGTCTTGTTTGAATGGTCGACCCAATCGCATCTTACCTATTTCTTATAATCTCTCCATTATAACATGACCCGGCAACTTGATAGAACCTGTACTAAGTTTATTGTTTGGATATCAACACGTCCTGCCATTAAATTTACTCCTGGATTGTAACGTTCGCCATCTATATTCAATAGGTAGAAATCTGCGATGTTTTAAGTAACATAATTTCTTATTTTCCGACAGTCGTAGGTGATGAATATCTTCCATACAAACTAGGCAAGCAAGCTTTCCGTTAGTGCTCCAACTTGATAAATTTGTATACGTTGGGAAGTCGTTTATGGTCCACAACAGTGCTGCATGCATGTGTAAAATTCTTTCTTTTCTTCATTATAGGTCTTCATGTCGATGTACCATAACTGTTTTAGTTCATCGATTAATGACTGGAGATAAGAATCTATTGCATTTCCTGGTTGTTTTGTATCGGGGATTAATAGAGTCAGCATCATGAATGACAATCTCACATACAATCAAAGAGATAAGTTATAAGTAACCATTATCACTGGCCATATAAAGTACGATGGGTACATACTCTTAAATGAATTGAATCCATTGCTTGCAAGATCCAACCACACGTTCCTTGCTTCTAAAGCGAATAAATTATTTCTTTTGTCAAATCTCTTCCACTCCTCTGAATCAGTAGGATGATGTATTCTTCCACCTTGAGATTTATAATCTTGGTGCCATGTCATCCACTGTGCAATTTTAGTTGATATAAAAAGGCTTTGAAGCCTAGGTGTCAGTGGCAAGTAACGAAGAATCTTCTGAGGCTATTTCCTCGTACTTTCATTTTTACCTTTCTTATATCTCTTATGTCCATATTTGGGACAATTACTCAAGTTTACGAATTCATTTCTCATTCGGACATGCATCGATCTTTGACAGTCCAAACCAAGCTTGCGAATCTGTTTCCTTACCTCGTACCATGAAGTCGAAAAACCATTAGGGTTATTCAACAGCTCAGCAACAAACTGAAGCATTTCTGATATGAATTTAGCACTAGCTCTATTCATAACCTTCAGTTGAAACATCTTCAATAAAACGACAATTTTGACATTTTCATAACATCGGGAGCAATAAGATTCTTGGCCGCCTTAACAGCATTATGGAATAGATCACAACTGAACAGATCTTTCTCATCTATATTTATATCCTCTCCTGCTTTCATCTCGTTCAACATTTCTTGTATTTCTTCACCTCCATTGTCAGTAATTTCCTCGTCAATCTCTTCTTCAATAGTGTTTTTATTGTTTATGACTTTCTCAGTAAACTCCTCTCCATGAGCTACCCAAGTAGTGTAATGCTGTTACCACCCATTGCAAATCAAGTGCTCGAGCACAGTATTATGATCATACAAGGAACAATTCAAATGTCTTCTGCATGAGTAGAATATATTATCAAGTTGATCTCCTTGCTTAAATATCTTCCTATCGTCATCAAAGCCCCAATCCAGAAATGAAATTACTCCATCCTTATATTTGGTGTAATCTAAATCCTACAATCCAATCCAAGATTTATCCATTCTAACCTAAAATTTAATGTAAACAAATCACTTATTAGGAAGGGAAATGAGTGAATGATGTGTATCTTGATTAAGATTTTCACTTTATAGTTCATCCTCAAAGATTTAATCACAACTTAGGTTTGCTCGTTACATGTAACCTTAGTGCGATGAAATTTTAGCAGCATCGCCTCACACTTCTCCAGTGTACTCTCCAATACTAACTTTAGCTAGATGTCTTATAACACCTAAGGGTACCGTAGGAAATTAGATAAGATTAGTTGTTATACTGGAGAAGAGTAGGAAGAAGCAACCAAAATTTTACCGCATAAGGTTACATGTAACGAGCAAAACTAAGTTGTAATCAAATCTTTAAGGACCTTCTTTAGTTTGGTACTTCACCGAACTAAAGTCAATCGAGTCTTATGGCATGCCACAAAGACAATACATCATGCATGTAAGTGAGGTATACATACACTTCCTGTATTGTCCGTATAACATGATCATAAGTCTCGACAGACGAGTAATTTTGACACAATTTGACTTGGAGGACTTTTACCCTAGGGGTTAGAATACCTAATGTTTGACCTCGCGTGCATATATCTTCTTTAGTAGGTGTGTATATCTAAACAATAACTAATTTGAACATTAAAGAAATTTAATAAAAAACTAAAATATCATTCAATTAAATTAAAAAAATTAAATGTATATATACCTCCAACTACTCAAGCTTCCGAGTGTATCCGACACTGATAACCTACAATTTCAAAGGCAAAATTACTTAAATAACATATTACAGTTTTAAATGTTAATAATAAATGTAATCTCATTCCAAGGACTTGGTAAAAATTTATAGGTGATCATATATATCCTCCCCAAATGCACATCCCACAATCTGTTTCAAAACTGTTGGGACCCCGATACACTAGTGTATGCGTTTCCCTCCTATTTTAGTTTCAAACCAAATTTCTAAAGCAAACTTTCATTCCAAAATTATCATTTAAATGATTAGGGGTTAGAATACCTGGTGTTTAGCTTCACGTACATCTAAACTTATTCAAGTGTGGGTATCTAACAATTATAATAAATATCACTTTAATTACAAAAAAAATTAAATAACTAAAACCATAACCAACACAACCATATTCAAAGACCCTAACACAACGCAACCACCCTAAATTAAACCTGGCACAACCTGAACCCTAAACCCTAACCCAAACCAAATGTCCAAACCATAGCCCAAGTCAAATCCTAAACCCTAAACTCTAACCCAAACTAGCTGTCCAAACCCTAGCCTAAGTCAAATCCTAAACCCAAACCCAAACCAACTATCCAAACCCTAACCTAAGTCAAATCCTAAACCTTAGCCCAGCCCAACCACCCTAACCCTCGCCTAACTCAAACCCTAAAATCCTAGCCCAAGCGCCCTATACACAACATGATACCAAATCTAAACAACATATATTAAATCCAACCTAACACAGACCAAACATCATCCAACCCAAACCCCAACCTTAAGCTAAACCCCATGCAACCTCATAGCCATCATCCAACTCCATCCCAATTCTAAGCATCATCCTACCCAAATCCTAACAAAACTTGACCATAACTTAATAAAACCCCAACCAACCAATATATTGAACATTAATGAATTTTAAAAACTTTTGACAAAATTTCTCCTTAAATATTTCATTTCTCACATAAAATTGCATTTGGAAACATCACACCACCTAATAAAAGTGGGCACACCTCACCATAAAAGTGTAACAAATAAAGCACATAAATGGATACAAAAACACATAAAAGACAATATGTAGGCACACCCCACATCTATTAAAATCCTAAATTGCCATTCAAAACATAAATAAAAGTGGGCGCACCCCACCATCAATTTAACAAAAACACATAAAAGATAATATGTGGGCACACCCCACATCTAAGATCCTAAAATATCATGAAAATAACTTTAAAAAATTGAAAATATATCTCTGAAGCATCCAAGAGTGATCGTCGTCAACTACCTGCAATTTCAATAAAAAAATTAAGTAAATACCTACCAATTATGGTTTTAATAACTTAAGTACTTAATTCAAAATTTATGAGAAGGAAATTAAGGAAGAGGAGATAGAGATGGTAGGAGGGAGGGGATGATGGGGAGAGGGGGGTGGCAATTGGGAAGAGGAGGAGGAGGAGAAGGAACAAACAAGGAGAGGAGGAAGGGAAGAGGGGGCAGATTGTCGGAGGGGGAAGTGCAAAGGTAAGGAGGAGGAGGTGGAGCAAGAGGTAGGGAGGAGGACGTGAAGTAGGAGACAGGGAGGAAGGGAACAGAGGAGATGTTACGACCGGTTCCCAGATCCCTACAGGACCTGAGACCGGCTTGCCTCAACTAATCCCAAGACCTAGTTGTCCAACGAGAAAAAATTAAAAGTAGGAAATAAACCACATTCACACATACAATATAAAAGCAGAAGGAAAAATGAAACAGTAAAAGAAAGTAAAGCAACTGTCTCAAAAGTAGTACATGCCACCACAACAACAACAGAAAATAGAAAGTAACGAGAATAATAATTTTAAAGTCCAGTACTCACAACTACAGCAGAAACAAAAGAGCTGGAAAGAAAACTACTACGGCTAGGCTCGGCTGGGCCCAGCTCCCTTTGCAGCCGGAAACTCGGGTTGCTCAACCCCTGGTCCTAAACAGGGTTACAAAAAGACGGAGTCAGCAAACACCAAGTAGAGTGGTGTTTACATTATTTATGTGCAAGTAAAGTAAAAACTACAAGCAAGTTTTATTCTCACTTCTATTTATCTCATTTATGTGTTTTTGGTTCATCTATTTCTCAAAGTATCCAAGTATTTCTTGATCTTGATTGTTCCTCGTGAGATTGATCTTGATTGCAGTCTTTTCTGTGGAGTAAAAGGTACACGTGGTGCTCTCCTGGTCAGGAGAGTTCCCCGCGATAGTCCTACACCTAGTCAACTACCCCGAGGTCACTGTCCAGACATAGCGACGACTACGACACGTGTAATAAGTGCACGGGTAGCTACCCGGCATTGACACACGGTCAGTCGTTTCTGCTAACAGGTACTGATTGCGCAACAATCATAGGTCTTAATTGACCTAAATTAGGCTAAGACTTAGCATAAGTTAGGATAATTCATGCATGCAAAAGCATTACTTGCATCTTTACTGCTTTCTTTTAGCTATGCATAAAATAATGCTATAATATGCTGATTAGGTGCATTATGCCAATTACAGGTAGTAAGCTTATTAGAAGATAGATCTGAAGCTAGATCTAAAGCTTGATCAGAAGAATAAAGGACAACTGGTGTTGTAGCAAAGTTGGAGTAGAAGACCTAGAATAAGATGTAGTAGACAATAATGTAAGGGGTTGAGGTATGCTATTCTAGTTAAGTAGGAATTAAGCAGTAAATTATGAATAACTTAAGACCATCCTAGCTCTAGGATAGCCTAGAAGCTTCCCCAAGCCTTAGCCACCCTTAGATTAGGTCACCGCACCCTAAGAAACCTTAAAACCCTAGTTCTAGCCTCTATCTGGATGTCCAGATGAGTTATTGGACGTCCAGAACCCTTAGCCAACTCCCGCACACCTTAAACCCACTTTTGCAGTGTTATTGGACGTCCATACACTTGGTTAGATGTCCAATTTCTGCAAAATACCCAAAACATAACCCAAAATCCCTCCTGTCTCCGATTGGGCGTCCAGACAACAAGTCTGGACTTCTGCTTTTTGAGTATAAGTGGTCTGATACTATTATTGGATGTCTGGAACTACTTTCCAGTTCCTGTTTTGAGATTTAAGCCTTGATCTTGGATCTCCAGCTCCCTAAACCCAATTCTAACCCCTTAGGAACCTAAATTAAGGTACCCTAACCCTAGTACATCACCTCTAAACCTCCTTAAGGACATAATTAGGTCCTCACTAAACCTAATTAACTTAGATCATAGTCAATTACCATTGCCTAGTCAATTGGACTCATAGGGTCCAATTGAGCTCAGATCTCAACCCATACAAGTCCAATTGGACTCAGTGAAAGTCCAATTGACCTAAGCCCAACCTAATTGAGTTATTTCACTCTCAATTAGGTTCACACTCATTCAATTAAACTTGTGTTAAGTTTAATTGCATTTCCTCCTTAGCAATTAGGGTTTGCAACCTTAATTTAAGACCTACACCAACCTAAACCCCTTTAAGACCTAACCTAGATCACTTAGACACATAGGGCACGACCACACACACAAACACCCATTCACACACTCCCATGCCACCTAGAGTGTTCCAGGTTCTTCCAAAGTTGGTGCAACTCTTGGTTGCCAAAATTAGCAACCAAGAGCCATTCAAATTGGAGATCCACAAATGGTGTATCTAAAAATCACCTCTCTCTCTCTTTGGCTGGCCACTCTTGGAGCTCTTCCTAGAGAGTTCCACCCTTCTCTAGAGAGCCTCCCTTAGGTCTATAAAAAGACCTAAGGGGTGGCCATTTGCACTCATCCACTCTTGGTTCCATTTAGCTTAGTTTCATTCCACCTCCACTCTACCTCCATGTCTATGAGTAGCTTCACCATGGCCACCACCACCTCCATGCCAAGATGCTGGATCTCCTCTCTACCCTCTCTCCAAGGGCCAGCCTAAGCACCATTGGCCGCCCCTCTTTCTCCTCTCAACCAAATCAAAGGCCATCGAAGCCACTTCCGAATGCCCTTATTTTTGCTAGATTAGACTATAGTTCTTCTTAGATTTACATGCTTTATTGACTGCTTAATAGTGTAGTTCCTTACTTCTCCCGCAATGATGCATGCAAAATCCTCCCATAGATTCATGTATGCAGTCGTTTTCTGGTAGCGAGTAGTTTTATTTCCTTGTATAAGCATTTCTCTACCTGTGCTTTGCAACTCTGATATCATCATTATCTTTTATATATATAAATATATGTTGAAAATCACCATGTGCCTAGTTATCATCGTTTGGTGTGATTGAAATTTCATGTTTTAATTACTATCTTTTGGCAACTAGCATGTCGTACATCAATACATAAATCACCATAAACCGGCAAGAGATTTTAAGCAAGTAGAGTGAAAGAGATCGATTTCAAATCTGCATTTCCATAAATGCCTCCTAGAGACGAATGATTGGGACGCCAAGTCTCATTATCTTTATAAATTATTTTTGACGAGTGTTTTAGCACGACTATACTACGATTTCCGACGATTTCAAAATGCACAAAAATGGGCTTATCAAATGGCACCGTTGCTGGTGAGGCAACGTCATTTTTTATTTCGATCTTTTGAGCTATCACTAACAAATCTTCCTCTGCTTGTCCTGTGATGTGCAGGAAAACAGGAAAAATGGGAATTTGTGCATGTAACGAGCGCAGATTAAAAAAATCAAGTGCACATCTCATCGTAGATTACGATTTCCCTTTTTGAACCCTAGGTTAGATATATTTGAAAAAAAAAGCCTTTTTATTTTTGTAAAAAAAAATCAAAGGACAAAAATCTAGGTAGTTAGATTAGGTTTCTTTTTTAATCCTAGGTTAGGTTCGAAAAAGTAAAAAAAAAAAACTTTTGAAAATCCCTTGAAAAAAATCCATTTTGAAAAAAAAAATTCTAAATTTTTTGAATTTTTTTTTTGTTTTGGTGGAAAGTTTGAATTTCAAATTCAAACACCCTTTCAAAAGCTTCTCCACCACCCTCTGATTTTCGGTCAGATTTCAAGTTCCGATTTAAAAATTCAATTGCCGAAAAATTAGTAAACGAAAAATTTTGAAATTCGGGCTAGAGCTTTATTTTCAAGTCATCTTTCAAACAACACCATTCATTTAAAAATATTCTAACTACAAAATTTTTAAAAAATCACGAAGTGCAAGGGGGTCAGACTGACCCAGATTTGAGATTTTTCAAACTTCAGAAAGAAATTCCGAGCAAGTCATGAATTTGTTTTGATTAAAAATGGTGGGGTTTGAAAGTTGTTCTTATTGACTTTAATTTCCATATTTTTTCCCAAAATTTTGAAAGTCATTTGGTACTGTTTCAATTTGAAAAATCGACTAGGGGTCAAAATTCCAAATCTGACCCCTTAACATTCAAAAATCTCTAGTAATTCGGTTGAAATAGTAAAAATTACAAAAAAAATATTCTATGAAAAGATAATTGAAAAAGGAATGTACTTGACAAATTTCAACTTATTCTGATTCCAATTTTTATCAGAGAATTGGTCTTAATTTCGTGGTCTACTGAAGAAGAAAAAAAAAAACCCTAAAATTGCATGAACCCTAGGTTACATCTTTAGGGTTACACTCTAGAGACCATACATTTGTGCTAGACTAGACTCGATTAAGTCTAAGGTTTAGCTGGTGAGCTTGGTCACCTTGTGGACCACTCACCATAAACCCCTTTGAAGAAGAAAAACGGGTTAAAATTATTTTTAAAACACGAAATAAACTCAAATTCGTTGTCATACTACTGGGTGTTTTGAACCTCTCTTGCCAAACCTGGTG
Source organism: Thalassia testudinum (assembly GCA_037157565.1). Classification (NCBI taxonomy): domain Eukaryota; kingdom Viridiplantae; phylum Streptophyta; class Magnoliopsida; order Alismatales; family Hydrocharitaceae; genus Thalassia; species Thalassia testudinum. The sequence goes on along the minus strand of JAZHRO010000047.1, from coordinate 27,571,402 downwards.
ACTAAGTTTGCGGGGTAGTGTCAAACGACCACGGCTAAGGGGTAACGGAACCGAAGGCGTAAGCCAAAGGAAGAACCTTCCCCTTAGTCCCCTAGTAACCAGACTGGTTGGGTTAGCTTGAGAGGCGGGAATCACTTTCAATCGATTGTACGACGAATTTTTCTTCAGGAATTCGAACTTAGAACGAAAAGTCTGGTCACCAGATTATGAGGACAATCTGATTGATAGGGCCTTAGCCTTGTCTGGCTTGGCTACACCAACCTAGGGGTTGGGTGGTGTATGCAAAGAAGGAGGTCACTTAGACCTCAACTGGTTGGACTTTGGGAGCCACTCCCAAGGAGGCGAGTCACCTCGCTAGGACCATCTTCTCCCCCCACTTCTTCTACTCCCTTTGCCGCAATGGCTAATCCTAGACCTAGACCTAGACTGGGTCAGGACGCTGGTAATCTAGACCCGATGGCTCGTATGGAGGCTCGGGTTGTTGAATCTACGGAGAGGCATCAGCAGAGCATGAACTGTATCTTGACGATTCTTGACAGAATGCAGCACCCACCGTGAGGAGAACAACTTCAGGATGTCTATGATCTAGCTGCACCGATAGTCGCACCCATAGTCAGGATTCCCGTAGGCGGAGACGTGTTTGAGCTCAAGCCCAATGTGATTGGTTTGATCAGCAGTCATTTTTATGGAAACTCAAGCGAAGATATGTTCCAGCACTTAGAGGACCTGAGTCGACTCGCAGAAACGATTTGACCTAGGAATGTTGATCTTGGGATTATTCTGATGAAGGTTTTCCCATTTTCTTTGAGGGACAAAGCTTCATATTGGTTCAAGACCATTGGGAAGCCAATTGGAACCTGGCTGGAATTACGACGTGAATTCCTGCAAAAGTTCTTCCCAATCGGTCGAATGAACTTGATGAGGTGTGCGATCACGACTTTATCCCAAGGAGCTAGGGAGAAGTTGCATGACGCCTGGGACTGATTTCACAACCTTCTCCGGAAATGCCCGCACCATGGTATACCCAGATGGCACCTGGCTCAGATCTTTTACCATGGGCTGGATGACACACATCGGTATCTGGCCGATGCATCTAATGGCAGGAATTTCCTTGCGAAAGACGAGAACAACGCATTTGAGTCGTTCGAATCTTTGGTGGAGAACTCGATGAATGCCGCGTCCATGAACCAGTTCTAGTGGCCTGGTCAGCATCGGGTTGGTGTCCATGAGGCTCACACCGAGTCTATTCGAGCCGACATGGATATCATCGTCAAGCAGCTGGATAGAATAAACCTGATCGAGAAAAAGACTGACCAAATTAGTCAGGGTCAATCTGACCTGAACTCTACTGCTCCAAGACCCTCCTATGCACCCCGAGCCCCCCTACTCGAGTTAATCTACTCACTCGGGATGCATCTTCTCCTTATTTACGAGATCCTGCATATCAGGATCCCATAAACAATCCCGATCTGGCACCATATGACCAGGGTTACTGATTAGCCCATAGTTGTGGGCTATTTAAGTATTTAAATGACTAAACATTAGGATAATTCTAACATTTATTTAGCATAAATTAGGATGTAAATAGATTAATTCATATTTTTAATCTAATTACATAATCCATACATTGCATTCATATCTTAAGTGCATTTAGAATTAGCTTAGAATAGCATTCATCTAATTAGATAACCAATTAGGTACATTATTTTCATTAACATAGAAGTTGAGGGTCTGTACATAAATAACCCTAATATTTTAACATTATTTTCTTTATTCTTCTTCTTTCAGAACGGCTGGCTGCCGCTCCAACGCCCGGCTGCTGCAATGAAGAAGCCATTCAAGGGGGAGCGGATGTGGTGGATCTGGTCGGGCGGCTGATTTCAAACTTGTGCAGGCCGCTACAAAAGGAGGAGAGAGGATGCTGAGCGAGGCAGGCCTCCGCCATCAACCCACCACTGTGCAGAGAGAACCTCTCTCTTCCACTCCACACTGCCGACCTCTATTGTGGCGACGAGTCTCCATCACCGTGGGCGTGTGGTGTGACAGGCCACACCGCCATCCGGAGCTCGCTGCATCACCGTGAGCACCTTAGTGTGCATCCCCCTCGCCGTCATCGCCGACCACCATCACCGAGCTACTGATTCAGCCACCCTCTCAGTAACTTAAGATGTCTGGGGAATTTCCCAGACGTCTGAAGTTACCCGCTCACTTCCACCGCACACGCCTGAAGTCGCCTGCAAACCCCTTCCCGCACCTGCAGAACCTTCAGCACACCCACGTCCGTCAACCTTCAGCTCAAACGCGCCTCAACTCTCCAACAGCCACGCCTCCGCCCGCGCCTGCAGACCACCGCAACCATCTTCCACGCGCCTGCAGACCACCACAACGCTTCCACGCGCCTGTAGACCAACGCTTCACCGCGCCTGCAGACTAGCGCCCACCGTCTCCAACCGCGCCTGCAGCACCCTCCGCCCGCGCTTGCAGAAGCGCCTGTAGCTTGCGCGCCCACGCCAACCGCGCCTGCAGACCACCGCCACGCCTCCGCCCGCGCCTGCAGAGCCCATCTCCACGCGCCTGCAGCATCCTCCGCCCGCGCTTGCAGAAGCGCCCGCAGCTTGCGCGCACACGCCAGCCGCCCGCAGCCGCCACCAGCAGCACCTCCGCCGGAGCTCGTCCGGCCACCTCCGGCCGCCGCGCGACTCGCCGCCACCACCGATTCGAAGCTCTTGGTCCAAGGGACCTCCTCCGAGCTTCCCGCGCCCAGCCATCGGCTCCTCGTCGCGCAAGACAAAGGGGAAAAATTCCCCTGTTTTGCTACAGTAAACCGTCAATTAAAATTTACATTTTCTGCCATTGCCACTTTTTAATCATATTTTGTTGATTCTGCATTGCTGAAAATATCCTCTAGTTTCTCATAATTGCCATTTCAGCATTGTTTCTTGCTTAAACCTTAATCTAAAGGCAATCTTGGCTTGGTTCTTGTCCAAACTGACTACGAACAAACGTTTTTAAGAGGTGCGAATTTTAATACGTCATTGCCTCCCTGTGGATACGACCCGCTCCTCTGCGAGTGGTTATTTCTTGTTAAATATTGATTAGTCGATTTTTCCACCACATTAAACTACAAACGACTTTAAAGCGAAAGATCGACCAGTCAAATGGCGCCGTTGCCGAGGAGGCAACAGACGCAATAATTTCGCCTAATTTTATTTTGATTATTTGTCAATTGCACAGAGATTTGACCATTCATTATTTTCTTTTCTGTGCGAGAAAATTTGTGCAAGAATCAGCCACTGTGAGAGGCTACCCTTGACGTCGCTAGACGAGAAGTGGACAAGCAATTTTGAAAGGAGGACAAGGACGAGGACGCAACGGACACCATTGTATTTAATCTCTAATTTAATTAGAATAAAATTAAGACTGTAGACTTAATTTTTCATTGCAGATAGTTTGAAACCCTTGTTCTGGGGCGTATTTTGAGGGGTTTGTTCCCCGATTTTGTTTTGGGCCCGTGTTGGGTAATTTTTGGGAGTTTGTTCCCTTTTTTTTAGATTTAGGTTTATTTTTTTTATTATTTCTTTTATTTGCTTGTGCATAAGTAGTTCTCAAAAAAATAGAAAAAGAAAAAAAAAAAACGAGCTGCCTGCTAGAAGCTGCCTGCCCTTGGACGAACCATTTAGGTCTGTATGAGCAGCCTCTAGATTTGCTTTTCTGCATTGCGTGCATTTTTGCATCGAAGATTGCTGGAGGCAAGGTACGTATTCTCTTACTTTGCATCCTATTTTTGATCACGCATTGCATTTAGGATTTAATGCAAAGACCACAAACTTTGTCTTGAAGTGATCTAACAAGTGGTCACATTTTTTTTAGAAAAAGGACTAATTAAAGGAAGGACATTTTAAAAACCAAGGATTTGATTTTCAAACTTGGCGTGCAATTTAAAGTTCAAAATCTTTGACGGTGTATGCACACTTATTTCACTTGCACCACGGCACGCTTCTAGACACTCCTTAGGTTTGGAAATACTAGGACAAGAGCCCTCCTTTCGTTGGATTCTGAAGTGTTCGGAACTTGAGATCAAAGGTTTTGTAAATCCAAAGAGGGGGATACCCTGTCACGGATTTTTGGGGGTAGTTGAGGAGCACCGCAAAAGCACAGCTTCAAAGGAAGGCTTAGGCCTACTTGCATCCCTCGATCTTCCGTCTTTGGATTTACTTGACCATTTGAAATTTAGGGAGGAACACCTAAGCTCCAACTAGGTCTTCTTAGGCGAACCGTAGGTTGGCAATAGGCGCGTAAATTGACTGAACAAATTGTATTGTCACTTGCAATCTGACTTAAAATCAAAAGCCTAAATTGGGAAAGACCTAAAAGGTCCTTTTTGAATTGTGTCTTGCTTGGGGAATTCTGATTGAAGTGTGAGTTAGAATGGACCACATTGATTTTCATCCTTTCACATCTTGCCCACACCCTCACCCCCACTATGGTTCCTTCGATCTCAGACGCCGAGATGGTCCATTCCTTGATGGACATAATGACAATCATTGGGATCCGTTTTACTCCTATTATAGGAGTATTGGCCTAGTTAAGCCCCAAATTAGTGAGCAGAACTCAGGAGCGGGATTTGCTTTGCCCAATATCCCACATACCAAAGAAATACCCAACCCACCCTCCCTGAAAACTTATAATGGTTGGACAAACACTCCTGGGTACTATAAGCCTGAGCCTGACTTCTCTTATGATAGAAATGACCTCTCCTCTTTGAAGATGGAAATACAGAAAATGCAAAATGAAATGAGTGAATTGTTAGGAGAATCTTTGAGAGTAGGCCAACAAGAAAGAGATGAAATTAGCCACCCAATCTACCCCATTGACGATGACGTACACCCCTCTACAATAGATGCATCTCCCGTGGGAAAGCTACACTTTAAGTTGGAGGGAAATTCTGGGGAGAATAGCTACTTTTCGAGGATCGATTTTGAAACCTCCCCATTAGATGACACTTCCTTGAGAGGTCTACACTTTAGGTGGGAGGAAAATACACATGAAAGTAGCTATGCATTGGATGAAGAAAGGTGGCAACCCGAGGAAGATGATGATAAGGTTGAGTATCCACCTAAATTATATTGGAGTCAAAAAAAAGGAATGATGGTACCATTGGAAGACCTCGACCCAGATGATAGTATTTTCGTGACATTTGATGAAGTGGGCCAAAGTCAAGTTGTTAATCCTACCCTCCCTTCTGATCACGATATGGAACTCAAACCTACCCTTAGGGAACCTAACCCTAAAGAAATTGACCTATCTGAGGAGTCTGATGTAACCAATGTAAACAATTTAACTCAGATAGAGCACCCTAGGGGATCTGCTAAGATATTAAATGATTCTAGACCTCGGGTACATGATGAATTGTGTGATGAGGAGGAAGACGAATTATATGAGGAACCTACATTCAAGATTTGGAGTGACACTAAGGGTGATTATGTCTTATTTGAGGAGTTAGCCCCCGAGGATGTCACAAATTTGACCAAATTAGGTTTCCTTGGCACACCCATTGATGATATTTCTCCTCATGATAAAATGATGGAAAATTTGGAAGCAATTTCTAAGATTTATGTGGATTCACATATAGACTCCGGGGAAGATTTGAGTAAAGAACAAAAACCCGAGGATGACATTGATAAGATAATCCCTAGATCTGTTGCTTCCAACCTGCCTTCATTCACTTCGAAGTCACCCTCTGATTCGCTTATATCTGAAAGCGAAATTGTGACTCCTGATGAAGAGCAGGAAGATCCACGTGATGGTGCAAGGAATGCTAGGGATGAAATTGAGGATTTAGAAAGAGTGTTTGGGATGGACACCAAGCTGATTAAACCCAACCTAGATCTTATGGCCATCCCACAACCTCGTAACTTGGACACCCTAGACGATCCTTGCCTTAGAGAATTGCTCATTTTTGCTCTGACTAGGGGGCTTAACAGACCAATATTTTCTGTAATGGAGTATCGGGTATGGATTGATGATTTCTTTAGTCAGTCCATTACCCTGGGGGTTTATCTCTATACCATTCCTTCCCCATTCTTTTTGGAGGATCCTTGTCATCCTCCCCCTACCCCTTTGGAGGTTATTTTACCTGTTTATCCTTTAGAACCTCTTCTGGTGACCTGGGAAAATTTCATTCCCATTTTAGTTGGGCGAGCATTTGCTATCGGGATTCATCATCAGCTCGCCAACATCCTAAGTTACCTATTTTCTAGGCCAACTTTGCTTTGCTCATTTTTAGGGCCTATTTCTGTAATTCTTGAACCTGATTTTCTGGTTCTTCGGCTATTCAGCCTAGCTCTGACCCAGGTAATATCCTTCTATGCAATGAGGACATTGCAGATTTTAGGCATGGGGGGGTGTACTTGGGGATATACATAGCATAATTGCATACATTTGTACACATAAAAAAAAAAGGGTTTTGAGCTTAACTGGCTAGATCTTGCAGTTTTAAGCAAATCAGAACTCTAGGGTAGACTAAGTTAATTCTAGGGTCAAACTTTAGAAGCTAAATGAGCTACTAGCGTTAGACCTTTAGGGTCCTTTGTGGACTTAAAAACTTATGTAGGAGTTAAGTTGCGGACCATTCCTCAAGAGGTTGAGGAAGGGAAGCTAGGGTTTGAGTTAGAAGGTGAGGTAGTACCTGGAGTCTTATTCTACCTTTTGGTTTACGGGTCCTTGTAACCCAGGCATCCAAATTTCACACACTTGGTCTGGTAATCAACTTAATTTCTGTCTTTCTGAAAAGAGATTTGGTTCTCTTAGTTTTGACTTAAGAGAGGCTTGAAAACACATTTTGATTGGAAGAGTTCCCGCCGCAGGAGAGGTGGAGTATATACTCACCTTGAGGATGCGATGATAACATATTACCTCCTCGGCACTTGTCTCTTAGGATATCCATCCTACTGGGGGCATGTAAGTGCATTGCGCGGTTCAGGTACCATGGGCGGCCCTATCTCGAAGTGCCGATTGCCATAGGCCTGAATTCTCTTAAGAAATCCATGGGCGATACTATCTAGAAGTGTCGATTGCCAGGAGTTCTTGGGGTCGTTATGGGCGGTTCTATCTCGAAGCATCGAAAGCCAGGCACCCTTCGAGGTATGGTAATGGGGACAATGAATCCGACACAGATCGTGTTGATAGCTGATCTGAGGTTAGACTTAGAAGAATCAAACAAAAAAAAAAGTATATATATATATAAAAAAAAAACCTTTAACTCAAATAACTCAGACCAATACACAGGCACGGATGCTTTAATCTCAGGGATCAATAAACTTTAGGGTAGAGTCAGAAATCAGGGAAACTTGTGCCTGCAACTTATCTTTAGCCAACCTAGTCTGTAACTTAGCAACTACTTAGGAACCTTTGGTCTAGAGCCTGAACTTAATATGCTTCTGAAGGAAGACTAAGTGAGTTAACTAGTCTACTTAGAGTGTTAGGTTTCGCTTAATTTTGCTAGGGACTAGCAAAAACTAGGCATGGGGGTATTTGATTAGCCCATAGTTGTGGGCTATTTATGTATTTAAATGCCTAAACATTAGAATAATTCTAACATTTATTTAGCATAAATTAGGATGTAAATAGATTAATTCATATTTTTAATCTAATTACATAATCCATACATTGCATTCATATCTTAAGTGCATTTAGAATTACCTTAGAATAGCATTCATCTAATTAGATAACCAATTAGGTACATTGTTTTCATTGACATAGAAGTTAAGGGTCTGTACATAAATAACCCTAATATTTTAACATTATTTTCTTTATTCTTCTTCTTTCAGAACGGCTGGCTGCCGCTCCAACGCCCGGCTGCTACAGTGAAGAAGCCATTCAAGGGGGAGCAGATGTGGTGGATCTGGTCGGGCGGCTGATTTCAAACTTGTGCAGGCCGCTACAAAAGGAGGAGAGAGGATGCTGAGCGAGGCAGGCCTCCGCCACCGACCCACCACTATGCAGAGAGAACCTCTCTCTTCCACTCCACACTGCTGGCCTCTACTGTGGCGACGAGTCTCCATCACCGTGGGCGTGTGGTGTGACAGGCCACACCGCCATCCGGAGCTCGCTGCATCACCGTGAGCACCTAAGCGTGCATCCCCCTCGCCGTCATCGCCGACCACCATCACCGAGCTACTGATTCAGCCACCCTCTCAGTAACTTAAGACGTCTGGGGAATTTCCCAGACGTCTGAAGTTACCCGCTCACTTCCACCGCACACGCCTGAAGTCGCCTGCAGACCCCTTCCCGCACCTGCAGAACCTTCAGCACACCCACGTCCGTCAACCTTCAGCTCAAACGCGCCTCAACTCTCCAACAGCCACACCTCCGCCCGCGCCTGCAGGCCACCACAACGCTTCCACGCGCCTGCAGACCAACGCTTCACCGCGCCTGCAGACTAGCACCCACCGTCTCCAACCGCGCCTGCAGCACCCTCCGCCCGCGCTTGCAGAAGCGCCTGCAGCTTGCGCACCCATGCCAACCGTGCCTGCAGACCACCGCCACGCCTCCGCCCGCGCCTGCAGAGCCCATCTCCACGTGCCTGCAGCATCCTCCGCCCGCGCTTGCAGAAGCGCCCGCAGCTTGCGCGCACACGCCAGCCGCCCGCAGCCGCCACCAGCAGCACCTCCGCCGGAGCTCGTCCGGCCACCTCCGGCCGCCGCGCGACTCGCCGCCACCACCGATTCGAAGCTCTTGGTCCAAGGGACCTCCTCCGAGCTTCCCGTGCCCGGCCATCGGCTCCTCATCGCGCAAGACAAAGGGGAAAAATTCCCCTGTTTTGCTACAGTAAACCGTCAATTAAAATTTACATTTTCTGCCATTGCCACTTTTTAATCATATTTTATTGATTCTGCATTGCAGAAAATATCCTCTAGTTTCTCATAATTGCCATTTCAGCATTGTTTCTTGCTTAAACCTTAATCTAAAGGCAATCTTGGCTTGGTTCTTGTCCAAACTGACTACGAACAAACGTTTTTAAGTGGTGCGAATTTTAATACGTCATTGCCTCCTGTGGATACGACCCGCTCCTCTGCGAGTAGTTATTTCTTGTTAAATATTGATTAGTCGATTTTTCCACCACATTAAACTACAAACGACTTTAAAGCGAAAGATCGACCAGTCAGTTACGTACCACCCGCAGACTATAATACGTATCCCCTTGATGGATATACGTCTCAGACGTCTTCGGCCTACGAGGACATCAGTGCTATTCAGGGATACAGGCGTAACAACTCGTATTCAAAGACGTATAACCCTGGTTGGTGCCAGCATCCGAACTTCTCCTGGTCTGGTAACTCACAGAGACCACATCAAGATCCACACTACCAGACCAGGCAATACGGGAATGCACAAAACATATACCCTAGGCAGTAGCCATTCCCGTATCAGCAGCAGCAACCCAGTTCTATATACCAGTCGCTGCACCAAGCTGCTAGTCACCCTCTAAAGTGGGCTGATCCTCTGGAGGCACTGAAAGAGGAGCTGCAAGAATCGATGAGGAAATATATACAGGATAGCTTGCAGATAATGAAGGCGATGGCTGACTAGATATAGACTATACAGAACACACAAAACCAGTTGTTGCAGGAGCATAGGACTCAGGGAGCCTTGCCCTCCCAACCCATCCCAAACCCTCGGTATGTGTAAAGCCAAGGCGCCCCCCGCCTAGGTTTCAAGCACCACAGGGATAGGCATGTGCCATATTACAGGCGCCTCCTGCACCACCTGGTTATGCTCAAGGCGAGTCACCTTTGATGTAGAACCCTGCATACTCTGCCCTTCCGCTCCCCCACCACCTCATGGACAGCAAGTCGATGCAAATGCTATCTCATTGAGGAGTGGAAGGAAGACATTCGACCCACCACATAGGCAGGTGGGTCCTGATTTTTCTCACCCTTCGCCGCAGGCAGGTTTGACTCCTTCTTCATCTCAGGAGCCATCTATGGTAGACAAGGGTAAGAGGCCACTTGACCCTGAGATTCCCGTCCCTTTTCCCGAGGCTCTGACGTGAAATGTAGTACTGAAGGACACGCGAAATTTTGAGGACCTGAAGTCAATGTTGAAGGAAGTACATATTCAGGTCCCCTCCTCGAGGAAATTGAGCACATCCTTGCTGTCGCTAGGTTCTTCAAGGACTATTGTACCCCAAAGCGACAACCTAGAATTGGATGATAGGTGGTACTGTCAAAAGAAGCTAGCGCTGTGATTCTAGCTGACTTGCCACCGAAAAAGAAAGACCCTGGTACCCCACTCATATCCTGCTTGCAGGATTCTCCATTTGATCAGGCCCTTCTAGATCTGGGTTCGTCCATTAACCTAACTGCCACTGCTGTATTTGATCGATTTCAATTTGGGGAGTTAAAGCCTACCTCGGTCACGATTCAGCTGGCTGATAGATCAGTAAAAACACCGAGGGGGGTGGTTGAGAACGTGATTGTAGAAGTTCGCGGATTCTGCTTTCTCGTAGACTTTTTCATTCTCGATATGGAGTTTCCTCCTAATCTCCAAGATGCACCAATCATTTTGGGTCGCCCATTTCTAGCGACAGCAGAGCAAACATTGATTGTGCATCCGGGTGTATGGAGATAGCCCAAGGTAATGAGCGACTTCGACATGACATATTCAGGGCATCAAGGAATTTTGACTGTGATAGCATAGAGGAGGATGTTGAAGATGAATATTCGGCATACTGTGGTAACAATGGGTTCCTTTCTGACGACCCAATGTCTAATTCGTCTGCACTATTAGGGTTCTTGGACCTTGATCCACACGGGACTGAGACCACAGCACTGCACATATCTCCCCGAGGATCCGACTGTTTAGGGTGTGTTTCTGACCACAACACCTCTGAATCTAGCTATCCTGATCCATACACTACTGGATCACCCTTGTTGTTACAGGAAGACGTGACCACAGCTAACGAGTTTCCCATTAACGCAGTCACAACCAATTATCTCACAAGTAGCGAATCAACAGGAATTCACATGCATATGGATCATCAGATTCCCACCTTTGAGTTTGCTCCTCTTATTTCCATTTCTGACTCTGACCCACCTGTGATTGAATTGAAGCCCTTACCTGACTCACTTAAGTATGTGTTCTTGGGTGAAAGTGAGACATATCCGGTCATTATTAGTGCCCACTTAACCCAAGAACAGGAGCATCAATTGATTTCTACGCTACAAGACCATAGGGCTGTTATAGGGTGGAGCATTGCTGATCTTCGCGGTATTCGCCCCTCATATTGCACCCATCACATTTACACGGATGAGGGGGTGAAACCTTCGAGACAACCTCAAAGACGGCTAAACCAGAATATGCTAGAGGTTGTTAAGAAGGAGATCATCAAATGGCTGGATGCAGGTATTGTATACCCAATCTCTGATAGCCAATGGGTGAATCCGATCTAGATAGTGCCCAAGAAAGCAGGACTCACCGTAGTGAAGAATAATAAAGGCGAATCCATCCCGACCCACAGTGCAACATCATGGCGGGTCTGCATCGACTATAGGAAACTAAACATGGCTACCCAGAAGGATCACTTTCCTTTACCTTTCATTGATCATATCTTGGAACGGTTAGTTGGACGCAGTTTCTTTTGCTTTCTGGATGGATACTTTGGGTATAATCAAGTAGCGATTAGCCTGGAAGATCAAGACAAGACCACATTCACATGCCCCTTTGGAACATTCACTTTCAAGCAGATGCCCTTTGGCCTCTACAACGCACCAGCAACATTTTAGCGTTGTATGATGGCCATCTTCTCGACATGATTGGGGACTATGTGGAGGTGTTCATGGATGACTTCTCCATTTTCAGAGATGATTTCGCATCTTGTCTTGATAACCTCACCAAAATCCTGAAATGGTGTATTGAGGTAAACCTAGTACTATCCTGGGTGAAAAGCCATTTCATGGTGAGGGATGGCATAGTCCTAGGGCACGGGATCTCTAAAAATGGACTCGAGGTCAATCTAGCTAAATCTGAGATTATTTCCCACTTACCGCCACCTAGCTCGGTTAAGCAGATTAGATCATTCTTGGGTCACATCAGCTTCTATCGGAGATTTATACATGATTTCTCGAAAATTGCATGACCTTTGACGAATCTCCTTGTTGCCGATGCCCCATTTGAATTCGACACCTCGTGTCTCATCGCCTTCAAGACTCTACAAAGCGCTATCTCTGATTCCCCGATTTTTCAACCACCCGACTGGTCACTTGATTTTGAGATGATGTGCATCACTTCTAATTTTGCCATCAGTGCTATTTTAGGCCAGTGTCGGGAAAAATAACCTTTTGTCATATACTATGCTAGCAAGACGCCGAATGAGGCTCAGGGTAATTATATTGTCACCGAAAAAGAACTGCTAGCAATAGTATTCGGGTTGGAGAAATTCAGATCTTATTTATTAGGGTCCAAAGTCATCATCTTCATTGACCACTCCGCCCTCTGCCATTTGTTGGCAAAGAAGGATGCCAAACCCCAGCTCATCAGATGGATCCTTCTATTGCAAGAATTTGATATTGAAATCCGTGACAAAGCCGAAAAGTAGAATGTTGTGGAGGATCACCTATCCAGATTGGACCCAACCCACATTCCTTATTCCTTGCTTATCCACGACCAATTTCCGGATGAATCCCTTTTGGCTGTTCACTCTGTTGAGTTCCCCTGGTACGCGGATATCGCGAACTATCTTGCCGCAGACAAGATTCCCGCGAACCTATCCAAGGACCATAAACTCAAATTTACTACGGAGGCCAAATTCTACCTCTGGGATGACCCACTGCTCTTCTGCATTGGATCAGATCGGATTATTCAAAGATGCATCCCAGATTCTGAGATCCCCAGTGTGTTATCTTTTTGCCACAATGATGCTTGTGGTGGTCATTTCTCGGGACGGAAAACCGCTGCAAAAATTTTGCAGTCGAGATTTTTCTAGCCAACTATTTCAGAGATACACACGAATAAGCCCAACACTACAAACGATGCCAGTTGGTCAATTCTATGACCAAGAGAGACATGATGTCACTCCAGCCCATCATGATTGTAGAAGTGTTCAACGTCTGGGGCATCAATTTTATGGGCCCTTTTCCGAACTCGCATGGCTTCGAGTACATATTACTGGCTGTTGACTATGCCTCGAAGTGGGTCAAGGCCATCCCGACGAGATGGGTTGATCATAAGACTGTCATTTCTTTCGTACGGTAATACATCTTCGCGAGATTCGGAATACCCTGTGCTCTGATTAGTGACGGGGGAAGCCACTTCATCCACACCCACTTCAGGTCATTATTAAAGAAATACGGGGTACATCACCGTATAGCCACCCTGTATCACCTGCAGACCAATGGGCAGGTTGAAGTGTCTAACTGTCATATCAAGCTGATTCTCCATAAGACGGTTAGACCAGATAGGAAGGACTGGTCCGATAAATTAGTTGATGCAAATTGGGCATATCGAACTGCATACAAGGCCCCACTCAGAATGTCACCATATCGTATGGTATATGGCAAGGCCTGTCACCTTCCTGTAGAGCTGGAACATCGTGCCTTTTGGGCGGTGCGAAAATGTAACCTTGACCTCAATGCAGGAGGTCAAGAACGGAAACTCCACCTCAGCGAATTAAAAGAGATCCGGCGGGAGGCCTATGAGAACGCATTGATATGCAAGGATAAGACCAAATCCTTTCATGACCGCCACATCCAGAGAAAAACATTCACGCCCAACCAGCAAGTCTGGTTGTTTGATTCAAGGCTGAAATTTTTCTCAGGGAAGCTCAAGTCCAAGTGGACTGGACCATATGTTGTGATTCACCCATATCCTATTGGGGCAGTCCAGATCAGGGACCCAAAATCTAGGCATATATCTACGGTAAATGGCCAGCGCCTCAAGCCATTGTTGGCCCAGGAACCTCCTCTAGCTGACGAGATCATTCATCTTATTGAGGACGTTTGATTGAGTTTTCGCCCAGCTGGAGGCGTTAAACTCAGCATCTACCCCACATTCTACCATCATCTACACATAACCATTTTTATACATAGCATATTTTTCTTTTAGCATATTTTCTTTCTACATATTGCATACTGTTAGGTTGGTCGGTGCTAAATGTATAATTTCAGGAGCAATTACAGGTGATTTCTACCCATTTACTCCCTACTGTATTTATTTTCTTTTATATTCATGCATGAGGACATGCAAGAACTTAGGCATGGGAGAGTAGATACAGTAAAACTGAAAAATTTTTATGCTAACCCTTAGGAAAACCTTGGAGTTGCATGTTACACGTACTTTAGGATCCTAAATAAAAGAACAACCGACTCCACCTCCAATGCTTGCATTGGAGCTAGAAATCGTCCACAACAGCCATTTCTGACTCACCTGCTCACCCTTTTTATTCTAAATTTAGGGTCAAGCTGAATGTAACCCGAAAGGAAAATTTCATGAAGTACGAATATAAGAGGTTACTTGTTTATAGCATATATACATAGTGCATCCATGAATAAGATTATATTATTAAGAGAATGCATTAGGGATTTTATCCTCTAGTTGATTCCTGTAATCTGGAATCCAGTACAATCTTTCACACACATGTAGAATTTGCAATGGATTCACGGTGAAGGCTGATAAATGTCTTTAGTTTGTCGAGAAATAGTGCTTCTTCTCTTAAACTCCTGGACAGTGTTTTGGGAGTCAGGTAGATTTTCTTCCAAAAATCCACCAAATAGTGTAAGATGAGAATAGAGAGTACTAGTGCTCTAAGATTAGTGCAAGGAATCTAGAATCCTAGATAATTAGGTGATGATACTCAGAGATGAGGCATAGTTTCCGCTCTCGATTCCTGCGTATTCATTTTTGTGCGAAATTTTGAGAGCCACCAAATAAGGCAAATACGCGGAGAGCGAGTTTTCATAAAACTAGGGCTAAGGTGGATGGTTACGACCATTCTTTATGGAATCCTCGGCTGAAGGAGGGTATTAATGTCAAGGTTAGAAATACACCGTCCTTTCCGTCTCTCCTGGTACCGTGAGTAGGCACTTCCACCAAATAAGCCACCCAATGTCTCTTGAGTACCACCAATCCCTAATAATGCATCTTTAATAAAATTCATGAATGTGTTGCTAGATTGTATTGAGTTAGAAAAATTATATATGAAAAAAAAAGAATGAAAAAAATAAGAAAATTAGAAAAAGGAAAAAAAAAGAAAGAAAAAAAGAGAAAAAGGAAAAGAACAAAAAGAGACAAGAAAGAGCAGAAAAAGAGTTTGTGAATATTTAGTATTTATTTCATTTGTATTGAGGCAATACCACCAAATATGGCCTTAACCTATCTTTCTGTATTTCTGACCACCCGAATACTGGCTGAGGAATTCCAACTTAGTGTTAAGGTTATGAGAACTCAATTAAAGTGTTAGTGCCAAGTGAGACCACCAAATATGGATCATACGTGAGAATCAGGTGAGATTGTGAACTCTAAAAAAAAAAAAAAACAGAGAGAGAAAGAGAGAATCAATACAAAGGAACCAGAAGAGAGCATAGTTTCTCTCGTCTTTCTCTGAGTTGAGTTACTTGAAAATCTGGGAATCTAGATTCTAAAGTACCAATCTCTATGTAGCAACAACATAGAGTGAGCCACTAAATAAACACCTGTATCCCTCAGACATCCTCTACCCAAGCTTAAAGACAGGGTGGAATTCATAGAATATCTTGAATACCCCGAGGGAAGAAGTCCGTTTATCCCGCTAGAATTTTACTAAGGATCAAGTATAGGCTTTAGAGGTGAATTAGTTTTTCACTCGAATCCGTTGCAAAAGCTACATAGCTACACTTTCACGATTGTCTGGATTTCTAGAGCATAGGATGAAAACAAAAAGGAGAAAAATCTCTAGGCATACACTTGATAAAATAATCAATCCCCTGGGGACCCTTCTGCGAATAATTTAGTCTTGCATTTGCTAGGGACTAGCAAGATTTTGGCATGGGGGTATGAATGCGCAGCAATCATAGGTCTTAATTGACCAAAATTAGGCTAGGACTTAGCATAAGTTAGGATAATTCATGCATGCAAAAGCATTACTTGCATCTTTACTACTCTCTTTTAGCTATGCATAAAATAATACTATAATATGCTGATTAGGTGCATTATGCCAATTACAGGTAATAAGTTGATCAAAAGATAGATCTGAAGCTAGATCTAAAGCTGGATCAGAAGAATAAAGGAAAACTGGTGTTGCAGCAAAGTTGGAGTAGAAGACCTAGAATAAGATGTAGTAGACAATAATGTAAGGGGTTGAGGTATCCTATTCTAGTTAAGTAGGAATAAAGCAGTAAATTATGAAGAACTTAGGACCATCCTAGCTTTAGGATAGCCTAGAAGCTTCCCCAAGCCTTAGCCACCCTTAGATTAGGTCACCTCACCCTAAGAAACCTTAAAACCCTAATTCTAGCCTCTATCTGGACGTCCAGATGAGTTATAGGACGTCCAGAACCCTTAGCCAACTCCCGCACACCTTAAACCCACTTTTGCAGTGTTATTGGACGTCCATACACTTGGTTAGATGCCTAATTTCTGCAAAATACCTAAAACATAACCCAAAATCCCTCCTGACTCCGATTGGACATCCAGAAAACAAGTCTGCACTTCTGCTTTTTGAGTATAAGTCGTCTGATACTATTATTGGACGTCTGGAACTGCTTTCCAGTTCCTGTTTTTAGATTCAAGCCTTGATCTTGGATCTCCAGCTCCCTAAACCCAATTCTAACCCCTTAGGAACCTAAATTAAGGTATCCTAACCCTAGTACATCACCTCTAAACCTCCTTAAGGACCTAACTAGGTCCTCACTAAACCTAATTGACTTAGATCATAGTCAATTACCATTGCCTAGTCAATTGGACTCATAGGGTCCAATTGAGCTCAGATCTCAACCCATACAAGTCCAATTGGACTCAGTGAAAGTCCAATTGGACTCAGTGACCTAAGCCCAACCTAATTGAGTTATTTCACTCTCAATTAGGTTCACACTCATTCAATTAAACTTGTGTTAAGGTTAATTGCATTTCCTCCTTAGCAATTAGGGTTTGCAACCTTAATTTAAGACCTACACCAACCTAAACCACTTTAGGACCTAACCTAGATCACTTAGACACATAGGGCACGACCACACACACATACACCCATTCACGCACTCCCACGCCACCTAGTGTTCTAGGTTCTTCCAAAGGTGGTGCCACTCTTGGTTGCCAAAATTAGCAACCAAGAGCCATTCAAATTGGAGATCCATAAATGGTGTATCTAAAAATCACCTCTCTCTCTCTTTGGTTGGCCACTCTTGGAGCTCTCTCTAGAGAGTTCCACCCTTCTCTAGAGAGCCTCCCTTAGGTCTATAAAAAGACCTAAGGGGTGGCCATTTGCACCCATCCACTCTTGGTTCCATTTAGCTTAGTTTCATTCCACCTCCACTCTACCTCCATGTCTACGAGTAGCTTCACCATGGCCACCACCACCTCAATGCCAAGATGTTGGATCACCTCTCCAACTTCTCTCCAAGGACCGACCTAAGCACCATTGGCCTCCCCTCTCTCCTCTCAACCAAATCAAAGGCCATCGGAGCCACTTTCGAATGCCCTTATTTCTGCTAGATTAGATTATAGTTCTTCTTAGATTTACATGCTTTATTGACTACTTAATAGTGTAGTTCCTTACTTCTCCCCCAATGATGCATGCAAAATCCCCCCATAGATTCATGTATGCAATCGTTTTCTGGTAGCGAGTAGTTTTATTTCCCTATACAAGCATTCCTCTACCTGTGCACTACAACTCTGATATCGTCATCATCTTTTATATATATAAATATATATGTTGAAATTCACCATGTGCCTAGTTATCATCTTTTGGTGTGATTGAAATTGCATGTTTTAATTACTATCTTTTGGCAACTAGCATGTCGTACATCAATACGTAAATCACCATAAACCGGCATGAGATTTTAAGCAAGTAGAGTGAAAGAGATGGATTTCAAATATGCATTTCCATAAATGCCTCCTAAAGACGAAAGACCGGGACTCCAAGTCTCGTTATCTTTATAAATTATTTTTGATGAGCGTTTTAGCACGACTATACTTTGATTTCCGACGATTTCAAAACATGTGAAATTGGGCTTGTCAGGTACGCCCAAAGCACAACACGGAACAGTATAGGGCCTTGCCCTCTCAGAATAAGGGTTTTACCCCTCCACAATCTGCATACCCTCGTCTAACTACCCTGGTTTGCTTAACAGGCCTAACAATGTCGGTGTAGGGTGGCTAGCTTGACCCCGGGTCCCGTGGGGTGGCTAGCTCCCTCCCTACACTAGTAGTACGCCTCGGTACCACGTACGTGAGGGCCAACAGGAGTCAGTGTAGAGTGGCCAATCCTAACCCCAGGTCTCTACCCAAGGGCAGCTAGCACCGCTCTACACTAAAAGGGACAGTTGCTCTCCTTGGTACCGAGTACACAAGGGCCAGGTCACTTCCCGTCTACATTTCAGATTCCATTCATACACAGGAGTTCTACTTCTAATTCTCCGTAGGGTTCATGCTTATATTCATCTCATTTATTCATATCCAGATCTCATGTTTCATAACTCGTTCCTCATCCATATATAGGAGGCTCGTGTTTTCAAAATTTAATTCTCAATCATATACATGCAACTTGTGGTTTCACAGTTCACTTTCTCATTCACATACAGGCAACTCATATTTTAACATGCATCTCATTATTACACTAATACCATTTGCTAACAATTTATTTTAACCATGCACTCAGGTAAACAGTACAACTGAAAATAGGCTCATACATTTCTACCCTAGGGTTCATACCACATCCTAGAGTTTGATCCGATAATTCCAAACAAGTACATTCTCATTTAAATATTAACGACTGAATTAAACCACTCTACTAGGTACCATAGGAGGAATGGGGGCCTGCACCGCATATCTCATCGTCTCTGCGGGCCCCGAACCGCCACTGGCTAGTAACCTGTACCAGCGACTAATTTACATCAGATGAGCTCAAAACAGTGGATACTCAACATGAATACGTAAAGAAACCCAAGTGGAAAACAGCGGTACTTCGTTTACGGAAATCCGACTCCATTTAGGCCCTAAACGAGCCAAAAATGCTGTTACTGACCAAAATCAGACGTCTGGGACTAGTCCTAGACGTCTTAAAAGACGTCAGATCTTACCTTGCACTTCCTGCGGCTGTTTTAGACGTCCAGACTCCCTTCGTGACCGTCTGGGGGCAGCTCCAGATGTCAGACGAAGCCTCCGATTGTTTGGAAGTACCTCTGGACGTCTAGCGACGTGATCAGACATCTAAAAGTACTTGGTAAAGCGCACCGTGCGCCTTCCTAAAGCCCTTACTTGAGTACAAAAACCCGCAGACCCAATTTCAGCCCGACATCTCCTGTGCTACAATCTGCATGGCGGAAAGTAGCGTAGGAAGATAGAGGACCAGGACGTCCAGAGCTGAAGCCGGACGTCTGAAAGCATAGTATCTCACGCGATACTATGCTTTCAGACGTCCGGCTTCAGCTCTGGACGTCCTGGTCCTCTTCAGACGTCTGGTCGATGCTCCAGACGTATGATACTGGAAAACTTCCAGTACCAGAACCTCCTATGCGATGCTACTCTCCTCGCAGCGTCGCCCGCAACGCACCGCAGCAGCTTCAGCAGCTGTAGAGGGCCGGGAGGCTGCCTCCTTGAGCCCTTCCTCCTCACACGCATGCCCGTTGCCGGCCGTGCGAGCTCTCGAAGGCTCTCCAACCTTCTCCTCCTCTCTCACGCATTTCCTTCCTCTCTCCCTCTCGTTCTCCCTCTCTCGCCCTCTCTCTTGTCCCTCTCGTTCTCCCTCGCCACAGCCGCACAGGGAGGACGTTGGAGGTGGTGGTGGCTGGTGGTGAGGGGGTGAGAAGAGGGTTTAAATAGAGTAGGTTTAGGGGTTAAGGGGTGAGGGGCGTGGAGGAGAGAGAAGCTCTACGCATCGCCCACGCATAGAGCGCAAAGGAATGTATGAGAATTCTCACTTTTAGACGTCCGGGCCTGTGTCCAGACATCTGGACAAACATTTGACTGAAACTCTAGATGTCTTATCCGACTAAAAGGGCAGCATGTCATTTCATCGTAACAAACTTAAAGGAAGTTTCGTCCCTGAAACTTTAGCTAGCTAGGGTGTGGAAAAAGGAACGTAAAAATGCATAACAAACTTAAAGAGGATCGAAGTAGGTTCGAAAAGACGTACCCTCAAAAAGCTCCAGGTACTGCTCTCGCATCGCCGCCTCAGGCTCCCAGGTCACCTCCTCATACCGTTGGCTTCTCCATAGAACCTTTACCAGGGGTACCTGCTTCCGTCTCAGACTTCGGACGGCTCTGTCTAGTATCTGTACTGGCCTCTCGGGATAGGTCAGGTCATCCCCCACCTCGATTCTCTTGTGGCTCAGAATGTGACTGGGATCGGTGACGTACTTTCTGAGGTTGGACACGTGGAACACATCATGCACTCCAGAAAGCTGGGGAGGAAGGGCAAGCCGGTAAGAAATGGGTTCCACCCACTCCAGGACCTCAAAGGGCCCCACAAACCTCGGCATAAGCTTCCCCTTTACCCCAAAGCATTGCAGGCCCTTCATGGGAGAAACACGGAGAAAGACGTGATCCTCAACCTCGAATTGCACCTCTCTATGCTTCCAATCAGCGTAGCTCTTCTGCCTGCTCCTGACAGTGCAGAGTCGTCTGTGAATCTACTCTATCACCTCCTGACTATGCCAGATTAGCCTGGGACCAACCTCCCACTTGGTCCCCACCTTGACTTAACTCAAGGGTGCAGTACACCTCCGTCCGTATAGTGCCTTGTAAGGTGCCATACCGATGTTCGATTGGTAACTGTTATTGTATGCAAACTCTACCAGGGGAAAATGCTCCTCCCAGGATGCTCTCCAATCTAGCACACAGGCGCACAGAAGGTCCTCAAGTGTCTGTATGGTGCGCTTTGACTGCCCATCCATCTGGGGGTGGTAGGCGGTACTGAACCTCGAATGTGTCCCCAAGGCCTGCTGAAACTCAACCCAGAACTGGGAAGTAAAATGAGTATCCCTGTCGGATATGATCTCACGTGGGACTTTGTGCAGGCGCACCACATCTTTGATGTATTGCTCTGCTAGCTGTGTTGGCCAAAAAGTGACTCGGATCGGCATAAACCATGCCATCTTCGTCAACCGATCTACGATCACCCAAACTACGTCGTGTCCCCGTTGGGTAATTGGTAGACCTACCACCAAGTCCATAGTGATGCTCTCCCACTTCCACTCTGGCACAAGAAGTGGCTGCAATGGCCCTACAGGCCTCTAGTGCTCAGCCTTTAGCTTCTGGCATACCAAACACTACTGAACAAAATCACCAACATCCTGCTTCATCCCTCTCCACCAAAAGTTGCGTCACAAATCATGGTACATCTTTGTGTTCCCGGGATGTATGGTGAACCTGGACCCATGTGCCTTCGTTAGAAGCTCTCTCAACAACTCCTCATCCCTGGGAATGCACAGATGTCTCCTCATACGTAGGATCTCGTCTGTAAAGGAAAAGTCTCCTGGGTCCCCTGTCAACACCTTGTCTTGCTGCGTTTGTAAGTATGGATCGGCCATCTGTCCTACGATGATGCGATCTATCAGCTCTGGTCGTGTTTGCCGCATCACTGTCACTGCCCCACAGTACCCCTGTGACTCTCAGGGTCGCCAACTGCCCACCTCTTCCATGAGTCTCCAACTCTGTGCTTGTAAGTTGACCAAGTGGGTGGGCGCCTTCCTGCTTAAGGCGTCGGTCACCACATTGGCCTTCCCAGGGTGGTAGGAGATGCTACAGTCGTAGTCCTTCAAGAGCTCTAACCAACGTCTCTGTCTCATGTTGAGCTCCTTCTAGTCAAACAAGTACCTAAGGCTCTTATGATCTGTGGAGATCTTGAAAGTCTCACTGTAAAGGTAGTGTCTTCATGTCTTCAGCGCGAAGACAGCTGCTGCCAACTCTAAGTCATGGGTAGGGTAGCTATGCTCATGAGGATTCAGTTGCCGTGAAGCGTAAGCGACAACGTGACCCCGCTGCATGAGCATACCCCCTAACCCCTACAACAAGGCGTCAGTGTAAACCACGAACCTGCCACTGCTGTCTGGAATGGTAAGCACAAAAGCTGAAGTCAGTCTCTCCTTCAACTCCTGAAAACACACCTCGTACTTGTCTGTCCATGCAAAGGACACATCCTTCCTGGTCGGTTGGGTCATAGGACGCGCAATCTGAGAGAATCCCCTAATAAATTGCCCGTAGTAACCTGCCAGTCCCAAAACGCTGCGTATCTCTATCACTGTGTGTGGCCTCTCCCACCAGAGTACAGCCTCTACCTTGGCTGGATCCACAGCCAATCCATCTCTTGAAATCACGTGGCCCAAGAAGGTCACCTGTCTCAACCAAAACTCGTACTTGCTGAGCATACAGCCTGCGTCACCTCAAGGTATCTAGGATCATGCATAAATGTTGTCCATGCTGCGCCTAATCCCGCGAGTAAATGAGTACGTTGTCGATGAACACCACCACAAATTGGTCTAAGTATGGCCTGAAAACACGGTTCATCAAATCCATAAAGGCAGCAGAGGCATTGGTCAGCCTAAACCAAGAACTCGTAGTGCCCGTACCGGGTACGAAAAGCTGTCTTGGAGACGTCGGTCTCCCTAATCCTCAACTGGTGGTAACCTGACCTCAGATCTATCTTGGAGAACACTGTGGCATCTTGCAATTGGTCAAGGAGGTCGTCAATCCTTGGTAGCGGATACTTGTTCTTGACAGTGACCCTCTTCAGCTGTCGGTAATCGACACAAAGTCGTAGGGTGCCATCCTTCTTCTTCACAAACAACACAGGGGCTCCCCATGGGAACACACTGAGCCTCACAAAGCCCTTCTCCAACAGGTCCTGTAGCTGTGACTTGTGCTCTTGCAGCTTAAGCGGTGCCATCCGATACGGTGCAGTAGAAATGGGGCTGGTCCTCGGTACCAGTGAGATATCAAACTCGATCTCACGCTCAGGAGGTAGTCCTAGCAGCTCCTCTAGGAAAACGTCGAGGTACTTGCAAACCATTGGGATACTCTGAAAGTCAACCACGGGGCTAGGCTCTGCCATTACACAGGCCAAGAAGCCCTCACACCCCTGGCTCAAAATCCTTGCTTCCTGAAGTGCAGAGATGCATCTGAAACCTCTGTCTATCGGCTCGCCGTGAAACTCAAAGGGAGGCAACTCTGGTATGGAGAAGACGATCTTCCTCCCGAAACAGTCCACCAGGGCGTGATAGGCAGACAGCTAGTCCATCCCTAGGATCACGCCAAAGTCTCCATTTGGATCACAATTAGGTCAGCAGGGAGGCTGTGTCCCCCTATACTAACCTCGCAGTCCGTGTAGACCTCCTCGGCTACAAACAACTGACCACTTGGGCCTCTGATCACAAATGGGTCCTCTAACAGTACACTACCCTGCCTCAAACTGACGGCAAAACTCATAGCAACGGAGTGGGTGGCACCAAAATCAAAAAGTGTGTACAATAATCTGCCAGAAATAGTAACATACCTGCTACCACAGAACCCGAAGCCAAGGCGTCTCTGTGTGTTAAGGCATTGATACGCCCCTCAGCTCCTGGTGCAGACGAAGTGGCTACACTCTGGGTCGGGCGAGCAGCAGTTGGCCGGTACCCTCCTCGTGACTGCTGTCCTCCCACACATGCCTGGTGACCACGACCGCCAGCTCAGCCTCCAACGCTCAGTGCGGGGAGCATCAGCTGTACTCTGACCCTAGATGGGCAGTCCATCCTGATGTCGCCCAGTTGGGCACACTGGTAGTAGAGGGGTACACGACCTCCTCCCTCAGTAGGTCCCTGTTGGCGGTTGGGTGGGGGTCCGATGTTGGCAACTGGTCCCTGTCTCGGACCCCCAAAGGCCACTGGTGGCCCCGCAGAACTAGACGGCTCTCCTGTGGGCGCCGTGTGCCTCCTCTCTCGACGACCATGAGAGTACTTTGGCTGGTAGGGCCTCTTCCGTCCACTATCAGTGTCTCACACGGCCGGGTTGGTCTCCTCGTAAGTCATGGCTGCCTCAACCACACGAGAGAAAGTAGGTAGCTTTAGGGGTTTGACATACCCCTGAATAGCAGGTCAGAGCCCCTCAGTAAACCTCCACAGGCGTCCTCTTCAGTAGACACAGCTGTCGGGGCGAAACGTGACAGCTCTAGGAAACGCGTGCGGTACGCGCTAACCGTCATTGTCCCTTGGTGGAGAGTGTGGAACTCCTGCCTCCTCTGGTCCTACCAGGTCTGCGGAAAGTACTGCTCACAGAAGAGAGCCATGAACTGGTCCCACATCGGCTCTCTCCCCTCCTGGCCTTTGACTGCCCTCCACTACCTGTGTGCTACACTCTCCAGCTGGTACGTGGCAAAGGCCACACGACACTCCGCAGGAGGGCGAAGGGTGACGAACACTTTCTCTATTTGCTCCAGCAAGTCCTTCGCCTCAGACGGGCTTTCATCCCCCTTGAAGGAAGGGGGCTTCAGCTTCCGAAACTGTCCGAAAAGGTCATGGTGTAACTGCAGTAGGGCAACGGGCACTCCTCCAGGCAAGGAGGGCTCGTGCTCGGAAGTGTCAGAGTGTGGTGGGGGTGGTGGAGGACCACCCCCTCCCCCTCCTGCTCGTCCGATGCTGCGACGGTCTCTCTATTCCACTGAGGATTCCCCCTCCACGTCCTCAGGAAGAGGTGCCCGAGGGAGTTGGTGGAGCTCTTCTCGCACGATGACTCAAATCAGCTGGGCGAGATCTTGGGCCTGAATGTGCTAGAGGAGAGGTGGGTCAACTGGTGTCTCAGGTCCTGCATGTCTGCTTCTCCGACCTTGCCCACAGCCACAACCACGGCTTGCCTTGGGAACTCCCCGATGAGGCATCTCCTACAAGGAGATGCAAGAGATAGAACAAGAGTTGTCAACGATACTGTACTACATCGAGAAAAATACTCATAAATGTTTATCAAAGCGATACGTTGTGGTGGCTATCCTAGTTATATGCACGTGAGTGGTTATTCTTGGACCAATTGGTTCATTTTTCAGGATGACCTTGCTCTGATACCATCTTGTTGCGTCCCGGTTCCTAAATCCCTACAGGACCTGAGACCAACTCGCCTCGACTAATCCTAAAACCTAGTCGTCCAACGAGAAATAACCAAAACCAGGAAATAAACCACATTCACACATGCAATATAACTAAGCAAAAGGAAAAATGAAATAGTAAAGGAAAGTAAATCAACTGTCTCAAAAGTAGTACATGCCACCAAAACAACAACAGAAAACAGAAAGTAATAAGAACAGTAATTTTAAAGTCCAGTACTCACAACTACAGAAGAAACAAAAGAGCTGGAAAGAAAACTACTACGACTGGGCTCGGCTGGGCCAAGCTCCCTCTGCAGCCGAAAACTCGGGCTACTCAACTCTTGGTCCTGAATAGGATTACGAAAAGACAGAGTCAGCGAACTCTAAGTAGAGTGGTGTTTACATTATTTATGTGCAAGTAAAGTAAAAACAACAAGCAAGTTTTATTCTCATTTCTATTTATCTCATTTATGTGTCTCTGGTTCATCTATTTCTTAAAGAATCCAAGTATTTCTTGATCCTGCTTGTTCCTCGTGGGAACGATCTTGATTGCAGTCTTTTCCATGGAGTAGAAGGCACACGTGGTACTCTCCTGGTTGGGAGAGTCCCCCGTGGTAGTCCTACACCCAGTCAACCACCCCGATGTCACTGTCGAGACGTAGCGGTGACTATGGCATGCGTGATAAGTGCACGGATAGCTACCCCGCACTGACACGCGGTTAGTCATTTCCGCTAGCAGGTACGCCCAAAGCACAACACGGAACAGTATAGGGCCTTGCCCTCTCAAAATAGGGATCTCACCCCTCCACAGTTCGCGTACCCTCGTTTGACTACCCCGGTTTGCTCAGCGAGCCTAACAAAGTTGGTGTAGGGTGGCTAGCTCCCTCCCTACACTAGTAGCATGCCTCAGTACCACGTACGTGAGGGCCAACAGGAGTCGGTGTAGAGTGGCCAATCTTAACCCCGAGTCTCAACCCAAGGGCGGCTAGCTCCGCTCTACACTAAAAGGGACAGTTGCTCTCCATGGTACCGTGTACACAAGGGCCAGCTCACTTCCCATCTACATTCCACATTCCTTTCATACACAGGAGTTCTACTCCTAATTCCCTGTAGGGTTCATGCTCATATTTGTCTCATTTATCCATATTCAGATCTCATGTTTCAAAACTCATTCCTCATTCATATACAGGCAGCTCATGTTTTCACAATTTAATTCTTAATCATATACATGCAACTTGTGGTTTCACAGTTCACTTTCTCATTCACATACAGGCAACTCGTATTTTAACATGCATCTCATAATTACACTAATACCATTTGCTAACAATTTATTTTAACCATGCACTCACGTAAACAATACAGCTCAAAAAAGGCTCATACATTTCTACCCTAGGGTTCATTCCACATCCTAGAGTTCAATCCGATTATTCCAAACAAGTACATTCTTATTTAAATATTAACAACTGAATTAAACCACTCTACTGGGTATCATGGGAGGAATGGGGGCCTGCACCGCAGATCTCGTCGTCTCTGCAGGCCCCGAACATGCCACCGACTGGTAACCTGTACCAACGACTAATTTACATTAGACGAGTTCAAAATAGTGGATACTCAACATGAACATGTAGAGAAACCCGAGTAGAAAACAACGGTACATCGTTTGCGGAAATCCGACTCCATTTGAGCCTTAAACGGGCCAAAAATGCGATTACTGACCAAAATCAGATGTCTAGGACTAATCCTAGACATCTTAAAAGACTTCAGATCTTACCTTGCACTTTCTGCGGTTGTTTCAGATGTCCAGACTCCCTCCGCGACTACCTGGGGGCAGCTCCAGACGTCAGACGAAGCCTTCGGTTGTCTAAAGTACCTCTGGACGTCTGACGACGTGATCAGATGTCCAAAAGTACTTGGAAAAGCATACTACGCACCTTCCCAGAGCCCCCACCTGCGTACGAAAACCCACAGACCCAATTTTAGCCCGACATCTCCTGTGCTACAATCTGCATGGTGGAAAGTAGCATAGGAAGATACGTACCTCGCTCAATATTATGCTTTCAGACATCCGGCTTCAGCTCTGGACGTCCTGGTGCCTCTCCAGACATCTGATACTGGAAAGCTTCCAGTACCAGAACCTCCTCCACGATGCGACTCTCCTCACAGCGTCGCTCGCAATGCACCGTAGCAGCTTTAACAGCTGCAGAGGGCCGGGAGGCTGCCTCCCTGAGCCCTTCCTCCTCGCGTGCACGCCCGCCGCCAGCCGTGCAAGCTCCGTCGAGCTCCCAAAGATCCTTCGACCTTCTCCTTCTCTCTTACACTCTTCCTTCCTCTCTCCATCTCGTTCTCCCTCACTCACCCTCTCTTTTGTCCCTCTTGTTCTCCCTCGCCACAGCCGCACAGGGAGGACGCTGGAGGTCGTGGTGGCTGGTGGTGAGGGTGGTGAGAAGAGTGTTTAAATAGAGTGGGTTTAGGGTTTAAAGGGTGAGGGGCGTGGAGGAGATAGAAGCTCTGCGTGCCGCCCACGCGCAAAGCACAAAGAAACGTACGAAAATTCCCACTTTTAGACGTCTGGGCCTGTGTCCAGACATCTGGACAGACGTTAGACTAAAACTCCAGACGTCTGACTGAAACTCCAGACATCTTATCCGACTAAAAGGGCAACGAGTCATTTCAAGGGAGGAGGAGGAGGAGGGGGGCAGCAGGAGGGGAAGGAGGAGGAGGGCGACAGGAGGTGTCGGTGAGGAGGAGGAAGGCGGCAGAAGGGGGAGGAGGAGCAGGGGGTGTCGGGGAGGAGGATGAGCATAGGGACAGCGAGGAGGAGGAGGAGGAAACCGTCCGAGAAGGAGGAGGGTGTTGGGGAGGGGGAGGAGGATGAGGAGGTCATCAGGGACGGCGAGGAGGATGAGGAGGAGACCGTTGGAGGAGGAGGGGCGGTGACGAGAGCTTCGGTGGCGCGAGGAGGGTTTTGGAGAAATGAAGTGATGGGGGAGGAGAGGGGCGCCTGCACATGGATGTAGATGATGGACTGTTGCCGTCGCTTGAATTAGAAAGTGGCGTCAAATGTCAAACAAACTTTTTGAATGCGTGGCAAATTAATTTGGGTCGTAGGGATTTCTATTCACCTTCGCTTATTATAGAAAGTGACGGTGAAAGTATTTTCATTGTCGCTTATTGTAGAAACCGACGGCTATTATCCATACTAACTTTTGCCACGAGCGACAACAGTTCTCCTCGTTAAGGGCTGCGGCCAAATTTTGAAGACGCATTCATCATCGATTAGTATACTAAACGACAGCAAATGTCATTTTCCTAGAAGTGTACCTTGGATGCCCGCACTTACATCACTCTACACATACATGGATGCTTTAAAGTCATGATTTTAGGACTTTGAGTGGACCTTGCGGCCTAAGAAATCAACTTCAGAAGTTTATAACTAAGGTTAATTGGAAACTAAAAGGTCTGGTGACGCTGAATCTAGAAGAGAGTCCTCTACGCTGTATAATTCAAAAGAATAGCCTCCCAGTTGTAACTTATGGAAAATTACCAACAGCTAGTGAATTTGGTTAAAAATCCAAAGTAAAAATTTTGAATTTGCATGTATTTTACTAAGGGTGATTGAGCAGCACATTAGATCTTATTATTACATTGCAAGCATATTAGCATGAAGATTGCTGGAGACAGGTACACCTTTCTAACTCTTGCATCCAGCTCATGTTCACACATTTGCATTCAAATTAAAATTCAAGACCACCAAGTTTGAATTTACTAATTCAGTGGTCGCATAACTAAAAGTGGGACTGATAATCAAATTCAACCCTAAAATCAATTCACATTTGATCTGATTCTAAGGGACTTATCTGCGTTTTCAAAAAATAAAAAAGATTTGCGGTGTGTTGCACACTTCTGACACTGAGCACGCACATTAGGCACCGCAGTAAGGCTTGATCCTTTAAGGCTATAGGCACCGATCTCTTTATCGGTGCAAACCCTCCTATTGTGCTTTGTGGTGGTGGTGGTACTATCTTTTGACCAAGTGTTTTGATACTTCACGGAGGGGGACACCCCTTAAAGGAACAAAAGGATAGTTAAGGGGCACCGCATACGCATCACCTCAAAGGAAGGGTTTGCCCTACTTGCATCCCTTTGTTCGTCCTTGGAGTAACTTCTCACTTGATCACCTGGGAGTATCATCCAAGCATAGTATTGGTCCTAGGGCACTCAAAGGTTGAATTAAGGCACATAATTGTAGTGAAAAACTTGTTTGGCCATTTATATCAACTAATTCGACCTCCGCAACAAAGAAGGTTAAGATTTCAAGTCATCACCCCTCTTATACCACTTACGTGGGAACAGAGGGATAAGCCTTGACCTTTTGACTTATCTTTGGAGTGGAGGTTTCACTTACTTAATAAGAACCTGAATTGTGATTGATATTGTATGCTTGGTAGACGCTCTCTTGAGGGTAGTCTAGTGTTTAATCCTGAGCCTGAGAGAATTCTTAGGAGAGCTCACCTGGGAGAGAAAAGAGAAGGAATGGCTAATCAAGGAGAAAATCAACAAAGGACCCTAAGGGACTATTTTATTCCAACTAACCAACCCGCACAAGCACTAAGATGACCGGTAGGGGATAATCCCTATGAGATCAAGAGTAGTACCATATCTTTATTGCCCTCTTTTTATGGTACTACTAAGGAGGACCCCTACCGGCATTTGGAGGAATTCACCAAGGTCTGTTCCATGGTGAAGCTCCAGGGCTTTACTGATGAAGCCCTGATGAGAACTCTATTTCCTTTCTCCTTAAAGGATAAGGCCAAGCATTGGTATCATACCCTCGATGCAAGGGTAAATGATTGGGCCACCTTTAAGGGAGAGTTTTTGAAAAAGTATTTTCCTATGAGTAAGACCAACCATTACAGAAGAGAGATTATGGGTTTTACTCAACAGGAAGGGGAGCAATTTCATGCGACATGGGAGCGCTTTAATGACCTTCTTAGGTTATGCCCCCACCATCAGGTGCCAAGATGGCAGTTGGTCGAAAGGTTCTATAACGGATTATCTGAAAGGCATAGGCAAACCATCGATGCAGCCTGTCAGGAACCATCATGACCAGAATTGAGAATGAAGCCTGGGCATTATTTGAAACATTAAGCGACAACTCCATACATCTGTCCTCTACCTATCAAGAAAGAAAACCATCAATCTTGCAGAGGAAGATAGAGGCCCATGAAGAGGGGCTTCTCAGGATTTGGCTTATCAGATTCAACTATTAAATAAAAACTTTGATAGGCTTTTAGCAAACCCCGGCATGAACCCACAAGCAGCCTCTATCTTTCAGGCTTCAAGAGAATGCTTTATTTGCCAAAGCACAATGCACGCCACTGCGGAGTGCCATCAGGAAAATCAATTCCCTGAGTTGATTCAGGCCGACTTGAACGCGGCCCAAGGTTTCCGCCCTCCTCGCAATAACCCTTATTCTAATACCTATAATCTGGGGTGGCAGAACCATCCAAACTTCTCTTGGAAGCAAGGTGATGCTTCTAACTCAGGGAATACAAGACCCTTACCTCCTCAACCCATATACCAACCATCTTATGAAAACCCTCCTCAAAATAGGCCCTCTGAGATGGATGAACTTAAAGCCATGATGAAAGCAATGCAAGAGCATCAGAATATGGTCATCCAATCTCAGAGTAAGATGATTACTGATACACAATCCCAAATTGGTCATCTTACTGAGGCAGTTAGGCAACGTGATCCGAGGAAGCTTCCTAGCTCTTTTGAGGAGAACCCTAAGGGCAAGGGGGTTGTATTCAGGGAGCACGCCCAAGCGGTGACCGTGTTGAGGAGTGGAAAAAAGATTGACAAGCCTGATAACACTCCTACGGTTACGTCTCAGAATTCCCCTTCTACACCTGACCCGACTTCCATCTCCACCGAGGAAGAGCCACACTGCTCTCCCTCGCACAAAATCACCCACAATGAGGATGTCATCCTTCCACCACCCCTTTCCCGCCATGACGACCCCTCTACCCAGAAGTCGAGGGTGCCTTATCCAGAGCGCCTATCTGCTCCTGGGGAATCTTCTGTTGGCTCGTCTGGAGACAAGGATAGGACAGAAGAGATTATGGATACTTTTAGGCAAGTCCTAATTAACTTGCCTCTATTGGAAGCTATTAAACAGATCCCATCCTCTGCCAAGTTTCTGAAGGACCTGTGCATCCAGAAACGCCGATCTAGGAAACAGGTCCAAACCAAGGTCATCTTGCCTGACCATGTTAGCTCGGTTCTCCAACATGGAACACCCCCCAAAATGAAAGACCCAGGGGCCCCGTATATTTTAGTGGTTATAGGTAACCAACACATTGACGAGGCTCTGCTCGATTTGGGTGTGGGGGTGAACATTTTACCAAGCTCTGTCTACGACCTTTTGGGAGGAGGCAAGCTAAAGCCTAGTCCAATAATCCCCCAGGTTGCAGACAGATCACTTAAGACACCACGAGGATTGTTGGAAGATGTCCTTGTGAGAGTGGAGGATTTCTTCTTCCCTATTGACTTTCTGGTGCTTAATACTGACCCATCAAATAAGCCCACAAAGCCATCCATTATTCTGGGATGCCCCTTCTTGGCCACAGCCAATGCCTCTATAAATTGTAGATCTGGGGCACTTAAAATGGGCTTCGGGAACAAGAAGATCCGGTTGAATGTTTTTGATACTTACAAGCAATCCAGATTTGAAGATTGTTCTCAGATTGAGGTCGTTGATGAAATAATTGAAGAGACTACTCCAGCACTCTTATGTAGAGATCCCCTTCAGAAGGTCATATCTAAGGACCATCCATCGATTATTAAAGAAACTAAAAGGGAAATGCCCGAATTAGAAGAGTTGCTGGGGATACACACTGAGTCTCTGTCCCCATCCTAGACCATGAAGGTAGATTCGCTACCTGAGGCAGGGACATCTCAACTAAAACCCTCAATCCAAAAAGCTCTTAAGTTGGAGTTGAAACTCCTCCCGAGCACATTGAAATATGCTTTCCTTGGCCCTAATAACACGCTCCCCATTATTATCTCGTTTACATTATCTGAATTGCAGGAGGGAGCTCTGCTTGAGTGTTTACAAAGGCACAAGGAAGCAATTGCCTGGTCAATTGCTGATATTAAGGGTTTTGATCCCTCTCTTTGCATGCATCATATATACACGGACAAGTCCATGAAGCCTTTCCAAGACATGCAGAGAAGGCTCAATCCAAATATGCGAGAGGTCGTTAAAAAGGAGATTCTGAAATGGCTGGATGCAGGGATTATCTATCCCATTTCAGATAGTAAATGGGTCAGTCCTATTCATGTAGTTCCCAAAAAGGCAGGAATCACTATGGAGGAGAATGACTAAGGAGAGCTGGTGACTACTAGACCCTCAACTGGTTGGAGGGTCTACAGTGATTACTGCCGTTTGAACACGGCTACCCAAAAAGACCATTTCCCCTTACCGTTTATCGATCAAATTTTGGAACGATTGCCGGGGAACAAGGCTTCTATTTTCTTGACGGGTACTCTAGGTATAATCAGATGGTTGTTTTTCCTAACGATCAGGAGCGTACCACCTTCACAAGTCCATATGGCACATTTGCGTTCCGTCGAATGCCATTCGGGTTATGTAATGCTCTTGCCACTTTCCAACGTTGTATGATGGCTATCTTTTCTGATATGATCGACAAGTTTGTTGAAATTTTCATGGATGACTTCTCCATTTATGGCTCGTCGTTTGACCTATGCCTTTCGCACCTTGATCAAGTCTTAACCCGTTGCGAAGAGGCAAAGCTAGTGCTTAGCTAGGAGAAAAGCCACTTTATGGTCCAGCAGGGCATTGTGTTAGGGAATATAGTTTCCGAGAGAGGATTAGAGGTGGACACCACAAAAATCGATTCCATCTCTAAGCTTCCATTGCCCGCCAATGTTCGTCAAGTTAGATCTTTCCTTGGCCATGCTGGATTTTATAGGTGCTTCATTAGAGATTTCAGTAAAATCTCTAACCCACTCTATGACTTGTTAGCGAAGGATGTCTCCTTCGATTTTGATGATAGGTGTGGCGAGGCTTTCCAAGTTTTGAAGAAAGCCCTTATTACTGCACCGATTCTCCAAGCACCAGATTGGACCCTTCCATTTGAGCTTATGTGTGATGCTTCTGATTTTGCAGTGGGAGCGGTCTTAGGTCAAAGGGTTGATGGCAAACTTCATGTGCTGCATTACGCCAGCAAGACCTTTACGGATCCTCAGCAAAACTACACGGTCACTGAAAAGGAACTACTTGCTATAGTATTTGCTTTGGAAAAGTTTTGGTCTTATCTTTTGGGATCCAAGGTTGTGGTGTTCACTGATCATTCTACCATAAAGCATCTTCTTGCTAAAAAGGACACCAAACCTCGCCTAATTTGTTGGATTCTACTACTTCAGGAATTTGACCTGGAAATTAAAGACAAGAAAGGAGTTGAGAATGTGGTAGAAAATCATCTGTCTAGGATCCCTATTGAGGCATCAAACCTTGCTGGCGGTATTCAAGAGACTTTCCCTGATGAGTCTCTGATGGCCGTGGAAGCTAAAACTCCTTGGTTCGCTGACATAGTGAACTATCTGGTCACGGGCATTACCCCCAGTACTTGGGACAAGCAGAAGCTTGACAGGTTTCTTGCTAACGCTAAATTTTATCACTGGGAGGAACCTGAGCTTTTTAGAGTAGGCCCTGACCAGCTTTTTCGACGTTGCGTCCCTGATGAAGAACAAAGTGTTCTAAGTTTTTGCCATGACCTCTATTGTGGGGGACATTTTAGTGGGAAGAAAACTGCCCATAAGGTTCTTCAGTCTGGCTTTTGGTGGACTACATTATTCCGAGATGCACATACATATGTGGGTGCATGTCTACGTTGCCAGCAGATGGGAACCATTGGAAAAAGGTATGAGATGCCCCAACAACCTATCCTCCCTGTTGAAATCTTTGATATTTGGGGCATTGACTTCATGGCCCCTTTCCTGTGTCCTTTGGATATGAATACATCATTGTGGCTGTAGACTATGTATCGAAATGGATAGAAGCCATACCCACGCAAACCAATGACCATTCCGTGATCTTGGACTTTGTTAAGGCTAATATCATTTCTCAGTACGAGTGCCCAAGGACGATCACTTATCATAAGTGATGGAGGACCTCACTTCAAGAACGTACACTTCACAAGACTACTTCAAAATTTGGGAGTCAACCACATGATAGACACACCTTATCATCCCCAAACGAGTAGACAAGTTGAAGTGTCTAATAGGGAGATTAAGAGAATTTTAGGAAAAGTTGTCAGGCCCGATCGGAAGGATTGGTCTAAAAAACTAAATGATACTCTTTGGACCTACAGAACTGCGTATAAGACTCCCTTGGGCATGTCTCCTTTCCGTCTTATCTACGGAAAAGCATGCCACCTTCCCGTTGAAATCTAACATAAATCTTATTGGTCTATTAAAAACGTTAACTTTAATCTGGATAAAGCGGGAAAGGCACGTATGTTAGAATTAAGTGAGCTTGAGGAGCTTCGTAATGAAGCCTATGAAACATCTAAAGCTTACAAGCAATGTACAAAAGTCTTCCATGATAAGCACATCATTAGAAAGACTTTTGAGCCCAACCAGTCGGTCTGGCTTTTCAATTCTAGACTTAAATTATTTCCTGGAAAGGTCAAGTCCCACTAGGATGGGCCATACGTTGTTATCAATACTTTCCCTCATGGAGCTGTAGAAATTCGGAACCCTACTTCAGGTGCGAGCTTTAAGGTAAATGGCTAGGGACTTAAACCTTATATTACTCTTTCAGATGGCTAGGTTTTGGACGCACTTCGGCTTGAGGAGCCATAGCTCCTCCCACTCTCCTCCTCAGGTGATATTCTTCTATGTCTGCATTTTTCCAATGAGGACATTGTCAGTCTTAGGCATGGGGCGTATAACTTGAGAATGTTTATATCATTTATAAATATTTACATACATAAAAAAAACTCTTATTTCTTTGAGCTGAATGGGTTAGTCCCTAGCAAAATATCTTTGTCATTGGAGGTGTTTTTTGAATTATTTCTTAAGTTTAGAATACAGTATATTTATTTCACGTGCACGTAGACAGGGTAATGGATCCTTGAAGAAAACCAATGAGCATTTGTAGTCTACTGAACCCTTGGATAGTTAATAGAGAGTCAGGCATACTATCTTCTAGTAGATCCACCTCATATTGGTGAGAAGAAAATAAAGAGATTACTAGTGCACTAAGCCTAATGCAAGGACTCTTAAGTTTTGGATAATTAGATGATGATACTTTAGAGTTAGGCATAGTTTTAGCTCTCTGTTCTTGTGTGCATACTTTGTGTGAATTCCTGAGAGTTACCAAATAAGGCAGATACACAGAGATTGAGTCTTAATAAAGCTATGACTATGGTGGATGGTTAGGACCGTCCTTCATAGAGTCCTCGGCTAAAGGAGGGTAATAGTGTCAAAGGTCAGAAATACACCTGCCCATCCATTCCTTCCCAGTGTTGAGAATAGGCACTTCCACCAAATAAGCCACACAATATCCTCTTGACCATCATCATCCCCAATAATGCCTCATAAGTAAAAGTCTGTGCCATGTTATCCTGAAATTAAAAAGAAAAAGAAAAAAAAAAGAAAAAGAAGAAACAGAAAGAAGAAAAAAAAGAAACAGTTATATTACAAAAAAAAAAAAAACAAGAAGAAGAAGAAAAGCGAGAGAAGAAAAAGAAAAGAGTCCAAGTTTATAATGTTATTTATGTAACATTGTTTCTGAGGCAACAAAACACCTATCGTGATCCACCAAATATGACCCATACCTACTATTAAGACCCACAACATCAAACGTTTTTTTTCTTAAGACGTCTGAGAGTTGGTCCAGATGTCTGGACGCCTTCCCAGAAGTATAGAATTAAATTTTTGCGGCTTACGATTGCGAGTCTGCGCGCGTGCGTGCGCAGACTGCACCCGTCGACCTGTAGGCATTTTTCTTTTCTTTTCTCTCTCCCCGACGCCCCCTCTCCCTCACCCACCACTCCACCGTCTCCTCCTTCTACTTCCTGTGTTAGCATGAAAGTGAGAGAGCGTGGGCAGCAGCAATTGCCGGGTGCGCGCGGGGAGGAGGAGGTGTAGCGAGACGGAGAAGAGGCAGAGCGCGTAAGGAAGACAGAGCAAGCTCATCGGAGCAGCCCAAGGCCGACCGACGGGCATGCAGCGGGAGCGTGGTGCTGGGGGAGTTACCCCAGTGCTGCTGTAGCTCAGGCAGCAGGCGGGCAAGCGCGGCGCGGCCATGCGCAGCAGGAGGAAGGCGAGGAGGTCCTGGTTCTGGGAAATTTTCCAGAATCAGACGTCTGGACTTACATCCAGACTGCGTGGGGGACATCTGGAATGAGATCCAGACGTCTGAAAGGTACAATATTCTCATCTTTCTCCTTTTTGCAGATGCGGCCATGCAGGCCATTCTGCCGAAAGCTCTGAGACGTGTCGTGTTGAGAGTGTTTACGTACGCGTGCAGGTTTCATTTCGGGAAGGCGCAAGGACACGCCCTCCCACATAGATCAGACGTCTGGGCAAGTCACCAGACGGCGGAGAGCGTCTCCAGATATCCGGAGTGATAGACAGACGTCTAGAACTAGGTCCAGAAGGTTCAGCAGGATCCTGGACATCTGAAGAGCAACGCAGAACTAAGGTATGACCTGGACCATCTTTTAAGACGTCTGGAAGGTGTTCCAGACGTCTGATTTGGGTCAGAGTTGTCGTTTTTTACCGTTTAGGGTCCATTCGAAGTCTGATTTCCACGTTTGACATTCCGTTCTTCTCAGAATTTTTTCCTCTATTTGTTTAAAATATTTTCATCCTATTCTGAGTAGTTCCTTGTGATTGATCCTTGTGTTAGGACCTCATCCCGTTGCGGCTCTAGGGGTTGCGGAGGCACGCGGATCTGCCGATCACACCCCCATTACTCCCGATTTTGCGGGTAGAGTGGTTTCCCTTGATTATTTACCAACATTAATGCATCTTTGAGATAAATAATAGATTCTAGGATATGGCATGAATCCTAGGACTTGAAAACTAGATTGAATGATAGATCCTAGGGTGTGGCATGAATCCTAGGAACAGAAACACTGAAACGAATGTCGTGAATACATGAATTGCAGTCTTGGAAAAGTAGATAGAATAATGATATTTGCCTGTAATTGGATAACAGCTGCTTGTATATGAATGGATATTAAATGTTGGAAACACGGGCTATATGAGAATAAAACTGAAATGATGAAACCTAAAATGGCTTGGCTAGAGAAATATGAGCATGAACCCTACGGGGAATTAGGAGTAGAGCTCCTGAAAAGTAAATAGAATGGAATTGGGGAAGTGAGCTGGCCCTTGAGTACGGAGTACCAAGGAGAGCAACTGTCCCCCTTGTTTAGTGCAGAGCGGAGCTAGCCGCCCCAGGGACCCGGGGTTAGGTCTGGCCACTTTGTACCGACTTTTGGTCCTCGTGTACACAGTACCAGGGAGAGCTACTAGTGTAGGGAGAGAGCTAGCCACCCCATGGGCCCTGGGATTCTGCTAGCCATCCTACACCGACTTGTTAGGCCCACTGGGCAAACTAGGATAGTCAGGCGAGGGTGCGTGAACTGTGGAGGGGCAAGACTCCTGTTCGGTTACTGTGGAGGGGATAGACCCCTGTTACTGAGAGGGCTCTACCCTATACTGGTTCCGTGCTATGCTTTGGGGCGCACTCGTTAACGGAAATGACTGACCGCGTGCTAGTGTGGGGTAGCTACCCGTACGTTTATCACGCATGCCATAGTCACCGTTACGTCTGTCAGTGACCTTGGGGTGGTTGACTGAGGGTAGGACCACCACGGGAGACTCTCCCGGCTAGAAGAGCACCACGTGCTACTTCTACTTTTCGGAAAAGACTGCAATCAAGATCGTTCCCACTAGGAACATTCGAGATCAAGAGAAAGACCTGAGAAATAAACCAAGAAAGAGTAAAATAAAGAAAGAAATTAAAACAACAGATACTTATTTACCTTTACTATTTTTCTAGACAGCTAGTTGCCACTCTACTCAGCGTTTTGCTGACGTGTCACCTTTGTCACCTTTTCAGGACCAGGTGTTGAGCAGCCAGAGCCTACGGTTGCGGAGGGTGTTGGGCCTAGTAAAACCCAATAGTTCTACTTGTGTTATACTTGCTGTACCGTTTTTCTGTTATAGTGAGTATATTCTATTACACTTGTATGCTTTTAGTGTAAGCATCATATTTCTGTACCTGTTTTAATTCTCTATTGTTGTGGTGGTATGTACTGTAGTAGTTCTTTTCTTTACTGCTGTACTTTTGTTACTATTAGTTACATGCATGATGAATGTGGTTTATTTTACTGTTCTTTTGGTTACTTTCTCATTGGACGACTTGGTCTTGGGATCAGTCGAGTCGGTCCGATTCTCATGTCTCGTAGGGATTCGGGAATCGGGTCGTAACACCTACCTTTTAGTATTTTTGATCGCTTGAATACTGGCTAAGGACTCTAACTTAGTTGTAGAGTTATTAGGACTTTAATTAAAGTGTGAATGCCATGTGAGGCCACCAAACAGTGAGTACACTTACTAAATCCGGTGAGATTTGGAATCTCAGAGAGAAAAGAAAGAAAAGAGTGAGTGCCAAGGAATATCAAGAGAGCACAGTTGTTTAGCCTCTCTACGAGTTGACTTGTCTAATAGTCCAGAGATCTAGAGTCTGTAGTACTAAATTACATATAGCACCAGATGAGTGTGTGCCACCAAATACAAATCCATTCAACTCGATATCTCCTACCTAAGCCCAAAGCCGGGGTCAAATTACAGATTATCTTCTGCTTTATCCCTGAGGGAAGTAGTTGCCTAGCCCGACAGAAATATTTACCAAGGGTGAAGTACGAACTCCTAATGCGAATTGGGTTTTCACGTGGATCTATTACCTAGGCTATTACCACTTCACATTTGTCTGGATCTCTAAAATTTTGAAATAAGAAAAGAAGAAATCTTCTGATTACTTCTATTATTTTTCATTTTTGCTAGGGACTAGCAAATCTTAGGCATGGGGGTATTTGATGAGTCCAATTAAATGGACTATTGTTATGCCTAAGTAATTCAATTCTAACATAGTATGTTTATTAATAATCACATTTGGTCATTAAATGATTGCATATGTCATTATTTAAGTTTACATTTATTCTATTACTTATTATGTAATTATTTTAAATTTCATGCAGGTCCCACAACAGCGCACTCGTTATAGGCTAATAATCGGGAAGAAGAGGGAGGAGGACCAATTGTAGAAAAGAATAGGGGGTTAAAAGATATTCCCCCCCCCCACAAATATTTAACCTACGGCCGCCGTCCTTCAATAGAAAAAACAGTGCTCTCCATATTTAGTAAGGGATTTTGAAAATTCCTTGACTCGCGGGAGAGAGGAGATATAGAGAGAGAGGTGAAGGGGCTTGGAAGAGGAAATCCATCGAAAAATACTGCGTGCACTGTGCAACCAGCAAGCACTGTGTTCCAACGCCTCCACCACCTGCCTTGCACGCCCAGCAGGCGCTGCACCCTCGCCAGCCTCCCACCCCGCGCCTGCAACTGCGCACACTGCCACAGTTGCACCAACTTCCACCGCCTGCAAACGCGCACCATCGCCTGCCTTGCGTGCCCCGCAGGCACTGCACTCTCACCAACCCTCGCCCCCACCTGCAGGCGCTCCAACCGCGCTACTGCCCCGTGCCAAAGCCCCCATCTCGCCCTTGCACTGCTTTCACCAAGCGCCTGCAGGAGCCGCACCACACGCCCGTAGGCGCCACGCCACTGCCCTTCCGTGCCTTGCTCCTGCGCCCTATACTCGTGCCCTCACCGCACTCCCACAACGCACAGAGTTGCACACTGCAGACTGCATGGCACCTCCTCTTCGTCATCTTTTTCATCTTCAGTGCCTTGCACGTACCCAAAGCAACCACCCGCAGCAAGCACCCACAGCGGCCACATGACTGCAGGCAGTGCAACGCAGCCACGCACACCCGCATGCAAGTGCAGTGCAGCCACGCGTGCCCGTGCGCCCACGCCCACAGCAGCTGTGCAGCCACCTACCGGCGACAGGCTGGCGCTCCTCTCCGCCAGCCGGCCTCCTCCAGCCACCTCTGGCTGCCGCATCACCACCATTGCGTAGCCTTCGTCGAGACGTGCCTTCCCGCCACATAGCTCCTCCCACGAAGCCTCCTCGTGCGTGTAAGGAAGAGAGAGGAGAAATCCTCTGTTTTCTCCTCAATTAATATTTACATTTAATGACATTACCATTTAGATATTAATATTTTATTCAAGCCACATTGCATTGATACACTCATAGTTTCCTGAAATTACTACACTTGTGTTATGTGCATCATTTAACTTTGAATTTCAAATCAGATTTGCATGCAAGTTGAATTTACATGATATGCCATTACACATGCATCATATACATATTTTTGGAGTTTAATTCTTGACGTGAAAATTGCATAAATAGCCATAAACTTTTAAAGAAATTGCAAGCTTCATTTAAAATAGCATAATTCCCCGCATTAAAGTCAAGTTAGTGTCTGCAAACAGTATATTCCTCTACTCGTGAATTTATTGGTCTATTCCTCCCTGTGGATGCGACATCTTTATTGTGGTTAAATTTGATATTTAGTTTTGATTGAGAGATTTTCCACCACATAAAACACGACATATCATTCTATTGCTATCAGAAATAAGCAAGAATCTCCTCATCTCCTATCCTCCCTTCCTAAACTATCCCCAACATGATTTTTATTCCAACCCAAGTAGACTATATCCACAATTTACTTGCGACAACCAGTCGCCTAGTTGGGGATATAATCTAGGACCCAAGTATCTAGAAGACCCCTCTTATCCCAATTTTACTCATCCTACACCAACTTCCAATTGGGATACATCCAACCCAACCACCCAGGGTTACAATCCAAACCTTGGGAATCCTTACCTTGATTCTCCTTATGATGGCTCTTCTTTTAGATCCTACCCACCCACTAATCTAATAGGACCTACACTCTAGGAGAACACCAAGGCCTTTGCCCTTCCAAGGACCCTAACCAAGATAGGTCATCCGAATTCAAGGATCTCTCCTACTTGACCTATGGATTGGAAGGGATTTTAGAAAAGTGGAAATCAAAGGATGATCATAAACCTGGAAAAATCAAGAATGATCAAACCCTACTTTGGACCCCTGACAAAGAATCCGACTGGGAGGAGGACTTAGAACCTCAATTATTCTGGAGTAGGACTCAACAGAAAATGATGCCTCATGAGGAATTGGATCCTAACAATGATAGAATAGAGGGCCCCCCTAAGAATCTAAACCTTAGTACGGATTCTACTACACATCCTCAACCACACCTTCCTAACCCTGATTTGAATGCTAAGGAGGAAATCCAAGGGAAACCTAATGACACTCTATCAATTCTTGATAACCTTCGGTTGGAGTTACATAAACAGAATCAAGAATTGATTGAGGGGCAACAAGCCATAATTGATATGTTCCAACAACTAGAGGAAGAGGGCCAAAGAAAACTATTGCAAGCAACTCCATTTACAAAATTCATGAAGCAAGGCCCTGTAGTGATCGATTGGACCACACCTATTTACCCAAAATTGGTTCAATCCACCATTGATACTCCCTAGGAGTTAAACAACTCAATAGAAAATGCCATTAAGGATTCCTCAAAACATGATTTGGGGAGAGTTGAGGACAAACATCAAGAGGAAATTGAGAATTTGGGGGACGATGTCTTTAAATCCAAATCTAATCTTTCTGAGGAAAGTGATTTGGTGGAAGAGACATCCAAAATTGAAGATGGGGAGTGGGATTACAATTCCGAAATAACTAATTTCGAATCATTTGAAACCCCCATCACAAGTTTAGAGGAGGGCCAAGGGAAAGAATCTAAGCTAGAGGATGAAATTAGCCCTAACTCTAATACAACCTCAAAAATTGAGTTTGATATGAAAGAGGTTGAAGATAATATTCTTGGGGTCACGGAATGGGAGGGAATAAGAAATGAAACTCTAGTTGAAGAAGGGATGGATTTTTATTTGGAGAGAGACCTCACACTTGATTTTAGGGCTCATTGTGAAACTCTTGGTTTGGTTACATGCCCTATCAAAATTGAAATCTCGCAACTCGAAGGCACTGGAATTGATATACCTTTGAGGGATTACAATTTTAAAGGGACACAAGCTGATTATAAAACCTACATCTTTGTATCCAACATTTTAGATTCGGGTTGCGCTCGTCCAAATCTTCTTTGCATGCCCACAGACTAAGAGAGGAACAAACACGGACATGCATGTTACATCAGTTACAGAGTTCCCATCCCTTAGGACTTCAGACTCTGGGTTTAGCTGATTTTGTTTTCTCCTTCTTGATCCAGACCATTCTTGTTTGTGCACTATGCCCAGTTGAAGGCACTAAACTTAGAGCTTCCTGGGAGGCAACCCAAAGGTCTCAAGCTGACCGAATTCACGATTATAACTCAGGTGATTTCTTTCTCTACTCCCTTGCATACATTTATTTTTCCAATGATGACATTGTCTAACTTAGGCATGGGGGGGTGGTAATTCATAGGATCTGAGTACAAAATTGTTAGCTTGAACTAATTTTAGTTCTTTTTATAAAAAAAGAAATTTAATTAGGAAAAGAAAACTTAGGTATTAGAAGCTTGTATACTTTAGCAAATGATACGTTTGGGACCTAATCGCTTAGACTCTTTAGGTCTTCGGAATTAATCAGTCCGGGTGTCCACTAAAATGTGGACTTGGTCTCGAGTCCTCGCCACCTTAATGTATATTAATCTGGTCAATAAAATAGGGTGATAAGTATATGACTTATCAACCTACCTTCTGATTTGGGAAGATTTTTAGTCTAAGCATCTACACACGTTTTGCATTGACTCACTCATCGACGGTTCTAACGGAAATTGGGCAGCTAATGAACCGTCTAGGGTGCTATGGCTGGAAAGTTGTCGTGGGTAAAAGACCATTGGCAAGTTATCCAGAGCCTAGTCACAAGACCATTCTCTTTCACTACTGCCTTTAGGTAAATCTTAGACTAAGAAAGCCACCTACTTAAAATAAAAGAAAAGAAAAAAAGAGAAAGAAAAAGAAAATAGAAAAGGTGAAAAGAAAAAAGAAATAAGCCACACTTCACCGCACGAGTATGGCTGGCAAGTTGTCGTGGGTAACAACCCATTAGCCGATTGTCCAGATCCTAGCTCATAAAATGCACAAGAATTTCAAAACACTTAAGGAAGAAGCGAGGAAGTAGCATAATCCAGGGAGATATACACTAGGTTCGCCCCTGTGTTGACCCCACAAAAATGAAAAGCAGGAAGAAAGGTACCGGTCAGATAGATACACCTTTAGGCAACATTTTTTTTCTTTTGGGTCACCTAGGGGCGTAGAAACCCAATGTCTGTTTTAATTACCATTAAGTCTCACTTTCACACAAGATGGTTAGTACTAAAAGTCCTTTTCAAGTTTTGGGTGGGTTGGCTAACTGTAAAAAGTTATCCCGAAATTCTTAACTCCAAAAATCCAAAAAAAAGAAATTTAGAAAAGATGCAAAAGAAAAAAAAAAAAATATATATATATATATATATACTTTGCTTGCATATAAAATAAGGTGAGGACTCGAGCGGTCAGCATTTTGGCAGGCAACCTGGGCACTGTTGATTCTTAGCAAATCAGGTTCTTAGTAGAAATTTCCTCCTGTTGACAAGCAACTTCTACCTAAGTAATCAATTCCTAGTTTTATTTCGTAAATAGCATTTAGGTTAAACCTTGCTAGGGACTTGCAAGGGGTGGGCATGGGGGTATGATGACTCTACAATGTTCAGTTTAATATTATCAATTAGAGTCAATTTCGAGGGTACTTATGTGAGAATGACATTTTATAATGGGCTTGGGAGCATTGCATGCATATTGCATGATCTTTACATTTTAATCACTTAGAATCAATGTTTAATAACCATGTGCACAAGACCATTTTGAAACAGGTCTAAGATGAGCGATTAGACCATATAGATGGATCCGGATTGACGAATGGAGTCCAACGGACTCGAAATCACTTTGATCCGACCTCCGTAGCTCCCACAACAAGTCCAAGAAAGATCAACGGCTAGGGGGCAATGCAACATCCTTATGGGCCTCGGATGAAAAATCTAACCATACAGATGGATCCCGAGCGATGATCGCAATCCAGCAACATGGAAATCATTGCGATCCAAACACTGTGGCATCTCTTACAATAAAAAGAAGATGGATGGCCCAGATGGTGCCACTTGACTCCATCTCGGCTGCCCAACACCGGCCAGCACCTTTCCATCTCTGGCACTCCATCAACCAACCTAAGTCGTCTGATGTATGATCGAACGGTTGAGGTGTGCAGGCACCAGACACAAAGGCAAGACCAATGCACAACCTTAGCACATTAGTCAAGACTTCACCCCTCCACCACACGACGCGGGTTCATTTCCTGCTATGCCCTAATTTCGCAATTGAGGCGCGACACAGTAGTGCATAGCACGCAGGGCACAGTGAAGGGCGTGTGCACGGCAGCGCAACAGCGTGCGTGGGGCAACAGCAACCCAGAGACCAGCATGCG
This sequence comes from Thalassia testudinum, assembly GCA_037157565.1. Classification (NCBI taxonomy): domain Eukaryota; kingdom Viridiplantae; phylum Streptophyta; class Magnoliopsida; order Alismatales; family Hydrocharitaceae; genus Thalassia; species Thalassia testudinum. Next base: position 27,526,424 of record JAZHRO010000047.1, on the reverse strand, counting down.
CATGCGACATGACGCGCAGGATGCATGGCATAGCTCAGAGAGTTAAAAGCGCGAGGGCGGGGGCAAAGGCGACGATTGCGGCGGCTCTTTAGCGACAAATTAAATTTCGCTATTGACCCAACTACAAATTTGAGCCCTTTCTTCAACTATAAAAAGGGTCCTACCCCTCCCACTTGCAAGAAGCTTATACCCATGAGATACCACCACCTTCTAGAGCTCCAAGCAAGGTCTCGAAGCCGCCAAGATGCCGACGGAAGCCCCTCCATCACCGTGGCTACCTGGACACGTTCTTCATCTTTATTCTTATTTTTATTTCAGTTTATAGTGTAGTTCATCTATTTTGTTAAACATTCATCTACATTATGTTGATTACACATTTGATAAGAGATTGTTGATACATTAATCTTATGATATCTTGAGCATAGTTCTCTAACCCTTTTCTCTCTCTATCTCTCTCTTTCTCTCTCTTTTTCTTAAATCAATTTTCAAGCGAACAAATTGAAATTGCACTAGAGAAGGGTGAATAGTGAATTTAGAAAATATTATAACACAAAAATACGATCACAAAAAGAGGCACAAGATTTTAGGTGGAAACCCAAAACGGGTGAAAACCACCACCTAAGCTAATCCCTTGACTTAGCTTTTCGATCACAAAGTGATCAATCCACTAACCACACTACTTAAACGAGGGTAGTGTACCTCAATTACAAATCCCACCTCCGATCCCTAAATGGAGGTTTCTCCCTTCACAATGAAGAGACGGGGACCCGACAGGCCGGATACCCAAACTACAATAATAGAATAAGAATGAAACAACACCTATAGAACACCCCAAAATATTAATGAATTCCTTATCTATTAAGCATAAAAAGAATTCCCTAAGAATCAGTAGGATGAAGTGCACCGGGAGTGTTGGTTTGCCCTTTAATCAGAGTGTTGACACAGCACAAGGGCAATAGGAAGCAAAGAGTAGTGAGCATGTGATTTTCTAAGGAAATTGAATCTCAAGAGGTGTGTGTTGCCTAAGAGGGGTTGTAGTCTATTTATAGGCAAGTTTGGAACCTTCAAGAAGGCTTGGGAGAGGTCTCCTAGCCGTTGGAGCAAGTCCCAAGAGATTGGGAAGAAATCCAACATAAATCAAAGCAATCATGAATCTGACAGCAATATCAGACATCTAATTTTCTGTTCAGATGTCTTGTAAGATGTTTGATTACAATTATAGACATCTGATTCTATTAGTCAGGCTTATTATTTTCATTGGATCGAAACAGGGACGTCTGATATATTCATATAAGACGTCTGATAAAAATATTGGACGTCTAATTATAAGTGGATTCATTCCTATTTTAACTAGATGCAAACAGGGCTCTAGATTTTAAGGAATAGATGTCAGTCTGGACGTCTGTCGAATTTCCTAGATGTCTAGAAAAATAATAAGGACTTGCCTCGGTAATCTAAGAGTTGAACTTTGGTTTCCAATAAGATTTGCATCGAAATAAATGGGCAACGGTCCATTGATAGATGTCTGGTAACATGTCCAGACGTATAAAAGTGTATTTGCCCATTATAACAGAGAGAAAATGGGCACTTGAGTCTAACGGTTGGTTTAAGGATGTCTAGGCTATGTATTTGACGTCTGGATAAAGCTATGGATGTCTGATAGAAGGTTGCTTCAATTGATACCTAAGAAGTCAGAATGTACAAGCAATGCTATAGGTAATTAGATGTCTGAAACAATGATTAGACGTCTTAAAGCTGAAAATCAGACGTCTGACAGATGTTATGGACATCTGATTTGTGTCTTAGTGTTAGGTTTATGTTTCTAATATATCCTAAGTGTAGAGAGCCTAAGTTAGTTATTTATAAGTTATGTTTGGGGGCTCTTTACAACATCTCTAGACTCAAATAAAATAAAGATTACAACCTTTGAAGGTTTACATAAAAGCCTATGACCTATGACAATACTTATGCTAATCTAGTCTTTACGCTTTTAATCCTCCAACTTGGAAAACTCCATGAATCCTGCAATTGTGTTATCACAGAGAAAATATGTTATGCTTATGTTTTATCTCTTTTTCTTTATTTTGTAAAATCATCAAAATATTATTTATGAGGGATTAAACTAACAATCTCCTCCTTTTTAATGATTTTCAAAATATATATGTAGGTTCTTATTTTCCTCCCCTGAAAGTTATACTTAGTAATCTCTACCAATCTTGAAAAGATTTTTCGTAACTTTTCATGTCATTTCCTAAGTTCTTCTCTAAGTTCTTCTCCCCCTTTTTGAATATCATCATGAAGGGTTTTTAAAGGGGTTAAATCTTAAACTACGATTGTTATATAATGACATTTATAAAGCAAAGATCATTAATAAAATCTGCATGCTTAAGTTTAATAAAAATGACAGAGCATTAAAGTAAACTAACTAAGAAAAGAATGTATGTGCCCTGAGCACAAAGTAGCTATTGTTCCCAAAAAAAAAATATTAGTATGGGGTCAAAGCCCCATAATACAAGCCAACATGGAAGGACAGAAAGAAAGAAAACAAAAGAACTAAACTAGTCTTCTTGATCGTGGCGGCGGCAGCGGCGAACAGGTCCTTGACCCATCTGCAGATTGCGAACATCGGTACGAAGTTCAACGATGTCGTGATGCATACCTCCCATATTAGTGTACTGATAAGACGATTTTCGCTTTTGAATAATATGATTAAGATGATTTGTCATTTTAGTATCAAAGTAGTAGAAAATCGCTTAACAAAATAATTAAAATAAAAATTAAACCACTCACAGGAGAGCAGGTCGTATCCACTGGGAAGCAATTGCCTAATTAAAACTCACTAAAGTCTTTCACAAAAGTTCACAATTGAAATCGCAGAAAATTGATATCCAAACCACTCTTAAATGAGGCTTATAATGTTCACATATGCTGACAAAGTGATTAAAGCAAAGAGGAGGGCTCACTTAAGAAAATGGCCAACATTATAAAAGCAATAACATAAATCCAAGTTTCCCACAATGGCATGGCAATGTAAAATTTAATTGAATGAGAAATAGGGGAAATGTTTCTCTTGGTCTTGCATGTGGAGGAAGGAATGTCGGGAAGCAAGAATGCAACCGGAGGTTGAGTGGACCGAGCCGCTTCCAATGGTGGCGATGTTGCTGCTAGGGATGGATCGAGTCGACGGCAGGGCAGCGACGATGGGTTGGTTGCCTCTACTGTGAAGAAACTCAACGCACAGCTGGAGGCGAGGAGTGTAGGGGGATGCGCTTGGCATGCAGCTGAGCTGCTGGAGGGTGCTCGGGCGGAGGTTTAGATGTGCGCAGAGGAGCACTTGCTGCATACTGCAGGCAGAGGTGCTGTGAGGGAGGTGCAGGAGAAGGTGTAGCGCGCTCTGTGCGCGGGCGAGTTGCTACGAGGGGCAAGCGCACGGGAATGGAGTTGCTGTAGGAGGTGCCTGCACGCGGCGGGTGCTGGAGGGCGATGCCTGCACTTGGTGCGTGCCGCAGGAGGTGCCTGCGCATGGAGAAGGATGTGCGCGGGGATGGTGCTGGTGGTTGAGGAGCTGATGAAGAAGAAGCACGGTGATGCAGGGACTCTGTTTGGTGGTGTGGGCTGTCACACCACATGCCCACGATGGTGGAGTCGCACTGCTGCAGTTGAGGCCGATGGTGGTGGAGTGGGAATGGGCTTGATGCACCCACGGTGATGGAATTGGAGTGGAGGCCTCCTCCAGCATGACAGCAGCTCCACCTCTCTTGTAGCCGTTTGCATGGATTTGAAATGGAGAGGCGAAAGTAGATCCACATTCTCCGCTCATCCTTGAATGCAGGTTTTAGTGTAGGCAGCTGGTGGCGTTGGAGCGGCAAATTCCCTGCAGAGAAGAGAAAATGAATACTAATAAAAAGATTGGTTTATTTATGTTCAAACCCTGAATTAATTGTTAATGCATATAATGTAACCTAAAGACTAATGCATGTTATTTTAATGCATGCTAAATAATTTATATATGTAATGCATACAAGCAAATATATATAAAATAACTTATTTATATCTTAATACATGCTATGTATACACTAATATCAATCTAATTTGTAGGCACTTAAATAACTAAATAGCCCACAAATATGGGCTCATCAAATGCCCCCATGCCTAGTTTTTGCTAGTCCCTAGCAAACTCAAGCATTCTAGCCAACCCACATGGTCTTCCTTTAGAAACATGTTAAGTTAAGACTTTAGACCTAAGGTTCCAAAGTAGTTACTAAGTTACAAACTAGGTCGGCCAAGGACAAGTTGTAGGCATAGGTTTCCCTAATTTCTAGCTCTACCCTAGAGTTTATTGGTCCCAGAGATTAAAGCATCCTTGCATGTGCATTGGTCTGAATTATTTGAGGTTGGTATGATTGCCAATCTAGAGAGGAAAAAGGATTTTTTTTTAATATATATATTTTTCTTTGATACCTCTAAGTCTAACCTTGAATAAGCTATTGTTTAACAGAAGGTGAGATCGATTTATAAGAATAAATACTTCGTCGTAGTATAGTTGAAATCACCTTGTAAACAAATAAAAATTTTATTATTTGAAAAATTAAAAATCCGAGGTTGAACACGGGGAGAAAATTGGTATTCAAAAACTAAGAGCACAATCTCAAATTGATAAAATTTGATGTTCAACAATTTATAAAGCAATAGAATGAAATTCAATGTATATAAATGCTTCAAAGAGATGAATAGGGATAAAAAGAAATAGAAGTAACTTCTGTCTGCTCTCTCTCTTCTTTCTTCTCTCCTCTCTGATGTCTTCTTCTTTCTTCTTCTCTTTTCTTCCTTCTCTGATTTCTCCTTCCTTTGAGGCTTCTTCCTCTTTCTGTCTTCTTTATTTTTCTTCTCTTGGTTTCTACCTTCTTTCCTCAGCCTTGGTTTCCTTCTCTTTCTCTATCTTCTGCCTTTGCTTCTTTCTTTCTGCGGCTCCTTTTCCTCTCTCCTTTTCCTTCAGTTGTGCCTTCCTTCCTTTCTTCCTTGGCTTCTGATTTCCTTCCTTCTTTTTCTTCTTCAGCCGCACCTTCTCCTTCCTTCTTCCTTCGGCTTCTTTTGCCCTAAGCTTTCTTTCCTTTTCGCAGTTCCTTCCCTCAGCTTCCCTTCCTTCTTTCTCTTCCTGCATAGAGAAGTGCAAAACCTACCCCTACCCTCCCCCACGTAGGCTCTCTCTCTTTCTCTCTCTTAGGTTCGCTCTCCTAGAGCCAATCGGGTATACGGGTCAGGTCAAGCGCACCCAGGTCCAGGCACACCGGCGTGGGTGGTGCATGAGGAGTGCAGGGTTATCGAGTCAGGCAGCCAGGTTCACATAGCGTGGGTTGCGGACGAGGCGGGTGAGCAAGCAAGGGGACCTCCCCCGTGTTCTGAGGCAACCAAGAGAAAACACAAAAATAATTTAAAGTACTCACTGCACTTCAGACTTTTCGAGGTGGGACTAAAAAGTCCCACCCTCTTCTCGCGCACCCGCAGGGAGAACGCCTGCCCAATTGCTGCAGCTGCGGTCGGTGTGGGCTTCGATTGCTGGGTGCAAAAGGGTCATGGAGTATTTCCGCACACCTGGGACTCTAATTCCTGCAGCGACACAACCTGGAGCGAGCTTGCGAGCAAGCTTTGCTTGTGCTCCAATGGCGGCAAGGGGTTGAACCTGCAAAGCACTAATACGGCCTTGTGGCCCTGTCAAAACATGTAGGTAGCTTTTCCATGTCACGATGAAGGTGATGCAGTGGGTGGCGTGGGGCAGAATGGCCTAGGCGTGCATGCCTAGGTCGGACTATGACCGTGAAAGTGAATGTGCTCGAGGTGAGTGTAGGATGCGTGTGGTGGTCAGTGAAGCGGCGGATGATGATCAGTGGATGATGGGGAAGCTTCTATGGTAGGTGGCAAGGCGTGTGGGTGAGTGGAGAGATGGTTGGGCCTTCACCGGTGGTCTGCTGGAGATGAGGAAGACGGAGGTGGTTTGTGGTTGTCGAAGGGGGTTTTGTGAAATAAAGAGGGGGAAAGTGAAAGGTAGGGAGAGAGGAACTTAACGGAGGGTATTTGGATGAAGGGGTGAGGCAGAGGGCGAGTGGTGCGTGTTTGCTGTCGCCGGAGATGAAAGCCCTAAGATGAAGAGGCGGCGACGACGAGAGGGTTGAAGAAGCGCACGCAAGTATGGTGCGACGAGGAGCAAGGCGGACAAGACTCTGCCACTGGTATGGTGGCAAAGCAACGAGAAGAGGGAGGAGAGATCGTCGAAGCTTGCAGGCTTTTGGCCGGAGATGGGAGAGGAAGACTTTAGGGGTTTTCTGCAGCCAATTCAAGCTTAATCTGAGCGGCAGGGACAGGGGGCCCTTTTATAGCTACTGGTAGAGGTCCTTGTGCTAGGAAGGCAAGCTTCCAAGCGCAAGAATCCTCAGTAGAGTAGGAATGTGCGAAAGATACCCATGTCTCTCGAGCATTCGCACGAGAGATTGGGTGCGAATCAAGGTTGGAGATTGCGTTCAGATGATAGGGAATTCCTCAGAAAATCTCCCTTTCAAATCTGAGAGGGGATCTCTGAGGAATCAGGGAGAAATCCTCCTTGAATCCTCACCGGAGTAGGACTCCTCCACTGTAATGGTGGAGGGACCTAGTTGCAAAGAGTGGCGAGGAAGATAGGGGGGTCTACACAATGGTTTTCAAAAGTTAGGGGTCAAAATGTAATTGGGTGGACTGTTTTGCAAAATAGGTCAAGGTGCCCTCCCCTTAGGTCCAAATTTTGGTACAAACCTAATTTGGACCTAAGGAATCCAATTGTGAAGCCCTATTTTAAGTCAAAATAGGTTTCAAAGGCCAAATTGAAGGTTCTAAACCCTAGAGGATATTTTTACATGAATTTTAGAGGGTTTAGTTGATTTTTATCTAGACCAGAATCTTATTGTATTAAGTGGGTTTATTTTAGGATTACAGAATGTCATTTAATTCTTGGATTGCACATGAATCCATTTCTAATTGAACCATCCCACTTTTCATCTTGTTAAAACCAATTGACCCATGTTTAACTCCTGAGAAATCCCGTTGCTTTCTTGCAATGGTAAAATTACAATTTTACCCTTTGTTTCTTATTTTCTTTCAGAACAGCTATTCCTTGAATTAGGCCCTTCTCTAGGTTATGTAGGAGCTTTTTTTCTCTTTTCTAGGTCAAAATGAGCTAGTTAGGACTTATGATAGTGTTCCCATCAGCTATCAACACGGTCTATGTCAGATTCATTGTCCCCATCTCCGTACCTCGAAGGGTGCCTGGCTTTCGATGCTTCGAGATAGCACCGCCCATAGCGACCCCAAGAACTCCTGGCAATCGATACTTCGAGATAGTATCACCCATGGATTTCTTAAGCGAATTCAGGCCTGTGGCAATCGGCACTTCGAGATAGGGCCGCCCATGGTACCTGAACCGCACAATGCACTTATATGCCCCCAATAGGATGGATATCCTAAGAGACAAGCACCGAGAAGGTAACATGTTATCATCGCATCCTCAAGGTGAGTATATACTCTACCTCTCCTGCGGTAGAAACTCTTCCAATCAAATTATATTTTCAAGCTTCTCCTAAGTCAAAAGCAAGAGAACCAACTTTTCTTAAAAAAATGAATTAGGGTGATCACTTACTTACACAAGACCAATTGTGTGTGAAATGTGGATGCTAAGGTTACAAGGACCCGTAAACCAAAAGGTAGAACAAGACTCCAGGTACTACCCAGCCTTTAACTCAATCCCTAGCTTTCCTTCCTCAACCTCTTGAGGAATGGTCCGCAACTTAACTCCTACTTAAGTTTTTAAGTCCACAAAGGACCCTAAAGGTCTAAAGCTAGTAGCTCAACTTAGCTTCTAAACTTCGACACCTAGAATCAACTTAGTCTAACCTAAAGTTCTGGTCTGCTTAAGAATGCAGGGCCCAACCTAAGCTCAATAATACAAATATTTTTTTTTTGAATGCAATATGCATGAATGAATGAAAAATGTAGACAGGCTATAAACAGATGCCTCAGGTCCTCTCCCCCATGCCTGGTTCAAACAATGTCCTCATTGGAAACAAAATAGTTAAAGGAAGATATTACCTAAGGCGGAGAATGGCAGGAGCTAAGGCTCCTCAAGAGTGACCTCGTTAACTAGATGGTCATCCAAAGTAATGCATGGTTTTAATCGTTGACCATTGATGATAAAGGGAGTTGTTGAAGAGGAAGGGCTTTTAATCTCCATAGCTCCATGTGAAAACACTTCAGTGATTATGTAAGGCCCATCCCAATGAGATTTTAATTTCCTTGGAAAAAGCTTAAGTCTGGAATTGAAAAGCCAAACTTGTTGGTTGGGCTCAAAGGTCTTTCTAAGGATATACTTATCATGCAAGGCCTTAGTTCTCTCTTTATAAGCTTGAGAGGTGTCATAAGCATCATTCCTCAGTTCCTCAAGCTCACTTAATTCCAGAAGTCATGCCTTACCCGCCTTTTCTAAATCCATGTTAATACTTCGAATAGCCCAAAGTGTCATATATTCCAACTCAATGGGCAAATGGCATGCTTTCCCATACACAATCCGAAAGGGAGATGTACCCAAAGCGGTCTTATAGGCCGTTCGATACGCCCACAGAGCATCATTGAGCTTTTAGGACCAGTCTTTCCTATCAGGTCTAATGGTCTTTTCTAAAATGTTCTTTATCTCCCTATTTGACACTTCAACCTGGCCACTCATCTAAGGATGGTAAGGGGTAGCGACCTTGTGAGTCACTCCCAGACTCTTGAGTAGCCGATTGAAGTGGTGGTTTCGGAAATGAGGTCCCCCATCACTTATAATGGTCTTGGGGCAGCCAAAACGAGATATGATATTGGCCTTCACAAATTTCAAAATCACAAAGTGGTCATTTGTGTGCATAGGAATGGCCTCTATCCATTTAGAGACAAAATCAACTGCCACCAAGATATATTCATAACCATGGGACGAAGGGAAGGGGCCCATAAAGTCAATTCCCCACACATCAAAAATTTCAACAGATTGAATAGGGTGTTGCGGCATCTCATTCCTCTTCCTAATCGTTCCAGTCTGTTGACATCTAATTTAGGCCTTAACAAAATTATGAGAATCCTTAAATAACGAAGGCCACCAAAAATCAAACTAGAGAACCTGAAAAGCAGTTTTCTTAGCACTAAAGTGTCCTCCACAATGAAGTTCATGGTAAAAACTAAGCACACTTTATTGTTCCTCTTCAAGTACATATCGTCTCAATACTTGGTCTTGTCCAATTCTAAATAATTCAGGATCTTTCCAATGAAAGTATCTACCTTGGGAAATGAATCTCTTTCTTTTCTGCTCATCCCAAGAGCCAGGAGTTTCTCCAATGACCAAGTAATTTACGGTATTAGCATACCAAGGTGAAGTTGGTGTTACCGCCATAAGGGTTTCATCAGGAAATGTCTCGCGGATGTCTCCAGATAGAGAATCATTAAGTGGAAGGCTAGACAGGTGGTCCGCCACAACATTTTGTACTCCTTTTATTTCACGTATCTCCAAGTCAAATTCTTGAAGGAGTAGGATCCACCTAATCAGACGTGGCTTAGAATCTTTCTTAGCATTGAGATGTTTCACTGCCGCATGATCAGTGAAAATAACCACCTTAGACCCAAGATAAGACCTAAACTTCTCTAGAGTAAAGATTATAGCAAGTAATTCCTTTTTAGTGATGGTGTAGTTTTGCTGTGGTTTGGTTAAAGTCTTGCTGGCATAATGCAGCACATGAGGTCTTCCCTCAACCCTTTGTCCAAGGATTGCTCCCACTGCATAATCCAAAGCATCACACATCAGCTCAAATGGGAGTGTCCAATCAGGAGCTTGGAGAATAGGCATAGAGATCAAGGCCTCCTTCAAAGTTTAAAAGGCCTCAACACACTTTGAATCAAAATTGAAGGAAGATTCCTTCGCCAACAGGTCACAAAGTGGCTTAGAAATTTTACTAAATTTTTTAATAAAACACCCATAAAAGCCAGCATGGCCCAGAAAAGATCTAATCTGTTTGACATTCGTGGGCAATGGGAGTTTGAAAATAGAATCAATCTTGGCTTTATCTACTTCCAAGCCTTGCTTGGACACAACATGCCTAAGTACAATTTCTTTCTGTACCATGAAGTGGCTTTTCTCCCAGCTGAGGACTAAACCAGTCTCCTTACATCGCTTCAACACATTCTCCAGGTGCAGGAGACACTGGTCGAAAGATGAGCCATAAATGGAGAAGTCATCCATAAACACTTCAACACACTCTTCAATCATGTCTGAAAAATATGGACATCATACACCGCTGGAAGGTTGGAGGGGCATTACATAATCCAAATGGCATATGCCTGAATGCAAAGGTATCGTAAGGACTCATGAACGTGTCTTCTTCTAGTCATCAGGGAAGACTGTAACCTGGTTGTACCCAGAATATCCATCGAGAAAGCAATAGTACTTATTCCCCGCCAATTTCTTGAGAAGTTGATCAATAAAAGGCAAGGGAAAGTGATCCTTCTGGGTAGTGGTGTTCAGCTTGCGGTAATCAATACATACCCTCCATCCAGTTGAGGGTCTAGTCACAACTTGTTCACCTTGGTCATTAAATTCCACAGTAAAGCCTGTCTTCTTTGGCACCACATGAATAGGACTTACCCATTTACCATCTGCAATGGGATATATGATCCTAGCATCCAACCACCTCAAGATTTCCTTTTTAACCACCTCCCTCATATTAGGGTTCAGACGTCTCTGCATGTCCTTAAATGGCTTGATGGAATCATCAGTATAAATGTAGTGCATGCAGAGTGTAGAGTCTATACCCTTAATGTCAACAATGCTCCAAGCAATAGCTTCCTTGTGCCTAGACAAGCATTCAATCAGGGCTCCCTCCTGTGCTTCAGATAGCATAGCCGAAATGATAACAGGGAGCATATCATTAGCACCCAGGAAGACATACTTGAGAGTGTCAGGGAGGGGTTTCAACTCAAGGTCGGGGGCTTATATGGTTGAGGGTTTCGTAATAGATGTCCCCATCTCAGGTAGCAGATCTACCTTGAGCAGAGATGATGGGGAAAGAGACTCAACAGAAACACCAGCAACTCCTTAAGTTCTAGTATATCCCCTTTACATTCCTCCAAGAGATGGGAATACTCATTTAGCATGACATGCTGAAGGGGGTCATCACATAACAATGCAGGGGTTGTCTCTTCAATCAAGTCTGAAAGTTTCAACACTACTAGGAGGGCTGAGATCAGCGTGACGTAAAAAAGGCGGAAAAAATATAAAGCAATCTCACCAAAGAAAACCAATCACACAAAATACACAAATGATTTTAGGTGGAAACCCAAATCGGGTGAAAACCACCACCTAACCCTCTCGAGTTAGGATTTTCCGATCAACCTAGTTGATCAAATCCACTAACCGAATCACTTTAAAACGAGGGTGATTCAAGCTCAATACAACCACGCTACAAGTACGAGGGTAGAGTTCCTCAACCCCTTCTCTCCACGAGAAGGATTTTGTCCCACGAAGGAGACGGGAATTCGCAAAGCGAATACCCAACCAAAAAACAAAGATAAAATAAACAACAAGTCCTATAGAGCCAACAAAGAAATTATGAACCTAGCTTCTATAGGAATAAGGAAACTCCCCTTTGCAAGGAGTGCGTCGAGTTGGTGACGCGGTGCGTGTGCCACGCGACGGCGCAACTTCGCTCTCGTAAACAACGACGGGAGAGCGGGTGCGCGAAGCTTGATGCTCTCAAGAGAATGGAACTAGAGCTTGGAGAGCAAGGGCTTTTCTTGGACACAAAAGAGTGGAACTAAGTTGCTTAGGTGTGTCTCTTGTTTCTCTTAGTGTGTATCTTGTGTCTCTAAGTGTATATTTGTGTTGCAAAGGTTCCCCTCTATTTATAGAGGCCTTAGGAAGGCTTTGGAAGGCTTAGGAAGGGTTCTATAGCCGTTGGGTGCAAAGTCCAAGAGAATCAGGCCGAAATCAGGACAATGATTACATTTGACAGGGTGACCAGACGTCTAATTCTGGCATCAAACGTCTGGAAGGCCACTTTAAGACGTCTTATTTCAAGGTCAGATGTCTGATTCTATGCGGGTTTCCTTCTGACTTGAATCAGATCTAAACAGGGTTTTTGTTCAAGTTGATCAGACGACATACAGGACGTCTGGCACTATGCCCGGACGTCTGGAAACCAACTTTTCCTACGGAATGGATTTTCCAACCGTTGCAACGGCTAGAAAATCTCTGAGAAGAGATTTTGGGTCAGCCGAGGCAAAACGGTCAATTATCATACGTCTGGTCAGTCCTATGGACGTCTGATAAGGCTCTAACGGTCATATCCTTGAGTGCCCGCTAAGCTAGCCAACGGTCCACTATCTGGACGTCTGGCAAGTCCATCAGACGTCTCCTAAGACGTCTGGTATTAGGTATGGACGTCTGATTTCATCAGACAGAACTACGTATGTCCAGCCTAACAGATATCAGACGTCTGAAACAACAGTAAGACGTCTTAAAATACTTTATCAGACGTCTGATTTGGGAATTAGACATCTGGAAGTGCTATTTGAACCCTATATTGGTTTTCTAAGTATTCTACAGAAAACCTAAGTATCCTAGGGTTGTGCCGGTGTTCCTAGGACTACTGTTAGGGTACTTTGAGGCTCTTTAACATAATATTCTAAGGAAAATAAAAAGAGCAAGAAATAAAGACAAGAGATACAAGAAAGGATTAAAAAGAATCTATCCTATTCTTCTTGTCTTCTATCTTTAATCTGTCGCTCCACGCGAACCTCCTCTGTTCTTCATTAAGCTCCTCCAATCCGTCCTGGATGCGAGCTCGAGTTCCATCTAAACACGTCTTCATTTGCAATTGACCTGAAAACTAGGACTCAAATTGCAAATGTAAAATAACACGTGTTTTGTTATCATCAAAACAAATGATCGTGGTGCTCTAGCACCAACAATCTCCCTTTTTGATGATGACAAAATCATAAAAAATGATGCATAAAATCCTCTCCCTTTTTGACATTATCAAAAAGGTTTGATTGATTTTACATTTCCTATAACTCCCCCTTAAAACATGCTCTTCTATAAATTTATTTTAACAAAGGTGATATTCTCCCCCTTTTTGTAACAACAGGATAGCTATTATTTTTCTCCCCCTTACTAAAAGGAAATTTAGCTAACTTGCATCTCCCCCTTAAAAATTGACAATTAGCTCATCATTTTTTAACTCCCCATATCTAAATGCTTATGATAAAAAGATAGGGTAAAGGATTTTTACCTCACCTACCATGGCCAATAAAATGGCCCGAATGGTGGTGGTGGATGCCACATCGGATGGGACTCCCATCCGTAGCTTGGAGGCCCGGGCATCGGCGCCGGTCTCCAGTCAGGCGGTCGACGTGCGGCGGGTCTGTCGTTTGTTCGCCGTCTCGTCGGTCTTCTTGTTCTCCTCCTTGGTCTACTCCTTAGTTCTCTTAACTCGAGTTGACCAGCCTTGAGTTTGTAGGTCCAGTCCTTTGTATTGTAGTTATCCCTGAATCCTACAAAACAAGATTCCAAATTTTTTTTCGGTATCCAAGTAAGCTTGGATCCGGATTTGTTAGTGGGTCTCCTTGACGGAGATCCTATCTCAACCTTAGGGCTATAAAACTTGTCTACTTTGTTGATTAATTTGTTAAAATTTTCCCTAAGACATGCAATTTCTTTTTCTATAGTATTCAACTTAGTCTTTAAATCAGAGATTTCTATTTTTAGACTAACATTTTCCTCAATCAATTTATTATTTTCATTGATGAGATCTTGATTTTCTAATAATAGGTTATCAATTCTAGGACTAGCTTCTATGCCCTTAAGTTGTTTTTCTAACCTATCATTTTCATTTTTAAGAAAACTAAGGTTCTTTTTAATACTTTTGTTTTCTATTTTAAGTGATTTACTAATCTCAAATAGTTCATTAAAAGCTTCTTGTAAATCGAAATTTACCTCGTTGTCGCTGTCGTCGCTTCCGCTTTCGCTGTCGCTGTTGCTTCCTCTGGCCATGAAACCAAAGCAAGCGGTTTCTTCCTTTTCTTCTTCTTCTTCCTCCGAGCTGGAATCGTCCCAAGTGGCTTGGAATGCCTTCTTCTTAGATTTCTTTTCCTTTTCCTTTTTCTTCTCCTTTTTGAGAAGAGGGCACTCTGGTCGTAGGTGCCCTTTCTCGTTGCAGTGGTAGCAACGTCTCGGGCTTTCCTTCTTCTCCTTTTTCTCTTTCTTTAATTCCCTACAAAACTTGGAAAAATTTTTAAGTAAAATTCTAAAGTCTTCGTCGTCGGAACTTACCTCGCTATCCGACGCGGCTCTGAAGGCAAGAGTCTTCTTCAGTTTGGGCTCCGATGTATCCTGCTTCTTCTGCTTCAATTTTGTCTCGTAGGCCATTAGATTGCCTAGGAGATCTTCCATGTTGAGCTCCTCTACTTCGTTCGCCTCCTCGAAGGCGGTGACTTTCTGTTCCCACTCCGGTCCGAGGGAACGAAGAAGCTTCCCTTGAAGCTCCCCCTTGACGAAAGTTTTCCCTAAAGCTTTCAAGTTATTTACAATGAGAGTGAACCTAGTGTTCATCTCACTTAAAGACTCGTTAGGTTTCATAGAAAAAGCCTCAAATTCTTGTGAAAGTAAATTGAGTTTAGAAGTTTTTACCTTAGAGGTACCTTCGTGAGTTACCTCAAGTGTGTGCCAGATCTCGTATGCGGTGGTGCATTGCGAGATTCTGTTGAACTCCTCCGAGCTGAGCGCGTAATACAACGCGTTCATTATTTTCGCGTTGAGAGAGAGCTCCCGGATCTGCTGCTGCGAGTAGCCTCCCGCAGGTTTTTCTGGGATCTCAAATGGCGTCTCGCATCTGGCCCAGATCGTGAAGTCGGTGGCTTGAAGCCAGGTCTTCATCCGCAACTTCCAATAGGGGTAGTTTCTCCCGTCAAAGAATGGCGGACGGGTTGTGGACTGCCCCTCGGAAATCCTACTTGTGGAAGAGCTTCCCTCCATGATCTTCTTGCCGGGTGTTACTCCGATCTTGCAAGAACCTGCTCTGATACCAATTGAAAGTTTCAACACTACTAGGAGGGGTGAGATCAGCGTGACGTAAAAAAGGCGAAAAAAATATAAAGCAATCTCACCAAAGAAAACCAATCACACAAAATACACAAATGATTTTAGGTGGAAACCCAAACCGGGTGAAAACCACCACCTAACCCTCTCGAGTTAGGATTTTTCGATCAACCTAGTTGATCAAATCCACTAACCGAATCACTTTAAAACGAGGGTGATTCAACCTCAGTACAACCACGCTACAAGTACGAGGGTAGCGTTCCTCAACCCCTTCTCTCCACGAGAAGGATTTTGTCCCACGAAGGAGACGGGAATTCGCAAAGCGAATATCCAGCCAAAAAACAGAGATAAAATAAACAAGTCCTATAGAGCCAACAAAGAAATTATGAACCTAGCTTCTATAGGAATAAGGAAACTCCCCTTTGCAAGGAGTGCGTCGAGTTGGTGACGCGGTGCGTGTGCCACGCGACGGTGCAACTTCGCTCTCGTAAACAACGACGGGAGAGCGGGTGCGCGAAGCTTGATGATCTCAAGAGAATGGAACTAGAGCTTGGAGAGCAAGGGCTTCTCTTGGACACAAAAGAGTGGAACTAAGTTGCTTAGGTGTGTCTCTTGTTTCTCTTAGTGTGTATCTTGTGTCTCTAAGTGTATATTTGTGTTGCAAAGGTTCCCCTCTATTTATAGAGGCCTTAGGAAGGCTTTGGAAGGCTTAGGAAGGGTTCTATAGCCGTTGGGTGCAAAGCCCAAGAGAATCAGGCCGAAATCAGGACAATGATTACATTTGACAGGGTGACCAGACGTCTAATTCTGGCATCAGACGTCTGGAAGGCCACTTTAAGACGTCTTATTTCAAGGTCAGACGTCTGATTCTATGCGGGTTTCCTTCTGACTTGAATCAGATCTAAACAGGGTTTTTGTTCAAGTTGATCAGACGACATACAGGACGTCTGGCACTATGCCCGGACGTCTGGAAACCAACTTTTCCTACGGAATGGATTTTCCAACCGTTGCAACGGCTAGAAAATCTCTGAGAAGAGATTTTGGGTCAGCCGAGGCAAAACGGTCAATTATCAGACGTCTGGTCAGTCCTATGGACGTCTGATAAGGCTCTAACGGTCATATCCTTGAGTGCCCGTTAAGCTAGCCAACGGTCCACTATCTGGACGTCTGGCAAGTCCATCAGACATCTCCTAAGACGTCTGATTTCATCAGACAGAACTACGTATGTCCAGCCTAACAGATATCAGACGTCTGAAACAATAGTAAGACGTCTTAAAATACTTTATCAGACATCTGATTTGGGAATTAGACGTCTGGAAGTGCTGTTTGAACCCTATATTGGTTTTCTAAGTATTCTACAGAAAACCTAAGTATCCTAGGGTTGTGCCGGTGTTCCTAGGACTACTGTTAGGGTACTTTGAGGCTCTTTAACATAATATTCTAAGGAAAATAAAAAGAGCAAGAAATAAAGACAAGAGATACAAGAAAGGATTAAAAAGAATCTATCATACTCTTCTTGTCTTCTATCTTCAATCTGTCGCTCCACGCGAACCTCCTCTGTTCTTCATTAAGCTCCTCCAATCCGTCCTGGATGCGAGCTCGAGTTCCGTCTAAACACGTCTTCATTTGCAATTGACCTGAAAACTAGGACTCAAATTGCAAATGTTAAATAACACGTGTTTTGTTATCATCAAAACAAATGATCGTGGTGCTCTAGCACCAACAAAGTCATCTATCACCTCAACTTGAGAACAATCCTCAAGCCCAGCTTGTTTATAAGCATCAAACACATTAAGACGGATTTTCCTGTTCCCAAAGCCATGTTCAATGCCCCAATATTGCAATTGATTGAAGCATGCGAAGTTGAAAGGAAGGGGCAGCCCAAAATGATGGAAGGCTTGGTTGGCATGTTGGTAGGGTCAGTGTCCAAAACTAAGAAGTCAACGGGGAAAAAGAAATCCTCCACTCTCACGAGGACATCTTCAAAAATTCTCTGCGGTATCTTAAGTGATCGATCAACAACTCGGAGGATTACCGGGCTAGGCTTCAAATTGCCTCCCCAAAGTTATTCATACACGTAGCTTGGAAGGATGTTCACCCCTGCACCCAGATCAAGTAGAGCCTCATCAATCTGTAAGTCACCAATAAGCACTGAGATGTACAGGGCTCCTGGGCCCTTAAGTTTCAGAGGTGTGCCATGTTGAACAATTGAGCTAACAGAATCAGGCAGAACAACTTTTGATTGGACCTATTTCCTAGATTGCCGCTTTTTCGTGCACAGGTCCTTTCAGAGACGGGCATAAAACGGAACCTGCCTGATAGCTTCAAGCAAAGGCAGGTTAATCTGCACTTACTTGAAAGTTTCCATGATCTCATCTGTTTTATCTTTGGCTCCAGATGAGCTAGCAGAAGTCTGCCTAGAGGTGGATAAGTGCTCTAGAAAGGGCACTCTAGATCTCTAGGTGGAAGGGTTGTCATGTTGAGTAAGGGGTGGAACGGGGGCAACTTCTTCCGGTGAGGTGATTTCAAGCGAAGGAGATTTAGGCAAGTCTTCTCTGGTAGGGGTGAAAGTCGAGGTGGATGGTTTTTCAATGGGTGAGACTACAAGAGTATCGAGTTTGGAAATTTCTTTCTCACTCCTTAAAATAGTCATCGCCTGAGCATGCTCCCTAAAGACAATCCCTTTTCCTTTAGGATTCTCCTCAACAGCATTAGGAAGCTTCCCAGTTTCCCTCTGTCTAACGACCTCAATAAGGTGTCCTATCTGTGATTTCATTTCATGTATAGCCTTGTCATGAGATTGGATGATGGCACTTTGACTTTCTTGCATAGTTCTCAACATTGCCTTCAATTCATCCATCTCAGAGGTCTTAGGTTGGTCAAAGGTTTGAGGTTGGTTCATTTATTGATTTTGAAAGGGTTGTGGTTTATAATTCCTTGAATTTGAAACATTCCCTTGTCTCCAGGAAAAGTTTGGGTGATTCCTCCATCCCTCATTATAAGTGTTGGAAAAAGGGTCATTACGAGGTCTAGGACGGAACCCTTGAGTGGCATTTAGATCCACCTGTACAAGCTTCGGGAATTGGGAGGCCAAGTGGCAATCCATAGTGGCATGTGTATTGCCTTGGCAAATAGAGCATTCAAAAGCTTGGGATGTGGAAGTGTTAGATACGAATTGGCCTGGGCTCGACATAAGCCTTTCCATGTTTTGATTCAACAATTGAATCTGATAGGCTAAATTCTGGGTGTCCCTTGCCTCATTCGCCTCCAACTTTCTATGCATGAGAGTGGGTTTTCTATCCATGTAGGCAGAATTCAAGTGAATAGAATTCTCACTCAAATTATCAAAAAGGTTCCAAGCTTCATCCTCAGTCTTAGATAGAAAGGTCCCTACACAGGCACCATCCACAGTCTGCCTGTGTGAATCATTAAGTCTGGTGTAGAACCTTTCAACTAATTGCCACTTAGGGACCTAGTGATGTGGGAAAAGTTTCAACAGGTCATTAAAGCGCTCCCACGCATCATGGAAAGCTTTCCCATCCTTTTGAACAAAACTCATAATTTTCCTCCTAAAGTGATTTGTTTTGCTCATTGGGAAGTACTTCAAAAACTCCTTCTTCAGGACATCCCAAGTGTTAATATCATCAAGGGTATGATACCAATACTTGTCTTTGTCCTTGAGGGAGAAAGGAAAGAGGGTTCGCATTTGAGTGTCATCAGTAATGCCCTGCAGCTTCACCATGGAACAGACCTTGGTGAATTCCTCTATATACCTGTAAGGGTCTTCCCTAGCAGTGCCATAAAAGGAGGGTAGCAAGGATATGGTATTGCTTTTGATCTCATAAGAATTGTCCCCTCCAGGTCTACGTAGTGCAGGGCCAGCTTGATTGGTTGGAATGAAATATTCCTTAAGGCTCCTTTGACCAGCCATTTCTTCCCTTAGGAGGTTCCTTCTTAAGATTCTTTCAGGTTCAAGATCAAACACAAGTTGTCTCCTAAGAGATTGCCTAACAAGCATGCACTACAAACACAATTCAAAAAGACTTATTCGATCTTTACAAATTTAGGCTTTTGACTTTAGTTCAAATTGTAGGTGACAAAGAAAGCTGCCCAGTCAATTATGCACCTATTGTCGACCTTTGAAATGCCTAAAAAGACCTAGTTGGAGCTTAGGTGTTCTTCCCTAAATCTTAAATGATAGAGCAACTCCAAAGACGGAAGATCGAGGGATGCAAGTAGGCCTAAGCCTTCCTTTGAAGCTGTGCTTTCGCGATGCTTCTTAACTACCCCCAAAAATCTATGATAGGGTATCCCCCTTTTTGGATTTACAAAACCTTTGATCTTAAGTTCTGAACACTTCAGAATCCAACAGTAGGAGGGCTCTTGACCTAGTAGTTCCAAGACCTAGGAGTGTCTAAATGCGTGCCATGGTGCAAGAGATATAAGTGTGCATACACCGTAAAATTTTGAGTTTTGAATTTCTAACTGCAGCATAATGTCTCAATTCAAGTCCTTGGCTTTTAGTGTTCCTCCTTAACTTAAAGTCCTTTTTCAAGAAAATATGTGACCACTTGTTAGATCTTTTCAATTCAATTGGTGCTCTTGCAATTAAATCCAAAATGCACATGCATGAATAATATAGAATGCAAAGAAACAGGACGTACCTTTCCTCCCGCAATCAGCAGTGCAAGATGCACGCAAATGCAAACAAAATAAATCTAGAGACTTCTCATTCACACCTAAATGGTCATCCTAAGGTAGGCAGCTTCTAGTAGGCAGCTCATTTGTTCTTTTTTTTTGTTTAGCTACTTATGCACAAGCTAAGAAAATGATAAACAACCACAAAATAAAATAAAAACTTAGATCTAAAGAAAAGGGAACAGACTCCCGAAAATTACTATCCAACACGGGCCTAAAACAAAATCGGGAAACAGACCTCTAAATATGTACCACAAAATAAGGGTCTCAAACCAAATGTGCAAGAAAAATTAAGTCTAAAGTCTTAATCCTACTCTAATAAAAATAGCGACTAAATGTGCGGAGACGATCGTCACATCCTCATCCTTCCCCTCCTGGCAATTTGGTTCCTTGCAAGGTGGCTCAAACAATTTCTCCTCTGGCGATGTCAAGGGTCGCCTCTCACGATGCCTGGTGTGATGGAGAGTCGTAGAATGTGTGTTGCAGATCGTTGCACTCGCACCAGAATAAAAAAAATCCATAGTTAAATATGATTCAAAATTTAAATCAATGTAAACGAATGAATGAATGAATGTAACTTAATTAAGCCTGTGCCTCCCCAGCAACGATGCCATTTGATAAGATGATTTTCCCTTCCGAATAATATGATCAAGATGATTTGTCGTTTTAGTATCAAAGTGGTGGAAATCGCCTAACAAAACAATTAAAATAAAAATTAAACCACTCACAGGAGACCAAATCCTATCCACTGGGAAGCAATTGCCTAATTAAAACTCGCTAAAGTCTTTCACAAAAGTTCACAATTGAAATCGCAGAAAATTAATATCCAAACCACTCTTAAATGAGGCTTATAATGTTCACATATGCTGACAAAGTGATTAAAGCAAAGAGGAGGTCTCACTTAATAAAATGGCCAACATATAAAAACAATAACATAAATCCAAGTTTCCCACAATGGCACGACAATGTAAAATTTAATTGAATGAGAAACAGGGGAAACGTTTCTCTTGACCTTGTGTGTGGAGGAAGGAATGACAAGAAGCGAGAATGAAACCGGAGGTTGAGTGGACCGAGTCGCTTCCAATGGTGGCAGCGTTGCTGCTCGCGATGAACGGAGTCGATGGCAGGGCGGCAACGATGGTTGGTTGCTGCTACCGTGAAGCAGCTACACGCTCGACTGGAGGCGAGGAGGAGCGTAGGGGGATGCACGCGCGCGGGCGGAGCGGGTGGAGGGCATGCAGGTTGAGCTACTGGAGGGCGCTTGGGTGGAGGTGCGGACGCATGCAGAGGAGCACTTGGTGCGTGCTGTAGGCAGAGGTGCGGGAAGGGAGGCGCAAGCGGAGGTGTAGCGCGCTCTGCATGCGGACAAGTTGCTATGAGGGGTAGGCACGTAGGAATGGCACTGCTGTAGGAGGTGCCTGCATGCGGCGGTGCTGGAGGGTGGTGCCTGCGCTTGGTGCGTGCCGCAAGAGGTGCTTGCGCATGGAGAGGGACGTGCGCGGGGATGGTGCTGGTGGTTTAGGAGTTGATGAAGAAGAAGCACGATGATGCAGGGACTCTGATTGGCGGTGTAGTTGTTACGACCCGGTTCCCGAATCCCTACAGGACCCGAGATCGGCTCGACTTGCTAATCCCAAGACCCAGTCGTCCAACAAGAAATAACCAAAAACAGGAAAATAAACCACATTCACTATGCTAAGTAACTAACAGTAAAAGAGTACAAGCAATAAAGGAAGTAAAAGCTGGTAACAATATATATCACCACCACAACAGTAAAGTAGAACAAAGTACAGAAACATAAACGGTAACAACAGTCTAACTCACTAGCAAAAAAGAAGTACAACAACAATAGGGACTACTGCTGGACTCGACTGGGCCCAGCACCCTCTCAGCCGGTGACTCAAGCTGCTCGACTCCTGGACCTGAAAAGGGTTATGAGTAAATGGAGTCAGCGAACGCTGAGTAGAGTGGTAACCAACCAGGTAAATTTACCTTTTCCAATTATTTTATTTTACAAGTCATTTCCCTTCACCCATTGGTTTACTTTCAGATCTCTTTCTTGATCTCGAATGTTCCTCGTGGGAACGATCCTGATTGCAGTCTTTTTCGAAGAGTAGAAGGCACACGTGGTGCTCTCCTGACCGGGAGGGTCCCCCGTGGTGATCCAACACCCAGTCAACCACCCCGAGGTCACGGATAGACGTAGCGGTGACTACGGCATGCGTGATAAGCTCACGGGTAGCTAACCCGCACTGACACGCGGTCAGTCGTTTTTGCTAGCGAGTACACCAAAGTACAGCACAGAACAGTATAGGGCCTAGCCCTCTCAGTAATAGGGGTCTAGCACCTCAGAACCAAACAGGGGTCTCACCTCTCCATAGTCTGTGCACCCTCATCTGACTACCCCGATTTTCCTAGTGAGCCTAACAAGTCAGTGTAGGGTGGCTAGTTGAACCCTGGGCCCCGTGGGGTGCCTAGCTCTCTCCTTACACTAATAGCTCTCCCCGGTACAGTGTATGTGAGGGCCAACAGAAGTCAGTGTAGAGTGGTCAATCCTAACCCCGGGTCCCAACCCAAGGGCGGCTAGCTTCGCTCTACACTAAACAGGGGACAGTCGCTCTCCTTGGTACCACATGCTCAAGGGCCAACACACTTCCCACTCACATTTTCAGATCCATTCCATTTATCCATGGGAGCTCTACTCCTAATTTCCCATAGGGTTCATGCTCGTATTCACCATGTTGTTTCATACCAGGTTTCATCATTTACCTTTCCATTCTCATATTATACACATACAGCTTGTATTTCCACAATTTAACATATACAAGTAATGTCACAAGTAACTATTTAATTAGCACAGGCATTTCATATTTCACAGGCAGCTCGTATTTATTAACAGGCAGTTGTTTACACTTCTATTCATTCATTTATGACTGCAATTTCAAACACACATACAAACAGTGCAAATACTTCTCATCCTAGGATTCATGCCACATCCTAGGTTTCTAGTTATCCAATCTCACATATGCATTCATGTTTTATAATTAAAACAAGGGAAACCACTCTACCAAATAATCTGGGAGTACTGGGGGCTTGAACGGCAGGCTCACGTGCCTCTGCAGGCCCCAAACACGCAACAGATCGAAGTCTTATACCAAGGGACATACCACAACGGAATGTTCAGAATAGTATATAAGGCTTTCTAACATGTAGAGGAACTCACAAGAAAACCACGGTTATCTTGTTTGCGTAAAATGAACCTCAAACAAATCCTAAATGGGTCAAAAACAGAACTGCAGACCTAAATCAAACATCTGGCACAAGGTCTAGGCATCTTAAAAGTCACCAGGGTCTCACCTCAGGTTCCTGCGTCGACTTTAGACATCCAGAACCCCCACTTGACCGATTGGACCCAGCTCAAGACATCCGACCTCTCCCCCAGTCATTTTGGGAGTGCTTCCGGTCGTCTGGTAAGTTGTCCAGATGTCCGAAATGCGTGGGAGGGTGTGCCCCACGCCTTCCCGAAGCTATCCCTACACGCGACAAACCAAATCGCCCACTTTTAGCCATACAAATTGGCGCTACAGTGCGGCCTGCATGGCCGTAACCGCAAGAGGAATGTACCTTTGCGAAACTCTGCTTTCAGACGTCCGGTGTCGTCACCAGACATCCAACCCATTGTCTGGACGACACGCCAGACGTCTGATTCTGGGAAAAATCCAGAACCAGACCGACCTCCCGCTCCCCTCACCGTGAGCAGCCGTGGCCTCTCCTCGTCAACAGCTATGACTACAGCAGGGTGTCGGGGACGTCTCCCCCGACACACTCCTCTCGCACGTGCTGCTCCGGCTGTGCGTCCTCCGATGAGCTCCCACGAACTCGTGAGCTCAGGCTCCTCCTCTATTCACACCGCCTCTCCTCCTCGCTCCTTGCTCTCATGCCTTCTCTCTCGCTCATCCCTCTCGCTGCAATGGAGAGGAAGGAAGGAAGGTGGTGGTGGAGAAGAGAGGAAGGGGGAGAGGGGTTATATAGAGGGAGTGGCTAGGGTTCTGGGGAGAAGAAAAGAAGAGAGAGAAAAGGGAGGAAGGCTGTCTACGCACAGCCAGCGCGCAGACGTGACGCTGCGTACAAAATTTTCAATTTCCAGACGTCTGGGAAGGGATCCAGACATCTGACTGACAGTCCAGACGTCTTGAAAGGCTCAGAACAAAATGGATCTTTACATCATAACAAACTTAAAGGAAGTTTCATCCCCGAAGCTTGAGCTAGCTAGAGTGTGGAAAAGGAAATATACACGCATAACAAACTTAAAGAGGACCGAAGCTGGTCTGAAAAGTTGTACCCTCAAAAAGCTTCGGGTACGGCTCTTGCATCGTCGCCTCAGGCTCCCAAGTAGCCTCCTCGTACCGCTGGCTCCTCACAAGACCTTCACCAGGGGTACCAGCTTCCGTCTGAAACTCTGGACGGTTCTGTTTAGTATTTGCACATGTCACTTGGGGTAGGTCAGGTCGTCACCCACCTCGACACTCTCGTGGCTCAGAATATGACTGGGATCGACGACATACTTCCTGAGGTTAGACACGTGGAACACGTCGTGCACACCAGAAAGCTGGGAGGAAGGGCAAGCCGGTAAGCAACGGGTCCTACCCACTCTAGGACCTCAAAGAGCCCTACAAACCACGGCACAAGCTTCCCTTTCATCCCAAAATGCTGCAGGCCCTTCATGGGCGAAATGCAAAGAAAGATGTGATTCCCAACCTCGAATTGCACCTCTCTGCGCTTTCGATCGGCATAACTCTTCTATCTGCTCCTGACAGTGCGAAGTCGTCTGTGAATCTACTCTATCACCTCCTGACTCTACCGGATCAGCCTAGGGCCAACCTCCCACTTGGTCCCCACCTCAACCCAACTCAAGGGTGCAGTACACCTCTGTCCGCACAGAGCCTCGTAGGGTGCCATGTCGATACTCGAGTGATAGCTGTTATTATATGCAAACTTTGCCAGGGGTAAGTGCTCCTCCCAAGAGCTCCTGCAGTCTAGTACACAGGTGCATAAAAGCCCCTGTAGGCCCCTGATGCTTGGCCTTCACCTACTGGCACCCCAAACACTACTGCACGAACTCGCCTACATCCCGCTTCATCCCTCTCCACCCAAAGTCACGTCTCAAATCATGATACATCTTTGTGTTCCCGGGATGTATGGTGAACCTGGACCCGTGCACCTCAGTCAGCAGCTTTCTCAACAACTCCTCGTCCCTGGGAATGCACAAACGTCCCCTCATGCGTAGCACCTCATTTGTGAAAGAGAAGTCTCCTAGGTCCCCTGACGGCACTCTATCTTGTAACGACTGCAGGTACGTGGTGGTGATTATTTTAGGATTGTCACCGAGTTTGATTAGATTTTATTACTCAAAATTAAAATGTTCCGAGGTCGAACTCAGGGAGTAAGCTTGATTTTAGAAGTATAGAAAATCACAATTTACAATAATACACTATTTTACAAAAAATAAAACTAGAGAGAGGAAATAAAATCTTCTCCTTTCTTTCTTCTCTCTTTCTTCTTTGTTCTTTCTCTTCTTCTTTCTGTCTTCAGACGTCTGATTCTGGGAATCAAATGCCTTAAGTAGCCACTTGCTACAGTGCACGTGTTCTCCTTCTTCTTCTTCCTTTCTCTTTAGCTACTACTGCTACTTCTTCTCCTTTGCTTCTTCTTTTTCTCTTTCTCTTCTTTCTCTTCTTGCTTGGCCTTCCACTTTGCAGTAGCTTCTTTTCTTCTTTTCCCTTTGGTTCTGTCTCTGCCTTCTTCTTCTTCTCTTGAGCTGTGTCTCCTTCTTCTTCAGTTTGCTTCTCCTCTTAATCTCCTTTTGCTTTAGCTCCTTGCTGCGGCTCAGTCCTCGGCCGCTTCTTCCTCTTCTCTTCTTCTGCTGCTCTTCTTTTCTTCTGTGTCCTCTTCTTTCTTCTTCTTCCTCTTCCCTGCACAGGTACCCAGTTAAGAAAAACCTACCCCTACCCTTCCCGCATCTCTCTCTCTCTCCATTTCTCTCTTTGGTTCGCTCTCCAAGAGCCTGCTCGGGAATTCGGGTAGGTTATACACGCCCGGGACCAGACCCACCGGCGTGCGGTGGTGGGCGAGGTGTGCTAGGCTTAGGTAAACAGGTTGGGCCAGGTCCGCGAGGGGTGGTAATGGATGAGGCCTGGTGAGCAGGTGAGAGGGACCTCACCCCGTGTGACTGAGGCGATAAGCCTCAGTCACTTTTTCAATTTATGTAGGTGCACGGCTTCAACAGCTTCCGATGTGGGACTATCCGCGCCCCTCCTTTCTCGCGTGCCCGTAGCAGGGAGTGCCCTTCCAATTGCAGCAAGATGCAAGGCTCACATCTTCAATTGAGGACCTGGGACTGTGCGCAAGGCTCTTCCACGTAACCTGGGACAAGGGTACCTGGAGCGAGCCTGCGAGCAAGCTTGAAGCTTGCTCGTTAATGGCAGACGAGGTGTACACCTGAAATCAGTAAAACAGCCTCTCGGCTAGATCAGGACGTTCAGGGAGTATCGTCGAAGCATGACGAACATGATGGGAGTGGTGGCGTGTCGTGACAGTGGCCATGAGTGCGTGGCTAGGTCAAACTATGTGCTTGCAATTGGGTGTGTTCGAGGGAAGGTTTCAGTGGGTGGCGCGGTGAGTGAAAGGGCGAGAGGTGATCGGTGGGAGGTGGTGAAGCTCAGGGACCGGTTGGCGAGGGGTGGAACTGTCTATGGTGGTGAAATGGCCTCACCAGAGTTGGTGGTCAGAGGTGATGGTGGACAGTGGATTCGAGGAGTCGAAAGATCAAATTGACATAGGGGAAATAAAGAGAAGGGTAAGAGGAACTTAACGAGGAGTCCAGAGTGAAAGGGGGTGCAGAGGTGGCGAGCGGCCGGTGCTGCCGTTGTCGGAGACGAAGGTGCCAAGGGGAGAGAACGACGATCAGGAAGAAGGGTTGGGGTGTAGCGCGGCGAAAGACGGCGGAGGTAGCTCTAACACTAGTACTGTGGTAGAGTGACGAGAGAGGAGAGGGAGAGTCACCGGAAGCTCTGGCAATTGGCTGGAGTTGGTGGGAGATGAATAGGAGGAGGGATCTCAGGCCAAACGAAGCTTGAAGGATGCGACTGAGGGTGCCACTCCTTAAATAGGCAAGGGCTGGACAGGAGGTGCGCAAAAATGGTGGGAAAAACCTCTTCGGAGTTGTGGTAGACAGAGACCCATACCTCTCATGCATTCGCACGAGAGGTATGGCGATCGACAGGGCATCAGAGCCGGTCCATGCGGTAGGGGGCATCATAGAGAGTCTCCCTTTCAAATCTGGGGCCGGCTCTCCATGCATGCGCGGTGCCATCCTCCACGCAAAGTAGCCGGAGGTATGGCCTGCGCAGCGGGTGGCAAAAGGACCTGATTGAAGAAAATGACGAGAAATCTAGGGGGCATTTGTAAGAGTTTCAAAAAGTTGAGGGTCTGAAAGTAATTTTGAGGACTAAATTGCAAAGTGGGTCAAGACGACCTTTCCTTCGGTCCAAATTTTGGTATCAACCTAATGTGGACCTAAGGAATCCAATTGTGAAGTTGGATTTTAGGTTTAACCACGTTTGACCAGACATTTTGCATAAAAACACAGATTATGTCAAAAATTGGGTATGGTCCTTAATCTAGGTCAAAACAGGTTTCAACGACGAAATTGAAGGTTCTAAACCCTAGAGGATATTTTTCCATGAATTTTAGAGGATTTAGTTAATTTTTATCTTACCTGGAACCTTATAATTAGAGTGGGTTTGTTTTAGGGTTATAGAATGTCATTTAATTCCCAGATTTTGTCATAACCCTTTTCTGGCCAAACCATCCCACTTTTTCCTTTATTAGGTTCACTTGACCTATGTCTAGATCCTTATAAATCCCATTCATGCACTTCAATGGTAAAATTATAGTTTTACCCCTTGTATAATATTTTATTCTCTGATTAACAATTCCTTGAATTAGGCCTTCCATAAGGTTATGTAGGAGATTTTGTTTACTTTATCAAGTTAAAATGTGCCAGTTAGGGTTCATG
This sequence comes from Thalassia testudinum, assembly GCA_037157565.1. Taxonomy (NCBI): domain Eukaryota; kingdom Viridiplantae; phylum Streptophyta; class Magnoliopsida; order Alismatales; family Hydrocharitaceae; genus Thalassia; species Thalassia testudinum. The sequence goes on along the minus strand of JAZHRO010000047.1, from coordinate 27,498,513 downwards.
ATGAGGTTTTCATTAGTACGGATCTGTCATCTATCCTGTGATGATGCGGTCTATCAGCTCCAATCTCGTCTACCATGTCACCGTCACCGCCCCACAATGCCCCTGTAACTCTAGGGGTTGCCAACTGTCCAACTCCTCCATGAGTCTCCAACTCCGCACTTGTAAACTGGCCAAGTGGGTGGGCACCTTCTGGCTCAATGCGTCATCCACCACGTTGGCCATCCCCGGATGGTAGGAGATGCTGCAATCAATCCTTCAAGAGCTCTAACCAATGTCTCTATCTCATGTTAAGCTCCTTCTGATCAAACAAGTACTTGAGGTTCTTATGATCCGTGAAAATCTCAAAGGTCTCACCGTAAAGGTAGTGCCTCTATGTCTTCAATGCGAAGACAACAACTGCTAACCCTAAGTCATGGGTCTAGCTATGCTCATGGGGCTTCAGTTGCCGTGAAGCGTAAGCGACAATGTGACCCCACTCATTAGCACACCCCCTAACCCCTACAACGAAGAGTCCATGTAGACCACAAAACTGCCACTGCTATCTGGGACAGTAGGCATAGGAGCCGAAGTCAGCCTCTCCTTCAACTCCTGAAAACACGTCTCATAAGCGTCTGTCCAAGCAAAGGGCACGTCCTTCCGGGTCAACTGAGTCATAGGACATGCAATCTGCGAGAAACCCCTGATAAATCGTCGGTAGTAATCTGCCAGGCCTAAGAAATTGCATATCTCTGTCATTGTACGTGACCTTTCCCACCTGAGTACAGCCTCAACCTTGGCTGGATCCATAGCCAAGCCATCCCCTAAAATCACATGGCCCAAGAAAGTCACCTGACTCAACCAAAACTCACAGTTACTGTATTTGGCATACAGCCTGCGCCATCTCAAAGTGTCTAGAACCATCAGCAAGTGTTGTCCGTGCTGTGCCTAATCCTATGAGTAAACGAACACGTCATTAATAAATACCACCACAAACTGATCGAGATATAGTCTGAACACCCGGTTCATCAAATCTATGAAGGCAGAAGGGGCGTTGGTCAGCCCAAACGGCATGACCAAAAACTCGTAGTGTCCATACCGGGTGCGGAAAGCTATCTTGGAGACGTCGGTCTCCCTGATCCTCAACTGGTGGTAGCCTGATCTCAGATCTATCTTGGAGAATATCGTGGCACCTCATAACTGGTCAAACAGATCATCAATCCTCAGTAGCGAATACCTGTTCTTGATGTGACCCTATTCAGCCGTCTGTAGTCAACACATAGGTGCAGGGTACCATCCTTCTTCTTCACAAATAACATAGGAGCTCCCCACGAGGACGCATTGGGCCTCACAAAGCCCCTCTCCAACAGGTTCTGCAGCTGTGACTTGAGCTCTCGCAGCTCAAGTGGTGCCATCTGGTACAGTGCCGTAGAAATGGGGCTAGTCCTCGGTACTAGTGAAATCTCAAACTCGATCTCATGCTCAGGAGGTAGTCCTGGCAGCTCCTCTGGAAACACATTGGGGTACTCTCTGACCACCGGGATGCTCTGTAAGTCTGCCATGGGGCTAGGCTACGCCACCACACAGGCTAAAAAGCCCTCACACCACTGGCCCAAAAGTCTCGTTGCCCGAAGCGCAGAAATGCACTAGAAACCTCTGTCCACTGGCTATCTGTGAATCTCAAAGGAAGTCATCTTCGGTATGGAGAAGGCGATCTTCCTCCCAAAACAATCCACCAAGGCGTGATAAGCAGACAGCCAATCCATCCCTAGAATCATGCCAAAATCCTCCATCGATATCACGATCAGGTCAGCGAGGAGGCTGTTTCCCCCAATACTGACCTCACAGTCTGTGTAGATCTCCTCAGCTACAAACAGCTGACCACCCGGACCTCTGATCACAAACGAATCCTCTAACAACTTGCAGTCCTGTCCCAAACTGACAGCAAAACTCACAGCGACAAAAGAGTGTGTGGCGCCGGAATCAAAAAGTATGTAAACTAATCTGCCGGAAACTGTAACCATACCTGCCACCACTGAACCTGATGCCCTGGCATCTCTGTGTGTTAGGGCGTTGATGCGCCCCTCAGCTCTCGGTGCAGAAGCAGCCACACTCTGCGTCAAATGAGTAGCCGCTGGCTGGTACCCTCCCTGTGACTGTTGTCCTCCCCCACGCGCCTGGAAACCACGACCACCTACTCGGCCTCCAACGCTCGGTGCAGGGAGCATCTGCTACACTCCAGCCCTAGACGGGCAGTCCCACCTGATGTGGCCCAGCTGGCCACACTGGTAGTAGAGGGGGACACGACTCCCTCCCTCGGTAGGTCCCTACCGATGGTTGAGTGATGAGAACCTATCATGAACCCTAACTAGCACAATCTAATCCAAATATGTGTGAAAAAGCTCCTACAAAACCCAAAGAGAGGCTTAACTCAGAGAATTTTGAGTTAAAGAATAAAATAAATAATCAGGGGTAAAACTGTAATTTCACCAATGCAGTATGCAAACAGGGTAATTAAGGGTCCAAACACAGGTCAAACAAGCTTAACAATGAGGGAAGTGGGATGATCTGATCTGAAAAGGGTTATAGCAACTTCTAGGAATTAAATAACATTCTGTAACCCTAAAACAAATCTACTTTAATTCACGAGGTTAGAGGCAGGATAAAAATCAACTAAACCCTCTAAAATTCATAGAAAAATATCCCCTAGGGCTTAGAACCTTCAATTTGGCCTTTGAAACCTATTTTGACCTAAGATGAGAACCATGCCCAATTAATGACTTAATTTGGGTTGTTGCGCAAATTGACCAGTCAAACATGGCCCAACCTAAATCAAAATTCACCATCTTGACCAACTTAAAATCCTTAGGTGCAAATTAGTATAGTCTTGGGCCTAAGAAAAGACCATCTTGACCAACTTTACAAATTGGTCCTCTTAATTTACTTTTTGACCCTTATCTTTTGAAACCCTTGCATTTAGGCCCCCAACTTCTCATGATTCTTTGCAGAACGGTCCTCCCTACCACTTCTACGCAACGCCATGCCTCCGGCGACCTTGCGCAGAGGATGGCACCGCGTAGGGCAGGGCGGCCGTCCTCTAGAACAAACGGGGGGTTCCCTGCGACGTCCTCTATCGCAGGGACCCTCCCCTGCCCTCTACCATCAACCATGCCTCTCGTGAGAACGCACGAAAGGCAAGGGTATCCTCTCCGGCCACTCTCCGGCGATGCTGGCACGTCGCCACCTCGGTCCCCTCTCCGCGCCAAGGCCTTTATAAGGAGCGGCAAGGTCTGCCGACTCCTTCAAGCTTCCTCTGGCGGAGAAATACCTCACACTTCATCTCTTCCTCCTCCGATCAGAGCGCCCGAAGCTTCTGGCGATCTTCTCCTCCTCCTCCTCGTCGCTCTGCTACCCTACCTGCAGCAGAGTTTACTCTGCCCTGTTGTCCGTGCTAGGCAGTACCAGCTGACGCCCTCAGACTGTCTCCTCGTCGCCGATACCCTCCTCCTGGGCATCTTCGCCCTCAGCTCTGGCAGGCACGAGCCGGGCGCTGCTCTCTCCCCCTTCGTCGAGTAAATAGGTAAAAAGTTTCCTCTCTCTCTCCCTTGTATTTTTCCCCTTCTAATTTGCCATTTCAACCACCCGACCGCCACTGTCAAACTCCATCTTCCCCATCTCTGGTCGCCTTCTCCGGTGAGGCCATCCCACTTCCACAGACCTCCTCACCCCTCGCCGACTACCCCAGAAGCTCCCCCTCACTCCACTCAACCGTTACCCCCTCTCCATTCACTGCCAATCATAGCCCGACCACCCCCCGAACAGACCCATTTTCGTGCCCACATTCTGACCTAGGTCTACCCCCACAGGCGCTCTCGCGCCTCGTCGACCACCGCACTGCCTTCGCCGCACTCCGGCGAAGCTTCCCACGTTTTCTGATGTGGCCGAGAGACTGTCATTGTGCTTTCAGGTCAGAGCCCCCTCGCCGCCATTGTTAAGCTGCTGCAGCTCCTTCGCTCGCAACTCCAGGCTTCCTCCAGCCCAGGCGCACATCCCAGGCAGTGCGGATTGCTGCTGCGAATACGCCCAGGCTTTCGATTTGGGTCGTGAGCCTCATGGCTGCCCCAATTGGCAGTAGCTACCTCAGCCACAAGCGCGAGATTTGGAGGTGGGATTTTAGTCCCACCTCTTAAGTGTGCGGCCGTGCACCCACACTTATATTGAAAAAGTGTATCAAGCTATTTGCCTTCGATACACAGGGGTTAGGTCCCTCTCACCCACACACAGCGCGCCACGCGCTCGCTCACCCTCGCTCGCGCTCACACCCCGCGGGTTTGGGCTGGATCCGACTACCTGACCAAGCACTCCTCGCCCACCACCGCACGCCGGTGGGCCTGGTCCCCGGTGTGCTACCCGAACCCTATTACTCGACTCTGGGAGAGCATTCCTAAGAGAGATTCTGAGAAAGAGAGAGACGCGGGGAAGGGGTAGGGGTAGGTTTTGCACTAACCACTGTGTGTGCACGCAGGAAAGAAAGAAAGAAAGAAGAAGAAGAAGCAAGCTAAGGAAGAGAGGAGGACCGACCGAAGCCTTAGCTGCACTGAGCAGCTGAAGAAGAAAGGAAGAAGAGGAGCTGAAGAAGAAGAGAAGAAGCCGCACTGTAGCAACCCACAGTTAAGTCGTCTGAGCATCAAATCAGAAGATGGAAGGTCAGCGGCCAGAGCAGAAAGAAGAGGAAAAGAAAAGTAGTAGAAGCAGAGAAGAAGAAAAGATAAGGAAGAAAAAGAAGAAAGAAGACACAAGAAAAGAGAAGAGAAGAAAGAAGGAAGCAGAGAAGAGAAAGAACAAGGCAGGCTGAGAAGAAAGGAAGACTCTGCAGCTGAAAGAAAGAAAGAAAAAGAGAGGAGAAAGAAGAAGATCACCACAACCGCAGGCTAAAGAAGAAAGAAGAAGGCAGGAAGAAAAGAAGAAGAAGAAGAGGAACGACCAAGAAGAAGAAAAGAGAGAAAAAGAAGAGAGAAGAAGAAGAAGCCAACAAAACTCTCTCTCTCTTATTATTTTTGTAACAAAATTGTGAATATTTATGCTTCTAGAATCCTAGTTGCTCCCTGAGTTTGACCTCGGGAACTTATCATTCCGAGGAAAAAATTTTCTGTAGTAATCTGATAGCTGTTTTGTCATATACGACAATGATTGTAAACCATAAATAACCATCACGACGAAACACGCGACACAGCCGTTACCACTGACAGGGGTCCAGTGCTGACAGCTGGCCCCTATCGGGGGCCCCCAAAGGCCACTGACGGCCCCGCAAAAAGAGACGGTTCTCCTACGGGTGACGCGTACTTCCTCTCTCGTCGGCCCTATGAGTACTCTGGCTGGTAGGGCCTCTTCCGTCCGCTGTCGATGTCTCGTGCGGCCAGGTTGGTCTCCTCGTACATCATAGCTGCCTCCACCACTCTCGAGAGGTGGGCAACTTCAGGGGCTTGACATATCCTCGAATGGTAGGCCGGAGCCCCTCAATGAACCTCCACAGGCGCTCCTCCTCCATAGCTACAGCTGTCGCAGCAAACGTGACAGCTCCAGGAAGCGCGTGTGGTACGCGCTAACAGTCATCATCCCCTGGCGGAGAGTGTGGAACTCCCTCCTCCTCTGATCTTGCCAAGTCTGCGGGAAGTACTGCTCACAGAAGAGGGTCACGAACTGGTCCCACATCAACTCTTCCCTCTCCTGGCCTCTGACTGCCCTCCACCACCTGTGTGCCGCACTCTCCAGCTAGTACGTGGCAAAGGCCACGCAGCACTCCGCAGGGGGGCGAAGGGTGTCAAACACCTTCTCAATCTACTTCATCCAGTCCTCTACCTCAGACGGGTCCTCATCCCCCTTGAAGGAAGGGGGTTTAGCTTCTTGAACTGTCCGAAAAGCTCGTAGTGCAACTGCAATGGAGGAACGAGCATGCCTCCAGGAAGGGAGGGCTTGTGCTCAGAAGTGTTAGAGTGAGGTGGGGGCAGTGGAGGACCACACCCTCCCTACCATCCAGTGCTGTGTCGGTCTCTCTGCCCCACAGAGGACTCCCCCTCCACGTCCCTAGGGAAAGGCGCCCGTGGAGGTGGGTGGAGCTCCTCTCGTACAGAGGACTCCCCCTCCAGTGTGGAACTCCCTGTCTAGAATCAGCTAAGCGAGGTCCTGGGCCTGAAAGCCCGGGAGGAGTGGCGGGTCACCTGGCACCTCGGGCCCGACACATCTGCCCCTCCGACCTCGTCCACGGTCGCACCTGCGGTCAGCCTCAAGAACTTCACAGTGAGGCATCTTCGGCAAGGAGAAGCAGAACACCGAACAAAAAGAAGTCAACTCTAACGGACTCCAGCGAAAGAAACTCAGAACAGATGTCAAGCGGTACGTTGTGGTGGTTACTCAAGTTACATGCACGTGAATTGGTTACTCTCAAGCTAGTTGGTTCATTTCTCAGGACGACCCTGCTCTGATACCATCTTGTTACGACCCGATTCCTGAATCCCTACAGGACCCGAGACCGGCTCGACTCGAGTAATCCCAAGATCCAGTCATCCAACAAGAAATAACAAAAAAGTAGGAAAGTAAACCACATTCACTATGCTAAGAAACTAATAGTAAAAGAGTACAAGCAGTAAAGGATGTAAAAGCTGGTAACAGTATATATCACCACCACAACAGTAAAGTAGAACAAAGTACAGAAACAGAAACGGTAACAACAGTCTAACTCACTAGCAAAAAGGAAGTACAACAACAACAGGGACTACTGCTGGGCTCTACTGGGCCCAGCACCCTCTGCAACCGGTGACTCGGGCTGCTCGACTCCTAGACCTGAAAAGGGTTATGAGTAAACGGAGTCAGCGAATGCTGAGTAGAGTGGTAACCAACCAGGTAAATTTATCTTTTCCAATTATTTTATTTTACAAGTCATTTCCTTTCACCCATTAGTTTACTTTCGTATCTCTTTCTTGATCTCGAATATTCCTCGTGGGAACAATCCTGATTGCAATCTTTTCCAAAGAGTACAAGGCACACGTGGTGCTCTCCTAGCCGGGAGAGTCCCCCGTGGTGATTTTACACCCAGTCAACCACCCCGAGGTCAAGGACAGACGTAAAGGTGACAACGGCACGTGCGATAAGCACATGGGTAGCTACCCAGCACTGACACGTGGTCAGTCGTTTACGCTAGCAGGTACGCCCGAAGTACAACACGGAATGGTATAGGGCCTAACCCTCTCAGTAACAGGGGTCTTGCCCCTTAGAACCAAACAAGGGTCTCGCCCCTCCACAGTCCGCGCACCCTCGTTTGACTACCCCGGTTTGCCCAGTGGGCCTAACAAGTCAGTGTAGGGTGGCTAGCTGAACCTCGGGCCCTGTGGGGTGGCTAGCTCTCTCCTTAGACTAGTAGCTCTCCCCGGTACAGTGTACGCAAAGGCCAACAGAAGTCGGTGTAGAGTGGCCAATCCTAACCCCGGGTCCCAACCCAAGGGTGGCTAGCTCCGCTCTACACTAAACAGGGGACAGTCGCTCTCCTTAGTACCACGTACTCAAGGGTTAGCACACTTCCCACTCATATTTACAGATCCATTCCATTTATCCACAGGAGCTCTACTCCTAATTCCCCATTGGGTTCATGCTCGTATTCACCATGTTGTTCCATACCAAGTTTCATCATTCACCTTTCCATTCTCATATTATACACATGCAGCTCGTATTTCCACAATTTAACATATACAACAAGTAATGTCATAGGTAACTGTTTAATTAGCACAAGCATTTCATATTTCACAGGCAACTCGTATTTATTAACAGGCTGTTGTTTACACTTCTATTCATTCATTTATGACTACAATCTCAAACATGCATACAAATAGTGCAAGTACTTCTCGTCCTAGGATTCATGCCACATCCTAGGTTTCTAGTTATCCAATCTCACATATGCATTCATGTTTTATAATTAAAACAAGGGAAACCACTCTACCAAACAATTTGGGAGTACTGAGGGCTCGAACAGCAAGCTCACGTGCCTTTGCAGGCCCCGAACACGCAACAGATCGAAGTTCTATACCAAGGGACATACCACAATGGAATGTTTAGAACAATATATAGGACTTTCTAACATGTAGAGGAACTCACAAGGAAACCACGGATATCTTGTTTACGTAAAACAGACCTTAAACGGACCCTAAATGGTCAAAAATAGAACTGCAGACCTAAATTAGACATCTAGCACAAGGTCCAGGCATCTTAAAAGTCACCAGGGTCTCCCCTTAGGTTCTTACGTCGACTTCAGACGTCCAGAACCCCCACTTGATCGTCTAGACCCAGCTCCAAATGTCCGACCTCTACTCCAGTCATCTGGGAGTGCTTCCGATCGTCTGGTAAGCTGTCTAGATGTCCAAAACGCGTGGAAGGGCATGCCTCATGCCTTCTCAAAGCTATCCCCGCACGCGACAGACTGAATTGCCCACTTTTAGCCATACAAATTGGCTCTACGATGCGGCCTGCATGGCCGTAACCGCAAGAGGAACGTACCTTCGCGAAACTCTGCTTTCAGACGCTGGTGTCGTCACAAGACGTCCAACTTGTTGTCTGAACGACACGCCAAATGTCCGATTCTAGGAAAAACCCAGAACCAGACTGACCTCCTGCTCCCCTCGTCGCGCGCAGCCATGGCCTCTCCTTCTCATCTGCAGCTCCGACTGCAGCAGGGTGTCGAGGACATCTCCCTCGACGCACTCCTCCCGCACGCGCCACTCCGGCCGTGCATCCTCCTGCGAGCTCCCACGAACTTGCGAGCTCAAGCTCCTCCTCACCTCTTCACGTCGCCTCTCCTCCTCGCTCCTCGCTCTCACGCCCTCTCTCTCGCTCATCCCTCTCGCTGCAATGGAGAGGAAGGAAGGAAGGTGGTGGTGGAGAAGAGAGGAAGGGGGGAGAGGGGTTATATAGAGGGAGCGATTAGGGTTCTGGGGAGAAGAAAAGAAGAGAGAGAAAGGGGAGGAAGGCTGTCTGCGCGCAGCCAGCGCGACGCTGCATACAAAATTTTCAATTTCCAAACATCTGGGAAGGGGTCCAGACGTCTAACTGACAGTCCAGATATCTTAAAAGGCTCAGAACAGAACGGGTCTTTACATAGGCTGTCACACCACAACCCACGATGGTGGAGTCACGCTGCCGCAATTGAGGCCGATGGTGGTGGAGCGAGAATGTGCTTGATGCATGCACGGTGATGGAATCGGGGTGGATGCCTCCTCCAGCATGACAGCAGCTTCACCTCTCTTGTAGCCATCTGCATGGATTTGAAATGGAGAGGCGGGAGCAGATCCACATTCTCCGCTCGTCCTTGAATGCAGGTTTTAGTGCAGGTGTAGCGGCAAATTCCTGCAGAGAAGAGAAAATGAATAATAATAAAAAAATTAGTTTATTTATGTTCAAACCCTCAATAAATTGTTAATGCATATAATGTAACCTAAAGACTAATTCTTGCTAAATAATTTATATATGTAATGCATGCAAGCAAATATGTATAAACTAACTTATTTATATCTTAATACATGCTATGTATACACTAATATCAATCTAATTCCTAGGCACTTAAGTAACTAAATATCCCACAAATATGGGCTCATCATGTACATCTCGCTGGTTTGTCACAACAAGAGAGAGATGCTTGAGGAGATGGAATCCGTGGCGGGATCCCATGTCTCATCAAAGCTCTATCGAGGATCTTCTATTTGAAGAGGAAGTTCTTCATGGAGATCCAGAAAGTGTGGAAGGGGTTCTTCTTCAGCGAGCTCTTCGGCTGGCTCAAGATGGTCTCTAAGAATGTGCATCTTGGCGACTGTGGCCCAGTTGTAGGGTTCAATCTTTTTATCAACCGCCTGGTCATTGATGGAAATCCGATGACTTGCAAAAATCTTGGATAAAATGGACCCAAATGGTTGAGATGCCCCATGGTCCTCATTCATAACACGAACAATGAGGCAGTAGTAGTTGAAGGGAATGTGATGTACGACAGCAAAAAGGAGTGCCTTGTGTTGGCACGAGATATAGTCAAAATCTCCTGATTTATTTAGAAGGACCCACCCAAAAATGCGAGAGAGTAATCGGGGAAGAGGTTTAAGGTTCTTTCATGGTAGGGTACCAAGATTTTCTACATATCTTTCAAGTAGGACTAATTCTTGATTGATGACTTCTGAGTCATATTGCCTCAGAATGTCATTGAAATCATTTCCCTCATTAGGGATGGCAAGAAGGGAGGAAATAGAATCAGAGGTGATATGGATTTCACGCCCAAATAAATGGGTATGTAACTCAAGTTCATCGTTGCTATAGTCTTCAACGATGTTGGCATAGAAAAGTCGGATAAGATTAGGAAACACGCCAATAGTTCCAACGCCAGAGTGGAACTATCGATCAAAATAGTGAAAGAGATGAAGGGTTTCAAAATGTTCTCGAAGGTATAGATGGGCAAAGTCATTGCATACAATGAATCGAGGGCACTTGGCTTTGGCATTTGCGAAGCGATGAAATCGCTGTCTAGTGATGTCGCCACATAGTTGGTCAGACAAATAGGTGGAAGAGGAGGTGGAAGAGCACTCGGCTTGCTTTCGACGGGCAGGCATTTTGGGTAGGTTGGGTGGGTTGGTTTTGGAGGGAGGGATTTAGTGTTTTAGGATAGGACGCCTGCAAAAACAATCCCACACCAATCATTCAACCAATAAGGTAATATAGTGCCATACATGCACACAACAGACAACAACGGAAAAAATTTGTGTGGCAATATGTCTTGAGGCAATACAACCTGCCATAATGTTGTGGCAATATAACTTTGAACTCAAGCCACTAAGATGTCAATTTGAATCACTTGAGGTAATACCCTTGCCATTAACATCCAAAAGGACATTCATTCAGGCTATATAGAAAAAACAAGTTCCAAGCTCTAGGTTTGGTTCTAGGGTTTTAGCTCCTAGGGAAAAAGAAGCATGATGGAAGAGGAAACCTTAAATGAGTTGTAAATCAAAGAGAGAGGAAAAAAAATAAGTTGAGGTCTTTAAAAGGACTCGATCAAAGCTGTGGAAGGAGATACCCTAAGGGTTTAAGAGGTTATACCTACGGAGGAGGGTCTGCAGACGGGCAGAGGAAGAGTGGGGCCCGCACACAGGAGAGCAGTTGCGCCACCAGTTGTCGAGGAGGTGGAGCGGTCATTTGACGGGGAGATGAGCAGCACCAACTTGCAGCTGGCGGTTGTCAGGTGGGAGAGGGATTTGAGGTTTTAGGGATTTTGAGCGTGGGGGAAGTGGGACCTCAACGAGTGGGTTTTTATACCCCAAGGGGTTGAGCAAGTCTCCCCCTAAAGTTGGGGAAATTTTCATTGCAAAACCATCCAGAGAACAGATGAGAAAAGGCAGATTTTGGCCAGATCAGACGTCTGCTGATGTCGTCAGACGTTGGAATTGGCCATTTGGGATTTTAACCCTTTTGATGGCATCGTCTATTTTTAATATCAGACGACTTATCTGACGTCTAATTAATAATTTAGGCATCTGATTTACCTTCCTGGAAAATGGTTTATTCTCTAGGTTGTCATTCGATTTCTGTATCAGACGATCAAACTGACGTCTAAAGTGAAAATTAGGTGTCTGATCTCTGAAATCAGTCCTTCCTGGATCTCACCCCAAAGCTACAGGTTGTCGTCTAATCTTTTCATCAAACGACTTACGAGACGTCTGACTAAATCATCAGACGTCTGAATCTAGGCACCCCAATCCAAATCCTGATGCTAAATAGACGTCTGTCAAGACACCTGGACGACTATTCAGACGTCTGTGGATGATAACGGACGTTTCGAATAGTACTTTTTTCAGCTCTTCTCAAATATAAAATCGACGTCTATTCCACATCCCAGACGTCGAATTTTTAAGTATAAGACATCTGTTGTATTAATCAGACGTCTGATATTGCACAGAATGTGCATTTCGATGTTTGAATTGTGTTCGAAGGTTATTAACTTGGTAAAGTCAAGGCTCCTTCTATGTTCATGACAAACAAAATTCTACTAAGTCAATAAATTCTTCAAATATTAGTTAGCTTACATATGCCTAGTTTTCTACGTATGTAATTAAAACGATCATAATTCAAAGGTTTTGTGAAAATATCAGCCAATTGCAATTCAGTACAAATAAATTCAATCTCGATTTCTCCTTAAGTACATTATCCCTTAAAAAATGATGTCGAACATCAATATGCTTTGTACGGGAGTGATGTACGGGATTTTTTGAGAGGTTGATAGCACTAGTATTATCACATAATATTTTTATCTTATTAAATATCAAATTAAAATCCTTTAAAATATTTTTCATCCATAGCACTTGGGAACATGCTAGAGCAGCGGCTATGTATTCAGCCTCTATGGTTGATAGGGCTACACTAGATTGTTTCTTTGAGAACCAAGAGACTAGTGATTCGCCCAAGAATTGGTACATCCCACTAGTACTCTTCCTATCGATGCGACTACCTGCGTGGTCCGCATCGCTATACATGACTAAGTTGAATTATGGACTCCTAGGGTAGAATAAGCCATAATCAGATGTGTCAATTAAATATCTAAATATTCGTTTTACAACAATTAAGTGTGATTGTTTAGGATTTGATTGAAACCTAGCACATAAGCAGGTACTAAATAAAATGTCGAGTCTACTAGAAGTTAAATACAGTAAAGATCCAATCATGCTATGATAGAGCTTTTGATCTATGGCGTACCTGATTCATCCAAGTTTAGGGAAGTTGTGACACTCATAGGAGTGTTCTTCCCTTTACTTTTCGTCATTTCAAATTTTTTTAGCATCTCCTTTGTGTATTTTAATTGACACACAAAGGTCTCAAATTCAAGTTAAGTGATTTGTAAACCCAAGAAAAACTTGAGTTTACCCATCAAACTCATTTCGAGTTCTTCCTGCATAATCTTTGAGAACTTTCTACACATAGATTCATTAGTAGCACCAAAGATAATATCATCTACATATATTTGAACTAATAAAATGTCTTTTCCTTTTCTTTTAATGGATAATGTGGAATCAGCTTCCCCTATAGAAAAGTTTGCTTTTAATAAATAGTCTTTGAGTCTCTCATACCAAGCTCTAGGAGCTTACTTTAGACCATATAGTGCCTTATTTAATTTATAGACGAAATGAGGCTTATCATGAGACTCAAAACCAGGAGGTTGTTTTACAAAAACTTCCTCCTTAATGAATCCGTTAAACACGCTCTTAACATCCATTTGAAAGAGTTTAAAGCTAAGGAAGGCAGCATAAGCAAGAAGTATGTGAATTGATTCGAGTCGAGCTACAAGAGTGTAGGTCTCATCAAAATCAATTCCTTCTTCTTGGTTGTACCCTTGTGCTACCAAATGAGCCTTGTTTCGAATGACTATATCGGATTCATTCAACTTGTTCTGGAATACCCATTTGGTTCCTATTACCGTTTTCCCTTTAGGCTTAGGTACTAGATCCCAAACTTTATTCCTTTGGAATTGGTTGGGTTCCTCCTGCATGGCCATCATCCAAGGTTCTTCGGAGCATGCCTCCTCGACACTCTTCGGTTCAACTTGAGATACAAAGGCGGAGAGACCGAAAGAGCAACTAAAATAAGATCGGATTTTAACGCCATCGGAAACACTTCCAATGACTTGACTTTCGAGATGATCCATTTGATATATCCAATCTTTTGGAAGATTATGGATATTGGAGTTTTGGATGTTAGACACATCAATAGAAGAATCATCTGCATCTTTCATTTTGACTCGGTCAATAGAGGAAGAGTAAGGAGATTCATCAAAGGAAACATGAAGGGTTTCCTCCACTATTAATGTGGTCTTGTTAAAGACCTAATATGCCTTACTACATGAAGAATAACCAATAAAGATGGCTTCTTCACCTTTGGCATTAAATTTATCTACATTAGAGCGGGTATTCAAAATAAAGCATCGACATCCAAAAACTTTAAAATAGCTGATTTTGGGTATTTTCTCATAATATATTTCAAAACAAGTTTTTCACAACTTGGATCGAATTAAGGTGCAAATTAACACGTAACAAGCCGTGTTAACCACCTTGGCCCAAAAGTACTTCGGTAGCCCGAAGTCTATGAGCAATGTTCGAACACACTCTTGAAGAGTACAGTTCTTTCTCTCAACTACCCCATTTTGTTGAAGTGTTCGGGGGAAAGAAAACTCATGAGCAATACCATGCTCTTGACAAAAATCATCAAACAAGGAATTTTTAAACTCACCCCCATGATCACTATGAATATAAGTGATTTGGTAGCCTTTTTCAATTTGAACCTTCCTTCAAAAAATACAAAAGATGAAAAATACTCCTTTGGATCTCAAGAAGGAGACCCCTGAAAACGTTGAAAAATCATCTATAATCACAAGGCAATATTTGCATCCACTAAGGCTCTCATATTTTGTTGGTCCAAACAAATCCAGGTGAAGTAGTTCTAATGGTCTTGATGTGGATATAACTTCTTTGTTTTTAAAACTAGATTTCATAATTTTACCTAATTTACATGAATCACAGATAAGCTCATTTAAAAATTTTCCTTTACGAAGATCTCGAACTAGTTCATGTTTGGCTAGTTTTTGAACTAGCTTCATATGACCATGTTTTAGGCTTCTATGCCATATACTTAACTCATTATTTGCTACAAGACATTCATAAGTGTTGTCTTTATCAAATTCTACAATATAAATGTCTTTAAATCTAGTTCCCTTAAGAAGGATTTCATTGGTTGATGCATGCATAATTTCAAATATTTTTGAAGTAAATACTACCTTAAATCCCTTATCACAAATTTGACTAACATTTAAAAGATTATGTTTTAGTCCTTTAACTAGAGAGACATTTGAGATGGGAGAGAGAGGATTACCTATTTTACCAAGGCAAATAATATGGCCCTTGTGGTTGTTGCCAAATGTAATCGTTCCTCCATCCGTAGGTTGGAGGTCCAAAAATAGGTGCTTGTCTCCCATCATGTGTTTGGAACACCCGGAGTCCATCACCCATCGGCCTCCTTGATGGCGGTGGTCTCCTTGTCATCTTTCTTGTAGACCCCTTTGCTCCTACAAAAGATCTCCATTGGTGACTTGGTGTTTCTTTAGATCTTTCTAATTTGAGTCGTCCATCCTTCCTTTTGTATATCTAATTTTTGACATTATAATGTCCTTTGAACCCTACAAAACAAAGTGAAAGTTGTCTTTTCGGTATCCATTGTAATGTGGATCCGCATTTGTTAGTGGTCCCCTTTGGAGGAGGATCCTTTTTTGGCTCACTTTGACTAGGTTCGTAAAAGCCTAGTCCAAATTTACTTGAGGAAGATTTTTGATGGGCAATAAGCTTGTCGAAGTTATCTTTCTCCTTTGTAAATTTGGCTAAGTCCTCAAGAAGTTGATTCAATTTTTCTTTAAGGTTATTTATCTCTATTTTTATTATATCTAGTTTATCTTCTAGTCCTCTAATCTCCACTCTAAGTAAGCTATTCTCATCCTTTTTAAAGGAGTTTGATTTTTCAAGCACATGGATTTTTTCAAGTAATTCTTCTCTATCTAGAAATTTTTGTTCACTCATTGCCATATACAAATCATTTGTTAATGACTCTTTTTCAATTATTAGGTTTCTTATTTGCATATTCAGGGCAATGGTTTCTTTAGTAAGAATTATATTCTTCTCTTCAAGATCATTGATTCATTTCTTACTCTCTAAGTTTTCTTCTTTTAGAGCTTTACTTTTAGTCTTTATTTCCTTAAGATCTAGATATAGTGAATCAAAAGCATCTTGTAATTCATCTAAAGAATATGAGTTTACCTCAGGCTCCTCAGATTCAGATTTGGAAGCATCATTCGTTGTCGTTGGTCCCAAGCATGCCGTTTCCTCATTTGGTTCCTCCTCTTCTTCTTCAGAGGTGGAGTCATCCCAAGTTGCTTGGAATGCCTTCTTATTGAGTCGCTTGGGCTTGGAGTAGTTGGAAGGCTTCTTGTACTTCTTCTCATCATCTCTTTTGAGTAAAGGACAATCCTTCCTTATGTGACATCTCTTCTTGTAATTATAGCAAATTAGAGGTTCTTCCTCCCTTTTCTTTCCCTTGATCTCTTTTCTACTTCTGAGAAACTTTTTAAACATTTTAGCTAATAAAATGAATTATTCGTCATCGGTACTTACCTCATCGTCCGACGTAGCTTTGAAGGCTAAAGTCTTCTTCTTTGGCTCCGATGTGATAGATTTCTTCTTTTGCTCCATTTTTTATTCATAAGCCATAAGATTTCCAAGTAGATTTTCCATGTCTAGATCCTCTACTTGGTTGGCTTCTTCTATTGCTGTGACTTTTTGCTCCCACTCGGGTCCAAGGGAGCAAAGGAGCTTCCCTTGAAGCTCCCCCTTTATAAATATCTTTCCTAGAGACTTGAGGTTATTCACGATTAACGTGAATTGGGTGTACATGTCCCGAAGTCCCTCATTTTCCTTCATAGAAAAGGCTTCAAATTTCTATGATAACACGTTAATCTTAGAGGATTTAACTCTAAACGTACCTTCGTGAGTTACCTCTAAGGTTCTCCATATCTCGTGGGCAATTGTGCATTGGCTAATGCAGTTGAACTCCTCCGAGCTGAGTGTGCAGTAGAGTGAGTTCATCACCTTAGCATTCAGTCTAAGGTGATGAATCTGCTCCACCATGTATCCCATTTCTAGTTTCTCCGAAATGACGTATGCGGATTCGCATTTCTCCCAAACGGAGAAATCATTGACTTCAAGCCACATCTTCATTCTCAACATCCAATAGGTGTAGTTTGTCCCTTCGAAGAGTGGTGGTCGGGTGGTGGATTGCCCCTCAGATCTGCCACTGGACATGACTCTCCCCTCCATGTGATCTTCCCACGGATGTTACTCCTAAAAGTGAAAAACCTGCTCTAATGCGAAATGAAATTGCAGTAGAGGGGGGGTGAATAGTGAATTTAGAAAATATTATAAGATAAAAATACAATCACAAAAAGAGGCACAAGATTTTTAGGTGGAAACCCAAAACAGGTGAAAACCACCACCTAAGCCAATCCCTTGACTTAGGATTTTTTTATCACAAAGTGATCAATCCAATAACCACACTACTTAAACGAGGGTAGTGTACCTCAATTACAAATCCCATCTCCAATCCCTAAACGGAGGTTTCTCCCTTCACAATAAAGAGATGGGGACCCGATAGGCCGGATACCCAAACTACAATAATAGAATAAGAATGAAACAGGACCTATAAAACACCTCAAAATATTAATGACTTCCTTATCTATTAAGCATAAAAAGATCTCCCTGAGAATCAGCAAAATGAAGTGCACCAGGAGTGTTGATTTGCCCTTTAATCAGAGTGTTGGCACAGCACAAGGGCAATAGAAAGCAAAGAGTAGTGAGCAAGTGATTTTCTAAGGAAATTGAATCTCAAGAGGTGTGTGTTGCCTAAGAGGGGTTGTAGTCTATTTATAGGCAAGTTTGGAACCTTTAAGAAGGCTTGGGAGAGGTCTCCTAGCCATTGGAGGCAAGTCCCAAGAGATTGGGAAGAAATCCAACATAAATCAAAGCAATCATGAATCTGACAGCAATATCAAATGTCTAATTTTTTGTTTGGACATCTTGTAAGATGTCTGATTATAATTATGGACGTCTGATTCTATTAGTCAGGCTTATTGTTTTCATTAGATTGAAATAGGGACGTCTGATATATTCATATGAGACGTCTGATAAAAATATTGGATGTCTAATTATAAGTGGATTTCTTCCTGTTTTAACCAAATCCAAACAGGGTTCTAGATTTTAAGGAACAGACGTCAGTCTGGACGTCTGTCGGATTTCCTAAACGTTTGAAAAAATAATAAGGACTTGCCTCAGTAATCTAAGAGTTGAACTTTGGTTTCTAATAAGATTTGCACAGAAATAAATGGGCAACGGTCCATTGATAGACGTCTGGTGACATGTCCAGACGTCTAAAAGTGTATTTGCCTGTTATAATAGAGAGAAAATGGGCACTTGAGTATAACGGTTGGTTTAAGGATGTCTAAGCTATGTATTTGACGTTTAGATAAGGCGATGGATGCCTGATAGAAGGTTACTTCGACTGATGCCTAAGAACTCAAAATGTAAAGGCAATGCTATAAGTAATTAGACATCTGAAATAATGATCAAACGTCTTAAAGCTGAAAATCAGACATCTGACAACTGTTATGGATGTCTGATTTATGTCTTAGTGTTAGGTTTTTGTTTCTAATTTATCTTAAGTGTAGAGAGCCTAAGTTAACTATTTATAAGTTATGTTTGGGGGCTCTTTACAATATCTCTAGACTCAAATAAAATAAATATTACAACCTTTGAAAGTTTACATAAAAGCCTGTGACCTATGACAACACTTATGCTAATCTAGTCTTCATGCTTTTAATCCTCTGACTTGGAAAATTCCATGAATCCTGCAATTGTGTTATTATAAAGAAAAGTATGTTATGCTTATGTTTTATCTCTTTTTTTATTTTGTAAAATCATCAAAATATTATTTATGAGGGGTTGAACTAACACAAATGACATATTTATGCAACATGAAAGCAAGCATTTGATTTAATTATTGCCTCCCTGTGTTCGACACTCAGACTCACCTCCAATTCTTTATTTAAAATTGACGTCATAAGCGCACTACAACGAACAGTTTTATGCAAACGCGTCAGCGAACATCATAAGGGCATCATGTCACGGCGTGACATTGACCCTAGCAACTAGCATCTAGTGCAGCACTTAATAAAATTGTGTGCATCCTGATGAAGAGAGGGCCAAAAGAATCTGCATTACAACACCTTGGCTATTGTCTTCCTCCTAGAAAAATGGCCTTCGTAGGCTTGATCATGGTAAAAGGATAGCACACTGGGGATCTCGCTGTCAAGAACACAACGACGGATAATCTGGTCGGCACTTAATCTAAAAAGAATCCTAGAAGTAATACTTTGCCTCTACAATGAGATGCTCATGCTAGTTTTGAAAGTTTATGATAAATATGATAACGTTTACAAATTAAACAAAGTCTTATATGGGCTAAAACAAGCTCCTCGAGCTTGGTATGAAAGATTATGAAATTATATACTAGAAAATGAATTTAAAATTGGACTAGTTGATCCTACCCTCTTCATTAAAAGATAATCAACTACTCTTAATTCAAATCTATGCTGCTGACATAATCATTGGTGCTACTAATAATCTTCTATGTAAGAGTTTGCAAAGGTTATGCAAGATCAATTCAAGATGAGCTTAATGGGGGAATTGAAGTTATTCCTAGGGCTGCAAATCGATCAGCTTAAAGATGGCATCTTCATTTTGCAAACTAAGTATACAAAGGAGATCTTGAAAAAGTTCGAAATAGACACACCAATGGATGCCACTACACAACTTATGGAAGATGAATTTGGTAAGAGTGTAGACTAAAAATTGTATAGAAGCATGATAGGTTCTTTACTTTTCCTAACTACTAGTAGATCACATGTTCTGTTTAGCACTTTCCTCAATGCTAGGTTTCAAGTGAACCCTAAGGAATCACATCACAATGCTTTAAAACGAATACTTAGATACTTTCAAAACACAGTAGATCTTGGTCTATTTTATCTCAAGTCAGCCACACTTGACTTACTCTTCTATTATGATGTTGATTATATGGGTAGTCAGATAGATTGCAAAAGTACTAGTGAAACTTGTTAGTTTCTCGAAATTTCACTAGTCTCTTAGATCAACAAGAAACAAAATAGTGTTTCTCTATCCACAACTAAAGCAAAATAATTGATGCCTCTCTTGCGTGTTTGCAGATTTTGTGGATGAAGCAAACAGTTAGAGATTTTAGACTTAGCTTTGAAAATACTAGGATCCTCTATGACAATACTAGTGCTATAAATCTGTCCAAAAATCCTATCAAAACTCTAGAACAAAACACATAGATATTAGACACCATTTCCTAAGAGACTATACACTGAAAAAGGAAATAACCCTAGAGTTTATTCAAACAAAAAAACAATTAGCAAATTTCTTCACAAAACCTCTAGCAAAAGATAGATTTATAACAATAAGAAGAGAACTAAGCTTAACAAGACTCATTGAACTTTGATTGTTTTATGATTTCCTTATCTTGTTAGCTATTGATCAATCAAAATTTTCCTTGATCGATCAACATGTTCATCGACCAAAACATGATTTTGATCAATTAGGGTTTGAATGTTTTGAGTGGGAAAATTCCCTTCAAAACTTTCAATGTTGATCGACCAATTACTTATTTTGATCGATCAATTTTTTTTGCGAGAAATTTCCATCCACCAGAAAATCAAATTTACCGATTAAATTTACAATCTGATCGACCAAATTTGATTTTAGTCAACCAAATGGTTGTTTTGATCAACCAAATTTAGGCGAAAATCATTTTTTCGAGATTTGGTTGTGCAAATCAAATCACCTTGGTTTGATTGCTAATCACCTCTTAATCTTTAATCTCGTGCTATTTTACTTCCTACCTTTTTTAGTTGATTTAATCTCTATAAAACCACTTTTTCCAACCTTCTTTTCAACCAAGAAACACTACTTTACCATCTCCTCTTTAATCAAAAACTCACCATCGGTCCCACCTCCTTAAAGCTCTCCTCACTATGGTCTGACCAAAGCCCCACCACTCCTCCCTTATACTGACCAAGGAAACCCCCCATGTCACCTCTCTTGACCAACCTTTGGTCGACTAACCCTGCAGTCTCCTCCTCTTCGGCAAGCTTCTTAATGTTGCTACCTCCCTCTCCACTGCCTCTCCGACGTCCTCCCTCATCCTCGTCCTTAGCATTGCCATCTAGGATCGATTTTTGTCAATCTCGGTACATCCCTATCTCCCTTCTCTTTTATTTCAGATCCTATGTTGTTTTTATCTTGTTTTGATGTGGACTGCTTGTGTGGTGATGTTTTTCTTCATTTCCTGACCACTCATTCTTTGTGTTTATTTTTGATCCCGTTCAATCCGTTTCACCCTTTTTTTTCTCTCCTAATGATTTTTCATCAATCAATTTTTGTCCTTTAAAAACCCAAAAATATCGTATTCAATTTTGTTCTATCACCTTTTTGATCAACCAAATGTTTTCTTCTGATCAATCAAAATTTTATTGTGATCAACCAAAAACCCAACCTGATCGTCCAAAAATTGTCTGTAATCACTTTGGTTACTATCTTCATTTTAGTCCATCAATTTTGCCCCTTTAATCGACCAAACCTGTCTTTTGCTCGATCAACCGACCTATTTTGATTGACCAAAATAGAACAGAACTGCGATTATGTCTTGTAAACGCTCCCGTCACACCTTTTCTACCCCTCATGACGATACTTTCGACCACTATTTTATAAATGATGCCACGAGGCATAACTTTTGTCTCTATTCCAAGCTATCTCCGCATGTGGGTCGCCTTATTGACCTTGACTACTTTGAGCGCATCTTTCTGGGTCTTCGAGATCGAGATTAACTTGCTTTCCACAAAATTGGTAATCTCTTTGACTGGAGTTTTTATGCAGGCTCCAACGGTAGTAGAATCAAAGGTGTTGTGCCCATGGCGTGTTACCTTTTCTATTCCAACTTTTGCAATATAGGCAAGGGTTTTGAT
Organism: Thalassia testudinum; assembly: GCA_037157565.1. Lineage (NCBI taxonomy): Eukaryota > Viridiplantae > Streptophyta > Magnoliopsida > Alismatales > Hydrocharitaceae > Thalassia > Thalassia testudinum. Next base: position 27,476,834 of record JAZHRO010000047.1, on the reverse strand, counting down.
ATTTAGCTCATGTCTAATGTTTACGACATTGAGGTCTTGGTCAATGCCGATGTACTCTTCCAAGTTCTTGGCTATCCTTCCTTTGGTCCCACTTATCATGTGCTCCCCTATGACACCTCCACAGAGACTATTAGGGAGACCTTGATGACTCCTACGTACTTTGACTTGGGCAAGCTCACCAAGTCACCATACTTCCCTCCTCTCCCATGGTTCCTTAACCGTGTCTTTCTTTGGAACTTCATGTCCAAATCTACTTCATTTGAGAAATGTCTTGGTTCCATGCTCGTGGCTCTATACTCCTTCATGACAAACCAGGCTTTTAATTGGAACCACTTCATCCTCACCTTCATGGAGAGGAAGCCCACGAGTGTATTCCCTTTTGGCACCCTCATTTCTCATATCTTCTACCATTTTAGCGTGCCTATGGATATCAACCATAAACAGTTCATTACTTGTGCCAGTAACTTTGAGGAGCTTATCTACTCTGCTCCACCCATCTACACAACCTACTAGCACTTTGAAGCCTACTGCCCTCCTCCAGTTAGACCCACTCCATCCTTCTTCGACCATGAGTGGCCCTACCTTGACAAGCAGTTCACCAGGCATGACACTATGGGTGTTCAGAACGTCACTGACGACATCTCCCTAATGATGCATTGCCAGAGGGAGACCAGCATGATGATGATGGAGCACGACACTTAGGTATCCGACTACCTAAGTAGGAAGGAGCAGTTCCTTTACCAGTTGGGAGAGCAGATACATGCACTTCATTCCGCGACCATAGGCCTCCTAGAGCCAGACAAGCTCCTCCTCCACCAACAACAGCAGCAACACCTCCTAACCAGACTAACTCGGCACCTCCTCGACAATAGTAGACTGGCACTTTAGTCACACTATCCCGTAGTACTCCGTAGACTCAGTTGTCACCAATTTTGGGACGATGGCTTCGCTTTCTTTATTCCTCTTTCGTCGGAGCCAGCACTACTAGCTATACATTGGATGATTTCGACATGTGTGTAGAGTTCCCATCCAACATTGAGTCGTTTCTTAGTTTCTTTTAGTTTTTCTTTTCTTTATAGCATCATGGCATATAGTACTGGACTAGTTGTAGTACTTTATTTGTAGCTTTTCATTTGTCGCATTCTGTTATCTGTAGTACATTAGTTTGACTGTTATTGTGCTAGAACTTATTTCTACTTTTATAGTATTCCTGATGCACTACTCAATTATAATTCTTCCTATCTATATGAAATCTTGTTATTTTTACTATTGTTTATATGAGCAACATGTCATAGTTTGCATACAACATTTACTAAGGGGGAGCAATTTATCTGATTTGTACTTTGTTATACACTTTTTGTTAATAACAAAGGGAGAGAAAATTTACTATATGCAATTAATATGAGAAGCATATCATGCATCTTTTCTATATTCATGCATATATAATTATAATTTTGTTATCATTAAAAAGGGAGAGAATCTTGATACCCTTATTTTGATTTAACAAATTTTTTTATTATGGACTAATCATTTCAGGGCATTTAAAGTTAGACTCAAGAAATGATCGTGCCACAAAAGAGTAATCGATCTTTATTGAAGTACTTGAAGTCAACTGATGCATGTTGAAACTCCATTAGCTTTCAAATCCAATTGAAACCCTAACATTTTAATATTGTTGATCGACCAACTTCTTAACATTGATCGACAAAACTCATGTTGATCAACCAACTCAATTTAATAAATTGATCAAAGGCCTCTAATGGTCAAATTCTATTTTTACACCAAAAGTAAATCACTTGAATTAATCAATTAACATGGAATTGATCAAAACTTTGATTTAATCGACAAATAGTCATTTTGATCGACCAACTCTTACTTTTGATCGCTCAAAGCCATATTTCCAAACTTTCTAAATCAGGTTGAAAAATACTTATAAATAAGACCCTCAACCCCCCATTTAAAAACACACCTCAAGAGCTTTCAAAAAATAATTCTCTCTTATTCTCTCTAGTACTTTCGTGCCTCTGCACCTACAACTATTGCAATCAAAAGCACGCACCTTTGCAATCTCAAAAGCTTAGTTTGCATTTAATTCTACGGTTCCATAGGAATTACTGTTATCTATTTTATTCCTGTTATAACTTTAATTTGGGACCCAAGTTGTTTTAGGAGTCCTCTTATTTTTCTTTTCTTAATTAGGTGTATAAGAGAAGAAGTCCTGTAAGAAGTTGTGCCACCCTCGTTCAAGTGGTGCGTTAGTGGAATTGACTAACAACGTCTAGTTGGAGAAATCCTAACCTAAGAGACTTAAGTAGTGATTTTTACTCAGAAGGGTTTCCACTCTAAAATCTAGGCGTCATTTATCAGTGTGATTGATTTATATTTATCTTTTAATCTATGATGGATGTTATTTTTAATCTGGCATTAGATATCGATAATACACTATTCACCCTCCTCTAGTGTATACTTAGTTCCTACAGGCTCCGCACGCACTCACGAAGACATCATTAAAAGCTTTGACAAATTTTGCAGTGAGACAAAAGTGCTCCAAACGTGGTTGAAAGGATACCAAAACGTGGGAAATCAAATAAGCTTTCCAACGGTACCATTCATATGGAAAACCAACGTTGTTTAGGCCTTGAACCGACCCAAAAATTGCCTAGGGTCGCGTGAACCAACCTTGGATCGGTTCAGGCTAGCTGGCCCATGAGGATTGGTGCCCCGTGCGCCCCAACCATGCTGCATGCATGGATTCGTGCATGAGTGTGTTACCAATTGTGCGTTGCCCCATTTGTCCTCACCACTGGGCCTCATGCTACCTTAAGTTTCGCTGTGTGACTCCAGCGCTCTGTGCACCCTTGCCAGCATCACCTTCTTGTCTCCCCTCTCCTCTCCTTTCTCTGTAGCTCGCCCTCTCTCTCTCTGGCTCGGAATGCATGCCCAAGAGAGAGGGTGTGAAGAGGTTCTTATACCAAGGGTTTAGGGTTTTAGTGGTGGGTCAGGATATTTAGGAATTTAGTCCTGAGATTATTATCTTTCCACGTGGGGTCCTTGAAATGAAAACCTAAGGGCGCAAAAAATTGTGCCTCGCCCTCATCGAAAGGGAAAAACTATGTGAGGTCCCTGGTCTCACTCTACTTGTGTGAAAATTGTAGGGACACGTTCAAAATTTAGGAAAAACAACAAAGGGTTCCTACGTGGGTTAATTAGTGTGCATAGTTTATGGAAAGGCCCTCAAAGTTTAGGAAAACTTTCCTCCAACCTTTGGATACACTAATGGATATGCAAAATTTACACAAAACCCCTAGGGTTTAAAGACTTTGTAAATGATCCCTAAGTGTAATTTTGAATGCACAAAATTTATAGAAAATACCCTATAGTTTGATATTACGTATTGACCCTCAAGTGCATAATTCGATATGTAGAAATTGTAGATACCACCCTAAGGTCCCAAAAATCACCCAATGACGCAAGGGCACAAAAATGGAGGTACAGAAGGGTCATTCCAGGATCCACTTGCCTCAAATGGGATGTCTGCATTACCAAATCACTTTGTCGGGTAGGGGGCTCCTTGTCTCAAGTTGGCAATCGACATTAATTATTTTCCTTAGTCTCTCATTTTATTTCTTGGACTTGTAATCTATGAGCCTTTATGAGCCTCTATGAGCATTTGTGGGCCTCTTTTTGTTTGAGTTTTTAGGAGAAATTTTCCTCGTCATTTTCCGTGGAAAAGGTAGTTGGATTTCTTATTATTAAGATATTTATTTTTTTCAAAAGCCTATTTAAATGTTTTCTATATGTACTAGTCTGCTTTTCTTTTGGCGTAGACATGTTAAATATAAATTAGTTTAATTGACATAAAAGTTCATGGACTATTGAAATATTAGTCTAAAGTTAAGGACTTTTATGTAGCTTTATAAGTTATGCTAAAGTATTAGATCAAATTGTAAATAACTTAAACATTTTGGTTATATATTAGGTTAAATATGTAAAAAGAAGTAGATGATGACGCTCATCTTGGGTGATAGGAAAAAATGACCTACAAACCTATCCTTCTAGATGAGTTGGGATTCAAGTTGCGGACTTACCATTTTCACTAAGTTGATATGAATCTACTCACTAGCTAAACTATCCGACAAGCTCTAAAAGAATTTGATTCTACGCATGTCAATGTATACTTCTATCAAACAATTAAAAGAAATTTGACCTATCTTTAATTATTCGATTCTTACCTAATTAACCCAAACAATAAAAAGAAAACATAGACTTTTTGATTCATCCCATTCTACCCTTAATTCAAACTTATAAATATGCACTTTGTCTACGTTGGAGGAAAGCGTAATGAACAGAAAAAGATAGTACTTTTATTCTCGAAGAGAGAGAGCGGTTGGTCTTGCCAAGAGAGTGGCATCCCAACTCGAGCTCCATATCACAAAATCGAAATAACAGTAAGCGAATTAGATTAAAATAGGGATATATATATATATATATATATATATATATATATATATATATATATATATATATAACAGTAAGCGAATTAGATTAAAATAGGGATATATATATATATATATATATATATATATATATATATATATATATAAAATTTTGATAAGATGTATATATCTTTATATTTTTGATATTTACGTATATATTACTATAAATTTAATCCGTTAAGATTGTATGCCTCTATTCCGTCAAATATAATCAAAAATGTCAAAAAATATAAAAAATTTATATATTCATCTCTACATATATCACTCTCCTATTTTTCCTCTAAACTTTCACACCTCCTCCTCCAAGGCCTTCCTCATCCCCCTCTTCCAGGGCCTCCACCGCCACCTCCCCCACTACGATCTTCATGCAACCACTATGACCTCCGCACGACCACTACGACATCCTCCGCGTGCTCCTTCGCGGCAACCCCAACCTCCTCATCCAACTCACCTCCCTCCGAAGCCTCTGCCGCCTCGAGATGATGTGGGGTGATGACCCTCGCTTCTCCTCCGGCCCGCGCCGCCGCTCTGTTGTCGCCTGCACCCTCCTCAACAACAAAAGAGAGCTCCTCTGCGCCAATTACAGCGGGTGGCTACTTTACACCATGACCTTAGCCAACGACCTCCCCTTCGTGGAGGAGCTCCTCCAGAGGGACCCCTTACTGGTGTTCGAGGGGGAGTTTGGGGTGACGAACGTGCTGTACGCGGCGAGGGGGAGGGGCCCCGAGGTGTTCTAGATGGTGTACCGGACGTCAGAGAGGAGCGGGGAGGGCTAGGGGTGAGAGTGAGGTGTTCTGGCGGGAGCTGCGAAACCGCACAGTGCATGCCGCAACGAAAGGGGGTTGTTGGGAGGTGCTGCAGGAACTCCTCGAGGGTTGCAGCGATGTCTTGTAGTAAGGGGGAGGAGGAGGTGTGAAGGTTTAAGAGGAAAAATATAAGAGAGATATATGTGGGGATAAAAATATAAATTTTTCTCTTTATTATCTTTTTGACATTTTTGATTAGGTTTAATGAAATGGAAGCATACGATCTTAACAGAGTAAATTTATAAAGATATATACATAAATATCAAGTACATGAAAATATATACGTGTTATCGAAAATTACAAGGATATATATATAAACCTCGTTAAAGTATACCTCTTACATGGAAGTCGTAAAAGCAGAACCAGAGATTGCAATTTCATTACATTACGGGCATGTGTGTGTATATGCAGTCCGATATCCAGCCGTTGGACAGCTGTGAATCATACAATGAATATGGAGAACACGTCGTTGGTTGGTCAATGGAAAAGCGCGTGACGATCGTTTTCCGGTGGCTCTCCCAACGGCTACATACCCTCATCCGCGGAGTCGCATTTTTTAAATTGTAAAACACGTTCAAATGAGAAATATAAATCCACAGGACAGCATCTCTCTCTACACGTACAGAAATTCCGTGGTCTGATCGCCTCTGAATTGGATGGCCAGATCGACAAACGTTGGTTGCTGCCTCTTCCTCCCGAAGGTACCCTCCTCCTTCACCCAGTCGTCGGGCTACCGCATGCTGACTTTCTACGACGACTCAGAAGAGGCGGCGGCGGTCACCGTGGTGGTCGGGAAGGAGAGGGAGGTCTTTGTGGTGAGCCCCATGCTCCTCCGCAGCGAGCCTTTCAGGATGCTTAAGAAGGTGATTGGGAAGAGAGCTTTCTGCGGAGACGACCTTTCGTGAATGTGGACTCCATCTTGTTTGAGCACCTACTCTGGTTGGCCAACAACAACGAGTGCCCCTCTCTCTTGAAGCGCAATTTGAAGGAGATCGTTGAGTTTTATGCTCAAGATTCATGATATATATTATTGTATATGTAGATGTGAATGGTATATATCATCATAGCTCCTTTTCTGTAACGTTGGTGATTGTCGGCTGATTAATTAATATTTATGCCCTGTATATCCATTCTTTTTGGGTTAATGAGAGGGGAGGAAAGGGAAGGAAAGGGCTTTCTTTTGTTTCTCTTTTCCGTTCTAGTAGGACAAATTAAAATGGATTCTTGCTTCTCAGACTTTGGATGATATATAATGGTGTGCTCTCTTTTTATTTTTCCGCTTGAAATCCAGCCTATATATGTCTGAGCCCTACGGGAAAAGAGTAGATCGTTCATACAAGCAAGGTTATCCGGGTAGACTCGGAATGGTGCGGAAATCGAGGACGACCTGGTGGAAATAATTGGCCGAAGACCACGTCCAATTAGTTGGAACTGATCGAGTTGGAGCTCACATAACGAAGACGGATTAAGCCCATCCGCCTGGGGAGGCTCGATATTCTGAGCTCATGAAGGGTAAGGCTGCGTTATTGAAGTGGGATAAATCGAGGAAAGTGTTTGATGGGTGGATTTGTAATTATTAGTATAATAATTTGATGTTAGTTGATTGTATTTTGGTTTGAGTCGATATATTTTAATATATAATTAAACAATAGAGAAATATAGGTTTTCATATAAAAAGTGATGCAGGCTATTATTTATGTATTCATACAATGTTGAGAATGTAGATTTATTTGATAATTGATATTTAATATAAAGAAATAAAAGAACGTAAAATTTATTACGTAGTGGTTCCCATCACATTCAAAAATTACCACCATTTTAACCTAAAACGTATAAATGATAAATAACTTTGTACCGATGATAAATTACTTTACATCGATTATAAATTATTTTAAAATGTCTTTGCATTAATGCAATCTCATTTTACACCCATGATAAATTATTCTAAAGGTAGTTTTACTTGTATAAAGTAATTTTACATTGGTGTGAAATAGTTCAAAGTAAGATTGCACCTGTGTAATCTTACTTTATAGCCGTGCAAAATTATTTTGAATGTGCAAAGTGATTTTGCATAGGTGCAAAATAAGATTGTACCCGTGCAAAGTGATTTCAAAGGTGATTTGAGTGATTTGCACCCGTACCAAAGTGATTTATTGTTGATTTCAACAGTAGTAGATCCCACCATGTGTAGCGCTTTTTTTACGTAAAAAGAAGAGACGTGATTGGGATCACATTTACATTGCTGTACGTCAACTCTTACGTTTCCCAACCTACGTCCTAATATATATTGAAATTAATGTAATATTATGAATATATTTTAATAAATACGTTATGTTGGAGTGTATTTATTTTATTACATATTAGTATTGATGTGATATAAGAAATAGTAATGATTGAGATAGAATATGGAATTATGAAATCCTTTAGTGGAAACCCTTATCTCAACCCAAACCCATCTCTAAGCTCCCATTTCACATCCAAACCCGTTATCGAGCACACAGCTCGTTTCTCCACTTGAAGGATATGCTTGTATCTACAATGATGAAGTTAGAATCGAAATCTTGTTCCAGGTAGGATTCTAGATATGATTCTTTGTCACCCAAGTGATTTGAGATCAGGTAAAAAGATTTTGGACATGAGTACGAAAATGCACATTGCAACGCATTTTACAACACGTGATCAGCACTTATGTTTCCATCAAAAGAAGAAAGCAAAACACATGAAAATCAAAATCAATAAATTGAAAATTAAAATCAACTAATTAAAAATGAAAATCTACCGATTGAAAATCAAGTAAATCGACTCTAAATCAAAATATACCAGTTGAAAATAATTTTCAATCAATTGAAAATCAAAATACATCGATTAAAAATCAAAACATCAGTTGAAAAAAGAGATACACTAGTGTGTTTTATCTTTTTATTGATGATAAATGATTTTTTATTTGAAATGTAATTTTTCACCTATAAAAATTAATTTTTCATATATGCAAAATGATTTCTACCCGTGAATTTGAAATATATCGATTGAAAGCACACTTTCACTTTACACGCTGCAATACATGTTGTAGCGTATATTTATTTACTTTTTGACAAAGATTTTTATAATGGGATGCACTTGTTAGAAGTAATCAAATAGGAGAGCCGATCGTAATTATTATATTGGTTCTTGCCCTTGATAACTAGGTATCTGTCTTACTTCTAGCATTAAACCATCTTAATGTGCTCGCTAAATATTCTATTTTTGAGAGAGAAGAAAACATTAAAAACTAGTTGCTTTTGCTGCGAAGAAGCTTAAATAATAGGTCTTGAATTGAACTTATCTCTTACAAAACTCAACTATTCAGAGAAGGCATGTCTGCCCCATGTCTCGCTACCTCTCTCCTCGTCACCGAACTCCTATCATACCATCTTCAAAGGGCTTTATGCTCCCATCTTATTTCACGTTTCAAGGTGTCACGGGCTGCTAAACCAATAACTCATTTAATGTATGTGTGGACGATACCATTTTGTTTTGGTCAAGCATCGATCGGAAGCTACCCATTTAAAGAATTTTGTTACCAGGCAGAAAGTCAAATCTCCAGAAATCTCAGATTTATGTCTGCCCCCCGCACCTTACCTGAAGAAAAAGACGCAATAATCAGCTTATTGCAGGTGCAGGCTATGAAGAATGATGAGATTTATCTTGGTCTTGGCTGCCCAATTCTAGATGATAAAAGACATACTTTGCTTAAGAAGATTGTCACCACCAAATGCAACGCCAAACTTACCTTCCTATCTTATGGCTACTCATTTGTTTCCAAGTATATGCTATTGCTAGAGACTTCTGTGGGGAATTGAGGAAATACTTATCTTGGAGGTCACGCCTTCCTTATGGAAACCGGGTGTAGATTAGCAACAAGCTCTCCTTTCTCTATGGGCTGAGATTATGAGGGACAAATATTTCAAGCAGGGGGCATTTCAGGATCCAAATAACTGTCAAAACTCATCTCCATTGTGGATGGGATGGCCTGTTGAAAACCAGACCTCGGTTAAGTTTAGGGGGGCTTTATGCATGGATTGTTGAAAATGCAAATTCCATTAATCTATGGAGGGATAGCTGGGCCCTTGGGAGTGCAGAACTTATTGTAGCTAAGCAGAGCGTTGGAAAGCAACCCATAATTGTTGTTGATCTAATTAACCTCAGCTGGACAGTGGAAAGAAGATGAGGTGAGGAAAAATTTCGAAGGCGTGATTGCAACAAGGATACCTGGCATCAAAGCCAACCTAGGGAGAGACCATGAGTTAGTTTGGGCAGATCATCTGCGTGGGCTTTTCACCATCAAATCTGCATACAGATGTCTTTTAACTCGTCTTCATGGTTGAAGTCCCATTAATTGCTGATATCGTGCATGCACCTCAAGAAGGGTATGGCCAGAAAAGACTTTGGCTCTACGCACAAAAGTGTTTTTGTGGAAATGTTATAACAACTGCCTCCCTTTAGCCGCTGAGGTAGTAAGATTGCACTTAGAGCAGCCTCTCCCTTTTTTTTTTTTTTTTGCAAGAAAGAGGAAACTATGCAACATTTTTATTCTTTCATTGTCATTTTTTCCGAGCTGTGTTGTTTGCATCTGGAATCGATTCCTTCCCCCACGAATTAAATTGGCAGCAAGCGTTATGCAAACTAACCTCTGCGGTGGAGGACTCAAGGCATAGATTTTTGATGTTTTACATCCTGTACACCCTATGGATTTACCGTTGTCAGAAGAAGAATAGAAGAATTGTATGCAGTCTCATGGATGTTTACATTAGAGCCCATGCAATGTTTGATTTCTATCACAATAATAATAAAGAAACGTGCAACACTTCAATCCTGGTAGATAAAGGCAACGATCAAGATGCTAATCATCAATAAATCGTGCAAAAAGAAAGTGCAGATTCGTATATCCTCATTGTTGATACAGCAATTAAAGACTCCTATTCCTTTGTTGTGATGATTGAAATAGATCACGTAGGAAATTGATGGGGTAGATTATACCAATCCGTGGCATTGCGGAAGCGTGAAAGGTGTTTAAAAGTTTTCTAAAAGTGAGATCAAATCAATGCTAAAAACTTGAACAAGAAAATAAAAACAAAACGCACTAAACTAGAACCACATGAAAAGAACTAATTTCCTTTCATTCTAGGATCTCACAAGTATAAGAATGTTATACCTTCACATATGGCATGTTGCAGCACCCTACATATGGTACCTTGTCAAACAAGTACTAGCAGATCCTAAACTATTCCTCCTCAACGAGTCGATAAGACCCTTCCTGTCGTAGAGATCCAACCTTGGTTGTGATACACAAACCCAAAGTAATTCCTCGCCTTAGAACCGTGAACGCACCATGAGAAGTCCTTCAAAAGGACCAAGAAAACACAACCCAGTACAAGTCGGATGACCAACTAGAGGCGTTGGTTGACTAGATACTCAAGAGATCAAATCCCTGCTACAGGGCCTTCACAAGCCAAACGTCCAATTCTGAAATTGGATGTTTGGCTATACCTTGGTCGGTCATCCAATAGGCTTGTTGGACAGTGCCATTGAGAAGAGGTCCCCAGTACGCCTTACCTCTTTTGTCCTCTACAGTGGTTGTGGCTAGTTGAAGGCGATTGATTGGAAAACAAAATGCTTGATCGGAATTATAGGGATTCCAAATCCTAATGTTAATTTGATGGGATCCAATGATAAAATCCTACTTGAATTTGCATGATTGGCTCATAACAAATTATAGGATGTTTGGATCTAGTATCCAAACTTTAATTAATTACAATCCAACACTTAAATTTTCTATCTAATCAAATTAGCTACAATTAATCACCAAATCAAATGTGATTTAATTCTTTAAATTACAATTGATTATTTCTTTCATCACTCCAATAATCAAGCTTTAGAATTAGTAAAATTTTAGCACTATGCCCCTTCGAGTATTCCAAATACTCGTTAATCCTTTACACTTGGAGGATAATATTATCCTAAGATCTAATCCTATTAAATTGCATCACTCCTTAAATAATATTATTTTTGATATCTCCTTATATCATTGGAATGAGATTAAAGATCAAAATGTTTCCTAAAGGTCTATCTTCTCTTCTTGCATTGAGTCTGATCAGGACTCCATGACCATATGTGAAATTGTCATTCCCAATATAACTGAAGTGAGCTTACGCCTCCAATATGTTAAATACACCTATCTAATAGATTTATTGATTTCTTCAAGAGATCATGCACCTCATGTCCCTTCCCACATACATCAGCTTTCTAGTATCAGCACCAAGATGGGTGCATTTACTATTAGTCTGCCAAATGCATGTATATCTATCTCAAGTCAAAGGATATGCCTTCTCCATGACAACAATTGAGAAGGACTTTCACTATCTCCTGTTTTATCAGGTTAACTCCTTACCCCCACCTGTGTGATAATTCTCGAATCTCTATTCAAGAATGTCAATCAAGCGAAGACCTTTGAAGAAGGTTGCCATCCTAATTTAGACCATAAGTAATTGATCAAATCAGATGATTTCTTGTTATGTTATCAGATCCTCTAAACCATGTACATATTCGAATCAACACACATCGAGTTTATTCAATCTGACTTAGCACATTACCTTATTCATACTAAGAGATCCAATTCATTTACTAGAAAATAATCAAATTCTTTATTCAAATAAAAAATATAATCATATTACATAACTTGAATAGCTCGCTTAAGGCATATGAAATCCAACAAACTTTTGTTTGGCCTTAGAGCCATTCCGAAACCTCCTTTAGCCCCATACTATATACATGCCAATTAAATGACTCTCTAGTCAAGGCCTTGGTCAATGGATCAACAACGTTATCCATGGAAGCCACCTTCATGATGATCACATCACTATGCTTGACAATCTCGCAGATGATGTACTTCCTCTCAATATGCTTGTTCTTCTAGCGAGAGTGAGGCTCCTTTCACCTGCACTATGACACGTGTTGTTGCACAGCAGTGGGATTAGCGACTGTATCAAGAGAACAATGCTACGCTCCTTAGCAAAATTATGTATCCACACCACCTCCATCATAGCATCAGATGCAATGATGTATTCAACTTCTATCGTTGAATTAGTCATAGTATCCTACTTCTTGCTTTTCCAGCACACAAAACCACCGTTCAACAAGAAAATGAAACTTAACGTAGAGTTTCTATCGTCAATGTCTGATTAGAAGTCAAAGTTGATGTACCCTAACACCTAGAGATCCCCATCTCTAAAGGCTAAACAATAGTCTTTTGTCCTCCTCAAGTACTTGAGTATATTCTTGACAGTAGTTCAATGCTCCTATCCTAGGTTGGATTGGTAACAAGTTACCACTCCCACTGCGTGACAAATGTCTGCTCGTGTACAGAGTATGACATACACTAGGTTGCCCACTATGGAAGCATATGGACATCCACCCATGGCCTTCTCCTCAACTATTTGGAGAGACATTTCCTTTGACAAGTGAACTCCATGTCTAATAGAGAGAAAGCCCTTCTTAGAGTTATTCATGTAGAATCTCTCTAAGTCTTTGGTTATGTATCCTTGCTATGATAATCCTAGTGTACTCTTTTCTCTATTTTTGAACATCTTCACACCCAAGATATAAGAGACATCCTTGAGATCTTTCATCACAAAGTTCTAAGATAACCAAAGCTTAACACTGAATAACATTTCTATGTCATTCCTAATGAGTAGGATGTCATCCGCATACAACACCAGAAAAGTGATAGCACTCCTACTAGACACAAGGTTCATCCGGATTTTGATGGAATCTATAACTCTTTATGGTCTCATTAAACCAGATGTTTCACCTACGAGAAGCCTGCTTAAGTTCATATATAGACTTCTTTAGCTTGCATACCTTTCTTTCCCCACCATCTACTCAGAAACTCTCTAGTTGCTCAATGTAGATGTCCTTCTTGAGGAAACCATTGAGAAAAGCCATCTTGACATCCATGTACCAAATGCCATAGTCATGGTATGCAATTATGTCCAGCATTATCCAAATGGATTTAAGCATGACAACAGAAGAAAAGGTTTCGTCATAGTCAACCCCTTCTTTTTGGGTGTAATCCTTGGCCAGAAGCTGCACTTTAAATGTCTCTACCTTCTCTTCCAGACCCTTCTTCCTTTTGTAGATACATTTGCACCCAATGAGTTTTACCCCGCTAGAAAGATCTACAAGGATCCACTTATTGTTCTTTTTTTTTTTTGACAGAGAAAAGATCACTACCGTCCACAGTAGTGTCCATTTTTATTCATAAATAGCCTAGTTGCAAATTATCTTGTAAGAACTTGGCATTGAAAGCTACATCAGCACAATTATTCTCAATCCACACATTCCCTCCCCGAAAAGTTGCATCATTACGCGCTTTCCACACCACCCAGAGAACGACAGCCATATAAACACGAGGTTTTTCTATAGACATGGAGGACCAAAGAACATCCCACAAGCAAAGATGAGAAGCAAAATCTCTACCACAGAGTTAGTAACCAGGCATGTACTAAAAAGATGGTGGGCATGATCTTCCTCAAAACTGCAATGGGGACAAGACACGTGGGGTGCCCAAAATCCTCCTCCTGTAGGAGCCCGTCATTAGGCCTTCACGCCTTATCAGCCATAAAAAGATCTAGATCTTCAAAGGAATCTTGATCTTCTACAAGTGGGTGCAAAACTTGCAGTGCCCATCTTCCCCAATAACCTCTGTCATGGCCTCATAGGCCTTAGCTGGCGTGTACACCCCTCTCCTCCACTCGAATCTATCAAGTCCATCTCTAGGTTGAAAAGCTGCCAATGCCTCCCTTAATCTATTAGCCTCATCTCCAGTTCTAGTATGTACTCTACCAGTCAGGATTTTCCACTCCTCTGACTCAGACTGCCACATATCTACCACTGACGCCCCCTTCAAATCTAAAGCCTCATAGACTCGCGGGTATGAGTCTTATAGCCACCCAATTCCACACCAATCCTCCCAAAAAGCAATCTTCTCTCCCCTTCCTAGCATAGGGGTGAACATCTCCCAGTGATCTTGAAGAGACACAGAGACCAACTTCCAAAAAGGAGATGCATCCATGTGACAAACCACATCTTTTAATTTGGATGTGCTCCCATATGAGTTCCTAATCACATCATACCACATCCCCTCTTCCCCCCTCAGTATTTTCACACCCCATTTGAGAAGGAGTGAGTCGCTGAATTCCCTGAGGGTCCTCACACCCAAGCCTCCCCGCTTCTTTGGAGTGCAGACCGTGCGCCACCTGATAGGTTGCATGAAGTGGCCACTATGTGAAGGCCCTTTCTAGAAGAAGCGCTTCTGCATGACATCTATCTTCTTTAAAACAGAGTCAAGCAATCTAAATAGTGATATAAAAAAAATTGGGATGGCAGAGAACATGGAGTTGAGCAGAATCAATCTTCCCCCCTTGGACAAGATGCAACCACACCACCCAACCATCTTGATTGACATCTTCTCAAAGAGTTGTACCAGTCCTTGTTCTTCATCCTCTTGGCTTGGAAAGGTAAACCAAGATATCTAATAGGCAGGCTAGTGACTGGTGTTTGGAGAATCTAGGATAAAACATCCTTCATACTACATGCTTCACCAAAGTAAATAAGAGAAGACTTCGCTCCGTTTATTTTCAAGCCAAATATCTCACCGAAGATCTCCACTACATACCTCAAGCATTCTACCTCCTGCTCCCCCCTTCAACAAAGAGCACAACATCATCTGCAAATTGTAGAATGGGCATCAATGCCCACTGTAAGGAGAGGGTATATCCATGTAACAAACCCCTGAAGCACGCCTTAAAAGTGAAATGGGTTAATGTATCAACGACCAAAATAAAGATAAGGAGGGCCACAGGACACCCCTGTTTGACACCCTTCTACGGCTGTATCCATTGTCCGTGGGTCGGCCATTGATTAGTGGTGAAAAAGAGATGGTTATGCATCTTTTGATCCATTGAACCCACATCTCTAGAAATCCCCATCTTCTGAAGATTTCCCAAAGGTATGCCTAAGAGATCGAGTCATATGCCTTTAAGAAATCAACCTTCCACATAAAGGTTTTCTTTTTTCTTCTTTTTTCTCACCTACCCAGACATCATCTCCTGGGCCAGGATAAAAGATTCCAGGGATCTTCCTTTCATGAAGGCCGATTGCACTAGGTTGATAATTGACTGCATAACTCCTCGCATATGGTTGGCTAGTATCTTCCCGATTATCAAATAAATGGAATTTGACAATGTTATGGGCCTAAAATCGGAAAGGGATTCAACGCCCACCTTTTTGGAAAGAAGGAATCAAGGGACTTGTTAATCTTTTCCAATCCGAACTTACTTTTCTGGAATTCTTAAATGATTGCCAAGACATCAGTTTTGGGCATATGCCAAAATTCCTTATAAAACAGAACGGGGAAGCCATCCGGACCAGGTGAACCCTCCACCTTCAGATCCTTTAGTACCACAATAACCTCCTCCTCACCAACTGCCCTGCATAGGATTTACCTCTCCCTTTGCTCAACCGTGGCATGTCCAAGTTGGAGAGTCTCCAGCCCCCCCTTAGACTTGCACGTGTGGTGTTTGTGTAGTACTTATTTGCCAAATTGCATAGGTCTAGAGGGGTACCCGCTACCTAGTCTTCATAACGGAGGGTAGAAATCAGGTCGTATCTCCTCCTAGCACTAGCTACAGCATGAAAAAAATTTGATGTTCAAATCACCCTCCTTAAGCTAAAGCTATTGTGATTTCTGCCGCCAGTCTACTCTTTTCAAATCTTCTTTTGCAATAACATTTTGCAAGTTTCTTCTCAGTCTATGTTCATCTTCATTCAACACCCCATGCCTCTCCTCCTCATCCAGGGACTTAACACCTTCCATGGCATCCACCCCTTTTTGGGCTCGCATCTACGCTAAAGACTTTTTAAAATCAAATAACATAAGCTAAAGACCCCTCAGTTTTGTAGCCAAACGCTGTAGCAGAGCCTTCTCCCTCCCCTTCCTGAGCCAACCACCAGGATGTTACCATATCTCTAAACCCATCCTCCTTGAGCTAGGATTTTTGAAATTTGAAGTAGGTACACTCCTTGACCCCCTCCCTACTTTCCCAAACTAGGGGGTGTGATCAGAAAAGGGTCTTCCCATAGCCACCACTGAGGCCATATGAAAAGACCCCATTAGTTCCACATTGCCTAGAAAATGAACAATTTTGGAGAGTAAACCGCTACCATTTCTCCACGTGTATGGTGCACTTGAGGATGGGATATCCACCAACTCCAATTCAGAGACCACATTTTGGAAGCCAAAGGTAGATGTGTCCATTCTGCCGTCAGGTCTATCATCTGAGTATAAAGTAGCATTAAAATCTTCTCCTACCAGCCATGATGCACCCTACACCCACGTAGCCATAACTCTTAAGTCGTCCCATAGGTGTGGCCTGACATTCTAACTACATGGCCCATACACTGAAATCATGTAGATATACACATTATCGGGCTCGCATACAAATCTGCAAGTAATAGCAAATCTGCCAACCTTGTAGTCCTCCAGGCAAAGAATACTGGACTTCCACCACGTGCATAGACCACCTGACCTCCTTGATGATCCTATGCATTTCAACGAAACCTCCCCACTCACCAAGGGGAACCACATCGCCTTTTCCTCCCCTTCAATGTGCGTCTAATGCAATAGTGCACAATCAATCCTCCATTCTCTGAGGCATCTGGCTAAAATATTTCTTTTGGTGCGGTCCCTCAGTCCCCTAACATTCCATGCTAGGACTCTCAACATATAGGACAATGTTTATCCCTATTTCCCTCACCCATGCGTGATACATTCAAGGCTTTTGCAACCTGGCTCATGTCGATTCGTGAAGACCCACGGCTATGGAGATTGTATCTTCCCCTGCTTGATGGGCCCCCTCTAGATGGTGCATCCGAACCTACATTATATGTAGAATCCCTAAGCGAAGGGGGGGTGAGACCAAGTGTGATACAAAAGTAACACGGAAATAATATGATAATCGCACAAATAAGCAATCTCACAAGTATACAACAATTTTTAGGTGGAAACGCAAACCCAGGTAAAAACCTCCTCCTAAACCTCTCGGTTTAGGATTTCTCGATCTACTTAGTAGATCAAATCCACTAACGAACTACTTTAAACGAGGGTAGTTCTATCTCTTACAACCGACATTACTTTGTACGAGGGTAGTGTACCTCAAACCCCTCCTCTTCACAAAGAATATTTTGTCTCGCAAGAGACAGAAATTCGCAAAGTGAATACCCAAATAAAAATACCCAAACAAAGATAATTACAAAATATCCTATAGAGCCCAAAATATGTGTAAATCAAACTAGCTCCTATAGGCAAAAAGAACTTCCCTTAGATGGAAATGGTGCAACGTGAAGTTGGCAACGTAACGGTGCTCTTGGATGGAACTAGAGGGCTTGGAGAGTAAGAACTTCTTCTAGATGATTTTCTTCTTCACTTGGACACAATATGGTGTGGAAGTAGTTTCTCAAGGTGTATTTAGCTTAGGAAGGGTGCTCCTCTATTTATAGAGATCCTAAGAAAGCTTTGGAAGGCCTTGGAAGTCTCTTGTAGTCCTTGGGAACAAGGCTCAAGAGAGTGGTCCAAAATTCCATCGAAATCAGGGTCATTTATGATTCTGACAAGGTTGTCAGATGTCTGGTTTTACGGTCAGACATCTGGGATATCGTCAGATCTAAGGTTCGGTCATCTGATCGTAGAAGGGTTGATCTTCTGCAAGGGTTGGATCAAGACGAACGTCTAATATACATTTTTAAGACGTCTAGGTATATAAACGGACGTCTAACTCTAAGATAGGCTCCTTCCTGTTTTCACAAGATCAAAATAGGGATCTAGAGTTAAATTGCACAGATGACAGGTCAGACATCTGGCAAGGAGTTTGGACATCTAGAAAAGCAATCCTCTGTGGGAATGGATTTCTCGAGAGGCTTAACGGCTAAATCATCTGACAAAAGATGATTTGGGTCAGATCTTAGCCTAACGTCTATTTATCAGACGTCTGAGATGCTTTACGGACATCTGAAAGTAGATGTAAATCTGATTTTAAGAAAAAGGTCTGAGAATCCAACGATCCTACTGTTGGATGTCTGACAAGGTCCTCAAACGTCTTGTAAGACGTCTGGACTATGGGTTGGACAACTGAAGGTGGCAAACAGAGAGTAGGTTACCAGCCTAAGTGTTTTGGATGTCTGGACAAAAGGTCAGATGTCTTAAAAGTCAACATCAGAGTCTGATAGCCAAATTGAACGTCTGATCAAGCTATCTGAAGCCTATTTTGATTTTCTGATTTATCTAAGAGTTTGTCTAAGATTGTCTAAGTATCTTAGGGTTGTATAAGTGATCCTAGGACTATGGTATATTACTTTGGGGCTCTTTAACAATCATCTAAAGAAATGAAAAGCAAAGTATAAATATATGAACAAGATGGACATTCAAAATAAATCTAAGTCCTGTTCTTCATCTTCATCCTTCTTCAAGCTCTCACTCCAAGCGAAGCTCCTCCATCAAGCTCCTTTAATCTAGTATGAACGCGAGCTTGAACTCCTTCACACTTGTATCCATTTGCATTTATCATAAACCTTATACACTCAAATGCAAATGTTAAGTCACAAGTGTTTTATTATCATCAAAATCAACGATCGTGGTGCCCTTACACCAACATTATATACTCTCCCCTCAAGGGTAGAGAGCACAAATGTACCACCATTGGCTTTCTCCCTCTGCTACACAGAAGGTTGGGGTTCAACACTAACGATAAGTGCTTGGACTTTCACTTATGAATCACCATGGCTCTATCATTCCTACAATCCATCTCCTCACTATCACCCATCCCCTCTTCTCCCCTTGTCTATTCTTCTTGTGAATCATCACTGACCTTTCTCTTTTTCTGGTTGTTCCCCGAAACCTGCATCTCCTGCACCACTAGATGCCACTGCCGATCCTCACCCCTATCTCTCGTTGCATGCTCATCTCTCCTTCCCCTCCACCACCACAGGGTGCACGCACACACTGATAGAGAGGAGCCAAGAGGACCCCCTACTTCTAAGAATTGCCTTCTCATGGAATAGCCCCCCATGTCTCAAATTAACCTCCACCTTCAGCATGCTGCCATCCCCTTCCTCAAGACCCACAACCGACCCCTCCTGCATTGAGGCGAAGCCTGCTATCACATTTCCAACTACCACATTGGAGCGAAGATGCAACGATAAGCCTCTAATAACAATCGAGCTATCCCTGACAAAAACATGCTAAGGATTTTAAATTGCAGTGCTAGCCTCCACTTGTCCACATCATGATCCTTCATTGATTCATCATATATGGTAGGATCAATCTTATATTTTTCTAAGATATGGAATCCATATCTCTGAGGTCGATGCACCACCCTAGAACTCCTTCTAGGAGGAATGAAAGCATTATTTGTTTTTGGTTGATCTAGTTCTTCTGGGTCAAGGACTTTATTAGTCTCATTAGACTCAATAAGCTCCCTTCATTTTTGTTTTGACCTTCAAAGAATTTTTCTTCTAGGAATCTAGCATTCCTATATATGAATACCTTTTGAGTCTCAGGGTCGTAGAAGCAATGGCCTCTTCCATCCTTCGGATACCCAATGAAGTAACATTAGGGAGTATGAGATTCTAATTTGTTAGGTTAACATGAGTCATACAACCCTAATGCACAAGTGTTCAATACTTGGATTCCTCCCATACCACATCTCATGTGAAATTTTAGAGGAAGATTGGGTTGGAATCCTATTTAGAATGTATGCCACTATCTCTAGTGCATACCCGTAGAAGTAAAGTGGTAGTTCTACTTTGCTCATCACGGCCCATACCATATCCAGCAAACTCCATTTTATTTTGGAGTACCAGAGGGGTAAGTTTAGAGATGATTTCTTTCTCCTTAAGTTATTTTTTAATTCCTCGTAAAGGATTCACCACGTCAGTCTAATCAAATTGCTTTGATTCATTGACCCGTTTGGTTCTCAACCAACACCTAATCCTCTTTGAACTTTTCAAAGGTTTCTAACTTGTGATGCCTTAGGTAAATGAATTGATACCGTAAATAGTCATCAGAAAATGCTATTGAGATTTGTAGTTGTAATACTAAATGGTCCAAATACATCTGTATGTATGAAGTTCAGCAAGTCCTCACAACTAACTCCCTTTCCTTGAAAGGGTAGTCTAGGCATCTTCCTACGAATGCAATATTCGTAGATGGGCAAGGGTTAGACCTTCAGAAAATCCAAGGGTCTATTCTTAACTAGTTTATTGATCCTCATGCTAGACATATGTCCTAATCTTTGATGCCAGATCACTATAGATCTGTTTACATCTTCCCTGGCATGCTTAGAAGGTGTTTGATTCTTAATCGTAATAATAGAAGCAATCGTAAGGGACTCGCATTCAGCCAACTCATACAATCCATCAGGAGAAATGGAATCACAAGAAATATCTTTACCCTAACGACTTATAGTAAGAGTTTTCTTAAAAAGAAATGAATATCTGAATCTAACTATCTAAGAAATAGACAAAAAGTTCCTTCTAATGAAAGGTACAAAGAGACAATCTCTAAGTAGTAGGATGTGTCCGTTGGGCATATTGAGTCTGCGAATCCCTGTGGCTTCCGCTGCAACCATTGCCTCGAATCCCATCATGATTTGCATATTTCCCTCTTTAAGCTTTCTGGTCATCTGGAACAGATGCAAAAAATAACAAATATAAATAAATGCTCTAGAATCCACAACCCAACTTTCAAC
This sequence comes from Thalassia testudinum, assembly GCA_037157565.1. NCBI lineage: Eukaryota > Viridiplantae > Streptophyta > Magnoliopsida > Alismatales > Hydrocharitaceae > Thalassia > Thalassia testudinum. The sequence goes on along the minus strand of JAZHRO010000047.1, from coordinate 27,455,693 downwards.
TTGTCCAACAAGCAAGTTCGTCTCAATGATGAGAAGAGATTTGTTACTTGCCTTTGCATTACCCTTTCCCTTCTCTAAGAATTTCATGTACTCCATACAGTTCCATTTCAGATGGCCTGGCTTGTTGTAGTAGTGACACGAATTTGCTGCCTGGCCTTTCTTCTCTTGGAAGAAGTGAGATGTGCGGAAAGAGATAAAGACTTGTTCTTCTTTTGGGAACATTTCCCTTTGCCTTGCTTCTTCTGTTTGAATCTCCCACTACTCTCGACAACCATGCCTTGGTGCACTCTCTTTCTTAATGATGTCCTCTGCAAACTTAAGCAAAGAGATCAACTCAGTCTTAGTTATATTTTTTCCAATGTGAAATGAGACAATGAAGTTAGTATAGGAGCTAGGAAGAGATTGTGGGAAGGTATCTACGAAGGTCTCATCGTCAATCTTCACTTACAACCTTTGGAGCTCTGAAATATCTCCATACATTTTCAGAATATGCTCCCTCACAGGTGTCCCTGCCTTCATCTTGCATGAAAGTAACTCCCTAAGTACATTATAGTGTTGAGTTCGGTTCACATCCCTGAACATCTCTTTCAGGCTCATCAAGATTTCAGAGATTGTTCTCGTCTCATCATGTTGCTTCTGAAGCACATTAGAAAGTGAACCTAGGACATAACATCGAGAAAGACTGTTATCCTTATCCTAGTTCACATTGTACTCCCTCTTCTAAGAGTTCCTAGGATTCTCGTGCTTGTTCTCTGATGTATACACATCTATTTAGGTTAAAATGACTATTTATGCATGTTCCTAAGCTTATAGTTGCATTCCACATTATAAATATTGCATAACATGCACCATTTTGCATTTAGGATAGATTGTATAAATTATAAGTTAATTCGCTTCATTTTATGGATGGGAGAGGAGATTTATTACGGAGCCTCGGATTGATGATCCAACTATATAGATATGATCAGGACGACGATCAGAGTCCAATGCCTTCGAAATCGCATTTATCGGAGTCCCATAGCACCATATGAAGGCTGAGGAAGATCAACGGCAAGAGGCTAGGTGGCGCAAATTAGAGCTTCAAATGACAAATCCAACTGCACAGATAGATCTGGATTGACAATCGCAACCCAACGACACGAAACTTGATCCAATCCGACATCTGTGGTGTCATCTACAAAGCAAAGAAGATGGACGGCCACGATGGCACCACATGGCACCATCCTAGCCGCCCAATGCCACCAGCCTCCCCCTTCTCATCAAGCAGCCCTTGATCTCAGCTGTTGGATTTTCATCCAACGGCTGAGAGCACGACACCCTTAAAACAAAAACAAGACAAAGTTGGGCCCTCAACGTAGCGGTGGCGCCCCACACTCGCACCCGCCGGATGAGAGATCGAGCTGTGCGGAGTGGATTCAATCCACAAAGAGGCCAGCAATCAAAATCCGACCATTGGATTGTCATTAGGCAGCGTCGAAGCTCCCACGTGGCACAACACCGTGCACCGGATGAGGACGAAGCGCGTACGCACGCGATCACGACTAATCATGAGCGTAATCATATGTGGTGCGATCTGAACGCGCGATCCGCATGCATTCTCCATCATTCATTCTTGATCCTACAATCACAAGAGCTCCTTGCTAGCTCCAGCACAAAGTCAGCACAACATCAAGCATATGCCAGTGAGCCCACAGATTCTTGACCGCACAATGCAATCGTAGGGCAGCGGATCTGCTACATGTCAGCGTGAGGGCACATCGTGCGTTGGAGGTGCAATCTAGGCCATTTGATCGCGATCAGACAACCCATGATCGTGTTATGGCACAAGTTGGGGGCTTGAAATACCTGCTTTTCCCTCGATTTTCACCTATATAAAGGCCCATGATCCCCCATTCCTCCTAATCTCTTCCTCCTTTCCTCACCTCCTCCAAAGCTCTAAGGAGCTCGTCCCAAGCCTGGGATGCTCCTTATAGTAGAAAAGTAAAGATTTTCCCACTTCTCACCCCCCTTTGTGAAGCATCCTGTGGCCGTCTTCTAACCCCGATCTAGAAGTAGACCCTCGCTGCGACGCCGTCCTACCCCATCCTTCCTCCGACATCATTCTTCTTCATCCAACCTCTCGCCACTTTCATCCAGGCGTCATCAAAGCGATTTGTCCTCCAAACAGCCGTCGAAGGGGATTTCCTCAACTCATTATATCTTTTTCGCTTTCTAGTGTAGTCTTATACTTTGAGATTAATTGTAATAGACTAATTATATATTGATATTCTCTCACTCTCTTTAATTAGTTGTAGAATAGATTAGTTAGATAAATTTCTGCCTACTATTCTATTTATCTAAAAATACCAAAAAAATCACAAAAGATAAAAATACCAAAAACAAATAAAAGCAAACGTGGATTTTCAAAACTAAATGTTCTCTCCCCTGTGTTCGAAATAGGGTCTACCTCGAGCTTTGGTAAATTTTATCTGGTAGTGGATTTTTATGCATTATGACGATGCGTTTTAAACTCAAATCTTTTCGCGTTCAAATCTTACTCACCATTTTGGAGCTGTTGCCGGGGAGGCAACGCTTTTTTATTTTTCCATGTTTTTCACCTTACCTAACTTTTATCTCACTTTTTCTTTGATCTTGATGTGATTGCAGGTACTCTTTCGAGGTGGGCCAGAGCGGTTAGATTGGAGAAAAGTGCTGATGAAGGTTCTATAGTGTATACCCACCATCCACCCATTAGATTTCCATTCCATCACCTAATAACTCAAACTCAAATCAACCTAGGTGCTTTTATAAATCCTAGGATAGATCTGATTGTTTGATTGTTACTTCACATATCACTCTCGCTTATAAAAAAAATTAAAAATAAAAAAATACTCTTATCTTTTCATGGGAACAGATAAAAAATCTACACACCCACAATTTCTCATCCTAAGGCGCACAATATCTTTGATTCTACCACTTAACCGAGATCTGACCTATGAACTTAGTACACTTTAACTTAATACACATAAGTGAGTAGAAATCTGATTAGGTTAAGACATTGTGTGCCTTAATCTATGATGCGAATAAACCAATTAATTGATTTATTTGGGCGACACTACTTAAGATAAAAGTGATTCATCAATAGCTTGCTCTCTAGGGTTGATTTTTAGGGCTAAACAAGGCACTCCACATTATTTTTTATTTTAAAGAAATATATCATCACCAGTACTTTCAAAACTTGGAGTGTTCCACTGAACTTTGAATATACCTAAAGATTAAACCCTAAAGCTACTAAGCAAAATTTAAACTTTAAAATCTACCTCATCTTTAATAATCTTGCTTGAAAACCCTAGTTGTGCATGCACACACATCTTAACTGATCTTTAAGGGCACAACCCATCTAAAGGGTCTATCACATTCCAAGAATACAATCATCCCAAGCCTAATTAAAACTGAGCAAACGTTGGCCTTAAGGATTAACTCTCTCTTTAAGACTCCAATTGAGATTTTTTTCGATTAATCTGCTTCTACCAGTCATCTGATGTCAAGCTAAGGGAGTGTGTCAAATGACCACAATTGGGGGGTATTAAAGGAACCGGAGGCACAAGCAAAAGGAAGAACCTTCTCCCCAATCCCTCCATCTAACTGGTTGGATTGACCAAATAGAAGTAGACCAAATTATTTCTTTCATCTCGAGACGGGTTCTGAGAGTCTGTAGGTCTTTAGGCTACCCACCTAAGGACAAGTTTGGTTTGATTGTACTGTAGGACACCTTTCTCTCCTCTGTTTTCCTCCTACTTTGCCATGGATCCTTCCACATCCTACTCACATTTTCACTCCTACCCTCGTACCACCACTTATCCCCAAGATGATTACTATCCCGACCCTACTTATGACTATCCATTCCCTAGTCGGGATAACTTTCATTGGGGATATGATTCTGGACCTCAATGAGTAGAGCCTAACCCTGGACAACAAGACTACGATTATTATCCCTCTCACACCTATAACGATTATAGAACTTCACCCTTTGATGATCAACCTAACCCGATCTACAATCAAGAAGGTATGATGATTATAACTCTTACCCTCCCTAGGATTATACTGAATATAGGTCACTACCCCTCTTTGAACAACCCGAAACGACCTATTATCAGGAAGGGCCCCAAGAACCTCAATTTGTTGACTCCCTTAGATTTAACCCAAACCCACCCAACTATGTCCAAGTAGGGTGTTGGCCAATTTAAGGAACACCATACGATCTTTAGAAACCCAACCAACACCCCGTAACAAAGAATTGAAGCCCCTGATTCAAATGATTGATGATATGAATAATTCTTTATTAGATTGGCTCCAAGATGTTAAGGATAAGGGTCCGAGTGAGTTTCTACTTGGGAAATTATCAAGATTGAGAATGCAATTCGTGGTTACCTTAGTCCAATCTTGAGATGATTCTTAGGATAAACCCTCTTCAGGAGAGCCAATGTTAGAACCTACTCAAGCGCCTGTCGAGGGGGACACATTTTATGAGACCGGAGATGACTAAGTTGGTCTAGAACAACCCATTGAGGATGGACTGATTTTCTCACCAGAAATCCCCAAGCCAAGGAATGAGAAAAAATGTCTCTATGGATCGGGAAATGATAGACGATTTTGAGATATATATAAATGAAGATCAAGAATTCTTTGATTCTAAGGGTGAAGAATCTTTAGGTGATGTCTCACTTGAGCTTAAGGAAAATAATTTTAGTGAGGCAAACGAGCCTAAGGAATCTAATGAATTATTTGATGGCCCTGAAATTGAGGAATTTAATCCTACTAGGGTTGACAGGGAGGATTCAAATCTAGATTTATTGGATGATTCAATCAATAGCCCCATTCCTCAACCACACCCTGAAGAATAGAATGATGATCTTGAAATCACCAAACCCAAGTCAATCATAATTCAGCCACAATTATTCGACTTGGATAATTTAGATGGGGTGAATAACATGCTGGATGTCCCAAAATCTGAAATTATGATTATGGAGAATAGGAGTATAGAAATGAAAATCTAGGAGGCTAATTCTAGGGGAAATAGAGTTCCTGATCTAAGGGTTCCTTTGTGTCTGAAACCACCGAAATTTTACCAGGACCCTTACGATATTTTTGTGGATATGAAACCCGAGTGCAAAATAATTGATTATATTTTTTAAGCTGAACTCTAAGTGGACATCTGAACCTATTGAACCAGATCTACCCGTTGTCCGACACTTTAGACTTAAATTGCACACCACCAAACCGCAAGCCTGGCCTCGCAAACACAATAATCTCCAATTCTAGGTAATTTTCATCCAGAACCTTAGAACTACCGAACCCTGGGGCATGGGCCTATATCACAATTTGGTCAACATCTGTGGACATCTTCTACTAGAGGTTTCAGGATTAATCTTTTAATTCTGATCCTGACACGCACTTCTCGGTTCTCAATTTCTTCTCTTTGTATAATATGCCTAGCTGAAGGTAATAAACTTAGCATGTGTGTATACTCCACTTTTTCTGCGGAGCCTACCAGATTTTCACGAAATTTAGGTGATATTCTGTTTATTCCACCCTTTTTCATGTCTTTATTTTTACAATGAGGACATTACATCAATTAAGCATGGGGGAGTAGATACTTAATAATCTTGAAAATATTTTATTAGCTACATAGAATTTATTTTATTTTATTACTTTTTTTAAAAGTAGAATTGAGAGAACTTAGGCATTATGAGTTATTAACTTTAGGAAATGATACAATAGGACCTGAACACTTGAACTTTTCAGGTCTTCGGGTTTAATCAGCCTGGGTGTCTGCTAAAATGTGGACCTGTTTCTGGAGTCCTTACCACATTAATTCTACTTTAATTTGACTAATAAATTGGGGTGATAAGTACGCGACTTATTAACTCACCCTCTGATTTGAGGAAACCTTAAGTCTAAAGCATCTATACACTGTTTGCACTAACTTACTTCTCGACGATTTTTAACGGAAATTAGGTAGCTAATGAACCTTCTAAGATGGTAATGGCTGGTAAGTTGTCGTGCGTTAACTGCCCCATTGACCGATTGTCTAGAGCCTAGCCACATGACCAATTTATTTTATTGCTACCTTTAGATAAATCTTAGATCAGGAAAACCACCTATTCAGAAAAGAAATATATATATATACTCAAAAAGAAAAAAAAGAAAAAAAAATAAGCCACACTTTACCACACGAGTATGGCTGGCAAGTTGCCGTAGGTTTGACACTCCATTAGCTGGTTGTCTAGAGCCCAGCTTATAAAAATGCATAAATAATTTTCCAAACACTTAGGGAAGAAGTCGGAAAGTAGAATAAATCGGGGAGATATATACTGGATTCACCCTTATGTTGACCCCATAAAAAATTTCAAAGTAGGGAGAAAGCTGCCGATCGGAAAGATAAATCTTTAGGCAAAAACTTTTAAGTCACCTAGGATTGTAGAAACCTGAAGTTCATCTTAACAACCGCTTAGTGAGTCTATCACTTTTCATAAGATACTTAAAACTTAAAGTTCTTTTCGAGTCTTCGGTGGGTTGAGTAGCCGTAGAAAGCTGCCCCAAAACTCTAAACTCAAAAATCCAAAAAAATTAGAAAAGATGAAAAGGAAAGAAAAAAATGGATTTACTTTTGTACGAAATAAGGCGAGAACTTGACGGTTTGCATTTTAGCAGGTACTTAGGCACTGTCGAGTCTTTGTAATTAGGTTCTTAGTTGAAATTTTCTATTGTTAATAAACAACTTGGCCTTAAGTAATCGAGTCCTAATTCTGTTCTTATACATAGCATATAGTTTAGTTTTGCTTAGGACTAGCAAAAGCTAGGTATGAGGGTTTGATGTATACATATCCATTTAAGTTAAAACGCCTTTTTATGCATGGTTCTAAGCTTATAGTTGCATTCTATATTATAAATATTGCATAGCATGCATTATTCTGAATTTAGGATAGCTTGTATAAATTATAGGTTAATTTGCTTCTTTTTATGGCTAGGATGCTCCTTAGAGTAGAAAAGTAAAGAGTTTCCCACTACTCACCCCCCTTCGTAGAGCATCCCATGGCAATCCTCTCACCCTGATCTGGAAGTAGATCCCCGCTGCAACACCGTCCTACTCCGTCCCTCCGACATCATTCTTCTTCACTCAACCTCTCACCACTTCCATCTAGGCGCCGTCAAAGCAAGTCGTCCTCCAAACAGCCATCGAGGGGGATTTACTCAACTCATTATATCTTTTATCACTTTCTAACGTAGTCTTATACTTTGAGATTAATTGTAATAGACTCTGATTATATATTGATATTCTCTCTCTCTAATTAGTTGTAGAGTAGATTAGTTAGATAAATCTCTGCCTACTATTTTATTTATCTAAAAATACCAAAAAAATCACAAAAGATAAAAACACCAAAAACAAATAAAAGCAAATGTAGATTTTCAAAACCAAACCTTAGTCTCCCTATATTCACCTGGGCCTCACGTCGAGCTTCAGTAAATTTTATCTGGTAGCAGATTTTTACACACTACGATAAGGTGTTTTTAACTCAAATCTTTTCATGTTCAAATCTCTCTCACCATTCTCCTTAAACACATACTTTATGCGATGGACAACGAGAACTAGTTCGATGTTAGGGATTTAATCTATATAGTTAAGGCCCATTAGTTGGTTCTTTTTAAGTAAGCGGTTGAGTGGGTTGTGGGCCGACATCAAAAAAGAATTAAATGTTTAATTAAAACCCAACGTATGAAAATAAATTTTGTTTTAGGATTTTGAAAACAAAGGTTCCCACTTGAGTCTAATTTGAATGTTATTCTCTCTCTAACACTCAAACCAAGAGGCATGCCAAGCCTAATGCCTCAAGTAGGATCATACACTTCTCTCCATCGAGACAGTGTAGCTATGAAGGTCTACATACACAATTCTAATGAGAGAAGTGGGAACTCTTTTCGCCTTGCAAGTTCAACTTACATGTCCATTTGATTCGATCCTTTGGTGCAGCATACACTATGCGCATCAATCGCTGCAGAGTGTGTGCGTGACTATGTATATAAGCCCTCGAATGCTCCTAACCGATGGGCTAGGAACTACACCCAAGAGACACATATACAGCCTATCTTGGGAAATAAGCAGACTCACTCCACGTTCATGCAATGCTAATGCCCTCCTGAGGGAGAATGAACTCACGGCATAACCACAAATCATCATCTCCACGACTAATTCGTTGACGCATTTGAAATAAGCGAATCAGTCCTTCTGAGAATTTAACTAAGTCTTGTTTTGAGAAAAAAGTTCAATTTAACCTCATTAGATTAACTAATTCTCAACCTAATCTAAAATTAGAATCACATTTTAATCTTATCATATGTTTACTTGTTTGAGATCGCATCCAATGCATCACAATCTTAATCACATAATACATTCCACACACAAAAATTACATCAAATGTAAAGGCTCTCAAATTATAGGGATTATATGAAAATAATGCAACCCACTAAATGTGTAATTTGCAAGGTAGTAAAGAAGTGTCATGCATAAAAACACGGATGTTTACAAAAAATAATCAAACTCTCAAAATAATATAAATTAGTATAGCAGAAGTTTAAGTTGTCTCTAAGGAGGCAAAATTGTATAAATTACCAATTACTAATCTGAACTAATTTTTTGTATTTTAAGAAAATTTTTCAGATTATTTTGAATTTTTTTCAAGAAGACTAAAGGTAAACTAAAAAACTAGGGGGTAAAGTGAAAAATAAGGCTTGAAATGCAAAAAATACTAAGAAATAATTCATGAAAATATAAAAATTCTAACAAAATTCAATAAAAAGGCAAACTATTTAACTAAGAATCTTATCAAAAATTACAACCAAATTCTCATAAACTACAATAATGTAAGAATCAAAAAAGAAATTATCTTTTTTTTCTATAGAGAATCCATATACAAACTTTGAGAGAGAACTAAATCGAACTCACACAAAATTTTAGAAATTTTGCATGCATGAATTTCAAGAAAAAAAATTTCGAACAAAATTTTATTAATTACAATAATGAAAAGATTACAACCAGAGAGGGAAAGAGAGTGAGAGCGAGCAAGGAAAGGACTTGATGTCGAGGTGTTGTCGTCAGGGTAACAATGGACTAAGGCTATGGCAGTGGAGAGGTAGGATTTCGTCGGAGCTTCCATTGCGATCGAGAAAGATGTAGTGGAAGAGAGGAGAAAAAGAGAATAGGAGATGTGTCCAAGAAGGTGACTTAAGGGGGGTTATATTCATAGACCTTGGAATCCCAAAAATTATTGAGATTTTTGTGAAATTCACTCTTTATTTTTGGTAATTTTTCATAGGTATGGAAACTCTAAATCACATTAAAAAATGAGATTTTCCCATAATTTTTGGCATAGGAATCCCATATTGAGTTTTCCTTTTTTTCTTCCCAAAAAGCCCACTTGCCAAATGGGACCTCCAATTGAGGAGATGTGCGCGTAATTGTTGCTAGCGAGATTCAGAGAGATGCAAGGAGAGGAAGAGCTGCGTGGAGGAATTGAGCATGCTTGAGGCTTGTGCGGAGAGATTGGCGCATGAGGGAAGAGAGAGAAGGAGATGAACGCACATGGTGCTTGCGTAAGGAAGAGTTCAAGGGGAAACTCCTCACCAACGTCACTAAGTCCTTTTCTTTTTTTTCTCTCTTTATTTCTTCATTACAGCTTATACAAGCATCATTTTTGAAATTCATATATTAAGAATGACAATTCCACTTGTGGTTGTAGTCTTAATTAGACTTAAGGTAAGAAGAGAAGATAAGACTTTTGGGAAAGGTTACGATCTTCGTGCTTATCTCAATGATACAAGGAGATATCAATAATAATATTATCTAAAGAGGAACAACAACAATTTAATGAGATTAGACCTTGAGATAATACTTTCCTCCAAGTGTGAAGGATTCACAAATATTTAAAACACTTAAGGGTGCTAAGTGCCAAAATTCTTCCTATATTATGGGTTCATTATTGGAGTGATAAAATCAATAATGTTTTTGATGGGTTCTTAATTGAAGAATAAATAAATGGTAATTTAAAGAGTTAAATTGCATTTGATTTGATAATTAATTGTACATAATTTAATTAGGTACAAAATTCAAGTGTTAAATTACAATTAATTTATGTTTGGATACTAAATCTAAACTTCCTATAATTTGTTATGGGCTAAAGATGTAATTGCCAATTAGGATTTTATCCCATCCATTGGATAGAGATTCAATGGATCCCATCAATTTAAATTTAGGTTAGGAATCCCTATTAATATCTTCTAAAGGAAGAAAACTTAATTGCAACATTCAATCAAGTCAATTGATTAATTTCCACCAAATCCACCACCAACAACAGTAGTTGCCAGGAGGAGCAAGGGGAGGCGTACCTCTATGCCCTTCAATAACTAGCCAACAAAAAATTTTATTGGTTGGTGTCACCCATGAAGTAGGTCGATGGGTTAGCGAACCGGTTGATCGAATGTAAAGGGGTTGAAGCTACAACCCCTTCCTCGTGTACCCCCATCATCCTCTTTAGCAACTGGTCGACCGACTCCTCTCTGAGCTGACCAGCTACATAGGGCTAATAACTACATTGTTAATACACTTAATATATCTAAATTGGGCTAATTCCTAAGTAAACATATTATATGTAGGTTGTAAATGGTGCATCATAGCTATATTAGGAATATTAGCCTCATAGTTGCATTTATACATAATTTTATATATTACAATAATCTTGGTTAGTGAAAGAATAAAATACGGGGTGGATTCTAAAAATATAAGACTATAGAGGAGATTCAAAGGGAAGAAATATTTTACAAGGGGTAGAACACAAAACTTCCAAGCTACAAGGGCTTGGGCGTAATTTGGCCACCAACAATCAATGGCCTCACTCCTTGTAACGAGCGCGTGCCCCAGACGTCTTTTAAGACGTCTGGGAGGTGGCCCAGACGTCGTACCAGACGTCTGGGATCACATCCAGACGTCTGACCAGACGTCTGGGATCGTTTCCGGACGTCTGGAAATCCGTTAATTTCGACACGCGCGGGTCGTCTGCGCGCCTGAGCGAGCAGACCGAATATTCGCTTATTCCCTCTTTCTCTGCGGCTGCAGACACCTGCTGCATCCTCTCTCTCCTCCTCGCGCGGCCTTAAAAGGCCACGCGCTCCCTCCCGTCGTCTCCTCCCTCTTCTCCTTCAGCCAGTGAGCGTGAGCGCGAGCGCGAGGGCGGCAGCGGCGGCCGCAGTGAGCGCGGAGGAGGTGCGGCGTGCGAGAGCGGAGCTCTGCCGTGAGGGCAAGCTCGTCGGGGCTGCTAGGGTCGGCCGGCGGAGGGCGCGGGGGGCGCGGAACGGCGTAGGAGGGATTGCTGTAGTCTGAGCAACAGGCGCACGAGGTGCGACGCGGGCGACGTCGCGAGCGGAGGCCAGGTGGCGCCCTGATTCTGGAAAAATTTCCAGAATCAGACGTCTGGGTTGATAGCCAGACGGCGAGGGAGACGTCTGGAAGACCTTCCAGACGTCTGAAAGGTGAGTTTTCCATCTTCTTCCTTCCCGTCGATTGACCGTACTGAGGGAGGGAGATGGGTGTGCGCAGGCTCGGTGATTCGCCATCCAATGCGAATCAGACGTCTGGCTGTTGTACCAGACGGCGGGAGCGACCTCCAGACATCCGGGGTGACCATCGGACGTCTGGGAGCTAGGCCAGACGTCCCCGCAGACTTCTGGACGTCTGGGAAACTACGCTAAACAGGTAATTCTATGATCCACTTTTTAAGACGTCTGGAAGAAGTTCCAGACGTCTGATTTTGCACAGTGTCGTCGTTTTCGACCCGTTTAGGGCCCATTCGGGTTCCGTTTTCCGCGATTCGAGTTGCGTTCTTTTCAGAATTAATTCCTCTACCCGTCTACAGTAGCTATACACTGTTTTGAGACACTCCTTGTGTTTGATCCTTGTGATAGGACCTCCTTCAGTTGCAGTCTTGGGAGTCGCGGAGGCACGCGGGATTCCCGATCATGCCCCCATTACTCCCGTTGTACCTGGTAGAGTGGCTTTAAGTTATTAATAAAATCTGTTAAATTATGGAACCATAAATAGAACCTAGGACATTGCATGAATCCTAGGAATGAGAAATAGATGGAATGATAGCTCCTAGGTGTGGCATGAATCCTAGGACTGGAAAACTAGATTGTATGATAGATCCTAGGATATGGCATGAATCCTAGGATGGGAAAACTAGTGGAATGTATAATACTGCAGTCTTGGAAAATGGAAAGAGATATAAAGCTGCCTGTAATTTGAATTAACAGCTGTCTGTTGTGAATAAATAACGTGGTTGAGAGCATGGATTGTAAGAATGTGAAACTGGAAAGTGAAACCTGGATGTTTGAGTAAAAAGGATGGAACCCTACGGGGAAGTAGGAGTAGAACTCCTGGAAAGTGAATGGAATAGTATTGGGGAAGTGAGCTGGCCCTTGGGTACAGAGTACCAAGAAGAGCGACTGTCCCCCTGTTTAGTGCAGAGCGGAGCCAGCTGCCCCAGGGACCCGGGGTTAGGACTGGCCACTCTGTACCGACTTGCTGGCCCTCGCGTACGTAGTCCGAGGAGAGCTACTAGTGTAGGGAGGTACTAGCTACCCCACGGGCCCCGGGATTCTGCTAGCCTCCCACACCGACTTGTTAGGCCCGCTGGGGCAAACCAGGGTAGTCAGGCGAGGGTGCGCGGACTGTGGAGGGGCAAGGCCCCGGGTTGGTTACTGTGGAGGGGTTGGACCCCTGTTACTGAGAGGGCTCTGCCCTGGACTGGTTCCGTGCTGTGCTTTGGGCGCACCCGTTAACGGAAACGACTGACCGCGTGCCAGTACGGGTTAGCTACCTGTGCGTTTATCGCGCGTGCTGTAGTCACCGTTACGTCTGTCAGTGACCTTGGGGTGGTTGACTGAGGGTAGGATCACCACGAGGGACTCTCCCGGCCAGGAGAGCACCACGTGCTACTTCTACTTTTTGGAAAAGACTGCAATCAAGATCGTTCCCACGAGGAACATTCGAGATCAAGAAAAAGATCTGAGGAATAAATGAAATAGTGAGACAATTGAAAGATGTGAATAAAGAAAGTAATAGAACATAACAGCTACTGTACACTCTACTGTTGTCTTTAGTTTTAGTTGCCGCTCTACTCAGCGTTTTGCTGACGTGTTACACTCGTTACCTTTTTCAGGACCAGGTGTTGAGCAGCCAAGGTCAGCGGCTGCAGAGGACGCTGGGCCGAGTAGGGTCCAGTAGAGTTACCACTGTCTTTTGTACCTCTTTTGTTTCCGTTATAGTGAGTAGTTCTTATTTCCGCTGTACTTTCTTTACCTGCAGTTCAAATTATATTATGAATGTTGTTCTACTGTTGTGGTGGTACATACTGTTCCTTACTGCTGTACTTTCTTACTGTTAGTTATATTCATGCTGAATGTGGTTTATTTTACTCCTCTTTTGGTTACTTCCTCGTTGGACGACTAGGTCTTGGGATTAGTTGAGTCGATCCGGTTCTCGTGTCTCGTAGGGACTCGGGAACCGGGTCGTTACAAGATGGTATCAGAGCAAGGTCGTCCCGAGAAGTGAATCAACTAACTGGAAAATAACCAATTCACATGTTTATAGCTAGAGTAGTCACCACAACATATCTCTTGACATGAGCTCTTAGAAGTTTCGTTAGGTACCGTCTGTTTTGACGTTTCCGTTTTGTTTCGCGTCTCCTTGCAGGAGATGCCTCGTCGCGGGACTAGCGAGACTGGCCGCGGGCGCGGCCGAGGGCGAGGTCGGCGAGGTGGACGTGCTGTTGTTGACGTCTCGGTGGACCAGCCACCACTCCCGGCATCCAGGCCGAAGACCTCACCAGACTGATACGAGATATTGTACGAGAGGAGCTCCACCCACCGCCCCGAGCACCTCCTCCTGGGGCTGCAGAGGGGGAGTCCTCTGTGGGACCACGCGACGGACACGGCGCTGGACACGAGGGAGGGGATGGGCCGCTGCCGCCCCCACCTTCCTCCGACACTTCTGTACACGAGGCACCTTCGCCTGGAGGTGCGCCAGCACCTCCCCTACAGCGCCACTTCGAGCTTTTCGGACAGTTCCGGAAGCTGAAGCCCCCCTCCTTCAAGGGGGATGAGGACTCGACCGAGGCAGAGGGCTGGCTTGAGCAGCTGGAGAAGATCTACGACACCCTTCGCCCCCCGGTGGAGTGCCGCGTGGCCTTTGCCACGTACCAACTGGAGAGTGCGGCACACCGGTGGTGGAAGGCGGTCCGGGGACAGGAGAGGGATGAGCCGACGTGGGACCAATTCGTCATCCTCTTCTGCGAGCAGTACTTTCCCCAGACGTGGCAGGACCAGAGGAGGCGGGAGTTCCACACTCTCCGCCAAGGGATGATGACTGTGAGCGCGTACCGCACGCGTTTCTTGGAGCTGTCCCGCTTTGCAGCGACAGCGGTAGCCACTGAGGAGGAGCGCCTTTGGAGGTTCACCGAGGGGCTCCGGCCTGCGATCCGGGGGTATGTCAAACCCCTGAAGCTGCCTACGTTTTCGAGGGTGGTAGAGGCAGCTCTGACTTACGAGGAGACCAACCCGTCCGCGCGAGACACCGACGGCGTGCGGAAGAGGCCCTTTCAGCCAGACTTCTCACAGGGCCGACGAGAACGGAGACACGTGGCGTCCGCAGGAGAGCCGTCACGTTGTGCAGGGCCATCAGTGGCTTTTGGGGGCCCTCGACAGGGGCCAATCGCCAGCACCGGACCCCCGCCTAGTCGACAGCAGGGACCCACTGAGGGTGGGAGTCGGGTTCCCCTCTGCTACCAGTGTGGCCAGCCAGGCCACATTAGGAGGGACTGCCCATCTAGGGCAGGAGGTCAGCAGATACTCCCCGCGCAGAGCACTGGAGGGCGCACAGGAGGCCGCGGTTCCCAGGCGCGAGGAGGAGGACAGCAGTCGCGAGGAGGGTACCGGCCAGCACCTACCCGTCCGACGTAGAGTGTGGCTGCTCCGTCTGCACCTAGAGCTGAGGGGCATATCAACGCCCTAACACACAAGGACACCAGAGCTTCGGGATCGGTGGTAGCAGGTATGGTTTCAGTTTCCGGCAGACTCGTTTACACGCTTTTCGATTCCGACGCTACGCACTCGTTTGTCGCAGCCAGTTTCGCAGTTAGTTTGGACCAGGATTATACACTGTTAGAGAATCCGTTCGTAATCAGAGGTCCGAGTGATCAGCTGTTTGTAGCTGAGGAGGTGTACACGGATTGCGAGGTCAGCGTCGGGGGACATAGCCTGCCAGCTGACCTGATTATGATACAGATGGACTTTGGAGTGATTCTGGGGATGGATTGGCTGTCCGCTTACCACGCCTTAGTGGACTGTTTTGAGAGGAAGATCGTCTTCTCCGTTCCGGAGTTGCCTTCTTTCGAGTTTCACGGACAGCCAGTGGACGGAGGTTTCAGGTGCATTTCGGCACTTCGGGCGGCGAGACTTTTGAGCCAGGGGTGTGAGGGCTTCCTAGCTTGTGTGGTGGTATAGCCCAGCCCCGTGGCATACTTCCAGAGCATCCCGGTGGTCAGAGAGTACCCTGACGTGTTTCCAGACGAGTTACCAGGACTACCGCCCGAGCGTGAGATCGAGTTTGAGATCTCACTAGTACCAGGGACCAGCCCCATCTCCACCGCGCCATACAGGATGGCACCGCTTGAGCTACGAGAGCTCAAGTCTCAGTTGCAGGACCTTCTGGAGAAAGGTTTCGTGAGGCCCAGTGCGTCTCCCTGGGAAGCCCCGGTACTGTTTGTGAAGAAGGATGGGACCCTACGTCTTTGTGTGGACTACCGACAGCTGAACAGGGTCACCATCAAGGACAGATATCCGCTGCCGAGGATCGACGATTTGTTTGACCAGTTGCGGGGTGCCACGGTGTTTTCCAAGATAGACTTGAGGTCTGGATACCACCAGTTGAGGATCAGGGAGACCGACGTCTCCAAGATAGCTTTCCGCACCTGGTACGGACACTACGAGTTTTTGGTCATGCCGTTTGGGCTGACCAATGCCCCCGCTACTTTCATGGACCTGATGAACCGGGTGTTTAGACCGTACTTGGACCAGTTCGTGGTGGTTTTCATAGATGATGTACTCATCTATTCTAGAGATCGGACGCAGCACGGACAGCACTTGCGGATGGTTTTGGACACTCTGAGGCGACGCAGGCTGTACGCTAAATACAGCAAGTGCGAGTTCTGGTTGAGGGAGGTGACCTTCATAGGTCATGTGATCTCTGGAGACGGCCTGGCGGTGGACCCAGCCAAGGTCGAGGCAGAGCTCAGGTGGGAGACACCGCATTCAGTCACTGAGATCCGCAGTTTCTTGGGACTAGCTGGCTACTACAGACGATTCATCAGAGGATTTTCGCAGATTGCGTGTCCTATGACACAGTTGACCCGGAAGGACGTGCCTTTCGCTTGGACAGACGCCTGTGAGGCGTGTTTTCTGGAGCTGAAGGAGAGGTTGACCTCGACTCCCGTGCTCACCATCCCTGACAGTAGTGGCAGGTTCGTTGTGTACACGGATGCCTCCTTGCAGGGGTTAGGAGGTGTACTCATGCAGAGGGGTCACGTTGTCGCTTACGCTTCGCGGCAACTGAAGCCCCATGAGCATACCTACCCTACCCACGACCTAGAGTTGGCAGCTGTTGTCTTCGCGCTGAAGACCTAGAGGCACTACTTGTACAGTGAGACCTTCGAGATTTTTACTGATCACAAGAGCCTCAGATACCTTTTTGATCAGAAGGAGCTCACCATGAGATAGAGACGGTTGGAGCTCCTGAAGGACTACGACTGCAGCATCTCCTACCACCCGGGAAAGGCCAATGTGGTGGCTGACGCCTTGAGCCGTAAGGCGCCCGCACGCTTGGCCAGTGTACAGTTACAGAGTTGGAGCCTTTTGGAGGAGGTGGGCAGTTGGCGACCTCTAGAGTTACGAGGGTACTGTGGGGCAATGACGGTGACACGGCAGACTAGGCCAAAGCTGATGGACCGCATCATCACAGGACAGATGGCCGATCCGTACTTGCAGTCTTTGCGCGACAGAGTACTGTCAGGAGATCCAGGGGACTTCTCTTTCACAGACCAGGTGCTACGCTTGAGGGGACGGTTGTGCGTTCCCAGAGACGAGGAGCTGTTGACAGAGCTCCTGACTGAGGCACACGGTTCCAGATTCACCATACATCCCGGAAACACGAAAATGTACCACGACTTGAGACGCGAGTTTTGGTGGAGAGGGATGAAGCGGGATGTGGGTGAGTTCGTGCAACAGTGCTTAGTGTGCCAGCAGGTGAAAGCCGAACATCAGAGGCCTGCAGGGCCGCTTCAGCCGCTTCCAGTACCAGAGTGGAAGTGGGAGAGCATCACCATGGACTTAGTGGTGGGCTTACCTGTTACCCAGCAGGGACACGACGCAGTCTGGGTAATAGTGGATAGACTGACGAAGACGGCACGATTCTTGCCGATCCGAGTCACTTTGGGACCAGCACAGTTGGCAGAGAGGTATATCCGTGATGTGGTACGACTACATGGAGTTCCGCGGGAGATCGTATCCGACCGGGATACCCGCTTTACGTCCCAGTTTTGGGCTGAGTTTCAGCAGGCCTTGGGGACGAGGTTGAGGTTTAGCACGGCTTACCACCCCCAGACGGACGGACAGTCTGAGCGCACGATACAGATACTTGAGGACCTTTTGCGTGCCTGTGTACTGGACTGGAGGGGCTCTTGGGAGCACCTGCCCCTGGCAGAGTTTGCATACAACAGTTATCACTCGAGCATTGACATGGCTCCCTACGAGGCTCTGTACGGACGGAAGTGTACGGCACCCTTGAGTTGGGTTGAGGTGGGGACCAAGTAGGAGGTTGGCCCCAGGTTGATCCGGCAGAGTCAGGAGGTAGTTGAGCAGATCCACAGACGACTCCGCACTGTCAGGAGCAGACAGAAGAGCTACGTGGATCGGAGACGCAGAGAGGTGCAGTTTGAGGTTGGGGACCACGTCTTCCTTCGTGTTTCGCCCATGAAAGGCTTACAGCGGTTTGGGGTGAGAGAGAAGCTCGCGCCGAGGTTCGTGGGGCCCTTTGAGGTCCTGGAGCGGGTTGGACCCGTTGCTTACAGACTTGCCCTTCCTCCGCAGCTTTCTGGTGTGCACGACGTATTCCACGTGTCCAACCTCAGGAAGTACGTAGCCGATTCCAGTCACGTACTGAGTCACGAGAGCGTCGAGGTGAGCGACGACCTGACCTACCCCGAGCGGCCAGTGCAGATTCTAGACCGAGCCGTCCGCAGTTTGAGACGAAAGCAAGTACCCCTAGTAAAGGTTTTGTGAAGGAGCCAGTGGTACGAGGAGGCTACCTGGAAGCCTGAGGCGGCAATGCGGGAGCGATACCCGGAGCTTTTCGCCGGTACGTCTTTTAGGACCGACTTCGGTCCTCTTTGAGTTTGTTATGGTTATTTGGACGTCTTTTCCCGCACCCTAGTTGGCGCAAGTTTCGGGGACGAAACTTCCTTTGAGTTTGTTATATTGTAACGAGCGCGTGCCCCAGACGTCTTTTAAGACGTCTGGGAGGTGGCCCAGACGTCGTACCAGACGTCTGGGATCACATCCAGACGTCTGACCAGACGTCTGGGATCGTTTCCAGATGTCTGGAAATCCGTTAATTTCAACACGCGCGGGTCATCTGTGCGCCTGAGCGCGCAGACCGAATATTCGCTTATTCCCTCTTTCTCTGCGGCTACAGACACCTGCCGCGTCCTCTCTCTCCTCCTCGCGCGGCCTTAAAAAGCCACGCGCTCCCTCCCGTCGTCTCCACCGTCTCCTCCCTCTTCTCCTTCAGCCAATGAGCGTGAGCGCGAGCGCGAGGGCGGCAGCGGCGGCCGCAGTGAGCGCGGAGGAGGTGCGGCGTGCGAGAGCGGAGCTCTGCCGTGAGGGCAAGCTCGCCTGGGCTGCTAGGGCCAGCCGGCGGAGGGCGCGGGGGGCGCGGAACGGCGCAGGAGGGATTGCTGCAGTCTGAGCAGCAGGCGCGCGAGGTACGACGCGGGCGGCGTCGCGAGCGGAGGCCGGGTGGCGCCCTGATTCTGGAAAAATTTCCAGAATCAGACGTCTGGGTTGATAGCCAGACGGCGAGGGAGACGTCTGGAAGACCTTCCAGACGTCTGAAAGGTGAGTTTTCCGTCTTCTTCTTCCTTCCTGTCGACTGACCGCACTGAGGGAGGGAGATGGGTGTGCGCAGGCTCGGTGATTCGCCATCCAACGCGAATCAGACGTCTGGCTGTTGTACCAGACGGCGGGAGCGACCTCCAGACGTCCGGGGTCACCATCGGACGTTTGGGAGCTAAGCCAGACGTCCCCGCAGACTTCTGGACGTCTGGGAAACCACGCTGAACAGGTAATTCTCTGATCCACTTTTTAAGACGTCTGGAAGAAGTTCCAGACGTCTGATTTTGCACAATGTCGTCGTTTTCGACCCGTTTAGGGCCCATTCGGGTTCCGTTTTCCGCGATTCGAGTTGCGTTCTTTTCAGAATTAATTCCTCTACCCGTCTACAGTAGCTATACACTGTTTTGAGACACTCCTTGTGTTTGATCCTTGTGATAGGACCTCCTTCAGTTGCAGTCTTGGGAGTCGCGGAGGCACGCGGGATTCCCGATCACACCCCCAGTACTCCCGTTGTACCTGGTAGAGTGGCTTTAAGTTATTAATAAAATCTGTTAAATTATGGAACCATAAATAGAACCTAGGACATTGCATGAATCCTAGGAATGAGAAATAGATGGAATGATAGCTCCTAGGTGTGGCATGAATCCTAGGACTGGAAAACTAGATTGTATGATAGATCCTAGGATATGGCATGAATCCTAGGATGGGAAAACTAGTGGAATGTATAATACTGCAGTCTTGGAAAATGGAAAGAGATAAAGCTGCCTGTAATTTGAATTAACAGCTGCCTATTATGAATAAATAACGTGGTTGAGAACATGGATTGTAAGAATGTGAAACTGGAAAGTGAAACCTGGATGTTTAAGTAAAAATGATGGAACCCTACGGGGAAGTAGGAGTAGAACTCCTGGAAAGTAAATGGAATAGTATTGGGGAAGTGAGCTCGCCCTTGGGTACGGAGTACCAAGGAGAGCGACTGTCCCCCTGTTTAGTGCAGAGCGGAGCCAGCCGCCCCAGGGACCCGGGGTTAGGACTGGCCACTCTGTACCGACTTGCTGGCCCTCGCGTACGTAGTCCGAAGAGAGCTACTAGTGTAGGGAGGTACTAGCTACCCCACGGGCCCCGGGGTTCTGCTAGCCTCCCACACCGACTTGTTAGGCCCGCTGGGGCAAACCAGGGTAGTCAGGCGAGGGTGCGCGGACTGTGGAGGGGCAAGGCCCCGGGTTGGTTACTGTGGAGGGGTTGGACCCCTGTTACTGAGAGGGCTCTGCCCTGGACTGGTTCCGTGCTGTGCTTTGGGCGCACCCGTTAACGGAAACGACTGACCGCGTGCCAGTACGGGTTAGCTACCTGTGCGTTTATCGCGCGTGCCATAGTTACCGTTACGTCTGTCAGTGACCTTGGGGTGGTTGACTGAGGGTAGGATCACCACAGGGGACTCTCCCGGCCAGGAGAGCACCACGTGCTACTTCTACTTTTTGGAAAAGACTGCAATCAAGATCGTTCACACGAGGAACATTCGAGATCAAGAAAAAGATCTGAGGAATAAATGAAATAGTGAGACAATTGAAAGATGTGAATAAAGAAAGTAATAGAACATAACAGCTACTGTACACTCTACTGTTGTCTTTAGTTTTAGTTGCAACTCTACTCAGCGTTTTGCTGACGTGTTACACTCATTACCTTTTTCAGGACCAGGTGTTGAGCAGCCAGGGTCAGCGGCTGCAGAGGACGCTGGGCCGAGTAGGGTCCAGTAGAGTTACCACTGTCTTTTGTACCTCTTTTGTTTCCGTTATAGTGAGTAGTTCTTGTTTCCGCTATACTTTCTTTACCTGCAGTTCAAATTATATTATGAATGTTGTTCTACTGTTGTGGTGGTACATACTGTGGTAGTTTCTTTCCTTACTGCTGTACTTTCTTACTGTTAGTTATATTCATGCTGAATGTGGTTTATTTTACTGCTCTTTTGGTTACTTCCTCGTTGGACGACTAGGTCTTGGGATTAGTTGAGTCGGTCCGGTTCTCGTGTCTCGTAGGGACTCGGGAACCGGGTCGTTACACTCCTAAAGTAATTTGAAGCTCTCTCAGGTGTCTACAAAATTCCAGGAAGAGCAGACCACAATAGCACATATTCTAGCCCTCACCTATAGCTCGCGCGTGAAGCATGCGCACCCTTACGCCACACATGTGCCAAGACAGCAGCCACACGTAGCAGCCCAATGCGTGACCAACACGTGCATGCCCGCACGTTAAATGTGCCTATGCCACCCGACCATGTGCTAAGCGCACCCTCCACACCTGCCACACCCGTTTGTTTGCCGTGTAGATCCGCTCCGGATCTGCCGTGCCCAATACGCCAACCCTCCGCGCCCATCACGCGAGCCTGAGATCCACGTGCCATCTACCGCCTAGCCCCACCTCTACGCATGCCTTGCACACAATTCACGTGCCAACTATGTATTTGGCAAGCCAAAAAGCCCTCTTCTCCACCTATAAAAGGCCAACACCTCTCCAACCTTCACCATCTCTTTAGCCACCCTTCTCCCAAACCTAATAGAGGTTAGAGAGCATCTTTGGGTGCCATGTTGCCCCTCCCACATCGTCGTTCGAGGTAGAAATGCTCCGTTCTTCTTGAAGCTTTGCTGCACTTCCAACACCCCCGGTGACCTCTATTCTGCTTTCCCTCTCCAACACTCCAGCCATCCTAGTGGACCACTTTAGTTGTAATATTTCTTCTCACTTGTAATAGACTAATAGTTTGCAATATATTTTGAGTTATTTTCATCTTTTCAATCGGATTTTCTATTATGCTTTTATAAAAAGAAAAAAAACTACAAAAAATAAATAATCCGAACAAGTGAGATTTTCGTACCTTGGTATTGCCTTCCTACAAACGACCCTGGACACACCTTCAGGATAAATATAAATTTTATTTGATTTGAGAATTTACGACTGCAATGAATGTTTGCCATTTTATTATGCAGATTTTTTGGTTATCAAATTGGCATCCTTGGGGAGGTGGACACTTTTTTCATTTCGTGCTTCGCAACTTATCTCTCACCCCTTATTTTTGTTGTTTGCCATCTCATCTAGGAAATTTGCACCTTGGAATGTGGTTGGAGTGGAAAAAGAGTGGGTGGATGACAAAAAATTGTAGGTGAAGAGGACAGGTACACTTTTTTCCTCCCCACTCTCTTAGAAAAAAAAAATTTGGTGTGGCTTGCTTGAATTTGTTTTCGAAGTTTAAAAATCATTTCTGTGAGTTCTAGATCTCCTAAAATCATTAAAATATACCTCAATGTAATTTTAGAAGTCTAGAATCTACCTACCAAATCTCATATCCAAACTCTTTGTATAAAATTGTATACAATCCTTGGACGAATCTTGGGTCAGTTCTGAATTCTGCTACCGTTTTGATATTATCCACAAATTTTCATATTTTCTTTACTAATTGGATTGAGGCAAAATTTGTGGCGTTGGAATCCATGGGTAATTGAGCATCTCAGGAAAAATCCACATAATTCTTTGAGCACACTTGATTGGGTTGTAGATTGAACCATTGATTGGGGGTCAAAACAGACTCAAAACTCCTAGTACACCATTAAATCTGAAACAAATCACACAAAGTGCATTACAAGTTCGAAAAAAATATGTGTGCCTTAGTGGTGTAATTGGGCCATTGGTTGCTTTGTGTGGGCTGCACCACTTTGCACTTTTTGGAAAATTCACCATTTAGAACTACTTGTTCAATAGAGTTATCACATTAAGGTAGAGCACACATTCACTTGCATTCAAAAGAGAGAATTCATCAAAAGAATTGGGATGTGTAAACCTTTGTGTGATTCACCAAAAACATGGGTTGAATATGCCTAAACAAGTGAAACCCAAAAGTCACTGATACAACTGTTGAACATTAAAAGACACAACATCAACTAAGGTTGTCTTGTGAACCTGTCTGGCTTGAGTACAACACACATTGAAGCAATATCTAAGGGGTACCTGAACAAGGAGATTTCACTTTTCATAAATATATGTTGGAAAAATACGCCAAAGAAATATGTTATCGTAGTAAATAATGTGATGGAAAATTCCCAATCAAAAATTAATAGAAATATACTGAAATTATACAACTTTATCACAGGGAGGCAAAAATGCAATGAAAGCATTCACATATGTCAATTTTGGCCATAGGTGCGAAATTCGTATCCAAATTGAGTGTGAAGTGAGGTAAATAAAAGTGTTTAACAAACGTGAAAGAGTAAGTATCATGCTGCAATTTTCACCTCAATAATATAATAAAAGAAATAAAGTGGATAGTAACTAATTGCTCTTTTTCTGTAGCAAAACAGGGGAGTGCGATCCCTTGTGCGTGCGAGGAGGAAGCACAGATGGTCGCGCCGTGCTCGAAGGAGGTCGAGGTCGCGGAGAGGGTTCTAATGGCGGTGGTCCCACGTCAAGAGGTGGCTGGAGTTCACCAGACGGTGAGACGGAGGTCGCCAGCGATGGGTTGGCACACATGCACATGGACGGCCGTTGGCGGTTCTGAGGGTGTGGCTGTGCTCATGGTGGCATGGCGAGTGCAGGGAAGTTGATGGCGCGGAGAACGACGACCTGAGTTGGTGGTGCGTGTGGGGGATCAAGGTGGAGTTTTGGGTTCCTCTTCTTCTCTGTCAGCGTAGAAGAAGAGTACGGCGTTGGGGGAACATCTATTGCGCACTGTTGTCGCCGGTGTGCAGAGGAGGTGGCATCGATGGGTGGCGTTGCGGAGGGTGAGCCCAAGGTCGCTCGCTTGTGAAGGGCGGGCTTCAAGGCGCAAAGGTGGTCGTGCGGTCGTGGAGGACGAGCGTTCTCTGTTCTAATCGAAGAGGTTGCATCTAGCCGAGACGAAGAGGTAGAGGGGAGAGGCTGTGGTCCTTTGCGTGCATCCGAGCAGGAGGAGGAAGAGCAAAGTGGGTCAAGCAGGTGGTGTCGGGCCTTGTTGGGTGGAGCAGGGAGGTGAAGAAGAGTAGGTGCGAGTCTTCTCAGACTCCTGGACAACTTAACCAAAGGGGACGACGCACGGTGGTGATGTCGGAGACGCGGTCGCAGTCGTGGTTACAGACACGGTGGCAATGTCGCGTTGTTGAGGCGAACGCAGTCGATGCAAGTCATCGCAGTTGCGGATGCTGATGCTATCACCATCGACCGCGGTGATGGAGTTGGCGAGGATGTGGACGAGATGTGGTGGTGGTTAGTTCTGGTGGAGAGAGGGTTCTCCTCATGAGATGATGGAGAGGAAGTTCCTCTCGTGAGAGAGGTGATGGATCTCATGGGGTTGTCCCTGCATGTTATATGTATAGAATGAGAGACAATTAGAGAACATCAGAGAGAGATTTGAGGGAGCAAGATTTGGGAGAGAGATTCGAGGGAGAGAGAAAGAAAAATAGGGAATGTTTTCTTTATTTATTCTCTTTCGTTCTTTCCTTCCCTCTTGTACATGGTTTCCAAAACCTCTTTAGGGAAGATTCTCATTGGAGATTGAAGAGTTCTTTTATATGTGGTAAATTAAATCTTTGATTATGGTATGCTCAATTGAGGTATGATTCTATCCAGATTGGCCCTTCCATATTGACCTGAATTTAATTGATTAAGATGTAAAAATTGATGCCATATATGCATGGAATTGTAACTTTGCAGCTTAATTAATTTATTCATGCAATGCATGACTCATTATATTTTCATTCCAACAATGAAGTACTTAGGCTCTAATTTAGTCTACTAAGATGGACCTATTAGTACCAACCCATTAACAAATGCCCCATCACATTCCTGAAGCACGCTCACAGCCTAAGCCTAAAAATCAATAGATATTGGCCTTAAGGTTCATCTAAATTAGTCTCAGGATACAAACCCACACCGTAAGACAAATTGGTGACATGTTTGTTTTAGAAGGCATTAAGTTGGGAGGCCTAATTGTTAAATGACCTAAGCTGAGTAAGGGTTTGGCATAATTAGCGACCTCGAGGCACGCTCCCTTTGCTTCACCTGGCCCAACTTATACAGTTTCTGAATTAAATACAAGACTAATTGATTTTGTGGTGAGAGTTGTATTTTTTAGGCTTAGGTTAATCTAGGGCTACACCATAAGGCTTAGATTTTGTTTGATTGCTTGTGGGGACTCTCTCATCTGTCTCTCTCTTCTCATCTGGTGAACTTCTCGATGTATACACGGTAGGCGATCTTAGAATCAAGATTTGGCATCACCCTTGGGTAGGAGTCATAGGCGGAGATTGTCTTACTCTCGTGCTTACCAAGAGGCCACCACGTCAAGCTATCATGAAAGTGAACGTGAGGAGGGAAACCTTGGAGAGAACCTTAACCCCTTCACCTTCCTCTGGCAACAAATGCATGCTCAACACGATTACCATCAGTGATAGCTTCAAACCTTGATTGAAACCTTTGACCACTTCTAGAACCCAAAGAGGCCTAAAGCTTTGAGGGATGTTTATGATCCCTCTAAGGTCCAACATGAACCTTACTTTAGGGTGCCCAATAATGGGGACTATGGTGAACTAAATCCTTAAATTATTAGCCTCATTCCCCACTTTCATGGCCATAGCAGTGATGACCCATACCAACATTTAGAACTTCTAAATATTGGTAGGACTTTCAGCCTAAGAAACATGAGTGAGGGCACCCTCATGATGAGAATGCTTCTATTTTCATTAAAAGACAAAGCAACCCGTTGGTTGAGGATTATAGGCAAACCTATTAGAACCTGGGAAGAATTAAGGGGTGCCTTTTTGAAGAAATTCTTTCCCATTGGGAGAATCTTGGATTTGAGGCATAGTATCACCACCTTCTCCCAGAAATTAGGAGAGCAGCTCCATGAGGCTTGGGAGTGTTTTAATGATTTGATTAGAAAGTGCCCCAACCATGAAATATCCAAATGGCACCTTGCCCATATCTTCTACCGAGGCCTTAATGACAATTTGAGATATTTGGCAGATGTTGCTGGTAGGGAAAATTTTCAAAGTATGAGGGAGCATCTAAACTATTCAAGAATATAGTCAAAACTCATTAAATAATGCTTCCATGACAACCTTTAACCAGTTGAGTCAACCCAAAAGTGGGCTTTATGAGGAACAAACCAATAACAGTGGGACTAACTTAGATATTATTGCCAAACAATTGGATCGGAAGCTTGTAATGGGAAAGAGTGTGCAAAATCTAGACAAGAAGTTGGACACACTCTTAAAGGTTGGAACAACAAATGCCTATACTAGACCAAACAACCCAAGGATCACCTTCCTCAAAAAGGAACAAGTGCATAATGTGGCTCAGCCCATGAGCTAATTTTTTGTGGGCCAATCTCATGAAGGGACCTTGACACCCTCCTTCACTGATTTCAATGAATCTTCACCTTCGTTTGCCTCTGAAGACGTAAATGCCCTCCAGGGTTACCTAGGAATGACCCATACTCTTAACACCTATAACCAAGGGTAATCACCCAAATTTCTCCTAGTCTGGTCAAAAGCAGATTCAGATCTAGAACCTGACCAAGCAGAACTTCAACCATGGTCAAGTGGGTAGGTCCAACCTGACCCAAGGCCGAAATTACCAGGCACCTACCCAACGATCTGAGCTTTCCTTGATCCTCAAAGAGCTGAAAGAAATGGATTTAAGGCATAAAAAAAGAAATGAATCAAATGAGGATCGAGTTTTATGGATGGTTGAACGAAATGATTGAATCCAGGCAACAAGGTTTGTTGCCTTCCAACCCATCCTGAATCCTAGGAACTTTCCTAGGAATACCCACTAGAACAAGGAGCACCAAGCTCAGGTGATTCAACCTACTTGGATTCAACCCACAACTTAACCAATACTACCAAACCCACCCCAATACACCAACCCGAATGCCACAGCCAGTGCCATTACATTATGGAGTAGGAAAAGGCTCTGGATCCCCAACCATCCACTTCAACTTATCAACCTAACCCTAATCCTAAGGAACTGGAGTTGACCCAAGGGGAAGACCTTGACCCAGGTCGAGCACCTAATCATGTGTAGATCCCTTTTCTTGAGGCCGTAACTCAACCTAGGAAGAAGAAAAATAACCCAAATTTTGAGTGGCTAGAGATCTTTAAGAATGTTCATGCGAATATCCTACTCCTCCAAGCTATTGAACATATCCTAAGCTTGTGTGAAATTCTTTAAAGAGATGTGTACCCTGAAGCACCAAGCCAAAACCAAAAAGAGGGCAGTTTTGTCCGAGTAGGCTAGTGTTATCATAACTAGTAAGCTACCCATCAAAAAGGACCCTGAAGCCCCATTAGTCTCATGCATGATCAAGGATGTAACCTTTGATGGTGCCCTCCTAGATTTGGGCACCTCCATCAATTTAATCCCCACGAACTTTATGAGAAATTTGACTTTGGTGAGCTAAAATTGACTGTAGTCACACTCCAGTTAGCTGATAAATCTGTAACTACACCATGGGTTGTTGAGGAGTTATTGTCAAGGTAAGCGATTTTTATTTCCCGGCTAATTTTCTTGTACTCGACATGCAGGTGTCGAAGAGAAAAAGATACACCCATAATCTTAAGGTAACCCTTCTTAGCAACTATCAAGGCTCACATTGATTGTAAGTCTTGCAATATGAAGATTGTCTTTGGAGATAAAACGATAAAACTTAACACTTTCAAGGCAGCCAAAAACATTGAGCATTATAGGATTATCATGGATATTGAAGATGGCTTGGAGATTGAGGAATGTATGACCCTCGACTTAATCACCAACACTTCAACTTCCCAATTGGACCAACCCACACCCTCCACTCATGACCCACCCACAACCCAGGGAGACACCCACTTGACCAATACCCAACCACCTTGGGCAAACCATAATGATTTCATTGAATCTAATACCCCACACACCCTATATCCCAGGCCTGAGCTGAAACCTCTGCCTGAAAACCTAAAGTATGTCTTTTTGGGGCCTAACTAGAATTATCCAGTGATTGTAAGTGCTCTCCTGACCCCAATCGAGGAAACCCAGTTGCTTCAAGCACTCAGGACAAACAGAAATACAATTGGGTAGACCCTAGCTAATCTTAGGGGGATTAGCTCGTCTTATTGTACACACTAGATATACCTTGAGGATGGAGCTAAAACCTCTCACGAAATGCAAAGACGGTTAAACCCAAACATGCGGGAGGTAGAGAAAAAGAAGATAATCAAGTGGTTAGACACGAGGATAATTTACCCTATTTCTGACAGCTCATGGGTTGGCCCAATTCAAGTGGTTCCCAAGAAAGCTGGGCATGACTGTGATAACCAACGAACAAAGTGAATTAGTGCAAACACAGAGTGCTTCCTCTTGGAGAATCTATGTAGACTATAGGAAGTTCAATACGACAAAGAAGGGCCACTTCTCCTTACCCTTTATTGACCAAATCTTAGAAAGATTAGTAGGGCAGAAGTATTTTTGTTTCCTGGACGGGTATTCAGGGTATAACCAACTAGCCATTCACCCATAATACTAGGAAAAAACCACCTTCACATGTCCCTATGGAACATTCGCTTTTCGTAGAATGTCATTTGGGTTATGTAATGCACCTGCAACATTTCAGCGGTGCATGCTAACCATTTTTTAGGACATGATAGGTAATTTTATGGAAATATTCATGGATTACTTTTCTGTCTTCAAAGATGGATTTGATTCTTTCCTAAAAAACCTGGAGAAGACCCTGCAGAAGTGCATCGAGGTTAACTGAGTCCTATCATGGGAGAAAAGTTACTTCATGGTCCAGGAAGGAATTGTCTTGGGCGATGTAGTCTCTAAAAGAGGAATCTAGGTGAATTAGGCTAAGGTCGATTCAATTTCTAGACTTCCACCATCATCAAGTGTGAAACAAGTGTGGTCATTTCTTGGCCATGTTGGCTTTTATCGACGATTCATAAAGGACTTTTTCAAAGTAACCAAGCCCCTGAGCAATCTCTTAACCAAGGAACACACATTTGATTTTGGTCAGGAATGTCTTAGGGCATTTGATTTACTTAAGGAGGCCATAACCAAAGCACCCATCTTACAATCTCCAAACTAGGAAGAACCATTTGAAATCATGATCGACGCCTCAAATTTTGCCTTAGGCGTGATCTTAGGGCAAAAGATAGAAAAGAAACCCGCTCCCATATACTATGCTAGTAAAACCTTGGATAAGGCCCAAAGGAATTACACAACCATAGAAAAGAAATTACTAGCAGCAATGTATATCCTTGACAAATTCGAATCGTATCTACTTGGATTGAACGTGATTATTTACATGGATCACTCAGCCCTTAAACACCTACTGGTTAAGAAGGATGAGAAACCTAGACTGATTAGGTGGATTCTTTTATTCCAAGAATTTGACTTAGAAATCGAGGACAAAGCCAGAGCACAGATTGTGGTGGCTGACCATCTATCCCGAATCTAGGTGGACCAATCGACTCTAAATCTAAAGGACCATTTCCCAGATGTGAGCCTCCTAAGTGTCACTCAAGTAAAACTCCCATGGTTTCTTGAGATTGCCAACTATTTGGTCTCAGACCACATTCCCTCTGAGTGGCCTAGGAATAAGGAGAAATTCATTTCTGATAGCAAGCACTGATGTTCGCTAAATCTACGCAATTAAAAATATGCAATTGTTGTAGTGCGCAAATTAGGCGATCAATTAAATTTATATCTTCGAACTATAAAGGGTTCAGGTTGAACATAGGGAGGTAGTCGATATTAAAAACATTTTTCAATTATTATGTAGTATAATAGAGTAGCAAATAGTATTAATAGAGGCACAAACAATAATATCAATAGAGACACAGATATCAAATGAATACTAATTTTTATTGCCAATATCAAAATATCTCACAAGCAAGATCTATATCAGCGAAGAAAAAAAACATAAGAGAACAGAGGAAGAAAGGAAAGAGAGCAGAGCCGCTTGAGAGATGCTTATTGGAAGCTTCCGATGGAGCTTCAAATCCAGGGCATCAGGAAGAAGACTGGAGAGGAATATGGTGGGCATGCACTATGGTGTAACTAAGGTAGGAAGGCTACTACTAAAATAGGCTACTATTTAACTAAGACTAATTGGTTTTCTAAGGGTTGGAGGCTAGGTCTTTTTATAAGAATCAAGGTGGCTTCCTATTGGTCAATCTAAGGTGCCTGGGATCACTAATTTGAATGGCTTAGATTAAATCCTAAGATGTGGCTAGAATTGGTTAGATAGGGACCTTAGGATCTAGATTGAATGGTGGATAGAGGCTAGAGGGGGGGACTTTTTATTGGTTTTCTAAAAATAGGTGGCCGACCATTAGGATATGTTCTAGGTGGGTTGCTCGACCACCTTGGAAGGGATAAGGTGGGCTACGTGGCAGCTAGGGTTAGTTAAGGAGGGGGGCGGCTAGGGTTTCTTAGGATTTAGACTAAGGTGGCACCTAATTAGGTTGTTTGGGTTTTTGATTAGGATAAAATCTAAGTTTGTGTAGGATAAGTTGTCTAATAGTTTGGGTTAGTCATAAGGTAAATAGGTTTAGTCTAATTAGGTAGGCTCTAGTCTATTTAAGTATGTGGGTGGCTAATTAGGTCGGTGTTAGATCTGATTAGACTCACTAAATCTAATTGATATGGTTTGGTTGGTCTAATCCAATTAGGTTCCAACTAAACCCAATTGAAGTTGGGTACACCCAATCAAGTAGTGATGCACCTGATTGGATGTGGTAGGTGATGAGAGACTCATCATGGCTCTTAAATATCCCTAATTAACTAATTTCCCTAATTAATTAGCTAGGAATATGTCTATTTAGGGTTTAATTATAATATAAGGGACAATCTATTAAAGGACCATAAAATAAGTTAATAATACTAAATTAAATGTCAACTAATGTTATTAATAACTTAAATAATAATTTGGACTCAAATTATAAATATTTAGCTACCTAATTAATATTTAATTTAACATTATAAATATTTAACCCTAAGTATGTAATACTTAAGTAACTTAATCAATTAAATAAATAAAGTTAAAAAGGTCAAAAATGTAAATTCAGGGTATATATATAATATTTATCTAATTTATAATCATATATAAAAAGTTGAAAAAGAATTAAATTTAAATAATCCTTGAAAACCTCAGTTTACATTTTAGTCCTTAGGTTTCTATTTCCATTGAGTCCTTTTATTTAGTCTAGGTCCTTAGGAATTCTTGCATTTATGTCCCTATGTACACCGTTGTCTTCTTCCTCTTCTTCTTCCTTGCACTAGATGGCTGAGAGTGTCCAGCCACCACACTGCTCGATCACCGCCCATCCCTCGCCTGAACTCCTTCGCCGCTTCTCTAGAGCTTCTGCTCACCTTCCCCTTTCCATCCGACGAACTGGATGAAACTCTAATCCTATTTAGGTCTAGAAGTTAACTTCACTGGCGTTGGAGACATCGGTGATTATCCTGCACCTAGACTCTTTTCCATCCAAATTCATCCTCCTCTACCTTCACCATCACCTATATATAGCTATCCATCTCTCTGATTTGAGCGGTTAGCTCCCTACCTCCTTCCCCCAACTATAGCTAACTAATAGGCCATTCCCTCCTACTCCAGCAACCTATTCCCACCTCCACGCATTTCCTCCGATCATTTCCACCATCCGCCAAGCTCCGCCGTCCTCTGTCGTGTCTTTGGACAATGCGACGACTCCGGACTCCGCTTCCACTTCACGAATTCGCCCGCCGAACTTCTTCCCCTTTCCTCTGTTTCCTCCTCCGTTACGACCGCTGACGGAGATCTCCTACCTCCTTCGTCCAAGTAACATTAGGTTAGGTAAGTTAGAGTAGGTTACTGTAGTTAGTTAGGTAAGTAGTCAATTGTAATGCTAATTTTTCTATCATCTTCTTCAGCTCCAGTGAGTTCCTTGAGCTCGTCTAGAGCATCGTTTGATCTTTTTAATTCACTGAACATTATCATCAACCTTTCATGACTTCATTTCCACTTTCTTCCCCTCACTGCTAACACCTAAAATGCCTAGTACACCCCACCATCATCGGCGGTCTCCGCTACCTATGGCGGAGGTCACTGAGCTATTACACCTCCAATTAGGGTCTTCCAACACTAATCCACCACCTTAAGACCCTTCCCGACCCCAGATCTACCATAATTGACCATCTAATCACCTAAATCACTTCACACACACCTGGATACTTCACTGTCCATGGTGAAGTGTCTAGAGACTATCTGATGTAAATACATTTATTGAGGGTAAATGCCTATTCATGCATGTTTCTAGGCTTAGATTTGCATTTCATGTTATAAATATTGCATAGCACGCATCATTATGCATTTATAGTTGTATATAATTTAAGTTAATTGCATCCTTTTTGTGGTCAAGAGAGAATGGTATTTATTTTGGAGCATCGGATTGATGATCCGACCGTACGGATCTGATCAAGACGACGATCGAAGTCCAACATCTTTGAAATCACCTCGATCGTAGTCCCGTAGCACCATATGCAGTCCGAGGAAGATTAATAGCCAAGGGACTATATGACATAATTTGGAGCTTCAAATAACAAATCCGACAGCACAGATGAATTTGGATCGACGACCGCAGCCTAACAGTTCGAAAATCGACTCAATCCGACCTCTGTAGCAGCCCCTACAACGAAAAGAAGACGGACAGCCTAGATTGCGCCACGTGGAGCAGCCCAGGCCGCCCATGCGCACGCATGCACCACTGCACGTGCGCAGCAACACAAGTGCATGTGCGCGGGGAAGCGCGCATGCACACAGTGCAGCGCTAGCGCGTAAGCGTGCACACACGCGGCAAAGACGAGGACAGCACAGTGCCAACGATGCATGAGCTGGACCTATAGCAACGCATGAGCTAGACTTACAGCGACGCTTACAGCCGTCGCTAATTCTTCATGCTCTAGCAAAGCCAGCTATGGGCGTGAGCAGGCATGAGCTGTCTATAGTGATGCTTCCAGCGATGTCCTAGAGGTCACTAATGGTCCCATACCTATTTTTACCTCTTCTCCTCCTCTATAAAAGGACCTACACCCCCTCCCTTCCAAGCCATCTCTACCTACTCTACTCCCACCTACTCCCAAGCTCTAGCAAGCCTACCAACGTTCCATTAGAGCTTGTTCTCAAGCTCCCAAAGCTCCTATTAGTGCAGCAAGCCTCTGCCTCACCAAATATTCATCCATCTTCCCATCCCCATGCATAGGTTGCCTTGGAGTCGTCCTCCCACCTCCATATCAATAGCAGATCATCTCCATCTTCTCACCTTCATTCCGAAGCCACCTCGAAGCTTTCCTCTACCTGACGTCCTCCTGCATCTCACCTCCGTCATCCCGCTCCTCACCTTTGTCTGAGCTTCTGCCAGGTGCCGTCGTCTCGCCGAACAACCAATTCGGGAGATTTAAAAAAACTCTCACCTCCCTCTCTTTTCATGCTTTCGTAGATTATTGTAATAGACATTAATACAATACATCACATTTGATTCCATCTCTATCTTGTGATTGCTTGTCTTTTATTTCAAAAACAAAAAAAAACAAAACCCTAAAATGCCAAAAATAAACAAAATGAAGCGCGATTTTCAGTTAAAGTAAACGTCGCCTCCCTGTGTTCAACCTAGGACTCCCTTGAAGTTTCGGTATAAATTTTATTTGACCATGAATTTTGCAACTATGACGACGAGTTACTTGTAACCTCGATTTCAAATTCGCGAAACACGTGCGATCACTATCCCACACTCAATCAAGGTCTTACATCACTTCCATAAGACTTAAGGACCTCAGTGATTCCATTTATTGTTCATATAGAGTAGTGTACCAAGAACGCCCAATTTCCCCTCATCTTTGAGCTTGCTGTCAATGGCGACTCAGAAATGAGTTATTCACCTAATTAATTAGTTCATTAGTATCAACTCACTCCATAGACCATTTCCCCTCACTCAATTGAGTGAGAGGTATTCTGAGCTCTGACGAACTCAGAATGTCAGATCTTTGAATTCCACGATGAATCCTTTGTTTTGATCTTTCAAAGAGTCAATTAAGGAGTTTTTAAGGTCTGACTAGGTCTTAAGAATCTCTACGAGTCAATAATGGCCTATTTCATTGAAGTTTTCACCTCTGTATATCATAACCTGACTCACCGGAGCTCCGGTGAGCTCTGACGAGTCAAAAATGTGAATCAACCCTTAGAACGCCATGCTGAGCTCCAGACCGATCATTTATGACCTGAGTATTATGATGTGATGATTAAATTGAAGTTTTAATGTCTAAAGATTCTTCTAGACTTCTGTCTTCTCAAACTTCAGCGGAGTTGGAGAGGCTCATTCATTAGGGTTTATATTAATCTTTAGAGGTTTAGAAGCAAGTATGGCATCTGCAGAGTTCATCCTAGCCCTCAGACCCATTGGAGAAGCCATGGTTTGTTCTGCCGAACAAACCACTTTTAGATCTCAGGCGCGACACCTGAAACCACTTCTAAAGTCATCAAAACCCAAATTTGATGCGTGGAATCAATTCCTTAGGATGCTGTGAGCTTAATTAAGCCGTCAATTGAAGTCTAAGGATTCTGTTTGTGAAAGTCAATTTCTGAGCTTAAATAGTCAACCCTAGGAAGAACTTGAGGGTTAGAAGTTTAATTCCTTGATTTTACGAATTGATTGAGTTACTGGGTTGAATTGGAGTACATTCTGATCGAATTTAATGAGTTTAACTGAGGATTGACGAAGTTTCGAAGGTCTGAGCAGTTTGGGTTCATTTGAACACAATACTGTTCTTGAGTGTTTCTGATGAATTTAAACCTAAATCCTGCCCAGATCGATAGCTTTTTCATCTGCTTAAACCATTTAAATCAGTTCTTTAGTGTTTCATCTCTTTGCATGACAATTTCAAGCTCAATTTGGAGCTCTGAAGCACCAGAATGAAGCTTCTTAGCTTCTGGTGTTTCCTAAAGTTCTTCCGACCTCTAAACCTTCTTCAATTGACGCGGAGGGCTTCACTGAAGGCACTCAGGCCTTCAACCGAGAGAGAATCTTCTTTCTGCAGGTCAAGAGACCTGATTCTCCTCTGCGGCTGTTCTTGGCATGGCTGAACAGCCATGTTCCCGACTAAAATAGGTGGATCAAATTTGATCCAAACACCAAATTGGTGTTACAATTAGATAAAGCTTCTCAAGAGCTCTCAATTGAGCTTTGGAATGCTCGATTTGGCCCAACCAGTCAGCCGGAAGTCACGATTGAAGCCTGGCCTAGAGATGCTGAAGTTAGTCCCACCTCGAGGAGTTTAGGAACAATGCCTTGGTATATTACGATTTTGTGCACCCAACGCTTCAGTCAACAGCACTGGGCGCACAAAATCGAACATGATATCTGAGCTGTATAGGCACGTGCATGTGCATGTGACTGTGCGGGTGTGTGTGTGCGCAGGCGTATGCCAGTGTGCGTGGGCCTAGGAGTGGGCGTGGGCCTAGGAGGCCAAATACTGTGCATGCTATGAAAAGAAAAAAAAAAGAAAAAAATCCACAATTGAATCAAATAAGGCCTAGTGCTAGTAGGGTCTGGTCCCGTCCATCATGGGTGCTGTGTATCCCTGAATGCACTGGGCCACCCATTGAAAACTAACTTTCGTAGTTGAGGATAAAATTAAGCTAAGTGTGGAGACTATACGCACAATTAAAAGACAAAGAGAAGGAAAGAAAAGAAAAAGAAAGAGAGAGAGAGAGCAACAAGAGAAAAAAGGATTAAGGGAATAAAAGGAGAAAGAAAAGAAAGGCTAAAGATTAAGGCTAAATGAAAGAGATGAAGCAAGAGAAAATCAGATGTCTCTACTATTACATTTCTAATTCTCTTTTCTCTTTTAAGATGTCCATTAATGCTTTTAGACATCTAATTTGTACTTCTATTGTTATATCATGTTCTCTTTCATCATTTTTGAACTTTAAATGATGTAATAAGGCATTTGTAATCATTTGTTTAACATTTTCTTGCCTTAATCTTTTGTAATTAGCCATAATTGATGTAATAAACATGTTTACTTGACTCTAAATGATAGATTTCATGTGTAAGTATGTTCTCTTAATGGGATATTGCACGTTTTTATTGTCAAATATTTTGAACAATTATTCATGTGTTTAGAGTATTGTTAATTATAATCTGATTAATTGACTCTTAATTATTCTTAGATATTTAATGGTGAATTAGGATTAAGTTATCTCCCAGTGAACGACCTAGACTCAACCAGTTAAAAAGAACTTAAAAAAAATTCAAAAATGTTAGAATAATTTGACCTTATACTACATTTCCAACATCAAATCAAGTTAAACTAAGTTATATTCTTATGTAATTAATTAAGTCTAATTAACTTAATTAACTTTGTTGAGAATTAAACTATCACTAGGTCTATTAGGTCCAGGTTGGGTCTAATTAGACTCACATGAGTCTAATCAACTCAAGGTTAGTCCAATCGAGTCTCATGGACCTAATTAACTAGTAGCTAGCCTAATTGACTCAAACTAAGTCAATTAGGTGTGGTATGGACCTAAATAGGTTTCTAAGTTAAGGATTGGGTATTGGATAGGTGAATTAGGGTTATGGATAGTAGGATGTGACTACGGATAGGATGAATAAGTACATAGATAATGTTATCCATACTTTTGACTTTTGAGCTCAAATATCTAATGTTGAGCTAGTCTAGGGATAGGTACTGGGATAAGGTCATCCTAAGGTTTTAGGGATATGGTAGAGTTATCCTAATTCCACTCTTGCTTTTTCTATTGTTGTGTCTTCAATCATTCTTTATTTCAGCTTTATTCCTCAATCAGCTCCTAATTCAATTATAGTTTTTGCTTCTATTCAGCTTTATTCTTCAGTTCTTCATATTACTCTAAGACCTATCACCTATATTATTCACAACATACTAGAATTATGAGATAATTATTTGTAAAATAAATGCAAAGCTTAAATATGTATCCATGCTCTAAATGCAATATTTATAAACTTAATGTATGATTTTACTGAGTTAACCTTAAATTAAGCCAATTAAGGTAATAAACTAAGCTGTTATCAAGCACCACTTTTGGGAGGATCCTGAACTCTTCAAAATTTGTGGGGACTAAATAATTAGGAGGTGTGTCCCTGATGACGAAATCCACAACATTCTTGATTTTTGTCACTCAATTGCCTGTGGAGGTCATTTCTAAGGGAAGAAGACGATTACTAAAGTTTTGCAAAGTGGATTCTACTGGCCGTTTCTCTTCAAGGATGCCTACAACATTGTTCGATCATGTACTAAAAATATGACCAGGAAAGATATGATGCCCTTAAACCTAATTCTAGAAGTTGAAATATTCGATATTTGGGACATTAATTTCATGGGACCATTCACAAACTTCTTTGGATACTTGTACATCCTGGTGGTTGTAGATGATGTGCAACTACCTCGCATTACTATGAATTGTCATTATTGTGTCGTAGTATGGTGAACAAAAAGTTAACATATTTTATAATTTATACTAATTGATTCCAGGTCATTTGCTGAGAGGCTAAATTAGCAAAATTCATCAATTATTCTTCAATTTATTCCTTTATTCTTTTAATTAAGTTAATACTAAAAATTTATTTATTAATATCTTAAACTTAATAAACTTAACTTATATTTATAATTCGTACATAACTTAGAGTTAATTACTTAGTTAACTTATTACTTATATACTTACTACTACTTAATACTAAGTTAATTAATACTCATTATAACATAACTTATTAAATATCTACTTATAAATTAATATAATCTATTACTAATAATAACTTAATTACTTAACTTAATTAGTATACATATAACCCAACATAATACTCTACATACTTAATTTAATAACTTCTTAATATATTTAACTTAATTAATCTTAACTTAAGATCTTAGCTTATCTAATACTAATACATAACTTAATTAAGATTACTCATAACTAAATTACTTAACTTAAATAACCTACCAACATTATTAACTTAGTATGCTTATTTTAATTAAGTACTTAAGTATATAATTATGCTAATTACTTAATTAATCATATAATTAAAATATGTTAACTACATGAATTAATTGCAAGGATTAAGCATTAGGCATATCAATCAATTCCAACAAGATAACATGCATAAAAAATAGAAAGAATTACTTCCATTGTATTAAAAAATATATATTATTTTGAAACAACAATATAACTCTATTTTCATTTAAGCACAAGCATACCACAGCCCTTTACATTTTACTAAATGCTTTTATAACACAAGGCACACACAAGCATAACATTCAGTTAAATTCTCAAGCACGTAGACCCTCACACTTATAAAAAAATTGTTATTGAGCTGCCCTGAACTAAATCAACAACCCATAGGCGTCAGACCGTAGTTGCCCTGATAGCCCAATTGCCTGAAGGTCACCCAAATGGGCCTCACTCCTAGTGGGCTGTGCCTTATGTGCCTTAACTCAAGGCTCTAGGGTCTAAACTCAATACTCTATATGTCAACCTCTCTCTCTCTCTCTCTCTCTCTCTCTCACGAATATCAATACAGAGCACGAGAGTGCCCGTTCGGGAGCCCATCCTCAATTTGGGTGATAGGGCATGGGAGAGGATTCAAATTATACCACTGCGAGCGGTCTTTCACTTCCAATGTGGGACTAAATATGTCTATTTTCTTCTTGCGCATGCTTAGGCTTCTCTTCTACTCCGATCTTAATTCCTTTTTCAAATCAAATGCAATCTTCACCAATTGAACGTCAAGTTGACTTCAGTAGCTCCAACATGACTTGAATCTTCAATTTAATCCATTAATTGGTCAATTAGACTCCATAATTTGCTTGAATCATCAATTCACCATGACTGTGAAATGCAACATCAACTCTTCAAGTACACCTGCAGAGACTACTTTCTTTGCCTTAATTCCTCTCTTCCTCATTCCTAAATGATTTCACAGTACTTAACACGTTTCAAAACAACTAGAACCTTAGAGGAAAGCTTCCTAAGCTATTGAACCACCTGGAAGATAATCACGCTCTCAGATTAACAGAGGCAAGAATTGAAGCTTAAAATCAAACTCAATTCATAATTCAGAGCTCCCAATCCTGCTCTAAGTGACTTTAGAAGGTTGAAATGAATTCATATAAGCTCTAAAGAGCTTGGAATCTCAATTAGAGCTCATAGGAGCTCACCTACTGCTCTTCAGAACCTAAGACACAAATCAGTATAGATGCATCAAAACAACATCAAATCTTGTCGTAATAGATCCTAATAGTCTTATAACAAACTCTAGAACATTTAATACTCTTCAAAAGTGAGATCAAGAGTTTTGAGCTCCATTGACGATCGAAGGTTGACAAAAATAAGTTAAAATTTGACTTTGTGATTTAAAGTATTTCTGATCAAATTAATTACCCAGGTTGACTCTAGACATGTTAGAAATTTAATGGAATTGAAAAGAAGACAAATTGAACACTTAAAACGTAACTCCACATCCATTACCTTAGTTCAAATATGAGGTTGTTCGAGAGAGCTACCTGGAGTTTTAACAAACTATCTAAGGGTTGTTTAAGACTCAAATGAATCTAATGAACCTATTTTTTGGATCAGAGAACAAAGGAATCATCGTGCATAGTTCTACTGAATCTAAGGAAGACAGAGTTGATCAGAGAAGATTAATCAATAAAAGTCAAATATGAGAGATAGAAATTACTCCTTAGAAGCTTCTTAGGTGATTTCGAATCATTAAGAGTAAATTCGAAAGCTTCTTCTCAAGATCAAGGTCGTCGAAGGGCATCGAAGCTACAGTGACTCACAATATTAATCGTTAGAGCACCAAACATTATGAAACAACTTAAGAATAGGTTCAAAAGATTCCTGAGCTTCTTACGAAGCTCACAAATAGTTCAATTTGCATGATGAAGAATTGAAGATGTGTAGCAAACTGAAACTAATCTAAGACGAACCTTGAGTTCGTCAAAATGATTTGATCGATGAATCATTTAATAATTTGGGGCAAATCAACCCTTGAATCGAGGCGAAGGTTGTGAGGGATTTAATTAGATGGATCAACTCTTCTAACCTTTGCCATAGATAGCGAAGGTTCAAAGTTGAGTGAAATTGGGTGAATTAGGATTAAGGACTAATTGACCAAATTAGGTGAAAAATGATCGTAAGGTGATGAGAAGGGTGTAGGAGGGATTGATTTGACGAATTAAGGCTAGCAAGGTCGAATTTGACCTCGCCAAAGTCAGAGAAGGAGGTGAGAAGTAAGAAAATAAAGCTAAGCTACTCCTACGAATTAACTACCTAAAATTACTTTAAAGAACTAAACTACGCTAATCTACTTGTTACCTGGACAAAATGGTGAAAGGGTACTCTGATTTTGGCACATTAGAGCCAAGAACAAAATCAGTTGAGGTGAGGGGAGATCCAGTGACGATCGAGCATGAAATAAGAAGATGAGCACTCTTTCGCTGTGATGACCCAAGTCCAGCCAAACGACGAAACTCGAGTCCCCGTGTGCTAGCAACCAGCACAACTCACCCACAAGATCGCAGTTATCCAGTACATAATCATAAAATATAAGCATGGGCAACAAATAATTCATATTACATAAATTAAATGAACATAAATTAAATACTAACTAGAAGATTTACCGTAGAACATAAGTATATAAGCCCAACGAGATGTACAACGGAAATCACCTTGCAAACTATCAAGTATACCTGAGTACGAAACCCAAAAACACGTCAGTAAAACTGAGTAGAAACAACAGCAGAGTACAACAGTAACCGAAAATAAGAGAAAATGGGTACTATAACTTTAATTAATCCATTTATTAGACATCTCATTATTCGATTCGTTTCATATATTGGAAGCCTAATTTATTATAATCCACAATCTGTTAATCAACGTCTCACGACACAAGACGATTTCGTGTAACTTCTTACAGTGCAAGATTGGTATAAGTCACCCTCTTGGCAGAAAAGATGACTTATACCCATCAAGTCACCACTCTCCATCACCCTAGGATCATTGCAGAAAGGAGTGACAACTACATTGTATAACGTAAACACGTACAAGCGCTATGTATGCTAAACCACAAATAATCAATGACCCACCCTCCTGCCGAGAAAAAACCAAACCTCGAGTCTTACATCTTATTATCTCAGTTGATCACTAAGCCTAACCAAAGAATCGTAGGAAGGCCAACAACTCCCTAAACTAACCCTCGAAACTGGCCTGAAAAACCAAAGCTATAGCCAAAATCTGACGAATAGCGGGACTAAAACCAGTTATCTAATCCTTTTAATTCCCGACATATCCGTCATGTTGATTATATAACAAATTCCAGATAACTACATCATTTATTGGTATCCAGTCAAACCATACCAATGATTATACTTTTAAATTCCAGATTTATCAGATATTCACGTTATCCTCCAACTTATCTATTTCCAGGAAATTTTCAATTTCTGATTGTGGTTCCAATCAAATTATTATTTATCTTGATGATGCCAGTTTTACTAAAAATGAAATTTCTTTCGTACATGCGATGATAAGACCACATCCTATATTCTAAATTTATTTAATTCATGAAAATGGTCTAATAAATTGTTGTTAATTCCCTTTAATCCAGCAGTTGCTATATTAATTTGATTATTCACATTTCAAGTCAACAACTTGGTTTACTAATCTTAGCAAGAGGCAAGAATACACACTAACGGTAATACATACAAATGAAATCATCATGTAGACAACCCACATTGGAAAAGAGTACTCTACCTAACGTCATCAAAGGGTCACGGTGATTCCGAATCATGTGCACAGTGCTTGGGGTAGTATCCACGCCCACCTCAAAATCCACGCACGCACCGAGGCAAGACTTGATTCGAATGGACTAATAATATGGTCAAAGACACCTAATCACATTTCTGATTTTTCAATAAGGATAACGTACTCGAAAACAAAAAATAAAACAAGCCAATGCGTAATACACGTCAATATGATTCCAACGGTACCTTATTTGTCAAAATCCGAAGTCAAGAAGGCCTCGAATCGGATGAAATAATGAGAGGGGGTCCTAAACCAATTGGTTCACCCAGATTGGTCAACCGATCCCACAAGTGACACGCGTCGCGCCCCAGTTCACTCACCCATGTGCTATTGAGATCGCACCTTACGACGCAGGAGCCGTCGATCTCCTCCACGTCTCATGCATCCACGGCGTCGCGTCCTTTCGCTCGCATAGCGCGGCCACAAGCGCGCGCATTCGCGGCCTCCGCATACGACACGTGTTGCAGATCAAGCGCCTGCCATCGGATCAGATGACCCACATTCACCATCGTCACTGCCTCTGCGAGAATTGCGGTGGGAAGCCCACGGTTCTCGAAATCACAATCAGGTCCCTAGATTTTTGAATTTAGATTTCTAAGTGAAATCTAAATTCTCTTCCTCCCCCTTTCTCTTAAATTTTAGAAGGCTCTATGGATTAATGACAGCCCAACACCCAATGAGGTCTTTTTATAGATCCAGATTCGGTTGTGACAAAATTATACCAAAAATACCCGTAGGGTTGGTCCCCCTTACATTTAAGTCGTTTTTGACTTGTTTTGACCATAACTTAAGCCATACGCCTCAGAATTGCGCAAAACAAGCATCACTGGAAAGCTTGCGATGAGAGGAATCCAACAATGCGATACATGCCAACCTTTTGACAATGTTTGACTAGGGTTGACTTGAAATACGCATTTTTTGTCAATTTAAGGAGGCACCGACACCAGCACTGAGTCACAATTAAGTTTTCGGGTTCAAATTGACTTAAACCACTTTGAAATAACTCAGAACCTAGATTTTAGGATGTTACATTCGCCATTGGCAAGGTAGAGGAAAGAAAGAGCAGGCGAGGTAGCCTCTTTGTCGGAGAGAGCTCGAGAACAGGTGAGAAGACTTGTCAGAGTTGGGAGAGAAACATACTTGAGCAACTACAGTTGTAGAAGAGGGAGGGGAGTTGTTAACCGTGATCGGAGGTGGTAACAACTATTTATAAACACCAAAGAAGCTTAAAGGGAAGGTACCTGGACAAGAGAGTGTCTAAGTTCATCGTACTCACCATCGTCGTCTCCGACGACAGCTAGACATGCCACGTCAGAAATAGAGGTTAGAAATGCTTCCACGTCATTGGACGAACAGTGTTTATTACATGGAAACTTGATGTCCACGAAAAGGAAGCTTCTCTGTTCGATCTCTGGTGATCGGTGCGAGAGTTGATCGATGATCGCTAACTGTCGATGAGGAAGTAAGGAAAGTGTACAGAGGACCTAAATGTAAATAGTGAAGGACCTAAACATGAATAAAAGGACTTAATTGCAATAATTTCCAGGGATTGAAATGCAAATCATTAATTTAAATATGTAAATTAATTTTTCTTTTTCAACTTTTTATTATAAAATATATATATGTTAAATAATACATTTATGGCTTGAAATTAAATTTTTACCTTTTTTGAATTGTTTAATTTAATGATTAATATTAATGTTAATAATATTAACTTAAGTTATGTAATACATATAAGCTTAAGTAATCATAATTATAAATAGATAACTGCTTAGGTTTAAGTCTTACTTATTAAATAAATATAGATGAATGTTTATAATACCATAATTAAGCTATTTTAGCATATAATTAAGGTCCTTATATAATATTAGTTTAATTGATAATTAACCCTGATTTAATGTTATTCCTAATTAATTAACTAGGTAAACTAACTTATTTGTGTAAATTAGGAGCTATGATGAGATGAGTCCCTCATCAGTGACTATGTGTCCAAGTAGACAGAAGCAATCCTAACTCAGACCAATGACTACAAAGTGGTTATCAACTTTGTTAGGAAAAATGTTTTAAGCCGATTTGGGGTCTCGCGAGCCTTAACTAGTGATGGAGGATCCTACTTCACATATAATCAATTTAGGTTCGTACTAGTTAAATACGAGGTGACACACAAGATTATGACCTCGTATCACTTACAAACAAATGGACAAGCGAAGATTTCGAATAGGGAAATTAAGATATTCCAAAAGAAGGTACGACCTGACAGAAAAGACCAGTCGACAAAGTTGGATGATGCCTTATGGGCATACTGGACTGCTTATAAGATCCCTATTAGAATGTCTCTATATAGATTGGTGTATGAAAAACCATGTCACTTGCTCGTAGAATTAGAACACAAAGCTTATTAGGCAGTAAGGACCTTTAACATGGACTTCGATAAAGTAGGTAGGCACTGCAAGATTCAGTTGACCGAGTTAGACGAGATTAGAAATGACACCTATGAAAGCATGCATATTTATAAGGATCGAACAAAGCTTTGCATGACAAATATATATCCTGAAAAAACTTTGTTTCGAACAAGAGAGTGACGCACGCTTGAAGCTATTCCCCGAGA
The DNA here is from genome assembly GCA_037157565.1 of Thalassia testudinum. Classification (NCBI taxonomy): domain Eukaryota; kingdom Viridiplantae; phylum Streptophyta; class Magnoliopsida; order Alismatales; family Hydrocharitaceae; genus Thalassia; species Thalassia testudinum. The sequence continues at coordinate 27,410,958 of JAZHRO010000047.1, read as the reverse complement.
AACTTAGGTCAAAGTGGACCGACCCTTTCATAGTCATGAACACATTCCCACATGGGGTCATGGAGATTAAAGACCCTAAGATCTGCCAGTTAATTGAAGTCAATGAATAAAGGCTGAAGCCATATATTGAGCATTTCCATACACCCAGTCTAGATGAGTTTATTGATCAACCCTTTATGATTGAGTTTTCGTCTGGCTGAAAACATTAAACTTAACACTCTTGGTAGGCAACCCAGAGGATTCAAATTGACTAGTTACGACACGACACTCAGATGATATCTATTCCAATACCTTTGCATGTATTTCTTTTACAATGAGGATATTGCATTGGATAGACATAGGGGTGGTAATTCATATTCCTAAAAATAAGTTGTCAGCTTGAGTTTTATTTTTGCATTAGTTTAGCATAAAAAAGAATGACAAAAAAAATAGAAAAAAAAAAGAGAGAAAGCTATGAAAGAATCGAAACTTGGGCATTAGAAGTTACCAACTCTACGAAATAATACAATTAGGGTATTTTCACTTATACTCTTTAGGTATAGTGATTTAATTATCGTAGCTGTCCACTAAGATGTGGACCTGTTTCTCGAGTCCTTACCAATTTAAAATAAATCTCAATAGATCAAATAATTTGGGGTGATAAGTATGCGACTTATCGACCTATCCTCTGATTTGAAACATTTTAGAAGTCTAAGCATCTGTACACGTTAAGCACTAACTCATTGTATGAGCAACCATAGCGGAAATTAGGTAGCCAATAAGTAGACTAGGGTGGTATGGCTAGAAGATTATAGTGAGAGACCCTCCACATTGCCAGATGTCCAAAACCCAACCATTAGACCTAATTCTCTTTGGCTGCTACCTCTAGGTACATCTCAAAGTAGAAAAGCCACCTGCTTAGAAAAAAAATTACAAAACACCCAAAAAGAAAAAATAAAAAAAAATAGAGAGAGAAGGAAAAAGAAAAAAAAAATAAAGCCATACCCTCGCTGCACTGGAATGACTGACAAGTTGGCTTGGGGTAGCTGATATTTCTATATTTATTAACATTAATTATGCTTAACTAATGCTAGTTTGAGGGTGAATTAAGTTAGAAAATATTTAGTTAAGTCAGATTAGTCATTTAGGTGCATTTTGTAAATATTACATTCATTTGGGTTTTTATGCAATTTTTCTTTTTCTATATCTGCTACCTTGGTATCTTTATTTAAATATGCGCAAGTACCAAGTTTGGAGTAATTTGGAGCCTTGTAGATGGAGATTTTGAAGTTGACCTCATTTATGTGAAGAGGCTAAGTTAGATGCACATATGAACCCTAGCCTATTTAACCTTAAGACTAGCCTAATTAGGAACTCAATTTTTCCTAACCCTAGACCCAACCACCTAACCTACATTGGTTGGCCAAGAACCTATTTGAAGACCCTATGGTGGCCGGTCAACATACTTCCTAAATCCCATCTTATGTCCTTAAAACTATTTTATCTTACCCCTTCCATAAAACCCTAAGAAAACCCTAAGCTGTATCCCTTCTCCCTTGCCGCCACCTATATGTAGTTCTAGATGCCTCCTAGCTGTCCAACATAGCCCCTCCTACACCCTTGGATCCATATCCGAAGGCTCCTAAAATTACTTCCTTAAGATTTTATCCCAACACAAAAGTGCATATCCCTTCCACTAAATCCTAGCCATTAACCTAGCATCCAAAGGCCCTTAAAACTCACACCATATGGCTGACCATAATACCCTAGGAACAACCTCTTAGTAGCCCCCCAACACTCCCCCCCCCCCCCCCCCCCACCACCTAAATCCAAGCCCTACATCTTCCCTTATTTAATCTTAACCCTTCTTTAATTTCCAACAAAAACAACCTAGCCTATCCACTTATCTTCCATCCTAACCTTTGATCCTAAACCAATTAATCTTAGCCTTCCATCAAATACCTAGAAAACTATATAAATATAGACCCCACATCCCCCTTCCTCTTTAGTCTTCCTTAGTTTAATTTAATCTACCAACATCTCACCAACTTCTAAGGCTTTATTAATTAGAACATCTCACCAACTTCATCCATTAAAAAGCTTCTCTACCTCCACACCAACCTCTACATCAACCTTTGGTGGCCATCCTCCTCATCTACTCAGGATCTTCTTCCTCAACTCCATCTCTACTTCAAGGCAGCTACAAATACAAACTACACTTCGACTTCGTTTTTCTACTTGATCTCTTGCTATTTTTCTAATTGTAATTCTAGTTAGTTTCCTAGTTAGTTCTAGCTGTAATATTGACTCTTTTTTAGTAGCAATAAAAGTTCTACTTCTATCTTATTATTTGCAAGTTCCTATTTTCTCACCCCCCCTTCTATATTTACCTCAATTTTAATTTCCTTCTCATCTCCTTTTTATTCAAAAATACCAAAAAAATTAGTTAGTCACATTTCGCTTTCTGTTTTCACATCTAAGTTATATACGATCCGCCTCCCTATGTTCGACCTGAGACTCATCAAAGTTTTGATTATTATTTTGATCTCGTAAAATCACACTACAACAAACATTTTTTATCTTTCACGATTTTATTAGTGTTAATTTTTGACACCATTGCCGAGAAGGTAACAGATCAATTTTATTTCCATTCTATCTTATTTGCATCTAGTTTTCTAATCTACTCTTTTTCTCTTTATTGTTTTGTGTGTAAGAACCTGCGCAGGAGCACAAATTCATGTTGCAGAACGAGACTGGGATTAAAGTGCAAGTAGAGAATTAGGTAAGTTTTCGCATCTTTAGGATTAGGTTTTCTGTTATAAAAATTAGGATTTGCTTAAACCTTAGGATTAGTTAATTTGTTTGCATTATCTTTAGTTAAAAAAAAATCTTCTCTTATCTTGTAGTGGTTACGCAAATCCTATCCTTACAACCACTTCTGCTTTTCAAATGGATTGCATATTCTAATACTCAAAAATTTATTATGTGAGTTCCTTAACTCCAAAAATCACCAAATTTCTACTAAATATTGGTTTTGAAGTTGCAAACAATCTCTAAAAATTTCATACCCTAACTCTACGTAGAAAATTTTTAAAAATTTGTCAAATAGACCTCTACCCTAACTCAAATATGTTTCTAATTTCACCTACTATCTGATTTTTAATTAATTATTTTTCTATTCATCCAAATTGATTGAAATCACTTGCATTTGATTACTGATCAAATTTTCGAACTGTGCAAAAATTTTGGAAGTTTTTTATGCCCATGAAATTTACTGACTAGGGGTCTTTTGTGCCTTTGAGACCCTAGTGCACTAAAAAATAGAGGAAAATTATTTTTAAGGCCTAACAAATTCAGAAAAAAATAGTTTTGTGTGCCTCATCCTCTCGTGCTTAGAATCCATTGATTACTTTGATTGGGATACACCACTTGCTTATTTGAAACTGATTCACCAAGTTAGAAGCTGCATGTACTGGGATTGATTCTTAAGGGTGGCTAGGCACCCATATTTTTGAGCCTTAAAGAAAATTTACCTACGAGCGTCCTTTCAAAACTCTGTGTGCCTACCTGAACTTGTTTGAATCTATTAAGGATCAAGCCTTCAAGCTCACTAAATAAGGCTGAATCTTAAAAGCCATTCATTAAAAGTCTTGTTTGTTAACCTTTTAATTGTGCACTCATAGTCTCACATGCTTCTAATTAGTAATTAAGGGCAACACCCCCTAATGCCCATTACATTCTAAGAGGACTTAAATCCCAGCCATATAAAATAGAGTAGACATACCTTAGGTAGAACCAATTCATTTCTTGGTAACTTAAGGTTAGATTAGACTTAAATCAAGGCCTTGTCTACTTTAACCAACTGGTGATAAGAAAGATTGATGCGATAATCGCGTTAACCTCTAGTGGTGTCCTGTCATGCGGGGTGTCATAGGGGGCCCCACCCTTCTAGCAAGGTAAGCAATTCAAGGGTTGGTTTAACCTAATTGAACTTTAGGATACCAGGATTACATCTATTAGGGTATACACTTTAAGGCTAGCTTGTTTGGTTGCATTCTGAGGGTGGGTGTTCTCTTATCTGTTTCCCCTCTTATCCCCTGTTCTTCTTCTAATTTATGCTAGGTGATGGTAGCATTATCATTGGTTTTACTAAGACTAATTTAGCCTAACTACATAGTAAATACTCCTGAATATTCATCAAAAGATCGTAATTTTATTCTGAATTGAATCTGAGGAGGGAAAATAGGTTAATTTTGTTGTTTTAATACCTAATCACCAATGCAGATTAACTAAGGGATTAATCAGGGCTTAATTCAAAGTCAAATGAGCTTAATTTCCTAAATAGTGGACCTAAGCTGACTAAATTAGGGTTTTCTGAAAATCTGAGGATTATTTTATTATTAAAAATCTTAATTTTAGCCTTATTTCAATTAAATATGTTTTGATGGAAATAAATGCAATCTAAACCTCCTAAAAATCATTGAAAAATATTCTATGAGGTTTGGAACCTTCACTTTGACCAAAGGATCCCACTTTGACCAAAATAGAGACGTAAGTAGGAATTTACCTTGTTTTGAATTTTTGTGTAATTTACCCAATGTGGTCAAAACCCAAATCTAAGATCATCATTAGATTCCTTGGATCCAAATTAGGTTAAACCCAAAATTTGAACCCAATCAGACTCCATCTTGAACTAGTTTGCATTTTAATCCAAGATTCTCTATTTATCACATAAAGCCCCCCAAGTCCTAACTTTTCTCACGGATAGGTCCCTAACTTTTTTTTCAATTTTTACACAAATGCCCTTTTTGCCATCATCTTCTTCCTCACATCCAAATGAGGAAAGGTAGGACATTGAAGCCCAAAGTGGCCAAACTTCCATCTGAGATTTGACCTAGCAAATGAAGACTAAATCCCACCAAATTTGGTGGGATTGATCTTAAGAGTATGCCCTTTCAATCATGCAAGATCTAAAGCTCCAATTTGGAGCAATCTGACGTCAGCGGGGCAATTTTAAGGGGATTCAAAACTAATCAAATCGCATGCTAATTTGGCTTTTCTTAGACCAATTGATTCGCATTCTTCTCCTATATAAAAGTCCTAACTTCAACAAGACCAATTCGTGCATAATTTCGCCGAAAAACCCCCCTCTTCTTCCTTTCTAGTGGAAAACAACCCACCTTGGAGCTCCTCCCCACGTCATCACCCTCTGCCACGTACAATAGGCAGAGGGGTTTTCATCCTCTCCCTCTCATGAAGCTTCTCGCAAAGCTTCGTGCCACAATTCACCTCCTCCAGCTCTAATGACTTCCTCTTCTTTCTCATCTCCGGCGAACCTCCGGTGAGCCACTCCCCTCTTCCTTCCCCAAAATTTCTTTAGGACTTTCACTCATCTCCCCTCCAATTAGGGTTCTGGAGCTTTAGAGCTTCATTCATTAACTCCATCACCTCCTCTGACTCTGCTAATCACCACCGCCGCCACCTTCACCGTCCTAACTCCTTCATCTTCCTCGCACTCAATAGACCTAGGCAAAAGCTTCCTCATCACCACGCCAAGCTTTTGCCTAAGTCTATTGGATAATACGACCACTCCCCAACCACCCACAATCAATGGCACCAGAGCTTCATCGAAGCTTCTTCGCCTCCACTCCACGACCATCCTCGTGCACAATTCTCTTAAGGCTTTTGTCCGACATAGCTTGCCGAACCTTGCTACGTGTTTAATTAGGACCATGAGGCCATCTTTTGCCTGCAGGTACCTCACCTTCATCGTCGTCTTCTCCGACTCTGTTCAACCATCTCCAACGACCAATCAGCGAGGACTTCACCTCCTTCCCCTACGAATTCAATGTGGGAAGTTAGATGGGCCGTTGGATTGATGATCCAACGGCCAATTGAAGAACAATCAAGCCACCATCTCCTACACGAAGGACGAAGAAGAAAGTGGCGTGGATAGCCCCACATCGAGGATTTACAAATTGGAAACCTCTTCATAAGGTTTCACGTGCAATAGCTGTTCACCCAAGACCATGGGGGGGTTACGTCCCCCACGCACACCCAATGCGTGTCCCCTCACCCACACTCACGCCATGCAAGTCTGAGCTTGGGTCCGAATCTGGATTCAATTATAGAGAAAAGAGAGAAAGGAAGAGGTTATTGGGCTGAGAGAAAAGGGGGGGTTTTGCTCTGGATTGAACCTCAAATGACCAAACTTGGGTCTGATTTTGAAAGATAAGTCGCCAGTTGTCTTCTTCGGACATCCAATTGTGGCCTTATGACTTAAGTGTTGAGGCGATTGAGTATTAGTTGATAAACAATTTTTTTTGGTCCTTAACACTTAGAGTGCATATTTTCTTCATTAAGTATTGATACATACATTGGTTCACATTGAATATATTTCTTGTATCAATATCTTGCAATTTATTTTCATTAGTAGTTATATTGCGATCTTTTGCTCCCTGTGAACGACTTCGGAAACTCACATTTTTTTAGCATATAAATTTAAGTGTTACATCACTTTAGTTGCCTATACTACACGCATATTTTAAACTTGACTTTAGCATGATAACACTAGGGAGAAGGTCTTTAAACTTGGATTTGGTTCCACCCTTGGATAGAAACCCTAGGAGAGTTTTATCTACGGCTAGTTCAAGCCATAAAGAGGATAATCTAGGTGAAGATATCCCACTTAGGGATAATCCTATAGCTCCAACTCTAGGCACAAATTAAGAAGCAAGGGGAACACCATGACAAGCAGATCAACACCATCCTTGAGGCCTTGCAAAGATTTTAAAATCCTGCTAGGCCTAAACCACTAAGGGATTTCTATAATCCCTCTGAAACCCAACCTGAAGGCTATTATAGGGTTCCTTATATGAAGGATGATTCTAAACTTAAATCACAAATCATCAACCTTATCCCTCATTTTCACAAGAATAACATTGATGATCCTTTTCAACACTTAGAAGAGCTTTTAAACATAGGAAGGACCTTTGGACCCCAAAACATGGATAAGGATATCCTGATGATGAAAATGTTTCCTTTCTCACTTAAGGATAAGGCTGCACAATGGTTTAGAATTATAGGTAAGCCTATCCATACTTGGGAAGAGCTTAGGAGTGCCTTCCTAAAGAAGTTCTTCCCCATAGGAAAAACTAATGCCCTTAAAAGAGACATAACTACTTTTACTCAGAATCCACGTGAGTAGATCCATGAGGGATGGGAGAGATTTATTGATCTTACCAGAAAATGCCCCCATCATGAGGTTCCCAAGTGGCATGGCCCAAATCTTTTATCATGGATTTAATGATAAATTTAGAAATTTTGTCGATGTTGCATGTTGAGAAAATTTCCTAAGTAACAATGAGAATGGGGCATTTGAGTTATTTGAGAATATGAGTGAGAACTCCCAAAATAATGCTTCTATGGTCACCTCTAACAGATCAAATCAACCCAAGAGTGGCATATATGATAATTCTAGTTCGATTGATTTGGAGATCATAGCGAAAAGATTAGATAAGGTGTAACTTGTGGGGAAGAGTTTGGAATCTGGATAGGAAGCCGAATAGCCTTATCCAAAGTGGAACCCTCTTAAGATCTACTTCCTATATCAATCCTATGCAATAGGGGACCTCTACACTTCTCACAGATACACAATCTGCACCTAGTAGAGAAGTGGTTAATTAGGTGCACAATTTAACCATGGCTCAACCTACAAGTCCTATGTATTTGAACCGGACCCAATCTAAATTCCAAGGAGAGACCTTGACTCCCTCAACATTTGATTTTCGTGATTTGTCACCTGCATACTCAACCTATCAGGATGCAAGTGCTATTCAGGGTTATGGTAGGAACAATCCTTATTCCAACACTTATAACCCTACATGGAGGAATCATCTAAACTTCTCCCGGTCAACTCAAAAACTAGTTTCGAATCCTAACTCAACCTGACCAGCCTACAATCCAATCTCCTATGGACAAACTCAGAGCAGTAAGTAGAACCCAAATCCCACTTATCAAGAACCTATACATTAGGTTGATTTATCTACGATCCTAGAAGGAATTAAATAGATGAATAGAGACAAATATGAATCAATTGAGAACGAAAGTGACCGGGATAATGGATCAAATTGCAAATTTTAGATAGCATGGGATGCTACCATCCCAACCCATCCATGATCCTAAGAACCTAAACCAGACTAGGGAGCCACAACCTCAAGCTCATGTGATCAACCCTACTCCCCTGTCCCTCCTAGGTTTACTCAAATACCTACCCTCGTAACCAAGCTCCACCTATTTTTCAAAACCCACCTTAAGGATTAGCCCATGATCATAATGCCTCTACTAGTTTTGTCACCTTTAGAAGTAGAACTAGAACCCAAGATCCAATGTGAACCACTTGGTTGACCAGCATGAAGATGATTCTGGCAAGGCTCAGGGACTTATTACTCTTGACTCTGATTATGTGTCTTATCCTGAAGAATTAGAGAAATCCAGGAAGAAGAAGCCACTTGCTAGCAATGAGTTGTTGGATATCTTATATTTCTTTTGTAGTGAATGCCATCAAACTTTTTGATCTTTTACGTGAAAATCATATGTTTTGTATTTAAAAAAGTTCATATATTGAGATGGATATTGCAATTTGTCAGGATACTTGATGGATAAACGGACAACTCATAGATAAATAAGTTTGCTTCTAAGTACACATGCGTAAACAGATAAAGATACACATAAGGAATGTGTAAATATGTATGATTCTAATATAACTAAATCTAACCATTGACATCCCTATGATCATTTTGTCAAAAGACTACTTCTGCAGTAAGCGTGGATGGAGCTTGGATGATTACAAATACTAACTCAGATCATTACAACGGAACATGAATTCAATTGGACTTGCAAATAAATTCAGTTTGAGATTCAATGGAGTATCAACCTTTTATTCCATCAGTTAGCAAAATATATATATAATGTTTCTAGGCATAGATGATATCAATAATGGAAAACATTGGTGAACATCAACTATCCTCATTTTCTTAGAGCATTCTCCACAAGACCGGACAAAAAATGTGAATGCTTAGTTAAAATAAATAGAGACCGAGACTCATTGTGAGAAATCGACTTAAAGATTGGCTGCAAGATATACATACATTGCCTTGTGAATTTATACAACTACAAATGTGCAGAAAACAAAAGCGCCAGACTATTGAAGAGAATTGTAGAATAAAATAAGCACAACAGCGATACCAATGAGCACTGGCAAGGCTGTTACTAGGTAAAGTGCACCATAGCCCTGCATGAAGCATGCAAGATCAGATTTCCAAAGCACGATGGCATTTTTACGTATGTCAAAAATCCTGACATTTCTTCCCAAAGAGCTGTGGTTTTTCAATTTTCAGAGTACACAAGCAATTCTTCCCCTAAAAAACCATTGTCTTCCAAATGACTCAAGATATTAGAGAATATAAACAGTAGTTTCGTAACTAAAATCCAAAATATATCCAATATTCAAATGCAGTGTATTGGGTTGTTTGTGGTGAAATCATAATAAACCCTGATGTCATAGTGACGAAAAGCAATTACTGAGTCCCATTTTCCCAATGCGCTACTGGTATTTATATCCGACAGAAGATTCTTCAGGTATTTTGCTGCCCCCAAAAGCCTAGGTTTGAGAACTTGTCCATTGGAGCCATCCATGTTTAGATACGTTGGCTCTAGCAATAAGACTTAATCATTTTGCATGCCTCATTCCCAGGTCCGAAACAAAATTTTGATGGAAGATTCCGTTTAACACGCAAAGGTTTCATGAAGCATTGACTACGTGGTCTTCTTTCCTTAAGTATCTCATAAACAACTAGCTATTACTTGCATTCAGTTAATTTTCTATGCACCAAAGCAACTACAAAATTTCAACATACCACAACGGGAGGCACCTCTGGTTCAGAACTCTCCTCTTCAGACTCCATTTCAGCAGCTGCATCCCAATCAACATTAAGCCGCTTGGCAGCAACTTTTGGATCAACACCAGTATCGGTAACTTTTGCATAAGGAGAAGCAGATGGTTTTTTCTTTGGTGCTTCAACCTAATCCACAATTTAGAATGTGAATACCAGCAGACAACAAGATCTCCACAAGTTATTCGATTATACTAGCTTGATTCAATATTTATTATACTAATAACCACAACAAAGTAACAATTGTGCTCAGACAAAGCTTCTTCAAAAAACCAAAACAAAACAAAACAAAATTGTGCTCAGACAGGGAAAGATGAGAAAAACTTATCAAGATATGTAGCACGGTCAAAGATAAAGTAAAACAGTTTGTCAAGAAGATGATTACATCTTTCAATTTAAAATTTTGGATTTTTCACTAAGATAGCAAACAAAGGCATATAGTTTGCTTTAGATGGGGACAACCCAATACAGCCATCGCTTCTGTTCATTCTCACAAACAGAATCATGAACATTCTCAAGTAAAGAGAATGGATAATATAGAACGGATGGTAATTTGGGTAATAAGGAGCTATTCAATGACTGGCTGGTAAGAGTATTGACTGAGGATGGATTGGAAGGGTAAGACTGTGATGCCTTTGTGGGGGCACATAGGATCCTGCACCTCGTAGCCAAGGCCACGGAGTTGCTATCTCAGACTCATTATCAGGATCTCTCATCGTTGGGCTTGGCCATTTTGAGAGCAACACCGCCAGGAGAGTGGTGGCTGTAGAGATTCTTCCGGGCAAGGGTGTATGGTCGTTGTGATCTCCATCTTACTACAAGATCTATACAATTGTCACTGCTTGCATGGTCAAGAACAACCAAATAAGTTGCTTGCATTGAGCCTCCGTAAGGACATCAGGAGGCTGCTTTTGCAATGAAGGTGCCTCTGTCATAGAGAACAGCTGCAGATATTTTTTTCCCAAAAAATAGTCTGTGGGTGCTATAGCAGAGAAACCGAAGTCAAGGTTCAAGCAGCAGCATTACCACTGCTTTCCAAGTTCAATCACTGTAGGGTTCTTCTAGAACTGTTTGCGTGTAGCCTGCATAGCTTAGAGACACTAGTGTGTCAATAGTTGCACTAGCACCCTACCGATATGACTGCTAATGCATCTCCCCACACAAAGCACATGGCCCTGCACAAGCATTGCAAACTTGCTGTGCCCTAGACCAGCTTTGGTGCCATATACTCCACCATCAAGCGCCATGCTTATCCTGAACAAGGTTTGTGATGGCTTAAATCTGAATTAGACCAAGGGACATGATGATATTGACGTTTCTTACATATAATTGTTGATTTCTGTCTTGAAACCAACTTCATGTGTTGCATGACTTCTGTCTCTGAATAGATTCATCCTTTTACCATGTCAAGGTCAAGGAATGCATTATTTAATGCCAAAAGGGGGAAAAGGTTGGCTTTACCACCCTCTAGGTTCACAAATACCAAGTGAATCAAATGGTTGCCAGTTTCATTACTATCAAGCAGATTGATTGTAACTACAATGCAAGGTCTTAAGAGTTCAAGATCTTTCTAGTGTCCCTAAGAAAAATATCCTAACTAGACAATGAAGGAGTTCAAACAAAGTGGAAAAATGATACGTTCATTTGCAATGAAAGTTGGAATCTCCCCTCCACCAACCACTCTACCAGGTGACTCCCTCCTGTGGGTCGCCCCTTCCAGCTTCTAGATTAGGTCCTCACTCCAGTCAAAAGTATCTACACTAGATGCAACTAAATATCATGCGGTCCCCAATTTCAAGTCACTCTGACCCTTGATTAGGAGAAGCCTGAGCTGCTAGTTGTGGAGGCAGCCTAATTGGAGGTCTTTCACCTTGGGCCAACTAGATATGTGGTCAACCTTATAGATCAAAACATAGTGAGTTTCAACCGATGGATCTGGAATCTTGATTTCTACAATGAAGTGGATGTCCAGGATGATGCTTGAGCAACAATATTCACAACTGCAAGTACTTCTTTTAAATGTTTTTTTTTGAAATATTTCTGTTACTTGAAGTTGGGGTCAAATTAGATTAGGTTTCAAGTGACAATGAACCATTCCACTCACTAAATCGATAGATAATTGAAACTTTATTGGTGGTTGATAAGGAAATCAGTGTTACTGGGGTTTGGGATCCCTTTTCTTTGGCATGGGCGAGGACGGACCCATCTAGGGGTAGAGTTCAGGATTTTTAGCTACTCCTGATGTTGTTGTCGAACTTGTGACTAAATGTTTTGAGACATAATCATTTAGTTTGGACCAAGGGTCGATTCTCAGTGGCCAAGGCTTATAAGGCTTTGTGGGGTATGGAAACTAGGATGTTTTTTTTTAAAAAAAAAAAAAAGTAAAGGGTAGTTATTCAGGGTGATAACTACCCAAATATATTAAATAGAGAATCAACAGCCTCCGCCAATACAAAGGGCAAACCCCAAGGTCCCCCACTCACAAGGACCCACAAAGAAAAAACAAACTCCACAAAATTCTCCACATAAGACCTCTGACCTCTGAAGACCACAGCATTCCTACCCAACCATATGCCCCATAACACCGCCAACGGCCTGGCCCTCTCCTTTTTCGTACGGAAGACAATCTGTCCAACATCATCCCCTCCACCTTTGAAACTGTGCCAAAACTCATCAAAAGACCGGCATTTCCACCACCCCGCTCCCACCCGGCTCCATATCTGTACCACAAACGGGCAGGTGAAAAAAAGGTGGTCAATCTCTTCCTCCTCACCTCTGCACAAAGGGCAAACCTTACACTCTCCAGGAGCCCACCTCGCCCTCCAAACCATAGTCACAAGTCTCTTCCTCCTAAGCAGCAAAACAAAAATCTTGATCTTCAATGGACACGCGGCCTTCCAAATCTGTCCGCAATCCCTCGCCAGATCCAAGTCACCTGTGGAGTCTCCGCTGGACAATCTCCTGTAGGCAGCCCCCACCGAGAAATCACCTTCATCCCAGCCAAACATATCAGTACCAGAAGCCGGTTGCAACCCTTCTAACTCTTCAAGCAATCTCTGGAAATCATGAGTTCTCGCATCTGAAAGATTTCCTGCAAAGCACGAGCACCACCAACCTTCCCACACCTCGGCCACTGACGCCTCTTTGTTTTAGGACAAAGCAAACAATCTCGGAAATCTTCTAGCAAGCACACCTTGCCCCGTCCAATCATCCTGCTAGAACCTGAAAATCTCCCCCGTTCCCACCACCGGTACAAAATAGTTCCACACCCTAGGAGCCACCGCCGACAAACCTTTCAAGAAGTGAGAAGCATCCCTCGGCGAAGATATCAGGAGATCCCAACGCACCGGGCCACCATAAGCCGTCTCGAATACCTTGTCCACCAAATCCTCCCTACACTCCAAGAGACTCCCCACCCACTTCACCAACAGGTTGTCATTAGACCTCCCTAGGTCCCTCACCCCAAGCCCCCCCTCCTCCATCGGTCTGCAAACCTCCTCCCATGCTACCAACCTGGCACCAGGTTCACTCGTCCCCTGATTGGACCAGAAGAAAATTCCTCATATGCCTCTCTATTCTTAAGACAACCTGCCGGGGCATCTTCAAGACAGAAGTGAAGTACGACGGCATCGCTGCCAGAACCGCCTTGAGCAAGACCAACCTTCCACCCCTTGACAAAAGCCTAAACACCCACCCTGCCAACCTCCCCTCCAGTCTCTCCACTAGGGGAGCCCAGTCTTTCACCAAAATCCTACCATCCGTCAACGGTAAACCCAAATATCTGATCGGAAGCTTCACCTGCTCTGTGCCAAGACCCAAGCTACACCCCCTCGCCTCCGCCTCAGTCAAATTGAAGGGGACAAATTCTGATTTAGACAGGTTAATCTGCAGACCCGAGGCCCCACCAAACAAGAAGAGTAAAATCCGCATTCTCCTGGCTTCCACTTCCTTGCCTTCAATGAAAAAAATCGCATCATCCGCATACTGCAATAACGGAATACTCGTCCCATCTCCCAAAGAGAAACCCCTCACCAAGTTCCTCTCACACGGCCTCTTAGCCGCCCTCGCAAGTGTATCTGCTGCAATAACAAAGAGCATCGGAGCCAAAGGACACCCCTACCTCACCCCCCTCGGCTGAATCCAACCCCCTACCGGGTTTCCATTGATAAGTACTGAGAAAGACGTCGTGGTAACACATCTCTTCATCCAGTCAATCCACACCAGCGGGAAGCCCCTCTTCACCAAGGACGCCCAAAGAAACGACCACTGAACCAAGTCATAAGCCTTGCTGAAATCGACTTTCCACAAGAAAGCCTTCTTCTTACTCCTCTTCCAGGACGACAGGATCTCCGAGGCCAACACATATCCTTCCAAAATATTTCTGTCGGGGACAAAAGCCGTCTGCATCGGGTCTACAATCCCAGCCAGGGTCCTCAACCTATTCGCCAGGAGCTTCGCCACAATCAGGTAGATAGCATTCAAGAGGGTTATCGGTCTGTACTCCAGAATCTCCTCAGCACCCTCCTTTAGCAACAGGAACATGTAGAACTTGTTCAATCTGTTGAAGCCCAAATTTTCAACTCTAAACTCATGCACTACCTACATCACATCCTCCTTCACCACCAGCCAGAACTCCTTATAGAAGGCAATCAGAAAACCGTCCGAACCCGAACAACCATCAACGTTCAGCCCCCAGATTGCCTTATGGACCTCATCCTCCTCAAACGGACCCGTCAAGAAACCGGCTTTTGTATCCCTGATCCGCAGCACCTTAGACCCCAACCATCTCCACCTTCCCCCACGTCTTCTCCTGGTAAACTCTCTGAAGTACCTCGCAACTACCCCCCCCCCCCACCGCCTCTCTTCCCACGAACTCCTCCCCATCCACCACCAACCTGTCAATCCAGTTCCTCCTCCTTCCTAATGCAGCCATATGAAAAAATCGAGTGTTAAAATCGTCTTCCTTGAGCCACCTCTGCCTGCATCTCACCTTCCATTCCATCTCCACCTTCTGGTCTTCCTCTTGTATCACCTGTAGCTGCCTCGCTTTGCTTACCCTGTCAACGTCAGAAAGGAGACCAACATCCTCCACCACGTCCAATCGTGTAATCTCACTGAGAGCTTCATCTCTCCTCCTCCCATGTTCCTCCCTAATCTGCTTCTTATGGACCTTTAAGAAGGATCTCAAATCATGCAGTATAGCTTCCAATCTAACAGCCACCGAGCCATCCACATGAACCGGCCTCCACCGCTCCTCTACCAGCCCCCTAAACCCCTCTTCGAGGAGCCATGCCCGGTCGAACTTAAAATACGTACCATGTCTCTAGTCCTCATTTGTCACCCACAACAAGGGAGTGTGATCCGAGAACGACCGCTCCAGGGGTCTAACTCTGCCATAGGGAACAACTCTACCAACATCGTCGAGGCGAAAAATCTATCAATCAAGGATTGCTGTCCTCCAGAGCTCCTCCAAGTGAAGTGACAGGACGAAGGTGGCATGTCAACCAGCCCCTGCTCCGCAACAAATCTTGCACAAGCCTCAGAACATTGGTCTACCCCTCCACAGCCATCCGGTCTATCCTCTGCCAGCAAAGTGACATTAAAATCACCACCTATCAACCAAGGTATCCCCTGAAATGTTGCCGCAACCTGGCCCAAATCCTTCCACAAGGCATACCTCCTCCAACCCTCCGTCGGGCCATAAACCGAGGAAAAGAGCAAACACGCATTGTCTCGACGCCTCTGTAACCTGACAGTGACAACATGGGACCCAACCAATGAGTCCAGCAAGGAAAAAGCATCATCCTTCTACCCCACAACAATTCCACCCATACTTCCAATCGCATCCAAGGCCAAGAACCCCCCAAATCCACTTCCCCCCACCTCCCTCAACAGCCTCCTGTCATAGCTCCCCTATTTCGTCTCCTAGAGAAATACCACATCGGGGGCCCACCTCTGAATATACCCACGCAGAGCCGCCCGCCTCGAGGGGTCATTCAATCCCCTCACATTCCACGACAGGACCTTAGTCATGTATAGCCCCGAGAAACTCCTCCTTGCATCGAACGCCTAAACCCCATCTCCGCAGCCACCTCATCCACCTCTCCCTCCACCACACACCGACAAGGCGACCCCCCCCCCCCGCACCATCGCCCCCCGGTCCACCCTGCCCCACAGCCTCCACCCTGTCCGCAACTAGTGTCTGTGCCCCCTGCGACAGGACCCCCTCCACAAGCCACACTTCTACCGCATCAGCCCCTCGCACCTTCACCGCATCCTCCATCGCCCCAATACCTCCACCAGCTCCCACCACCCGTTGTCCATCCTCGACAACAAAAGCCCCCAAGACATCCTTGCCTTGCCTCCTCCCCCTACCAAGCTCATCGTCAACGCCTCGCCCTACCCTCCGGTAGGCGAAGCGACGCTCAGCTCCATCCGCCTCCGACATTGGCTCTCCCCAACCTCGCTCACAGTCGGAGCTGTCACAGTGCGCCCCCTCTGATAGGACCACTGCAGTCTGTACGTAAGCTGCTGTGGCACAGGCATCCTCGGCTTCCAGCTCCGTGCGCGCCCCACCTCGCCAACCACACCGCACCCCACTGCCCAATCCGGCCTATCGAGGATGCGTCGCGAGTCTCCAATCGCAGCCCCCAGACCATTGTCTCCACTTGACCGAAGCTTCGGATCTACCCGCAAGGTAGGGCTCGAACCGACAACCCCATCGAAGCCACTGCTTCCCATAATCGGGTCCAACTTGCCCGACCTGGGTCCATCACGACCGCACTCCACAAGATCTGGGGCCACCTCAGCAGAGTCTTCCACCCTCAGCGCCGCAGACTCCTCCACTACCTCCTCCCCAAGACCCACACCAGCCTCCAAGACCCTCGCCCTCTCAGCTACCTCAGATCGCGCCGCGGGGATCGCAACTGCCGCGCCATCCTCGCCACGACCTTCGGGCTTCCTAAAAGCAGCCCGCCCCTCGTCCACTCGCCCGCTACCTCCGCCACCAGCCGCACCGCCAACCACCGCCTCAGCGAAGGATCTAGGCCTACCGGATCCCTGCGAGACGTGAACCAACCAGGAAGAGCTCCCCCATCTGAGGACCACCCTCTCCGCAAGCTGTCTCCCCGGTTTCATCTCCACCCATGCCCCGAACCGCGACAGGTTCACCGACCTTAGGCCCAAGTCTTCGCAACTCCAAAGCCTCGTAAATAGGGCAACCACTGCCGTCGCCACCTCCACCGTTCGGAGGACGAGGGGGACCCCCTCAATCAGCACCTTCTGCCTCGCGCCAGTCAGCAGTCGCTCCTCCAACGTGCCATCCAACCTCATCGGCCATCGACCTCACCACGCCCTGACCACACCGCAGCACCTTGAAGACTATATGTCGCAGCTCCTGACCAAGTCCCAGCAACACCAAACACCCGCTCCTAAGGGAAGCCACCCCAAAGGACCACCAGCCAGTCCCCAAGAAGGGCACAACCACCCTTCTCAGAGCCCCCAGATCTACCTCCCCCTCCAGCACCATCGCCACCATAGCTGACGCCAACCTCCCCTCCAACGTCTCAATCTCCTCCAACCACGACGCCTCAACCTCCACAAAAGGCGCCTCCTCCGGGGGGGGGGGGTGGAAGCATCCCCGCCCTCCTCGGAGAAACCCCACCGCCCGGCCCACGGAGCCTACAGCCCGACCGCCGATGACCCAGACCACCACAACGTGGGTACCTCACCGGCTCCCTGCAGCCCGCCGCCACATGCCCCCTCCCGAGGCATTTGAAGCATCTCACCTGTTTCGCTCCCCTCCGCGACCTCCTCACCTCCGTCCAGCCAGAGCCGCCTCTCCCCCCCCACTCGCCTCTCGCCCCGCGTACCCCCTCTCGCTCCCCCTCTCGCTCATCGTTTTTTCCCTTCCTAGTTCATTTGGTTGTTTAGAAGGCGTAGACTCAACGTGATCTGGAAACTAGGATGTTGAGCTCTCGAATGATTGTGGCTTTTTTTGGAAGTTAAAGGTTCCTTTAAAAGTCCATTTTTCTGTGGCTATTGAAAAGGGGGAAGGTGGTCACAAAGGTGTTTTGAAGAGTTTGGTTAGATGATAGTAAAGGTTTCTTGACAGGTTTGTGATCTGGAGGATATCTCTCATCTCTTTTGTTGTTGCAACTTCGCAGTCAATGTTTTGCCAATCCTGCAACTTCGGGGGGTTGATGTCTCCTCCCTTGAGAGATTGCAGTGCTCCTTCAAACGTGCAGTCTGGACAAACATTGTGGAGTGGATTAAAGCTGTGATGGTCCTTTGGTCTATTTGGCTCCAACATAATTCGATAAATTTTAGGGGCAAAAGGGCGTAGGTGGAAAATGTTGTAAGGGAGGCGAGGTCTCTTTCTGATTCCTAGTTGCAATCTTTGTAAATCTATTCCTTTCAGTGTTGTCAAAGTCGGTAGTCAATATTCAGTCAGTCAAGTCACTGACTAAGGAGTATATGGTATGCGGGAGAGTAGTTGGGGCGTACTCAATCAGATATTTTTTAAATATTTAAATAAATATAACAAGTAAAATATACCATTACAAGGGATCAGAGGTAGCACAGTTGGTGCGCCCACTCCCTATAAGGCGTTCCCTGTGCGAGGTGCGTGGGTTCGATCCCCCGTGACTTGCCCAATCGCACATAGTGTCCTCATGGGGGGACGCATTGCTGATGTTGTCCCCGCCTCGACTCGACGTCGAAGAGTGGCTGCGGCTAAGATCACGGAGGTGCTCCGTGGCAAGCGAGAAATTTGGGAGCCCTCGGGGGGGTGGGGTCTCCCCCCTCCCTCTCTTTTTTTTTGTTTCAAAAAAAATATATACCATTACATAAAAGTAAACCATTTTCAAGTTCAAAATTATGAAAACAAGCTACAAACCACAAGTCCAATGAAAGAAAAGTACAAGTTTGAAGTGTTGAAGCAGTTGAGCAAGAGAATAAAATCATAAATCAACTCTCTATGGAGAAATCATGCGCATAGTTAGCCGAATAGATCGACTACTCAGCTGAGTAGTCAAGCCTACCGACAGTGTACCCGAGTATAGGTTATTTAGTTAGTTAGGGGACTGACTAAGAGTAGTCGACTGACTACTCAGCCAACTCAATCGATTTTTACAACAGAGGTTCCTTTAATTAATGATATGAAGTAGATGGTCATCAACATCCAATAGCCATCCTTTTAACTTTTCAAAAAAAATCTTTTTTTCCATAATAGAGCAACAATAATGGCTAAGATGTAATTAATCTCACACAACAAAAAGGGCTTTTTCCTCCGCCACTCTAGGCTTCAAACTCAACTTCAACAAGACCAATGATCAAACCTGAGCCCTATTGCTTGATAAACTCTATAATAAACTCAAAATCAATAGATCTTTACTAGCTAATAGAACACTTCAAAACTTAACCTTTTTTTGAGAAAAAGAAGATAACCAAAGATTAGTAATCATGAAACTTAGCAGCCTTGCCAAATCATCTTTTGTCCACTAAAATCATAATGAATAGAGTGCTAAGGAAATACACATGATATCAAAAATTCCCTAGCATAGAAAAAAATACTAGTAAATTCCACCTAATCTACTTAAACCGAACTTGCAAACCAAAAATATATAATGCATTGTTGTTGGAGAATGTGGGATGGTTTAGTGCCACATTGTACGATGTGAACTTCGTAATATGTGTGGTGGCCTATAAATAGGTGTGTACCCCCTACTTGTTCCTTTGAGAAGAGTAACAGAAAAACACACGCCCAAAAGGTGCTTCTCCCATGATTTTCTCCCTACTCTTCATGAGTGGGGTTCCATATAAACCCAAGCGTTCTTGATCTCTTTTATTGCTTTTGATATCATGATTCCACTTTATTTTAAAGTTCAACTTGGTATCAAAGCACGTCAATCTTGGGTCTAAGTGTTCTTGATTTCTTTTATTACTTTTGATATCATGATTCCGCTTTATTTTAAAGTTCAACTTGGTATCAGAGCAAGTCGATCTTGAGTTCTCTTATCAAAGTATTATTGTTATATTGTTATTTCTATAATTGAATTCTTGAAGGAGATACCTCGTAGGGAGGACATCATGGTGGCCCTGATGCTCGTGGAGAAGGAAATCTGCTCCTCTGGAGTTGAGGCAACGTTGCACCCCTATGGCAACAATCATGAGTAAGGAGACTCTAGCTACTGTTGTTGCAACAACAGTGCTGGAGATGAGAGCTAGAGATGGCCTCGTGGAGGCAAGGCAACGAGCAACACAGAAGAGTCGAGCGGTGCTACTACGATACCACTTGGAGAAGAAGCCATCGCATCGCTAAAGGTGGTGCGACAGTGAAATGAAGGCAACGACTATTGTTGTCGCAAGGCTAAGAGATCGAAGAAGGCAACCAGATCAAGCAGCAACGGCGTGGATCTCGATGGAGATCTTGCACGATCCTTGCACCACTAACGATGGAGGAGATGGCGGTGGTAGCCATGCCGAGGCATCGATGGTGGTGATAAGCTACGATTTACGACGAAGACAGCAATGGAGATGATGGCGACGGTGATTTGGATGAGAATCACGATCGACGTGCTTGCGTGGCTCTCGATCGTGTTGTTTGGGGCTGTCGACCACGTGTTTTTCAAGGGTTATGGTTTGCGGGTCTTCACCTTATATTTCTCTCTCTCTTTTCAGTGGTGAGCCTTTTGATGGTAGTGGCTCACATGGACGCAGGAGTACATAAAAGTGAAGAGAAAGAAGAGGACAGGAGGATATCGAGAAAAAGAAAGGAAAGAAAGAAAAAAGAGAACAAAATTCAAAAAAAGGGAAGAAAGAAAGAAAAAAATTTTAAAAAATCAGGAGTTTGAATTGAAGAAAAGAGGTGGAGCTCTTTTCTAGTATTATCATCATTGTTTATTTTGATTATATTTCTTGTTATTTTCTTCTCCCATGTGAGTCTGAGAGAAGGGGAGAGTGTGGAT
Organism: Thalassia testudinum; assembly: GCA_037157565.1. Classification (NCBI taxonomy): domain Eukaryota; kingdom Viridiplantae; phylum Streptophyta; class Magnoliopsida; order Alismatales; family Hydrocharitaceae; genus Thalassia; species Thalassia testudinum. The sequence continues at coordinate 27,390,059 of JAZHRO010000047.1, read as the reverse complement.
GTCATTATAGTCATCCCCCATTTAGGAGTCTCTTTGTTCTTAGACTTCACATGAGAAACTGACTCTGGGAGGTCAAGAGTTTCGAGGTCTCCAGAGAGGGAGATCCAGTTTCGAGATCCTCAAAGGGCCCATTTCAGGTTTTTATGTGGGAGATCCAATTTTATGGACTCCAGAGAAGGAAATCCAATTTTGAGGTCTTCAAAGGAAGATCAAGACCCCCCCAGGGATACTAAATGGGGAGCCACCAGCACCAGCTGAGGTCTCCAGATGAAAGACCCGTGTTAGAGCCAGCTACAGTTCATCCAACAGCTCTAGATCCCGTTGATGTGTCATCAACACACCCACCTACAAGTAAGAACTAGTACAAACAGTTGTGTTTTGTTGTGTAGAGTGGGTTTTATTTTTGTACAAGCTGAGCATTTCATGCTCCAACTTGAGGGGGAGTGTTAGAAAATGTGGATGTGGACTTTGTCATATGTGTGGTAGCTTATAAATAGACGTGTATCCCCCACTTATTCCTTTGAGAAGAATAACAGAAAAACACGCTCATAGGGTGCTTCTCCCGTGATTTTCTCTCCACTCTTCATGAGTCGGATTTCCACATAAACCCAAGCATTTTTTATCTCTTTTATTGTTTTTAACATCATGATTCCGCTTTAGATCTTTGTTAGCTAGTAGAACACTTCAAAACTTAAACTTTTTTTAAGAAAAAGAAGGAAGATTACTAGAGATTAGTAATCATGAAACTTAACAGCCTTGCCAAATCATCTTTTGTCCACTAAAATCGGTGGTAAGGAAATACACATGATATCAAAAAATTCCCTAGCATAGAAAAAAATACTAGTAAATTCCACCTTATCTACTTGAACCGAACTTGCAAACCAAAAATGCATTGTGAATATTAATCATCTACAGCATGAGGATAACCCTTTAGTAGGTCAAAAACCATCTCTACCTACAGAAAGGAAAGGCTCCTTGGCATCTTGTATGACACAAAATTCTCTGTCAGAGTAAACCATTTGATTCTGTTTTTTTCTTTTTTTCCCCTTCTAGTATGTATCCCTATTATGTACTCCTATCTCAAATAAAATTCCTCTGTAGTCCAAAAACAGAGAAGTCCCCACCAATAATATTTATCCCATTCTTTTTTGCTACATGACATCGAAGCTACGATTCTAGATTGGTGATTGGCATCATCATTGGTTCTCTCCATTGTCTTTTCCCCTTCACCAAATATTTTTCAGATTTTTTTTGACTCATTATTGCCATCAAGCTTGATCTACTCCAAAGGACCTCCAGCAATCTCCCCTCATCCCTCCAATGACCTTGCCGGTGTCACCCCTACAGCCTTCCAACATCACCCAAGCAACCCTACCAATGACAACCTCTAGAGATCCTCTGCCGCCCCTCTGGCAACGTTATCAATGCCAACTTGTAGACCTCATTTCAACACTGCCTCTAAAATCTTCTAGTGCTGCCCAAGGACCTTTATTTGTGTTGCTCCGGAAGTTTTATGATTATAGCCCCTACAACCTTCACATGCACTGCACCCTTGGCCTTATTTGGCACCACCCTCAGCCGACTTTGTTGCCCTAACCACTATTGTCCCCGTTACTCCAGTTCCCAGTGTCACAGCCTAGCTACAATACCTTTCTTCCCTTTTTTGCATATTTGCTATATTGATCTACGGCCTCCAACAGTGCATATTTATGTGATTTACATGTGATTCCCACATTACCTGTGAAAGAAATATTGCCATGCATGCGAAATGCATGCATACCAAGATTCTCTTTCTATCTATCCTAGAATGCATGCAATGAGAGTCACTTCTATGCTTGTCTGGTGTTTTAAAGAACACACTTGGATTTGTGCATCACTGAGGGCATGCTTCTTATCTTCTGCTACACAAATTCTTGTTGGGTGTCACCCTTGTATTGACTGATTTTACTACTACTGTTTCTTCTACCCTAATACCACTGACTCTTGAATCATCTTCTTTCTTTGAGCTCAAGTAGCAGGCCTCCACTACTATTGCGGTTTAAGATACCTCAATTAAGCATAATGGTGTCAAAAACTATAATCCCTAATTCCAGGCATTCCTTCTTTTTTTAACGAGAAGGGGGACAAGGGAATCTCTTTATTTTGACAAAGAATGTTCATGACTCCAAGATTAGGAACAAGTCAATTTCATGGTCATGATTCATAAACTTAGCTCACGAATAGCATAAAGTCCAAGATTGCCAGTCATTATGTTATACAAGAATAACAACAAAATAGAAGAAAATCTTGGTAAAAGGTACTTACAGAAATCCAATGATTCCTTACTGGCAGACATTTATTGAGGAATATTGTCTACTAATCAAGGGAAGATCTCTCTAATGAACCTCTACAACACCATGGCAGTGTTGTATGAAGAGTAGCCACCTTTCAACCATAGAACTTTGCCATTTTGACTTTGTAGAATGATAAGTAGCAATTATATAAATTCTAAATGGTCCTATTTGCTAGGGACCAGATTCTCTTCTTCAATTCTATACCAAGCTTAGAGAGTTCATTACAGACTTCAAAAGATTTAGAATGATTGGTTGCTACCTATTGCTACCTCCCAGGCTCCTTTTATAAGTTAAAGGCCTCTGATGCCTTTTGGTAGTCAGTGCCATGGTGGCGGTCATGGACATGATGGTAACTGCTTCTACAGACATGCTGTTACGTCAACCACATATTCATTCCAGAAGGACCAACAATCCATCTAAGAAGTGTTAGAAGTTTGACAAGCTGGTTGGGCTAACCAGAAATGCATGATTACTGAGCAGAGCCTCATAAAGACTGCATATACATAAAGACTTCACTGTAAATTATAACAGCTACCTCATTCACATGCTACAATCTATTCCCATGCCTTCCTCCTCTGGGACTATTGATGATCTTCCCATGTCTACTTTTACTAATGCAATATATACTGTTGCCAATTTGAGTAGTAAACTCAGGTGTTAGCCACCTAACAAGTGAGAACAGTCCTCTGTCTAACATCTGCCCATCTTATGGGATTGCCTCAACTTGCTTTGCTACTGGCTCTCTCTCTCCTATTACTTATTGTTGAGTTATAAAGTAGAGAGAGGTGTTTATTTATTTTTTATGTTTGACGGGTACTCTTGTAATTTGCCCAAACCTCTTCTCTAAAAAAGAGGACTTAGGATTTCTTTTGATTATTAAGATGATTGTTTTTCCTCCTATAGTATTGAAGCAGCAGCCCTAGGCCAGTCTTCCAATATCCCCACCAAAAATCCACCCGAACAAATGATTGAATCATCGATATAGGGGGGATTTGATGGAGAAAACAAAGCACAGCAGCAGCAGCGACACCATGGAAGCCTCCCACAATGCTGCTGCCACCGCTGGCAGCAAGAGCAACACTGTGGAGGCTTCCCACGGTGCCACTACCACCACAAGCAGAACCAGCAGCTCTGGCACCACCGCGAGCAATCGGTCTAGCGTCTCCAACACCGCCGTTGGGGGTGCTGGGGCATTGTCAGTGGCCAATTGGGTCGTTGGTCGCCCTGTTCGTCTCGTGGTTGATGTCTTAGTTTGCGTGATGAGTCTTCTCTCACGTCTAGTATGGTTGGCAATGAGCCTTCTCTCTCCTTTAATGCAGAAGCTCTCTTTTCAGCATGATGAGCCTTCTCCCATGCAAGAATTATGCAGATGGCCCAAAGATAGGGTTGATTTCAAAACTACAAGGGTTAATGTGTGCAGCCCAAAGAGAATTGGAGAAGAAAAAAAAGACTAGAGGTGCATGAGTGATTGATTCTAGAGCCTCCATTCATCTTACAAAGAATATGGAGCGTCTGGTGAATCCCACTCCCCTCCGTAGGAATAGGGATGTGAGAGTAGCTAGTGAGGCTATATCTCCAATCACTATAGTTGGGGATGTTCGTGCATCCTCCAAGTTGCTGATCGTGGATGTTCATTGCGCTCCAGAATTCCCGATGAGCTTCTTGTTAGTGACTCGTATCTGCAAGGGTCTTGGATGCACAATAATATTTGATGAGGAGCACTGCTATTTCCAGGACAAATAGACAGGTGAAATCATTGGTGGAGGCATGGAGAGAGATGGCATGTACTATCTCAACACGCCTGCCCTGTTTGCTGAACTAGTATCGTATCTATCAAGGTTTGACATATCGCAATATATCGCATATCGACGGGTTGGGTGGTATCGATACCACCCAAAGTGTATTTTTCCCAGATATCGGCGATATATCACCGATATGGGGATATATCACCTATATATCGAGCGATATCGCCGATATATCGATGATATATCGGCGGTTGGGTGGGAAAAATGGTGCTATGGCACTGTTGAAATGGGACAGCTGGGCGGGAACTGTTGGGCGGGAGGTTGAAAATGATAGGGCAAGACTGGGCGGGAGGCACGAGATTGAAAATGACCACACACACGTATTTTAGCCATTCCTTTATGATATATTAGTCATAAAAATGTTAATTGACATTTTTTTATATTTTATGGCTTTCTGAGTAATTTCCCAAAAATTTACCGATATCAGCAATATATCCCTGATATATCCCCTTTTTTACTTGTCGATACAATATCGATATCAATATTTAAAATCTTGGTATGTATTGCCAATGACCCCTAGCTGTGGTGTAGGAGGCTTGGACATCCGTCAATCAAGAAGATATGGTAGATGCATCCCGAGTTGCCAGAATCCTTAACACTAGAGTTGAAGATTGTTAACTTAGGAAACATCATAGAAGCAATTTTCCATGACAGAGTAATGGGATAAGTGTTGTCCCATTTATGCTTGTGCACTATGATGTATAGGGGCCATCCAGAGTAGTGACTCTAGGAAGGCATAGATACTACGTGGTGTTTGTAAATGATCATAATCGCCTCATTTGGGTGTTCCTGATGAAGGCACGCTCAGAGAATTCATAGATTTTGCAAAGTTTTGTCTCAGAAGTGCAGACTCAATACGCTACTACAATGAGGACCTTTCACAGTGACAGTGCCCTGAAATTTATGCAAAAGGATTTGCAAGAGTTTCTTAGCACCCATGGGATCATTCATTAGACATCTTGTGCTCACACATCTGAGCAGAATGGCGTGGTAGAGCACAAGTTGAGACATCTCTTAATTGCTCGTACATTAATGTGTCACATGAAGGTTCCTAGGAAATTCTAAGGAGATACTGTACTTACCGCTACATACCTGATCAATTAAATACCCTCATCCGTGACCATGCCATTTACCAAAATTGTTACCAGCTCTACCACTACGAATCTTTGGGTGCACATGTTTTGTTCAGTCCCATTGCAACCAAGATAAGTTTGCTCCTCGTGCCGTGAACTGTGTGTTTCTAGGATACTTCAGGACACGAAAAGGGCACCGATACTACAACCCACCCCACAGTTAGTATAGTATTACAGTAGATGTAACTTTCTTTGAGAGGGTACCGTATTTTTTAGCTGAGGGAACATCTATAGAGGTTGCCCTATAGGAGATGCAGACATATCACAAGAAGCTGCAGGTTCCATTAGGCATATCTCAGGATGGTGCTCTTTCTTCTTCAATTTCCTTGACAAATGAGATTGATTCTAACGATGATGAGCTATTGACCGTGAGGTCTAATAGATCATGCACGCTGCACTCGTCTCACTATACGGGGGTTTCCTGCTTAGAGATGCAGATTAGATAGCTCGCATCAGCTATTTCCACTACCACTATTCCCAAGGATTTTGACCAAGCATCCCAAGATCCCAAGTGATGTGCAACTATGGATGAAGAGATGCAGGCACTTGAAGCCAAGGGAATATAGGATCTTGTGCCATGTCCTCAAGGTGCCATAGTCGTTGATTACTAATGGGTCTATACCATCAAGTATAGAGCAGATGGAACAACAGACAGATACAAGGCCAGATTGGTTACCAAGGGGTTTACCCAGACGTATGGAGTAGATTATCTCGAGACCTCACCAGTGGCCTATATCTCAACCATCAGGATTATTATTCCAATTACTATAAACAGAAGATGGTCATTACATCAATTGGATATAAAGAATGCCTTCTTATATAGTGACTTGACTGAGGAAGTTTATATGAGACAACCGTCATGGTATCATACTTAAGGGGAGCATGTTTGTTGCTTGCGGAAAGCAATCTATGACTTGAAGCAAAGTCCAAGAGCGTGGTTTGAGAGGCTCAGTTCGGAGATTCTAACAATTGATTTTCAGTGATCGTCCTCAAATCACTCCATATTCATCAGGAAGACCAAGTATGGTGATGTTTGTCAAGTTGTTATTCCTACAATCTACGTGGATGACATGATCTTGACTAGTGACGATGAGGATGGGATTAGTTAGACGAAGGCATTTCTGCAGACTATCGTTGTTACCAAGGATCTTGGGGACCTCCATTGCTTTCTAGGGATCAAAGTTGTTAAACAAGGATTTATCTCCCACTCTCCTAAAGGTAATACACCTTACAGATTCTTAAGGAGGCTTGATTACTTAGATCTAACATCCTGCAAATTCTTAAGAAGGCATAATTACTTGGACCTAAGCCCTCATGCATTCCTGTTGAGCCTCAATACAACCACACTTTTGATGAAGAGGATCCACTCTATGAGGATGTTACTAAATACGGTAGTATAGTGAGACTCTCGTTGTATCTAACTATTATGCGACCTGATATTAGTTCCACAAGGAGCAGGGCCAACCAGCATATGCAGAGTCCACGTTATAGCCATTGACATGAGGTTTGCCTCATTCTAAGGTGTACCTCAAGGGAAGCCAGTCAGGGGCTATAATATAGAAGTGACAGTGAGAACCTAGATATCATAGCATATTCAAAAGCAAATTATGCAAGAACTATTGATGATAAACGGTCCACTTTTAGGTTTGCTATCTATGTTGGAGGCAATCTAATGTCTTGGAGAAGCAAGAAACAGAATATGGTGACTCAATCTAGTGTAGAGGCAAAGTACCGAGCCATGGCGCAAGCAACTTGTGAAATTATGTGAATAGTTGGCTTCCTTCATGATCTAGGGGTGCACATTGACATGCCAATTTCCTTGTATTGTGACAATAAGTCCGCTACCTACATCACCTCCAATCCGATCTCCCATGAGAGAACCAAGTATATTGAGGTAGATTACCACTTTGTGCGGAATGCAGTACTTGAAGGCAAGATCAGTACCCTATACGTTTCCTCAAAGTTTCAACTAGCAGATGCCCTCACCAAACCCTTGAAGAAGATACATGACTTCCTCTGCAGCAAGTTGAGACTTAAAGATATTTATGCCCCAAGGAAGAGTCTTGAGTTATAAAGTAGAGAGGGGTGTTTATTTATTTTTAATGTTTGAAGGGTACTCTTGTAATTTGCCCAAGCCTCTTCTCTATAAAAGAGGATTTAGAGTTTCTTTTGATTATTAAGATGATTGTTTTTCCTCCACGTTGAAGATACACACTATTTATAATTGTAGTGAGAAAAACTTCTAACCATCAATCATGAAAACCTAGGATCCCCTTATTTATAGAGAGTAGGTCAAAGGGGACATTGCAAATTGGACCCTCTACTATAAGGAAACAAAAAAGCAGAGGAAAAATATAATTCTTAATACTCTCCCTAAAGTTAGAGCATAGATGTCAATCATGCTCAACTTGGAATAGCATTTATCGAAAGTGGAATAAGGGAGTGCCTTTGTAAACATATCAGTTGCTTGGTCTCCAAATGTCACGTGCAGTATATGAACATCCACCTTCTGGATCATATCCCAAGTATAGTGGTAGTCCACCTCCACACATTTTGTTCACTAATGGAAGACAGGATTGTTGGCAATGAAAGCAGCAGTTGTATTGTCACATCTCATCTCTATAGGCTCAACAACAGGAACCTGAAGATCTGTAAGTATTGACACATAAGCTCAGTTCTGGCTTGTGTCATGGCTCAATATTTCAATTCGACAATTGACCTAGCCACAACAATTTGCTTTTTACTCCATGTAACCAGGTTTCCTCCTACAAACGTTTAGAAGCTAGTAGTGAAGTTCCCATCTTTCAAGCATCCAACATAACCTGCATCAATGTATGTCATCACCCTCAACAAATCACTCTAGATAGATGCAAAGACTTCAAATATCTCAGGATCATGATTGCTTCCTCCCAATGGATTCCCCACGATTTATCTATGAACTGACTCACCTTGCTAATAGCAAGGGCAATTTCAGGTCGTGTAACCATGACATACAACGTCCCCACGAGACCTCTGAACCGTCTCACATCCACCAAAGCCAAATCATCTTCGTATAGGTGTACATTACAATCCATGATAATGGTAGCTAGTTTGGCACCCAACATGCCTATCTCCTATAGAAGATCAAGTACATAATTCCTCTAGGAAAGTACAATCCCCTTTCCATTTCAAGCCACTTCAATGCTAAGGAAATATCTAAGTGGGCCTAGATCCTTAGTGAAAGTATTTCTTCAGAAATTCTTTGGTGGTGTCTATGCTACGCAGGTCATCCCCTGTTAAGATGATGTCGTCAACATAGACCAGCATCACCACACACCCCTATGCCATCTTCATTACAAATAAGGAATGATCTGCAGCTAACCTCTAGAACCCAAGGTGTTCAACCACTTTAGATAATTTCTAAAACCATGTGCACGGGCTTTGCTTAAGGCCATAATGGCCTTATGTAACTTGCAGACCTTGGTACACTCCCCCTTGGACTCGAACCCCAAGGATTATTGCATATGAACTTCATGGAGGTCACTATAGAGTAGCATTCTTAACATCCAATTGATGCAGTGGATAGTCAAGGTGCACAGCCACGAAACCAAGATACAAACTGTGGGCAATGTAGCAACTGGTGAAAAAGCGTCAAAATACTCAATCCCATATGTCTGCATGTACCCTTTTGCCACCAATCTGTCCTCATAGCACTCCACAAATCCATCAGGCAAGTACTTGACAATGAAGACCCATTTACATCCTACAATAGTGGCATCAGATGGTGAGCCAACAAGGCTCTGTGTCTACCGAGATTGTAATGCGGACATCTCATCTTCCATGGCCTTCCGCTACTTTCAATCTCCAAGTGCCAACTGACGAGTAGCAAAAACCTAAGTATTGGATAACACTACAACGAGGTTTCGATATTCTGGAGACAAATTAGCCAGAGACATGCTTAGAAATAAGGTGGAGGGTGCACGTCCTAGTCCGTTTTCTCAAAGTAATCAGTAAATCAAGAGTAGCATCCTCTCTTCCATTAGAGGGCTCTTCTATGGCAATCGATTTTGGTGATGACGATACAACCTAAGGTAGTGAAGTACCTAGACTGGCTAGTGCAGCAAAACTAGAAGGAAGGTTGGTACTGACAAAGGAAGGGATTACCTCAGGGTTGATGATGGCCAGGGCACTAGAGGATGGGGGTCTTTGTGTCACTCGGGCTGATGTGAATAAACCAGTCTAAATCTTCTGTTATCTAGTTCCACCCCAAGTGTCGATCACTAGTTAACATCAGGATTCAGAGTAGGAAAGACCACCTTCTCCATCAGGTTAGAAGCAAAAATATGAGAGCCAGTCAAGGAGTTACTCAAAAGAGACATCAAAATTGACATAGTGGCATTTTCCAACCAGGTCGTAACACCTATACTTCTTTTGGGTCCGAGAGTAGCCCATGAAGATGTACTTGACAGCTCTAGGTGACAACTTGTCCCGTTTGGGACAAAAGAAATGAATGAAAGCAACACACCCAAAGACCTTAGGAAGGACCCTAAATCCTTCCTTGTTTGGAAACAAAAGGAAGTAGGGAACCTCCTCATCAAGGACCATTAAGGGCACACAGTTTACCAGGTAATAAGCAATGAGAACAGCATCACCCCAATAGGAGAAAGGGATGCTAATTCTAGATGAGGAGGGTCCTGGCAACATCCAAAATATGACAATGCTTCCTCTCTGCAATGCCATTTTCCTGGGATGTATAGGTACGACTTGTCTGGTGCTTTATCCCATACCCCTGGCATAGTAATTGAAGCAAGTACGTACAAAACTCTACGACATTGTCAATTCAAATAAATTTTACATGAGCATCAAACTGATTCTTTATTTCAACAAGTTTTTTATTACACCACCAACTTCATATTTAGACTTCAACAAAAACATTGACAATAGTTTAGAAAGTAATTGAAATAGAAACTCTAAACTACGACCCTACTAACAAGGAAAGGAGCTCTTGTGATGCTTTTCCAATTGATAGGTCTCACACTGGAAGGTGACAGTAAGAGGAATTTGTAATATGACACAACTCATCTTCGTTAGAGGAAGCCACCCAAATCTCAAGTGCCATAGGTAATTAGAAGAGCCTCCAACAAAAAGAGTGGCTTGGCCAACATAGGGTGATTGCAGGAGGCAATAAAACCCCCCTTCTCACGGCCACAGCCAGTCACCTACCCCGTCAATATATCCTAAAACACAAGGCAACGTCAAAAATGGGTTGGCAATTCAATTATGTTGTAATGCGACTGACTGAAAGAAGATTTAACGGAAAATCTGAAGCACGAAGGGAATTTTGCAGCTATATCTGAGAGGCTATCTAAACCTCCCCCTAACCTGTAACAGATGAATTATGTCCGTCTACAACTATAATGATTCATCCTAAAGAGTTTGGCTATAATGTGGCAAATTGCTGAGACTTCCCACATATATGCTAGGAGAAGCCAAAATCAACTAGTCAGTCTCCATCAATCCTAATCTGACGAGCAAAACATATACCTGAAGATTCGATGAGCGCAACCGTATCTCCAGGTCTAAAAGCAGAGCCCAAGGTAGTAGGAGATATCCCATGCTAGGATAGCCTCCAAATCAAATCATCAAACTCTACTCTAGAAGCTGGGCAGACTTTAAGCTCGCCTTTGACCCAACCACAACCTAATGAGCAATGACTAGCTTCCCATGCTTGGATCAATAGTTTTCTTCAAAATGGCCAAGCATGCCACAGTATGGGCATTGGAGCCTACACATCCTTAAGTACCTCGACCTCGTTCACGGCCACGGGTAGAGTGCCTCTACCTCTTCCCTAAGAGACAGCCATAGCAAATGCATGCTCAACACAAATAAAAGGTGAGAGAGGAATGGCAAGTCGGCTCAAACAATTATATGCCTCTTCCATAGTCGATTCTCTGGCAAAGTCAATCTCTGCGATTGTGCCAACTCAAACATAAGGTCCAATCCAGCCAGGAAATGTCCAACCATAATATGTGCCCTGTAAAGCCTCTACAACTCACAGGAGCAAATAGGTGTGTAAGCATTCAACCTCTCAAACGTCGACTTGAGTGCAAAGTAATATTGGGCAAGGGCTCTCCCATCTTGCCGCATATGGGCAATCTCGTAATGGAGTTGTAAGATGTGTACAGCATTCTTGCCCTGAGAATATGCATGGCAAAGTACTTCCCACATTTCTTTGCTGTCTTATAATACATGATCTCAGTAGCAATGCATTAGATGGTAGTGTTCATGATCCACATCCTAACCATGGCAGTGTCCGTCCAGGTGGCATACTTTCTAACCTTCTCAATGGGCTCCGACTTGAGAAGTATATGGTCCTTATTATGACCTGCAACCACATTGACAATTGATTACAATAGTTGAGAAGCAAAATCACTTTATTCTCAAACCTTACCTCTCTTCATATCAAGAGATAGGTGGGACAATTACAACACAACTCCAAGAAAAAAAAAAAAAAGGAGTACAAAAAATACCCTTACATAGAAATAAAGCATAGATAGACCAAGGGGTATAACACTCCCCCTTAAGCTGGAGCATAAATGTCAATCATGCTTAGCTTGGAACAACAGACATCAAAACTAGATCTAATAAGAGGATTGGTAAATATATCTGATGTCCAATCATCAGAAGATACTAGACTTGTGTAGAGCAACCCCCTCTGGATAATATCTTTAGTGTAGTGACAGTCAACTTCCATATATTTCGTACGCTCATGAAACATAGGATTGTTGGCTATATAGGTAGCCACTCGATTATCGCACCTCATCTCCAAGACCCCATCTATCTCAATATGTAAGTCAGGAGAGATCAAATCCACATCATCTAAGTTGCAGTCATAGCTATAGAAATCGACAGTCGGTATTCAGTCGATGTAAGGATTATACAGTATGCGAGTAATTAATCGGTGTAGTATTTTTTAATATTTTAAATATAATTCTATATACCATTATACATATTAAGTAAACATATATGAATTGAAATATCACATATATATTAATATTATTTTTTTAATATACATATTCTCTCAATATAGCTTTTAACAAATAGCTATCAATATCACAACACATAAAATAAGACAAATAAACTAAGATTGGTGCATTATAAATCTAACAATATCATTAAACATTTTTTTTTTAAAGAATTCAGTATCACAACTTGTAAAATTGATTATTCGGGATTAAAACTCTATCGGCAAATTTGTCGAAATTGAAAGGTTGGATAATTGGTGCTAGCTCCGCAACTTTTCAAATTTTGGTTGTAGCTGGGTACTTTGAACCGATTTTGGAATGATTTAGGGAGATGCTAGCTTCCCTACAACTCTTTGGTTAGGCTTCACAACTAACTAGGAAAGATGAATGCATGGTTCGAGGGTTTTGGAGTTCTTTTCTTCGTCTGTGTGCATAGTGCTTGCATGTGTTCACGCCATACGACATAACCACCACCCCTTTCCGCAATGACCCCAGGGTGACAAATCAAGGTGACTTGATGGGTATAAGCCGCCTTCTCGACCAAGAAGAGCTTATACCAGTCTTGTGTCTCAGGAAGTCACACGAGATCACCTCATGCCTCGAGATGTTGATTAACAGGATTTAACTATAATAAGTTGGGCTTTACGTGTAAAGTAAACAAAATAACATGATTAATAAATGGATTAACTTATGAGATAGTACCATTTCTCTTACTCTCTTTGTTACTATTTTTGTATCCAGTTGTTTCTACTCAATTTTTACCGATGCGTTTCCTGGGTTCCATACTCAGACGTCGCTGAGCAACTAAGCATAGCGGCTGCTGTTGGTCCTGCTACGAGGCTGAGCTCTGCTATAGGAGACAGTCCATACTAAGCGTGTTGCTTATCTAGTTTTGTTTTCCTTTGCCAAACTCTTTCTATTTTCCAGTCTTTTTAGTGATTGTATTAGTACTTGAGCACTTAATTTAGATTCATGGATTTTATTATGATTGCATGCATTTTATTTTATTTTATGCATTATAAATGAATGTTTGGCCATTGATGTTCTATGACTTTTTGTTTAATGATTGTAATCCCGTATATATTTGCTTGATGTTAACATCCAATGACTTAGGTTTCATTGATTGGCAAGACCAGAGGTACCACCTGTACCTCAGGCCCCTCAGTAGCAGGCACCGACCCCAACCTCAGTATCATCCAATTTCGTCCCGCTATGCAAACACAAACCAAGGGGACTATAGAGCGAACATGGTCGACACTGGAGTAGTGATCGTGCTACAAGTGTGATCAACAAGGCTACATTAAGAAGGGCTACCCAACTAAGTCGAGGACCTTAAGCGAGATGCCTTTCGGCCAAAACGGGGGAGCGGCTCGAACTTATCAAACTCGTGAAAGAGGCTCCTAGCTATTCCAAAGAGGTGCAGCCACCCAAGGACAACCTACTCAGAGTGTAACTGAGTCTAATGCACCTCCACCTATGAGACGAGTATTTACCCTATCTTTAAGGGACGTGCAGGCTTCACCATCGGTAGTGGCAGGTATGGTTACTATCGATTAGCAATTGATTTTTACTTTGTTTGAATTTGGTGCACCCCATTTGTTTATACTACCAAGTTTGCAGCGAAACTTAAGAATCAACAAGTACTATTAGATGAGTTGTTAGTTATCAAGAGTCCAGCAAGGCAATTGTTGGTAGCTGAGATGGTTTATGGAGACTGTGATGTGAGCATCAAGGGCTATGTGTTGTTAGTCGACCTGATGGAAATCAAGATGGACTTCGATGCCATTCTCAGTATAGACTGGCTATCGAAGCACTACACCTCGATCAACTACTTCGAGAAGAAGGTTGTCTTCTCAATCCTAAGGGTATCACGATTTGAGTTTCATGATCGAGCAGAAGGTAGACTAGTTAGGCGTATCTCAGCACTACAAGTCACGAGATTGTTAAGGAATGGGTGCAGCGGATATCTTGCCTATGTAGCTGCAACCCTAGGAGAGAAGCCAGAGTTGAGAAGTGTAGCAGTGGTTTAGGAATATGCTGACGTATTCCCAAACAACCTTTCAGAACTTCCACCTGACCGAGAGATCGAGTTTGAGATCTCGCCCATCCCCAGAACCGATATCGATCACCCCATACCAGATGGTCCTGTGGAGCTAAAATTGAAGATGCAACTTCAAAAATTGTTTAGGGGGTTCATCCGACCCAATGCCTCACCTTAAGGGACTCAGAAGTTATTTGTGAAAAAGGATGGCACCTTATGCCTTGGCATTGATTACCGACAACTAAATAAGGTAAACATCAAAGAACAGATATCCTCTTCAATGAATCGACGACTTGTTCAACCAGTTACGCGAGGCCACGATGTTCTCTAAGGTTGATCTACGATCAGGCTACCACCAACTTAAGATCAAGGAAGGAGATGTATCGAAGGATGTGCTATGGCCATTATGAGTTCTTGCTGATGTCGTTCGGATTAACGAGCACTTAGGCTGTATTCAACTTGATGAAGAGGATCTTCAAGCCGTATCTGGATCACTTTATCATGGTGTTCATTGACGATGTCCTCATATACTCCTGCGACAAGGCACAACACGAGCAGCATCTTCAGTTGCTTTGGAGATCCTAAGGAAGCACAGCTATATGCCAAATTCAGCAAGTGCGAGTTTTGGCTACAACAAGTAGCATTTAAGCCACGTGATATTAGGTGCAAGGATTTTAATTGACCCTGCCAAAGTTGAGGCAGTGCTAAAGTGGGAGTGACCCAAACTATCACCAATATACACAGTTTCCTGGGTTTAGTAGGTTATTACTGGAGATTTATTCGGAACTTTTCACATATTGCTCTTCCGTTGATGCAGCTAACACGGAAGGATACCTCTTTTGTTTCGACCAATGAATCGAGGCCAGTGCTTACCAACCCTAGCAATGGTTGTGGATTCATGGTGTATACAAACGCTTCACACCAAGGATTAGGTTTTGTACTAATGTAGCATAGGCTCGTGGTAGCCCATGCTTCGAAGCAATTATAGTCGCATAAGAACTATCCGACGCACGACTTGGAGTTGGCAGTCATAGTCTTTGCCTTAAAGATTTAGGGTCATTACTAAAATGGCAAGACTTTCAAGATTCATACTGATTAGAAAAGTTTGAAGTACATGCTTGATCAGAAAGAGCTGAATTTAAGGCAACGATGCTGGATGAAACTCCTGAAGGATTACGATTGCTCTATTGTCTACCATCTAGGGAAGGGGAACATCGCATCAAATGCTCTTAACAAAAAGCCTTCAATCCGATCAGCAGCTTTTCAGGCATAAAGATGGGATGGTATGATCGAGGCAAGCCAGTGGAAACCATCGCAAGCAATTGGTTACTTGGGAGAGTTGACCCTTAAGAGAGACACGCCCCAATCTAATAACTCGTGTCATGAGTACCCAAATAAGGGATCTAAAGTTGCACTCTCCGCAATCAAATTCTCGCAAGAAACCCCAAAGAGTTCACTTTCGTGAACAGGGTACTTTGACTCCGTGTCAAGCTGTGTTCCACAAGACAAGTCACTTCGACGGGATTTGTTGTTAGAGGCTCATTGAGTAGATTTACCATCCATCCTAGGAATAATAAATGTATCAAGACCTGAAGGACTTTTGGTAACATGGCATGAAAGACGTGGGTGAATTTGTGAACCAGTGCCTGATATGTCAATAGGTGAAGGTACAACATCAGAGACCCATTAGTCAACTGCAGCCCCTCCCAATTCTAGAATGGAAGTGAGAGCATCTCTATGGACTTCGTCACTGGATTACTGTTGACTCATAGAGGACACAACGCAGTTTAGATGATCGTCAATCACTTGACGAAGTCAGTACGATTTTTGCATATCAAAGTAACTTATGGCCCCTCACAGTTAGAAAAGTTGTCTATACAAAAGATCATGCGGTTATATGGCATGTCCAAGGAAATTATTTCAGACTAAGATGGCCACTTCACTTTCCAATTTTGGGGAAGTTTTCAATAGGCCTTGGGGACGTGACTGAATCTGAGCATGTCTTACCACCCGCAGAGCAACGGGCAATTAGCGAGGACAATTCAGACTTTGAAGGACTTGCTGAAGTCCTGTATACTTGACTGGAAGGGCTCTTGAGAGGAGCACTTATCTCTGGTAGAGTTCACATACAATAACAGTTATCACGTTAGTATTGACATGGCCCCATATAAGGCATTGTTTGACAGGAAATGCATGTCTCCACTCTGTTAGGATGAGGTCGATGTGAAGTAGGAGGTAGGCCCCAGATTGATACGCCATAGCAAGTCCTGGAGT
Organism: Thalassia testudinum; assembly: GCA_037157565.1. Taxonomy (NCBI): domain Eukaryota; kingdom Viridiplantae; phylum Streptophyta; class Magnoliopsida; order Alismatales; family Hydrocharitaceae; genus Thalassia; species Thalassia testudinum. The sequence continues at coordinate 27,373,469 of JAZHRO010000047.1, read as the reverse complement.
AGATTCGAAAAAAACACGTTACAGCTCGAAGTCAGTAGAAGAGTTATGTAGATCATCAGTGATGAGACGTACAATTTGAGATCAGAGACTTGATGAAAGGAATACATAGATTTTGGGTGAAGGGTAAGTTGGCACCAAGATTTGTGGGCCCGTTTAAAATATTAAAGCAGTTCAAACTAATTGCTTACAAGCTTGCCCTTCCACTTTAGCTAGCCAGCATTCACGACATCTTCTACATTTCCAACCTGTGAAAGTACATGTCAGATCTAAACCACGTTTTTAGTTATGAGAATGTGGGGATCGAGGATGACTTGACCTACTAAGGGTAGCCGATATAGATTCTAGATCAAATAGTTCAGAGGCCGCAAAACAAGAAGATTACCCTGGTGAAGGTTTTGTGGAGTTAGAAGTACGAGGAGGCGACCTGTGAACCACAAGCGAAAATGGAGAAATACCTAAATCTTTTCACTATTAAAATCCAAAATCCCCTGATTTATTTCTCTAAGGTTTTTTTATTACTCTTTAAGGTTATGAACACAATGCGATTTTTCTTTCTTATAACTTCACTCAAGTTTCAGGGACAAAACTCTCTTTAAGGTTGTTATTTTTGTAATACCCTAAAATCTGGGCCCTGAGTCATTTCGGAGTGATTCGGATCATTTCGAACCCATAGACACATGTTGGGTTCAATACAAGTATAAACATCTCGTATAATGTGAAGAAACGCGTGTTTCCGATCAACCCTTGGTCAAATCACATCAAAAGGATACTACATGGCATATCATTGGATTACTCTCATCGCAAGATATCCAACGACACTTGTTTCACGCGAATCTGATGCGTGTAGCTCAAGTTAGATCAAAATAATTCAATAAGGACCTAAATGTAAAGTAAATCAAAACCAAGGATAATTTTGATAGTTTTTCCCACAAACCTTAGCCCTAATCCTTGTGCTAGGCCTATGAAAAGAATTCCTTAGGTTTTGAGCTATCATTCCATCATTTGAGTCTCCAAATCTCAGTAAGGGTGATTTAAAGAAGGAAATTAGGGTTTAAGTTGATAAATGAAAATAAGAAAAATAATAATTAACAAGAATATCAAACATGGAAAAAAATAATGCTTAGGTTTACGTGAAAACCTCACTCATGAAGAGTGGACAGAAAAAAATGGGGGAAGTGCCCTATGGGCAGCTGTTTCTGTTTATTCTACTCAAAGGATAAGTGAGTAAAATGCCTATTTATAGGCCATCACGCACTCCAACTCTCCACAATATATGATGTGAGACTTGTTGAAATGAACGCATATAAGAAATAAATAAATAAAAATATATGCATTTCCAACATTTTTGCATAGATCAAAAATATTAAATCAAGTCAAACATGATTTGACAAGATCGAGAATAAAATAAAGAACAAATAACATGAAATAGTGCAAATAAATAAAATGAGAAGAACTTAGATTTTATTCTGATCGAAACGCCTATTAAGGACTTCCCTTAAACAAATTATTGCCCCCCGCAATACCGGTACATCAAGGTCTGACGAACTCCTCTTAGAATATTACATCCACCTCCAAGATTCGACGCAATTCGATCTTGGACGTTCTCGAAAACAACCTTAGGAGAACGAAGTCAAGGCTATTTGGTTTCCAAGCAAATTCCCAATTAATCTATCAATTTAATGGTTTAATCAACAAAAAATTTCCCGTTAATCTCTCAATCTCCTTGTACAAGATCGACCAAAGTGATTGGAGATTTTTCTACCAATCTTACGTCAAACGAACGTACTAAGAAAGAGAGATAAGAACGACAGAGGAGAGAGTGGAGAGAGCTTTTCTCTCTTGTTATGTGTCAAATGAAAGCCCTATCGTGGCTCTTATATAGTGCCCACGATCCGACGTTTATAAAAATTCTCATTTTATGAAAATACGACAATTGATCGACTAATTAAGTCCCATTGATCGACCATTGGTCGATTAAACTTGATTTTTTGGTCGACCAAACCAATTGATCGGCCAAATTTTAACTCACTGATCGATCAAAATAATTGATCGACCAATATTACCTTTTGATCGATCAATCCAGGTTAAAATCGTAAGATTAAAAATCCGTAGCAAAAGAGTTCAAGTTCCAGTTTCAAATTGATTCTTACCCGAGCCCGAACTAGGCCAGGGCGGGGCACACCCGCATGCGTGGTCCCCTGCCCCACCTCACACTTTTTACTACATAATCAATGGGAGGCAACAGTCTTTTACATCCACCAAGAGGTTTGTCCACTCCCAATATGGGACTAAAAAATCCCTCCCAAATCTCACTGATTTCAACACGAATTCCCACGTCACCATATAACAATTGCATCCCGATTAATGTAATTAGGCTCTCAAATCCAACATTCCCCTACAAATTCATCGTTGAAATTTAACGATAAATTCCTTAACTACCACACTCTTCTTTTAGTAAAGGTACCTTTCGATTAGAACCTTTACCTGAGTTATTCACCTTCACTACCACAGGAATAAAGTGAAACTAGTCTTGAACTCTACATCTTTAATGTGGAGTGTATAGTGGTAACAGAATGAAGTTCTTAGTGATAATCTTTAGGGTTAGTGCTTTTAAGGGTCATGCACCATATCTTGTTTCATGAGTGTACTCGGGAAAGACCATATTCCCTTACCTAGGGCCGACAATAACACTTACACAAGTGGTGTTCTCCAAGGATGCACTACTCACATCCTACCATAAAGGCTTGAACCCATTCAAAGCCTTTAATCTTCCTAAATTTGCACCTTAAGGCACTCAGGCTTCCAAGGATTGGACCAGATGCAAAAGAATCTAACAATGAGTGCCAACTAGTTCCCCTTACAACTTGGTACCACATTGAACTTACTTTGTGGATCTCCACTCAGTTAGGTTAGGTTGCTACTACGGGTGAACACCTAATGGGTCTCAGTCACATTCCGAACCTAGACTTAAGGACTAAAGATCTATCAAGTTCTTTAGTCAACAGATTTGGTGTGTTATCCTTGGATCTTATAAATTCCATACCAATCACTCCTTTAAAAACTAAATCCCTTACACAGTTAGTCTAATTTGGATGTCTTCTTATTTTCTAATTAAACTTTGAACTTTTAATCTTTGCTATAGCAATCATGCTATCACAATGTAAAAATATCGCAGGAATTGGCATACTCACCATAGGGATTTCTGAAAGAAGTCCCCTTAGCCATTCAGCCTCAATTCCGGTAGTGTCCAAAGCACACAGCTCAGCCTCAAAGGTAAACTGAGCTAAAATGATTTGTTTTGCAGACCGCCAGGAAACTACACTGCCTCCAGGGGTAAAGACATATCCTGTAACACTATACCTCTCGGAATCCTCCATTTAACCGATCCAACTTGCATCAATGTATCCTTCCAAAACTGAAAGATATTTATCATAATGCAAATTAAGAGATAGTTCCCTTTAAGTACTTAAGTACTCGGTTCAAGACATCCCAATGAGTATGGTCAGGACAGCTTGTGTATCTACTCAACTTAGACACCGAAAAGGCAATATCTAGTCTAGTACAATTAGCCAAATATATCAACCTTCCTATAATCTGTGAATATCTTAATTGTGTAACAGACGTTCCACTTTTGTTCTTATAGAGAATTTTTGATGAATCAAAAGGAGTGCTTACAACCTTGCAATCTTAATAACCAAATTTCTCGAGAACCTTCTCAACATAATAAGATTGAGAAATAACTATCCCCTCTGCTGACGGAATTAGTTTGAGGCCTATGATCACATTTGCAACAACAATATCCTTCCTCTCTAACTTACTACTCAAGAACTTAATTTCATTCACAATTCTAATGTCTAATCCAAACAGTAATATATCATCTACATATAGGCATAGCACAATACACATATCACTCTCAATCATAGAGTATACACATCTATTAGATTCATGACCTACAAAGCCAAAAGGCTGAATAGTCTTATCAAACTTTCATGCCATTGATTGAATGCTTGTTTCAAACCATAAAAAGATTTAACAAGCTTGCAAACCTTTTTCTCATTCCTAGAAGCTACAAACCCCTTAGGTTGGTCCATAAAGATCTCCTCAAGATTACCATGACAAAAGGCAGACTTCACATCCATTTGGTGGATAATGAGATCATAAATGGAAGCCAATTCAATAAGCATTTGGATAGTAATTATTCTAGTTACCGAATAATAGGTAATGAAATAATCGATACCTTCCATTTGCTTGAACCCCTTGGCAACAAGTTACTTTATATTTTTTAATAGATCCGTCAGGTCTGACTTTTCTCTTAAGCATCTACTTGCACCCAATAGTAGAACATCCTGGAGGTAAATCAACCAACTCCCAAGTACCATTAGAGATGATTGAGTCTATCCCATTCTTAACGGCATCTTTCCAATGCTTAGCTCCAGAAAAAGCCATTCCATCACGATAAGTGGAAGGATCACCCTCGATTTGGTAAGCAATAAAATCACTTTCCAAATCCTAGGCAATTCTTGGTTGGTTACTTCTCCTAGGTTCAAAATACTCTACTTCATTGGGTTCAAAATGAAAAGAGCTCTAGCCCCCACATTAGACATCCTTTCCACTTGATTTGGAATAGAACGAAATGCGATGGCTAAATCATCTAAAGTCACATTTTGAGGTAATCCAGTCTTCATAGGAAAAACATCTTCAAAAAATGTAGCATCGCGAAGCTCTACAATAGTGTCGACATCTATGCCTGAAATCTTAGATTTTATAACCAAAAATCTATAGGCATAACTCTTATCAACATAACCCAGAAAGACTTCGTCAACTATCTTAGGTTCAAGCTTCTTCCTCTTGTGTTCTGGGACAACCACGCTTGCAAGGCAGCCTTACACTTTGAGGTATTTCAACATTGGTTTCCTGTTTCTCCAAATCTCAAATGGACTACTTTCCTTATGTTTTAAGGGAACTCTATTCAGAATATGACATGCCGTATCCAAAGCTTCCCCCCACATGTAAGTAGATAATCCCGAACTTTGCAAGAGAGCGTTTACCATGTCAATTAAAGTTCTATTCTTTTGCTCTACTATCCCATTAGATTGAGGAGAATATAGGGCTCACTTCATGAGCTATACCAAAAGCTTAGTACTGTTCATCAAATAAGTTAGACGTACATTCCCTTCCTCTATCCAACCTATGCCTCTTAAGAGTTTTCCCAATTTATGTTTCAGCTTCTTTCTTGAAAATAAGGAATTTACTTAATGCATCTTAAGACTTAATCAAATACACAGCAGTATCTACTACTGTGATCTACAATGGTAATAAAATACTTTTCATTGTCACTAGTAAACACACCGTTAAACTCGCAGATATCCATGTACACCAAATCTAAAACCTCAGTATCTCTACTGATAGAGTGAAAAGGCTTCCTAGTTTATTTAATCTGCACACATATCTTGCATTTCTTAGTTTTATCTATGGTGTGTTCACAAATCATATTTAATTTTATCATTCTTTTTAAAGAATTAAAATTTACATGACCCAATCTACCATTTCAATATCACAAGGTTTAATATTACTGCAGATTAAGTCGAATGAAACTAATATTATTTAGAGTATTTCTAGGTGATACATCCACATCATATCTCACTCTAAATAATATATCAAAATTTACCAAATACAAATTTCCATAAAATATTTCATGTCTCAACATAACAACTTTATTACATTTAAAGTTTAACTCAAAACCCTCTCTAACTAATAAGGAATCAAAAAGAACATTCTTTTTCACAGCAATAATGTACAACACCCTACATAGTGTCCAGACTCACCCCGAGGAAAACTTCAAGTCTACGTGTCCAAATCCTAGCACCTTGGTTGCAAAGTTCTCCATCTTCACAATCTCACCATTGCAGGTCTAACAAGGAGAAAAGAATGATCTATCAATACAAATATATACATTAGCTCCAGTATCCACGGGCCATTCAGTAGGATCGTAAATAACATAGAGTTTGGATTTTATTGAAACATACCCCTCGCCAGACCTAGCCTAGTTGATCACATTCACCTGAAGATTCCCATATATGGTCTTTTGTTGAGCTTTATTAGAAGGGCAATCCTTCTTCCAATGTCCAACTTACCAACAATGCCAGCATGATTTGTTCTTGGATTTTTGCTAGATCTTGGGTTTGGCCTTCATTTTATTTTTATTGTTCTTATTTTTATTCTCATTGTCCTTAGATGTCATGACATTCACCTTAGACTCTACAGGCACTACAAGTTTCTGTTTCGAATGCTCTTCTCAATAGCAATGGCTATCAATAAGTCATCTAGAGAAATTTTTCCCCTCCAATACTTAAGAGTCATCCCAAAATCCTCCCAAGATTTAGGAAACTTTTCAATGATAGACATGACTTAAAACTTCTCCGGAAGGTATCGTCCCCCTACAATACCAATGCGTCAGGGTTTGACGAATTCCTCCTAGAATAACATGATCCACGTCCAAAATTTAACACACTCTGATCTTGGACGTCCTTGAAAATCACCTCAGGAAAACAAAGCCGAGGTAATTTAGTTTCCAACCAAATTCTCGATTGATCTACCAATTTAATGGTTTGATCAATCAAAAACTTCTTGTGGATCTCTCAATCTCCTTATGCAAGATCGACAAAAGCAATTAGAGATTTTTCTACCAATCTCACGTTGAGCGAATGCACCAAGAAAGAAAAACAAAAACAAGAGAGGGGAGAGAGTGGAGAGATCTTTTCTGCTCTTGTTATGTGTCAAATGAGACCCCTCGTGGCCCTTATATAGAGCCCATGACTTGACATTTATGGAAATACGCAATTGATCGACCAATTAAGTCTCATTGATCAACAACCAAGCATTTTCCCACACTAAGTGGAGTCGGCTATATAGATTCTTTACCTCCACACAGATCGATTTTCAGCCATTTCAGAACTTAAATTAAAGTAATTGAGGACATACTTAATATTTTCCTTCCAACACTTGTTTGATTTTCCTCGCCCCCTCTTAGCGGGTTCAGCCTCCATCTTCTCGCATCTCCTAACTGGAGCATCTAGTGGCCTTCTTTGTAAATGTCCAAACCACCTTAGACATGACTCTCTCATTTTATCCTCTATCGGTGCCACCCTAACCTTTTTTCTAATAACCTCATTTGAAATACAGTCCTTTCTTGTATGACCACAAATCCATCTTAACATCTTCATTTCTGCGACAGACATCTTCTACACATGCCTACAGTTGATAGCCTAGCATTCAGAACCGTACATGGTTGGTATTACCGCAACTCAATAGTATTTCCTTTGACTTTTAAAAGAACCCTCTTATCACAGAGAACATCAGATGCAGCCCTCCATTTCACCACCCTGCATTAATTCTGTGTAACATCTCCATCAATTCCACCATCTTAGAAGATGGATCTCAAGTACTTAAAAACATCTTTCATTGGAATGCACTCTTCTCCAATTTTTACATCAATCCCTTCATTGTTCCCTTTACTGCTAAACTTACATTCCATATACTCAGTTTTCGTCCTACTTATGCGTAATCCTTTATCTACCTGGCTTCTCTCCAAGCTCAAGTTTTCTGTTCACTCCATCTCTTGTCTCATCAATCAATACAATGTCATCAGCAAAAAACATACACCATGGCACCTCAGCTTAGATATGCTTCATCAATTCATCCTGACCAAGGCAAAAAGATAAGGGCTTAAAGTCGATCCTTGATGCAGACCAATGGTGATATCAAAGTAATCCGTCAAATCATCCTCAATCTTTACACAAGATGTTACTCCATAGTACATATCCTTTATGAGGTTAATATATAAAACTGGCACTTGTCTCTTCTCCAAAATTCTCCACAAGATGTCTCTTAAGACAAAATCATATGCCTTCTCTACATCAATAAAAATCATATGTAAATCCTTCTTCTTAACTTTATATGTCTCCATCATACGTCTCAAGAGATGTATTGCCTCAATAGTAGACCGACCTGATATAAAGTCAAACCGATTTTCAGTTACCACAGGGACTTGTCTCACCCTTCTTTCAATTATTCTCTCCCAAAGTTTTATCGTATTACTCATCAACTTAATACCTCTATAGTTGGAGCAATCTTGTATGTCAACCTTATTCTTTTATTTGAATCAACGAAAATAAATTAGTTGATCAAACTTGATTTTTTAGTCGATCAAACCAATTAATCGACCAATCATTGATCGACCAAAATAATTGATCGACCAATTTTACATTTTGATCAACCAATATTACCTTTTGATCAACCAATTCAGGTTAAAATCGTGAGATTAAAAATCCTTAGCAAAAGAATCCAAGTTCCAACTTAATTCTCACCCGAGACTTAGCCGGAGTCAGGGCAAGGCGGGGCGCACTATGTGCGTGGTCTCCAGCCCCACCTCACTCTTTGCTACATAAGCCATAGGAGGTAGAAGCCTTTTACACCCACCAAGAGGTTTGTCTACTTCCAGTATATGACTAAAAAATCTTTCCTAGATCTCACTGATTTCAAAATGAATTCACATGTCATCATATAACAATTACATCCCAATTGATGCAATTAGACTCTCAAATCCAACAGTATTAAATGCCAACTGCATATTCTCTCAACACTCCCCCTGAAGCTGGAGCATGGAATGCTCAGCTTGTACACAAAAATCCTCACTTTACAGCAGAACACAACACTCTCAATTAGTGCAATTAGGTCATGGCTTTCCTAAAGCTAGGTAGGTTTGCTATTAACGACACATCAGCGAGAACTGGAGTCTACCAAACAAACTGTTGTAATTGGCTTTGACATGAGCCTCTCCTATGAAGACCTCAACTGGTGCCGATGCCTTCCCATTAGAGATCTCGAACATTGACCTCTCCTCTAAAGCCCTCGAAACTAGGCCTTTCCCACTTGGAAACTCAAAGTCTCTAGAGGAGAGACCAAGATACTGGTCTTCTCATCTGGAAACCAACAAAAGAATTTCTCTCATGTAGGGACTTCAAACAATGAGACTGTCATATGGGGATCATAATAATAGACTTTCACACTCCCCCTTTCTCTTATACCCATATAGGAGAAAAAATAAACATAGAGAAAATAAAAAAAGAATAAGACTAGAGAAAAGCTTCTCCCGCTCTTCTCTTAAAACTCCATTTTTTTATTCTCTTTTTTTTGGTGGGAAGAGATGAAAGTCCTCATTTCATTATGAGAGCCCTACCTCTTTTTATATAAAGGAAATGGGTAAATTACAATACAACCCCAACGACAAACAAAAGGTGTACAATCCATCCTTACAAATAAATGTAAAACCCAGTGGAAATATTTAAATAACGCGGAAGCATAAATATCAAAGCATAACAAATCAAAGAATGTTTGGGTTTACGTAGAAACCCCACTCACGACAAGCAGAGAAAAAACCATGGGAGAAGGCCCCACTAGGGTACTGATTTATATTTCTTCTCAAAGAATAACTGAGGGAGTACACGCCTATTAATAGGCCACCACTCATACACAAAGCCCACACTTTCCAATGTGGCAGTAAACAACCACTCAATTCTCTTAACACTCCCTCAAGCTAGAGCATGGAATGCTCAGCTTGTAACACAAAGAAACCCACCCTACACAAGCGGTAACGAAGGCTGGAGCTGCTAAAAGATTTGTGGCTGTCTCTAAAGATCTGGTGCTGATGACTCCCCATTCAGTATTCCTGAAATTGGGTCTTCCTCTGAAGACCTCAAAGGTGCATCTCCCTCTCTGGAGTCCACCAAACTGGATATCCCACATAGAAACCTAAAATGAGTCCTTCCTTTGAGAACCTCAAAACTCTGGACCTCCCAAAGTTGAGTTTCTCATGTGGAGATCATGAACAAAAGGGAGTCCCAAACGGGGGTGATTACAACAAGCTCTCGTACTCTCCCTTTCTCCCATACTCGTATGGGAGAGAAAATAATAACGATGAAAAGAAAATAAAGCATTAAAAACTAGAGAAGACTTCACATCTTCTCTCAACCATAAACCTCATCATCATTTTTTTACCTTCTTTTTTCCTTTTTTATTTTTTTTCTTTTTTTCCACTTTTCTTTTCTCCTTTTTTTTCACACCATTTTCTTTTTTTTTTCCTTTTCTCTTTTATTTTTCCTTCTTCCCTTCTATCTTTTTTTCTCTTTTCCTTATGTTTCTCTCCCTTTTTTTTCACTCATCATTTTCCCTTTTTTTTCGCACCTCTTTTTTTTTTTTTTGTAAACTCCCTCTCCCCTTAATAGGGTTAAGGGAGAACCGAATAATATTGCTACTACTCTTCCCATGAAGTTGCGTTGGATGTCAATCGAGGAGGCAACATCACCGAGGGCTCTCGACAGGTGCACGTGCAGTTCATGACGAAGCTCCCCTTTTCCCTTGGGGTTCCCATGAGCGCCATCGTCCCCTCCAATCTCACCAGGATGGGGCTCTCCAAGATCGTCAATCATCTTCATCGCCAACATGTTCGACCAGATCCGAACCGCACTTCGTACACGCGATCTCACGAGATCTTCACTGAAATCCTTGCCTGAGATCACTTTACCAAATCGACCCACGTCTCTTACCGCAATCTTCTCCATCGCCAGGGAGAGAGACCGCTTCGTCTCTGCTGCCCTCAAGCACTCGAGGCAGGACGATCTCAAGCGAGATCCTTCCACGATTGAAGCCTGAAATCGCATCTTGGCGAGTGTTCTTCCATCACCTGACCTTGTCAAGGAGACCTATTGCAAAACGCCGTCGATAAAGGGTGGTCATCTTTCTCATCGTTGGCCAAATCGCGATGAAAGCACCGCCACTGCGGCCCCTCGCGATGAAGCACTTCGCCTCTATCGCCGCCCTGCTCCCTGACAATCGCATCGCCTTGAGGCCGTCGTGGAGTGCAGTCCATGCCATCGCTGCCTCCTTCGTTGCTCGTCGCTGGCATGATCCACATAGATCTAAGCGCCTCTGATCTCATCGCCTGCACACCACTAGGAGCGACACTCACTGCTGCTGTTGCTGCCAACAAGGGGGCAGCAAGCCTTTTCACCACCTCTTCCAGATGGAAAAGAAATTTGGAACTCAAATAACAAAATACTGATAAAACATAATAATTCAAAGAATAAACCCAAGAATCAAAACGCTCTAATACCAAGTTGAAATATTTAAATAACGCGAAAGCATAAATATCAAAGCATAACAAATCAAGGAACACTTGGGTTTACGTAGAAACCCTACTCACGAAGAGCGGGGAGAAAACCACAGGAGAAGGCCCGATAGGGCATTGATTTGTATTTCTTCTTCTCAAAGAATAACTGAGGGAGTACATGCCTATTTATAGGCCACCACTCACACACAAAGCCCATACTTTCCAATGTGGCACTAAACTACCACTCAATTCTCTCAACAAACCCAAATAAGAACATTCAAGTCTACACTCCCCCGCAAGCTAAAGCATATATATCCTACTCAGCTTGAAACAACAAAACTCAAAAGAAACTTGGTAAAAATGTATGTCGTCTAATCACCTATAGCAACAGAGATTGTATATAACAAGCCTTTTTTAATCAAATCCCTGGCTTAGTGGAAATCCACCTCAACATGCTTGGTCCTTTCATGAAACATTGAGTTGTTAGCTATATATGTGTTAGCAACATTATCGCACCTCATCTCCACAGGACCAGTAATCTAGATATGCAAATCTCCCAAGAGTGATTTCACCAACATGAGTTCAGCAGTTGTCTGAGCCACAGATTTGTACTCTGATTCTACACTCGACCTAGAAACTGTAGCTTGTTTTTTACTTTTCCAAGTCACTAAATTGCCAGCTACATAGGTGCAGAATTTTGTGGTGGATTTTCTATCCACCAAACAATCAGCATAGCATCAGAATATGCCAGTACTGACATGAAAGTACCTCTAGTAAACAGAAGACCAAGTCCCGATGCCTTTCTAATAAATCTTAGGACCATCATGGCAGCATCCGAATGCTACTTTGTAGGCTTAGCCATAAATTGACTAAGTCTTCCCACTGCAAGGGCAATGTCTGGTCTACTAATAGCGAGGTAGAGTAGCTTTCCCATAAGCTGCTTATACTGTCAGCTATCCATTAAAGGTGCCTCTGCATCATATAGATATGCCTTTAGGTCCATAGATATATTTGCAGATTTCGCCCCAAGCATCCTAGCCTTCTATAAAATATTTAGTGCATACTTTCTCTGAGATAGAACTATACCCTACCTACTGTGAGCAACTTCTATCCCTATAAGGTACTGTAATGGACCCAAATCTTTCATCACAAATTGATTGGTCAGCCACTCCTTAATCTGTGCTATACCATCTATGTCATCCCCTGTGACAATTAAGTCATCAACATAAACTAGGAGCACTATCACACCTTTCCCTATCTTTCTGACAGACAAGGAATGATCTGCTAAAGATCTCTAAAAGCCATCAAACTCCACCTAAGACAATTATTGGAATCACGCACGTGGGCTCTGCTTGAGTCCATAGATGGCCTTTCTCAGCCTGTGCACACACTCCCCCTGTCTCATACTGAGAAGGCTACTGCATGTACACCTCTTGTAAATCATCATATAGAAAAACATTCTTTACATCAAACTGATACAGCTACCAATCATAATGTGTCGCAACAAAAACCAAGATCCACACGGTTGATAATCTCACGACGAGAGAGAAGGTATTAAAAGAGTCCACCCCATAGATTTGGGTGAATCCCTTTACCACAAACTATGCTTTGTATCTAGCAATGGTCCCATCTGGATGAAATTTGAGTTCAAATACTCATCTGCACCCCACAAGGCTAGCTCCTAACAGAAGTGGTGCAAGCTCCCACGTGTCTCTGCTCTGAAATGCAACCATCTCCATGGCTTGGCGCCACGTTGGATGAAGCATGGCTCCCTAGTAAGAAGCAGGCACAATAGTGGAGACAAGGGCTTTAGTAAACTCAAAAAAGGTTGTACCAAGGTCAGTGTGCGTAGATATCCAGCCACATAGTACTTGATACATGACTTGAGGGCTTCCAAATGGCAATCGGAAGGTCACTATCCACTTGTGGATCATCATTTGTAAGCTCCTCATCTATCCTTACATCATCACTAGGCACCAAAACATCAGTGTCTAAAGATCGTGTGCTCATCTAATGTAGGGGAGGCTGGAGACGTGAAAGGAGGGGACATATGGAAAGTAGTATGTGACCTTTGATAAGTAACAATAAGGTCATTAAACTGGTCCTCACGAGTAGGATGCTCATCCACGAGTATCGCACCAAAAGGAATAGTTGGAATAAGCATAAGGGCCACATCAGTCGCAAGAAACAAGTCATTAGTGGTAATAGAGAAATATGGTAGACTCATGAAATGTCACATCAGTAGAAACATAATGGGAGGAATTAAGTGGATCAAAACATCTGTACCCCTTTTAGGTTCTAGAATAGTCCAAGAAAACACACAACCCGTGGTGCCAATTTGTTCCATCTTGGACTCAAATCATGGGCAAATGCAACGCACCCAAAAATGAGGGATGACAGAAAACAAAAGACTACGAAACAAAACTTACCACAGGATTTGCTCATGAATGGTAGAGTTCAACATCCTATTAATCAAAAAACAAGTTGTAAGAACATCCCCCCAATATAAAGCAAGTACAATACAATGGATAAGTAGGGTGTGTGCAACATCTAGAAGGTGTATGCTTCCTCACAACAACTCCATTCTGCTGAGAGGTATGAACACAAGTGGTTTGGTGCACAATCCTATTATTACGGAAACACTGTAACAAGCGAGATGTATGAAAGTCCAAAGCATTGTCAGATCGAAATATTTTAACATTGACAGAAAATTGGATCTTTATTTCCATAACAAAACTTTCAATAATAGTTTCAACATCATATTTACTTTTCATCAAGAATAAACAGGTAAAACGAGAAAAATCATTAAAAAGAACAAGAAAATAGCGATGTCCAAGATAGTTAGGAACCCAACTTGGACCCCACACATTCACATGAACTAAATCAAACAAAACAAACGATCCAATATGAGTAGAAACAAGAAAACTGGCACGATGGTGTTTGCCAAGTTGGCAAGCGTCACAGGTGATGGAGGTACTGGTGGGTATGTGAGGTAGAACACATCTAAGTCTCCACAGGAAGGTGGCCAAGGTGAAGATGTCACTAGATGGGAGATCTAATGGCCAAAGCAGTCTCCCCTTGACACAGAAGCAATTGTAGCAATCGAAGAACTACTTAAACGGTATGCCCCTCCTTCCTCACATCCTCCACCAATCATCCTTCCCATAAGTTGGTCCTATAAGACAAGGGTGTGCATCAAAAATGGCTCTACAAGTAAACTCCCTAGTAATACAGCTAACGGAAAGGAGACTGAGCAGAAAATTTGGAATATAAAGAGCATTCGTAACTACAAAGTAGAGGAAAGGAACACCTCCCCCTTTCCAGCAACCTGTGACGATCTACCATTTGCCACATGCACTAACTTGCCTGGAGGAACAGATCTCAAGTCGAAAAGGCATCTGAAGTGTCACATAAGTGTCGTGACTCGTGAGGCTCCTGAATCCACTAACCAGTCTCCCATACTAAATTTAGACAGTGAATAAGCAACTATTATACCTGACGAGGCAACTGCAGCTATCTCTGGAGGAGTAGGTTGGGATATCTGACTAAACTTTTGTAATAACTCCTTAAACTCTACTCTGGTCATGGTGTCAGCCACAATAGTAGTAGTTTTTGTCGCCTAATGAGCAGTAACAAGCTTCTCGTGCTTCTACCAGCATGTAGCCTCACTATGAGCCAGTCTGCCACAATAAGTGCATAGAGGCTTGGGATAGCCTCTTGAACCTAGTCCACGGCCATGACCACGAGTAGGAGCTCCTCTCCAGGAACAATGAGAGGCAGCCAATGCAGTCGTCTAACCAGTAGTCTCAATAGATACAACAATCATTGTAATCCGCCTAAGTCTTGTATACGTCTCCTTAAAAGGCAAGTCAGTCATGGTCATCTGATCTCATGTAGCAGCATACTCTGGCCCCAAGCCAAATAGAAATAAGGAAACTGCAAGCTTGCTCTTGAAAGCACACCAAAAGGAGCACATGCAACCAGGTCTATAGGAGTTATGTCGTTCCAATAACCCCTTGACTTGAGAATAGTACTGGGCTAGTGTCTTTCCTTCTTAATGAAGGTGGAAAAGCCCATGGTAGACCTGAAAGACCCGAGTGAAATTCTTCTCGTGAGAGTACGTCTCACTAAGAGAATCCCACATCTGTTTCATAGTAGGATAGTACATAATCTCGTCTCCAGTCTTAGGTATCACTGAGTTCATCATCCATGCACAGACCATTGTACTATCACAATCCCATGAAGCATTAGATCATGTTCACTCGACGGGTTCAAGCTGACTCAAAATATGCTTCTTCCCATGACACCTACCAGTTAGCAAGAGCATCTAGAACCACCTTGGATAATTAGTCTCATCCAACTTGATCATTGGGCCGAAGAATGGCCTCTTATAGCCCCCGATGTCCATAGAAGTATCCGATGTGACCTCAGACGAACTGAAACTAATGGAAGAACTGGAGGATGCCATCTTGCAGTCCCTGTCACCCACTAGATGAAAATAGAGCCCACTGAAGTAAAAATCATACTATAACTCACCAAATCATGATCTAAAATTGATTTTTCATACCATGAAGCAAAACTTGAAATATGCAATAACCCTCTTCTAAACAAGATCAAGTGAGAATGGGTCATGTCTCCTTATTAGGACCCTACGAGGAGGTCAAATGGAGGGAGGGTGCACGCAGGCACTCTTGCCAGTCAGTGGAGGATTAGAAGTGTAGCAACCCCTGCAACAACCTCCGGTGAAGGTTGCCGTAGCGCTCAAATGATGCAACGGCGGCGTAGCCCCCTGCAGCAGCAACGGCGACTGCGGCAGCGAGGAAGGGGTTACACAACCCCTATTAGCACTACAGTAGGTCGAAGGAGCCCCATCACCTCCTCTTCTCCACCTAGTGCTGGCGGCAACACTATAGAGAGGCGACGGCGGCGATAAGCCCTGCAAGCGGCACTACTAGGGTTAGGGTGGCGATGTTGGGGGCTTCTTTCAGTAGGGTATCTAGGACACCGGTCTAGGATCATTACTCTGATACCAAGTGGGAAGAAATGAAAGCAATCATTTCATTATGAGAGCCCTACCTCTCTTTATATAGAAAGAGAAAATGGGCAAATTACAATACAACCCCAATGACAGCCAAAAGGTATACAACGCACCCTTACAAATAAATGTAAAAGCCAAATAAGAACATTCAAGTCTACATTCTCTTTTTTCTTTTTTCCTTCATTTTTTCTCTTTTTTTTTCTCTTCCCATTTTTTTTGTAATCTTCAACCTCCTTTTTTGTGTTTTTTTTTGTTGTTATTCCCCTACCCACTTTTTTTTTGTCATATAAATAAAAAGGAAAGATTAAATAAGGACAAAAAACAAAACAAAAGAAACCTTACAATTTAGGGTTTGGATAGAGCCTGCCACCACCACTTCTTCAAGCCTCTTTGCCACCGAGTCCGATCACATCAACTCCTTCGGGTGATGTCCACACATGCCACCTTCATTGGACTGATGTTACCACTTCAAGATCGCCCACTACTCTCACCACCAACTCCTCATCACAATCATCGCAGTCTTCGAGGACATCGAGCATGTCGTGCACCGCATCGCCGCATTCCTTGATCTTCATTGGTGCCTCGTGCGAGATCCTCACCTCGCCTCACGATCGTCGCTAGTGCTTCATCCGCCTTCACGCACCTACCGTGGTCACACCTCCGCCATTACCTTCGCCTCGTGCTCCTCGAGTCATGGAAGCAATGCATGCATTGCCACGGGTGCCTCGCGCTCTTCATGCTACCACATGGGGCGCAACAATGCAACTATACCTCCTTCCTCGATGGTTGCTCCTTCATCGCAGAAGGCTCTCATCAACGCATGCGCTCCTTCAACTATTGTTGTGAGAAGCCCTTATTGGCATCTCCAAAAATACATATAAAGTTATGAAATAACAATAATTTTTTTAACTAAAGAACCCAAGATGGACTTGCTTTGATACAAAGTTGATAAATGAAAAAATGCAGAATAATAGACAAGAATATCAAGCATGACAAAAATAATGCTTGGGTTTAGGTGGAAACCCCACTCACAAAGTGCAGGGAGAAAATCATAGGAGAAGCACCCTATAAGCGAATGTTTCTCAAAGAATAAGTAGGGAGTATAATATCTATTTATAAGCCACCACACACTCCAGCTCTTCACATTACACGATGTAGAACTAAATCCCAACTACACATTCAACAATTTAGGATTTCCCAGGAACCTATTCATAACAGAAAAGAGCCCAAGCTTCCCACCAAAATTTTTGTGCAGGCGCCAGTAGCAACGAATGCTCGTTCGATCTGGCAACGGTGCACCAAATCACACCACGTGTAATGTGCTGAAGGAGCAAAGAACACACACTCGCGAGTGCTTACGTGTAAAGGGCGATGCGCAAAGTGTGATTTATAATGCATGGCAAGCACGTGAGGCGTGGATTAAGTAATAGATGCAATCTACGTGAGGCACACGTAGGCAAATCACATCGCGACATGTCACGGCGATTTGCATAGGCCAATCAACCAATTCACTTAAACTCAATCCAACGACCTCCTCGCGCCATTTCAAGCAGTTCAAGGCCTTCTCAACCTTGAATTTCAATAAATAACGAACAGTTGAAATCGTATCAACGCTGATGAGGGGCAAAAAATGTCCTCGGATCCAAAACTCCGCACACGACCCAACAAAGGATTCGATTACCCGGATACAGGATATACAGGCAGAACCGACACCCCGTCCCGCCTAAAACCGGCCGAATCCCAATCGACATCAGCCCAGCCTACCAAAAGACTTAGCACAGCAAAAGGAAAAGATACGATAAGATAATCGTAACCACCTATGCCCTCACAACTACAAATAGCCTGGTAGTAGGGATACTAAGTGTCATCGAGTGCAGATCCCCCCCATGCTATAAATAGAGGGAAGGGCCTCCTAATAAGGGGGCACTCCTCCCTCAAAGAGAGGAAATCAGGCAACACCATGTAATCCCAAAAGATTCTAGTGTATAGTTGGGAGTATCATCCTCCCCCAAGACGTACACCCCTTGTGATGGAACTGGGTCACCAAACCCTTGTTCTTCTTTGTGTATGCTTGTGGATTGCTACTTTACCCTCCTACGTGATGAATGATTTATGGTTAAGTAGCGCCTCCTATGCTAACAAATTTCTTAGTGGCCTTCCGAGGCTCATCAAATGACGCCGTCTGTGAGAAACGTCAACGAAAGAGCCATTGCTCTTCAGAGCATCCAATCACTGGGAGCAAGGACCCCTCAAGTGCCCTACCTCGACCCCCCTGAGCGAGAACTGTAGCGGTTGTCGTAACCACCCGTGGTCCTACTCGTAGCTTCCCTCCCCTTGAAGGGGTCCAGTCGAGACGCGGCGTCTTCATGCCCTAGTAACATAGCTCGTCACCCGAGGTCCCCCAAGCTGAACCCTCCTGCCCCGAGGCACAGACCAGTGAAGGGGAACCAGGAGCTGAATCTAGTGGTCCCAGATATACACCCCTGTGCATACCACCTACCGACTCGATAGAGAGAAAACGAAGGTCCCCCATTGGAAGCACTTGGAGAGCCAACCAAGGCCCAAAGTAGAGGGACGATGGACCTTAGCTCATGCACCACTCCCTTAGGAGACACCCTCGGGATAAGCCAACGCTCGGTCGTCCCAGGAGGAGTTCCCATTGAGCTCCTCCAGCAGCCCCCACCCAGCGAAGGACCGTTTGCAAATAGTTGCTCAGCCAGCCGAACAGCTCCTCCGAGGGTGTGAAGGGTAAGTCCTGGAAGCGCTCCGTCAAGCACTTAGGGACCGGGGACAACGCCAAAAGGCTGTCGGAAGTCAAGCGGCAGAAGATCGAGCCCACCCAATCTTGCTCGAGTTAGTTCGAGGCTTGGCACTCTGAAGAGGGTGGCCCCGTAAGGCGAGCCATCCAGTTCGTAAGCACGAGCACGATGCCTTCGACCGCGTGCCAAAGTACCCAACACAAGACATTGGAGCAAGTTAACTCCCCCCATGAATCGACCGAAAAGTGCAACGACGACAGCCTTACTGAAGGCAAGAATACTCCCAGATAAGCGTGCTCCCGTGCCTGCTTGCAAATAAGGTTCCTTCCACAAGTGTAGGACCACCTCTCCCAAGGTAGCGGCTAACCCCCGGAGGATCGCAATTGCGGGCCACGCTGCGAAAAGGAGTCCCTCAAGGAATGCACTTGCTAAGCCATGCACCGTGTGGACGTGCTCGAGGGGAATCGATCCACCAAAGGTCGCTGGGGCGGACCCCCCGAGGAGGAGGCCTCAGGAGGACACACCCCCTAAGCGTGGACCAGGTGGGCATGCTAAGAGAGGGCAAGCCCACAAGCTAGGACCTGTTATCCCAAGGCTCCATCAAGCAAAAGGATAGGAGGCCTGCGAGGTGCCTGAAAGACCACCCAAAGAAGGGGCCCCGACAACTGTGGATGGCCGATGCGGTCTCCCAGGCAAAAATTGAGAGCCAGGCGGGTTAGCACCCTGCCCCAGCAGCCAGGCGACATCACCCCGACTCCTCCGCCTGACGGACATTGCCGTCAAGTTATAGTGGTGATGCTTACGCCACCCGAGGTCCTCTCCTGATGCCTAAGCACACCAGCAGAGAGGTTAAGGTAATCTCAGGCCGACATCACCACACGTATCCGAGCCCTTCCTGAGTCGACTCTCTCTAGGTATCTCTTTCCTAACTTTTATCCAGGCAAGCAAGATATGATTGAATCTCCCCGCAGAATCCAGTGGAGTATCCAGGTTCGTCGCGGTAAGAGTCTCCCCCCTTCGGGGCAACGAGCCCTTCGAAAAACATACTCCCCTGACCATGAACCCGACGGAAGTCACCACCGCGGTGCCTGCGATGGTCCGAGGCCTCCGCCTCCGGCATCCTGGGCAAATTTGCGAGCAGATTGAGCCAACGCCCAAAAATGGGTCCACAACCCACTTAAACAACATCCAACGGTAACACCTGTAGCACTCCGAGATGCTCGGGCCGGGCTGCCGTCCAGGCTACCCTTTGTGGGTCGGTGCGCTTGTAGCACATCCACCACTTCGGTGAAAACACCTTCCTCTCCTCCCGACAACCATTTTGGTCACGGACCTTTGGCAATCAAGAAAAAGGGAGGGAAAAGGAATAACCCTCCTCCGACCAACTTGAATGAGGACGGGCACCTCAACTGGATTGCCATACCTAAGGCGGCCAGGTTGATGGTAGAATCAAGTGGCCCAGCCGTCTAGCCACCAATATGCACCCACCGCCAAGCCCTTCCGTTACGTGTCAAACACCTTTAGAGGATGAACACCAAACACAGAGCCGCGACCTAGCACAAGTCCCCCAGAGTCGGGGTAAAGTAACCTAAGAAGCCCACGCGAAGGGATAAGGGAGCCAAGTCCGTGCAATCCAGTAGGGGGTTAACCCAACTGATCTGCCAAGCGGCTTCGGGATTGCGGCCGGACTCTTCAGTCACAGCATTCCACACTTCCTGCTCATCTCTCACGAGCTCATCGAGGACCGAGAGGGGGATCTTAATCTCTCCAGAAGTTTGAGGGCTACCCCCCAAAGGAGCCAAAGCACTCAAAAGGGCCCTCTTAAGGCCATCGAGAACCATGGCATCCCCCTTGAGTCCTGATGATGTCAAGACCACCCCTCAAGGGTGGTCGGTGCAAAAAATCCCTCATGTGCGCAGTCCCCGAGGCATGAGGAGCGATCCCGTCACCGCCAAAATCGGCACTTGAGGCCCCTATCCTACCCCGACGGTAGTAAGAGGCCCAACCTATCTTAGCAAGGATAAGGCCTTACCCCTTGCGACGGATGGCCACTGCTTGCAAAGGGTGGCCACCGCCCCTTGCTCTTGCCTCCAGAGGATGGACAAGACGAAATTTCGACTGGGTGAGCCACCACTTAAGGTCAGCAAGAACTCGGACAGACACGTCCGATGTTCCAGATATTGCCGCCTCTTCAGGCCGGTAAACCATCTCTTAAGGTCGACGAGAACTCGAACGGATGCGTCCGACGTTTCAAATATGGCCGCCTCTTCAGGTCGGCGAGAACTAGTACGAACGCGTCCGACGTTCCTCATATTGCCGCAACGGACACGTTCGACGTTCCTTATATTACCGCCCCTTCAAGCTGCGAGCCACCTCTCAAGGTTGGTGAGAACTCAGACGGACACGTCCAACGTTCCACATATTACCACCTCTCAAGGTTGGCGAGAACTCAGACGAATGCGCCCAACGTTCCACATATTGCCACCTCTTCAGGCCGGCTAACCACCTCTTAAGGTCGACGAAGGACTCGGACGGACGCGTCCGACGTTCCTCATATTACTGCCTCCTCAGGACGGCACAAACACGAGCAACGCCTCCAGTGTTTCTTATCTTGCCACCTCACGAGGTTGTTGGAAACCTTGGATCTAATATAGATGGCTACGCACATAAAGACACTTAAGCGAATATTAGCAATAAGAAAAATATTTGCACAATCAATTCAATCCACAAAATTAGATACAAGATGTATAGTGGTTCCCCACTCGGGTACTTCACTACCTAGTCCTCTCAGCTTAGGATTTTTAACCCGATACCCTCAACCCCGAGGAAATCACTCTACTAACCGAGGTAATTAACAGGTTACCTCAACACAAATACAATGGATTTGTTACAACCCAACGAGTAAAAGCTCAAGTACAAAAAAAGCACAGGTGTAAGATAGAAATAAATCTTACAACAAAATACCTAAGCTTCTCAATAATAATTAAAACAAAACTAATTAAAGAGCTTAACAAGGACATGAATTGCCTTGAAAATACGTAAAAAAAATGTCAATGAGTTTGCAAAAACGTAGAGAAATTTGAGAGCTGCAAACTATTTTCTTCTCTTCAAAATATGATGGAAGTATGAAAAGTTAGCTCTAGAATTTTTCCTTCTCTCACTTGTGTGCAAACTAAGAGTCCTAGGGTCTTTTTATAGAACTAGGACCTTAGTAATACGTCTACTAGACATTAGGGTTTAAATCCCAACGTTCAAGTCCACAAAATCAATTTTACAGTCGTTCAGATTTGAACCAACAACTAACTGGTACTGATACTAAAGTACAGGTATCAGTACTAGCTACTCACAGTTTTTCTGTAGCTAGCACACAACAGTCCTAGTACCGGTACTCATCATGGGTATCGATACTTGTGACTCCCAGGTTGAGACTCCCTAGGCACTGGCACTATGACTTACATGTACCGGTACTCATCATAAGTATCGGTACTAGTAAGGTCTAGGCCCGAACTGAGTCTTCAAACTGTAACCATTAGATATCGATACTCTTGATTAATACCGATACTTGTCCACAATTTGAAAAAAAGACTCAAACATGTGCCTTGCATATACCGTTACTTATGAACAGTATCAACACTTACTTTCAAGTACCTTTATTTAAAGTGTATTACTAAATACTAATTAGTTCATTAGCCTACTTTAACCACTAAAATAATATCTTTTCAACAATACGTACATTGAATGATCGTAATGTTAATCCTAATTTATCTCTAATTAATTTTACGATCTAAGTTATGTTTCTTTGTTAAGAGGCATACATTCTAATAAAATAAAAACCCATTCTAAAAAATTAAAGATCGGAGATGATCTCCTCCTTGTCATCATGTCTCCTTGCCATAATTCAATGTTTACCTTGATCTTCACTTAAATATGAAATAACAATCAATTGCAAACATTAATCTACAATAATTTTGTTAACACCAAAACAAGATGTGGAACAAGGTTCCAACAGAGGTTGGCACAAATTCGAGTAAACTCACCAAACGCTCTCTAATGCCATCACCTATCCAGGCTGGCAGGTCATCTCCCCAAGTTAGTTAGGAGTCGAATGAACCCACCCCCCGACCCTGGGGATTGCCGCCCCTTATGGCCAGCCCAGCCACCCTTGATGGCTGACACTCATACCCCATTCATCGGCTACCAGAATGCCATCTACGAAAAACAACAATTAGGGCTTCCACGCCCTACGCTCCGACGACTAAGACACCAACTCCCCGGCCAGTAAAGACTCGGGCTCATGCACCCCGAAGTTCCAACACACCGCTAATAGGCAGAACCCTGACTAATTCACCAATAGAGGCCATCTCACCCACTGGAGCAAATGGTGAGGGGTCAGGCCATCTCACCCAGTGACCACCATACTGGCCACTAAAAGCAGAGTCAGGACCTTAGGGTCCCATGTCACGCAGTGTTCGTAATGCGGGCTTAGACACCCCGCTCCAAGCCCCTCCTAACATGCTTCTGGACCTTTGTCAGCAAGAGTCCGAGCACCCGCTCTTAGCTCTCGTCATCACCTTCCAAGATAAGCCCTGCTCCACCCTCTACAGAAGGCTCTAGGTGATGGATACCTTCAAGGGACGACCCACGCAGAAATCCCCCTATGCTTGCCCCGCCAAGGGGCACAGCCAAGCAGGTAAATGCCCAACGAAATCACACCCCACTGCCATGACCACGGAGTCAATCCTCGCAAGAGCGGGCTCACTGGTAGAATAGCCGTGTCCAGAAAACGGCAGGGCCACTCACCCCCTTCGTAGATATGGTGAGCCGCCTAACGGCGAACTTCCAAGTCCCTACCTCTACAAAGAGGCTGAGGTGATGGACAGCGGTTCAACAACCGAGTCTAAATTAACCATCGCAAAATTTTTGCCAGGCTCTTCAGCCTCGACTACTCGATCCCCCCCCTGACGACTCCGCCTAGCTCATCCTGGCGAGGGATACCCCCTTAGGCAACAATTATCCAGCCACAATCAGAGGCCAACGCCGAGGCTCAGAGAACTCTCAGAGTCAGCTCCGCTGGATGCCTGTGGCAAGCACGACTCTCGAACGGAGCGACGACCCTAAAACAGTGCACGCCCAATTCCCTTCAACAGTCCTGCCTCAGGGCTCCCTCATCAAGGATAGACGCCCAGGCGCTCTTGCAGCGAACAGCACTGCCCAATCCCGACGGACATGTAGCGAGCACCGCTGAAGACAGACCCATCCCAACCTAGAGGTCTCCCAAGAGGCCCGACTGAACAACCCCCAAATAAGGGGGCATATCATAAAAATAGCCTCGACTCCCCACGATTATTAACAAAGGAATAGAGGAACATCACTAAAACGACCATAGCTCCTTAGTCCTAGGCCACCTGGATAGAAGGGCCCAGGCAGCACAGACGGAGCTGGAACACACTCTTAACTTCGCCTTGGGTAAACCCCGTCAAGTGGTGATTGATTTTGCGGAATGTACAAAGGACTGAGGTATCCCACTCAAAAGCCGCCAGGGCAAGCAGGGACTCTCCACCCAAGGAAAGTCGTCCTAAGGCAACAGCGGAACTAGGGTCCCTGTGCCCCACGTTCCAACGGTTACAAGGCCAGCCCCTTGAGCCAACAAGGACTCGAGCCCATGCACCTTGAAGTTCAACACATGGCCAACCAGCAAAAGTCTTGGTCCCCCACCCTCAGAGGCATCCGCCCACTAAAACGAATGGCAAAGGTTCAAGTCGCCTCGGCCAACAACCGACACAATGGTGAATGGTGAGGAAGTGGAACCCTAGCACCCCGTCTCTCAGGCGACATAATGCCGCATAATGACACGAGCTTGTGCTCCTACGCACCGAGACCACCCCCCGAGGTCGACCCCCTTCTCGGTTATCCTTTAAGGCCCTCCTAAGCAACCAACCCCTTGAGGAACGCGCAATGGACTGGGGGTCCCGCTTCAAAAACCTACAAGGCAAGCAAGGACTCTTCACCCCCTCCTATTACCACCTCGCAAGGAGACGATCAAAGGCAAGGCATTCATAGCGAATGCCTTTAGCCCAACTATTCTACGCAGATAAGCACTACATACCAAGGAGCCTCAATGCGACCTCTCGCCCAAAGAGAACATGCTGCTCCCTCCTACTGAGGGGAGTACGTATGTCCGCCCCATTAGGCACACAGGGCATGGTCAAGGCACTAATTCCACCCATGGCCGGTACAGGCAGGTGAACCAGGCGCCTGGCAACCAATCGGCCCATGGAGTCCGCAAGAAGACCCCCAAGGGTAACCTGCCTACGCCTTCACGACAAAAGCCATAAGATGTCCAGCCACTACCGCGGATAGCTCTCTCCACGAGCATCCCAATAGGCCTACCAACGATAAGCTGGGAGGGAGTAACAGGACAAGCCTCTGTGCTAAGCCGTTCGAGCAAGCAAAAAGGATCAAGCCAAGCTTGTGAAACGCGGTTCACATAACCTGTGAGAGCAATGAAATCCCAAGCAAAAAAAGACAGGTTCACACTTAACATACAATCAGTCCATACAAGGAGAGAAAAAATTTCTTTACAAAAAACATCGATCGTTACATTCCCTAGATTATTGTCTCCGGCAAAATTACAGTTGGCAAAAGGCAAACTAGTATAAGGGAAAAGTCGGCACCAGTCATCATGACTCAACGGCCTTGCCCCAGGTCTTCAATCCCACTCACCTTTAGGAACACAGGTAACAGTGCAACATCAAGACTGGCAAGCCCTGCAACTTAACTTAGCCCCTCAACAAAGGTCCGTCCTTTCCCAGACAGCACCGCTCGTCCAAGGCAGACCCCCAATCAAGCGGGATGTACTTCCCCTCAATCCCATCCACAGAGTAAGGACCGACCGAGGAACTCTATAGACGAAGCAGCAAGTCTCGACGGGCCAGGGCACCGACGCAAAGCAAGCGCAACGACCCAGCCGTGAGGACTACCCGCCCAGACATCAGTAGGATACCCCACATGGTCAAAGTCGTAAGGCCTCTAGTAGGCCATTCATGTGGGAATAACCATAAGGCCTCCGGCGAGCCCTGCCCCACTTCTACCCGGACGAATGCACTTCCATGAGAGGAGCTCCCAGCTGCCGCAGCCCCTGCTCTGCCTTCACGGAGTCACAAAGGGAATAGAGCAGCACCACAGAAGCACTAAGCCTCCTCAAAGGAGCATGCTTCTCCCGGCCTCTTGGCAACAGCTCCACGACCCAGCGTCCGGTGGGTTCACATAAGACCGAAGAGGACGGCAACCCCAACGGAGCATCCCCCATCTTACCCCCTCCTGGGTCCATAAAGACGAACACAGCTAACTCCCTCTCGACGGATGCCTTGCGGGGCCCCGCAACGGACTCCCTCTCAGCGGATTCCCCGCCAGCTTCCCATTGAGCTTCCCGTAAGCAAGAGGCCCACTTCACGCCTCGCCAAACAAGCTTTCCCCATGCGAGATGGGCCCAAAAGTAGGAGGGCCCGCTGCGGTGTCCAAAGTCACCCGGCAAAAAAAACCCCTAAAAGCCTACGCCAAGAAACAAGGCAAGATAAGTGCGTAGGAGGGAGAATAAGTCGCAACAGGCATATCAAAAGATGCAAGCCCTTACCTCAACCCGTGTGTTAAGCTGGGGCACAAAGAGGGGCTCGCCCCCATCCGAAGAGCTGCACATAACCACTCTTCCACTCCGCTGAACACGCAGAAGCTCAACAATAGAGCTCTACCCAAGGAACAAACGAGTCACAAACGTTCCTCCCTACAACTCTTAAGTTCCTCAAGCGCGACCAGAGACAATGAAAGGTGGTGAAGCAAGGCCCACATTGGGCCTCTATTTATAGCCCCACATCACGAGCTCCTGAGGGCAATAACGTTTTTCTACCCCCTGCGGATCACCAATTCCCAAGTAACCAAATCCCCCAAAATTCAACACGGATTCCACGGCTGCATGAACGCACTGATAAAATTGCCGATCAAGGACCCCGCGCCTTTCACGCCTTTCCAAAAAGGCAAGATGCTTCGGGCCACAACTTCTCACGGCAACCACACTTAACGCCTGCCTCAGCGTCTCAACTTGGTGACATGCCGCCTCTTAAGGCCGACACCGGCTGGAGCTCGTTGCCCCTCGCCAAACTAATGTTGCCTCCTAAGGACGGCATGAGTTCGAGCTAATACGCCCTACGCTCAACTCCTGCCACCTCTTAAGGTCGACGCCAGCTGGGGCTCGTATGCCCCTTGCCAAACTAATGCCACCTCTTAAAGTCGACATGGGCTCAAGCTAATACACCCCACACCCAACTCTTGCTGCCTCTTAAGGCCGACATCGACCGAGGCTTGTATGCCCCTCACCAAACTAATGCCACCTCTTAAGACCAGCATATGCTCAGGCTAATACACCCCACGCCCAATTCCTGCCGCCTCTTAAGGCCGGCACTGGCTGGGGCACGCATGCCCCTCACTAAACTAATGCTGCCTCTTAAGGCCAGCACAAGCTCGAGCTGATACGCCCCACGCCCAACTCTTGCTGCATCTTAAGGCCGGCACGGGCTCAGGCTAATACGCCCTACGCCCAACTCCTGCCGCATCTTAAGGCCGGCACTAGCTGGAGCTCATATGCCCCTCGCCAAACTAATGCCACCTCTTAAGGCCGACACGGACTAGGGTTAATACGCCTTACGCCCAACTCCTGCCGCCTTTTAAGGTCGACATCGACTGGGACTCGTATGCCCCTCACCAAACTAATGCCACCTTTTAAGGTCGGCACAGGCTCAGGCTAATATACCCCATGCTCAACTCCTGCCGCCTCTTAAAGGTCGGCACCGGCTAAGGCTCGTATGCCCCTCGCCAAACTAATGCTGCCTCTTAAAGCCAGCGTAGGCTCGGGCTAATACGCTCCATGCCCAACTCCCGCCACCTCGTAAGGTCGGCGCCTACTGGGGCTCGTATGCCCATCGCCAAACTAATGTCACCTCTTAAGGCCGGCACAGGCTCAAGCTAATACGTCCCACGCCCAACTCCTGCCACCTTGTAAGGCTGATGCCGGCTGGGGCTCATATGCCCTCGCCAAATTAATGTCGCCTCTTAAGGCCAGCACGGGCTTGGGCTAATACGCCCCACGCCTAAATTCTATCGTCTCCTAAGGTCAACTCAGGCTCAAACTAATATACCCCACAACCAAATCCTATCACCTCCTAAGGCCGGTATAAGTCGTGGCTCATTAGCCCCAACATCAGCAATCACCACCTCATAAGGCCAACTTGAACTCGAGACAGGTCGCCTCTTAAAGCCGACATAATCCCAAGTAGCTATGCCCCACATTCAAACCATGTCGTCTCTAAAGGCCAACGCGAACTCAGGCTCATACGCCCATAACAAGGGACCTCTTCCAACCAACCAGAAGCAGGTGAAGGCCACCTAACTCAATCATAATTTCCCCCCCCCCCTCGCTGCATTACAACCGAAAGAACATCTAGGGGCATCACCCACCGTAAAGTTTTGGCCACTCTCACTACTCTCTCAGCAGTTCACACTAACTAGTTAAGGCATATGATAAGTGGTAAAAAATGCCCTTGGATCCAACACTCCGCACACAACCTGACAGAAGATCCAGCTACCCAGATACAGGGTATACAGGCGGAACCGACACCCCGTCCTGCCTAAGACCGGCCGGATCCCAATCGGCACCAGTACAGCCTGCCAAAAGGTTTAGCGTGGCAAAGGGTAAAGATACGATAAGATGACCCTAACCACCTAAGCCCTAATAACTACAAATAACCTAGTAGTAGGTATATTAGGAGTCATCGAGTGCAAATTCCCCCCCCCCCCCCCTCATGGTATAAATAGAGGGAAGCCCCCCAATGAGGGGGCTCTCCTCCCCCGGAGAGAGGAAATCAGGCAACACCATGTAATCCCAAAAGATTCAGTGTATAGTTGGGAGCATCATCATTCCCCCAGACGTACACTCCTTGTGGTGGAACTGGGTCACCAAACCCTCATTCTTCTTTGTGTATGCTTGTGGATTGCTACTCTACCCTCCTATGCAATGGATGATTTATGACTAAGTAGCGCCTTCTACGCTAACAAATCTCTTGATGACCTTCCGAGGCTCATCAGACACGTACTACACATTGATAAGCTTTATTTCCCTTTTTGAGTATTTTTCTTTATATGAAAAGTTAGAAACGTGTCTAATGGGTTTTTTAACCAATTCTTGGTGTGTTTTGTCTGGGAAACTCATCTAAAGCATATGCTGATTTCAAAGAAGGCACAGCACGTGTTCCCAGACCTTTACGCACTATTCAGAGTCATCGTGACCCCCCAGTGACGTTCAGTAGAATAGTCTACTCTTTACTTCGCTTTGGATTTATCTCGCATATCATGGACCCTTTATTTCAATTTTTCTCTGCACTTTTCCTTGTTATGCATGCATTCGTCTTCCTGAGTTCAAAACCCATGTAGGATTTCTGTTACTATTTTTAGATACTTTAATATGCCAATAAGATGATGATGCCTTGTTAACTATTACTTGAGATGAATCTATTCGAATCAAGTTAAAACCTGGGTTTGGATGGTGGTTCTAAGACCCGTTAGGAAATTAATTTCTAATTATTTAGGTTTGCATCAAGGTGGGAAATTGGGTTGGGTCAGGTTGATTAACACCAACTTATGGAACTTGTAAATTTGGTTATCCGGGATTTAAACTCAGAAGTATAATGACGGATTTGTCGAGATTGAAAGGTTAGATAACTGGTATTAGCCTCGCTTCTAATCGGATTTTGGTTGTAGCTTGGTCCTTTGGATCGGATTTGGGTTAATTTAGGGAGTTGCTAGCCTCCCTACGACTCTTTAGTTAGGCTTAGCCACCAATTAGGAAAGTGGGATGCAGGGTTTTGGAGTTGGATATTTTCTCAATCGATGGGTAAAGCATTGGCTGTCTGTGGCTCAGCATGCATAGCACTTACACGTGTTCACATCATACGACGTAGCTGCACCCCTTTCTATAATGACCCCAAAGTAAAGGATCGAGATGACTTGCTAGCTATAAGCTACCTTCTTAGTCAAGAAGACAACTTATACCAATCTTCTGTCTGAGGAAGTCACACAAGATTGCCTTGTGCCTTAAGGTGTTGATTAACATAATTTGACTATAATAAGTAGATCTTAACATGTAAAATAAACAAATAACGTAATGATTAATAAATGGATTAACTTATGAGATAGTATCCTTCCTCTTGCCCTCTTTGTTACTGTTTTTGTATCTGGTTATTCCTACTCTACTCAATTTTTATTGGCGTGTCCTTGGGTTCCGTACTTAGGTGTTGCTGAGCAACTAAGCGTAGCAGCTGCTATTGGTCCTGCTACGAGACCAAGCTCTACTATAGGAGACAATACATACTGAGCGTGTTCATCTAGTTTTGTTTCTGTTTTCCAAACTCTTTCTATTTTCCTATCTTTTTCATGATTATATTAGTACTTGAGCACTTAATTTATTTTCCTGCTTTTGTAGTGGATTTTATTATAATTGTTAGCACTTTATTTTATTTAATACATTATAAATGAATGTTTGACCCTTAATGTTCTATGATTAGATGTTGAATGAATATGACCATGTATGTATGTTTGCTTGATATTAGCACCTGACAACTCCGATTTCGTTGGTTGGCGAGACTCAGATCGTCACAAGTCTGCAGCCATCCTTTTTCCCTTCTTAAAAAAAGGTTATGATACACATATAATTTAATATAGAAATTTCTTTTATAATATCAAAATAAGTAGCTCTGAAAGCCTATTTTCGCATGCATACCCTTCTTGCATAACCATTTGAGATTTAAGTTAATAATCTATTATTTACTTGCAATGTTTTATGATTTTAATCATTTAAGTGAATTTATCGACATGCGTTGACGTACTCTCAACGTGCCCTCAATACAAGAATTTTTTAGGCATCAATAACCTCAATAACCCAACGTCGATATACGAGCACCTTCAGGATGTGCCCTCGACATCCCTTCGATACACACACTTGGAAATTTATCAACATAACGTCGATATCGAAATTTAAAACCTTGAACAATACCCCTTTTCAATTTAAGAATACACATGAAAGACACATTTGGTTGCCTTTGGTACCAACTTGTCCTTAAACAAAAGCAATACACCCAAAAATTCAAAGATGAACAAAAAAATAAGTCTTTAGAATCTACTCATCAATCACAAAAGATGGCATGCAATTAACAAGCAATTGATGCAGGCAAAAGAGGCAACATCTAAGATATGCCGATGTTTATGCTCCACAACCCCATTTTGCTTTGGTATACCATTGAATAATAAAAGCGGAATAAAATAAACATGAAATCAAAAGCATCACAATTATGAACACTTAAGTTTACGTGAAAACCTCTCTCACAAAGAAATGGGATAACCATGACAAAAGCACCCTATGGGCATGATCTTTCACTATTCTTCTCAAAGATAAATAACAGTACAATAGCCCTTTTATAGGCCACCAATCACATTTCACTTTCCCACTCCTATGTGAGACTAAACATGTAGTTGGATTTCCACATTATCTTGTCACCCAACAATAAACATTCATCTCTCTCAACACTTCCCCTCAAGTTGGAATGTGAAATGCTCATCTTGTACAACATAATTCCTTACTTTCACAAACAGAACACAACCCTCACCTGGTGCAATCGGGTCATGGCTCTATAAGCAAATGACAACTTTCTCGTAGGCAAGTGTGCCAAAGATGACAC
This sequence comes from Thalassia testudinum, assembly GCA_037157565.1. Taxonomy (NCBI): domain Eukaryota; kingdom Viridiplantae; phylum Streptophyta; class Magnoliopsida; order Alismatales; family Hydrocharitaceae; genus Thalassia; species Thalassia testudinum. The sequence continues at coordinate 27,341,726 of JAZHRO010000047.1, read as the reverse complement.
ATTAATCAGGTCGAAGTCTAGCAGATGAACTACTAAAGTTGGCTCTAATTTGTCTCTCTTCTAGAAACCTCACTTGGTGCTAATGCCTTCAATTGAGAGGAGAATCGAATGGTTCAATCCCCAGTAGCATCGCGGAAGCGTGCAAATCGAGAAACAATCACAACTTAAATAACCAGAAACACGTGGGAAGATCTAGTATCTCCCTGTTATGTCCCTTCGATCTTTTACTTATTTACTTGTCATTATTTTTTGTACCTTTCTTTATTTTATTATTTTCTTGCGAGGTTGTACTAAACTTTCCTCGCCTCTGTATATTAAGAGGAAGGGTTAGAGAATAAAGCAGCTTGATTCATTTTTCCCTACTTGGTATAATTCTAGATTGAGACTCGATATCCCACCAAAGACCTAACCTCCCTTACCCTCCACCAAAACCCCTCCTCCAAAGGGCACCACCCATCTCTCTCCCTTCCTCGACCTTGCAACGTTGCCAAGGCCCAGCAGCACCCTTAGCGATGTTGCTTGGAGCCCTAACATCATCGTAGGGCCCACCAAGCCTCCTACATTGCCGTTGTAGCACCACTACAGCTGTGCACCTCCAATATAGCAAATCGGACCAACATCGTCTCCAGCGTTGTCTTTTGCCTTAAGGCTGTCGTTATTATGCCAACGCTACCTAAAGGTGGCTTCTTCATGTGGATAAGGGCACGTCATCACCCACCTCGCTTTGGGGCTTCGTCTGAGGGAGCACCAAAGGAAGTAGTATCTACTAGGGTCATTTAACCATAGGGGGTAACTGCTACGCCTAACAAGTGGATTTCAAACTCGATGATCTAAAATCACAATTTCAAGTCTCTGATTTCATGATTCTTGGTTGATTGGATGTTGCAATTGTGTTTTGTTGACTCCGTTGACTTGGAAGTGGCCTCAGTGTATCCAAGTCATCAAGTTCTTTTAAGGTGACATTGGATTCCATAATTGAGACAAAGACAAACAAAAATCCATTTTTTGGTCCCATGGTTGGACGAGACCAACTACCCCCAGTGGTCACAAACCTTTCTCATGATGGTGAGGGGTCATGATAAGGAACACATCTTGCTTCACCAGAGCCTACAAAGAAGATAGGGGTCATGAATTGCACTATTCCCAAGATAGGTGATGAGATTATGTACTATTAGATAGCAAAGGAGATGTGGGATTGTTTGCGAGAGGCATTCCCATGAAAAGGATTCAGCCAAATCTTTCAGGCCTTCCACAATCTCATGCAGTTATGCTAAGAGGGTCATTCACTGGCACAGTACTATTCATCCATGAAGGGTTTACTAAAGAAGCACAATGCAAGCAGACCTATGTGCACTTGTGCTTCTCAGAGTGAGTATAAGGAGATAGTTATCTTATTTTTCTTATCTGACCTTGAACCAAGGTTTACTAAGGTTTACTGCTACGTGTTCACATATCCTCACCTCATCAAAAATTTCCCTCCCTTGAAGAGACCTATAGTAGATTAAACAGGATTGTTGTTCACTTGCCAACTGCAAAGGTCACTAGTTAGACTCCTGCTCTTGCGGCTACTTCTGGATGAGGTAAAGGGTCTCCCACATCACGAGGCAGAGGTCATGGTCGTGCATCAAGGATACAAGGTCGTACCTCGTGCACATACTGTGGTCAACCTGGATACACTGAGGCCACCTGCTAGACGAAGCATGGTTGTCCCCACACTGATAACCAAGCAGTTGAGTCTACTAAGGCCCCTTCTGATACAATGTCCCGGGTCAAGTTTGGTGATTTGCTACAGCACCTCTCTCAACTGACCCAAACTTCTAATGCTCCTCCCAAAACAGCTACCCTTGCTTCCTCGTCAGGTATAGATCTACTTTGTTCTTCCCAACCTACAGATCAATGGAGTAGTGACCTGTTAGTTGACTCTGGGGCTTCACACCATTTAGGTGGAGATCAAAGGAGGTTCCTTTAGCTTAGGCCTATTCCTCCAGGTAGGACAGTACAGGTTGCCGATGGGAGGCACTCCCATATTACTGGACAGGGGTAAGTCCTTGTCACCCCCACGTTGAGATTACCTGTCGTGTTGTTTTTACCAGATTTTCCGATCAATATACTTTCTGTTAATCACATTACAAAGGAGTTGAACTATCATGCCATTTTTTACGCTCAGTCTTTTGTTTTTCAGGATAAACTCATGGGGAGGACAATTGGTGGAGGACGTGAAGAAAGAAGGGCTCATCGCCTAAGCCAGAATCCTTTTGCTGTTGCTTGCCCTGGAGAGGTCTCCTTTGTGGATGGAGGTCCGTTCCAGTGCCACCTCCATCTTCGTCACCTTCTTTTAGAACGGCTCTGACATGTCATACCCCATACTTCTCATTTTGTTGTCATCACCTATGTTGCTTGTCAACTAGCCAAGCACCACTATGCCAATTTTCCTTCTAGTTAGAGTGCTGGGTCTACGGCTTTATTTCAGTTGATTCATGTAGATGTGCGGGGTCCTAACTAGATTCCTAACCGGCAAGTCACCATTATTTTCTTGTCATTATTGACAATTTTTTCGGACTGACCTAGGTTTTTCTTATGAAAAATAAGTAAAATGTGAACATTACTGTTGAACATTTTATATTAAAAATAAAGACCCAGTTTTTTGCTGCTTTTAAAGATTGTGGATCAGATAATGTTCTTTGAGTTTTGCACTTGTCAATTGTCTCTATTTTATAAATCCCATGGTATTATACATCAAACTACTTGTGTTCATACTTCGTAGTATAATGGAGTTGTTGAAAGGAAGCACAGGCATCTTCTTGATGTAGCTCACACCTTGTTGATACATCACAATATTGCTTCTCTTTATTGGGGCGATGCCATCTTGATTACTTGTTTTTTGATCAACAGGGTGCCTAGCTCTGCTATCCATAAGCAGATCCCTTGGCAATTGTTGTATCTTGATCGTGAGCTTTTTCATGTGCCTGCTAGAGTTTTAAGGTGCGTTGCTTTTGTACACATTCTCACCCCTGGTTCTCACTCTTGGTCAGGATAAGTTTTCACCAAGGGCAATCAAGTGTGTTTTCTTGAGGTACTCTCTGACTCAAAAGGGTTATCGATGCCTTGATCCCATCTCTGGTCGTCATTACATTAGCACTGATGTTACCTTTCATGAGTCCATTCCTTATTTCTCCACTACAGGACTTAATCTTTCTTCAGAGATTGCTAAGGCACCTATACCTATTCCATATACCTTTAGAGGGTATACCAATCATTGATCTGATGCTCTCCACTACTAAGCCAACGCGATATTAGGTCCTACCTATTACTTTTAGGCTTCCTGTAACTTACAGGCAGCCCCCTTCTTCACCGACACCATCCTCCCCTATATAGGTAGCACAGATACTTTGCAAACTTACGGTGTTATATCAAGTTGTAATGATAAAGGGGAAAAGATGAATGATACTACTTCTAAGCCAGTACAGACTACAGAAGACCATGTCGGATGATCTGGATCTTCCGATTGCTATTCAGAAAGCACCTCGAATTTGTGTTCAATATCATGTGGTAGGGGCCCTATGTCTTAAGGGCCTAGGAAGTTCTTTTGCAAGGTTCTGCACTGCTTTGTCCACCATCGAGCTGCCTACCAACTACCAACAGGCCCTTCCTAATCCAAAACAGCGTCAGGCCATGGAGGATAAGATAGCTACCTTACATTTATGAGGTAGCTAGGAGCTTACTACTCTTCCAGATGGAGCCGTTATTATTAGTTGTAAATAGGTGTTTGCCATCAAATATAACCCAGATGAGTCAATTGCCTAATACAAGGCCTGTCTTGTAGCTAAGGGGTTTACCCAAACATACAGTGTAGACTTCTTCAATACATGCTCTCTAGCTGCTCAACTTCTAACTGTTCACATTCTTGTCGCTGTGGTCGTTCAGTGTGATTGGCAGCTTCACCAACTTGATGCCAAGAATGTGCTCCTCTACGATGATCTTTAGAAGTATGTATGCAGTAGCCACCAGCTGAGACTCAGGAGTGTGTGTGCAAACTGTGGAAAGTCATATATGAGCTGAAATAAAGTCCTAAAACCTGGATTCAAAAGCTCTTCAAGGTGATTGAGGCCATTGGCTTTCCGAAGTCCACGTCAAATCATTCCCTTTGTCAGGAAGACGAAAAAAAGAGTGCTGGTACTTCTTGTGTGTGTGGATGACTTGATTGTTATAGGAGATAATACAAGTGGCATTACTAAGCTCAACCAATGTCTTGCAAGCAAATTTGTCATGAAGAACCTTGGGCCATTAAGGCACTTCCTTGGGATAGAAGTTGCTTGCAGCAAAAAGGAAATGGTTCTATCTTAAAGGAAATACGCTCTGGATGTTCTACAAGAGACAGCCATGCTGAGGGTCAAACCAGCAAATATTCCTATAAATCCCAAAGCCAGACTTTACGATGCGGCAGAGGTTTTTGACAGTAAACAATACAGACAGTTGGTTGGCAAGCTTTATTTGACCATCACTAAACCAGACATTTCCCTAGCTGTTGAGAAATTTAGTCATTTTATGAACAAGCCAAAGATGCAGCACTGGGAGGCATCCATGATGGTGCTAAGGTACTTGAAGAAGGAACCTAGACAGGGCATTTTGTTCAACAAAGGGAGCTCCATGAGTATGGTGGGGTACTCAAATGCAAATTATGTAGGATGCTTGAAAGACAAGAAATCCACCATCAGATTTTGCGCTTATGTTGCTGAAAATCTAGTGACATGGAAGAGTAAAAAGCAGGTGGTTGTCGCCAAATCGAATATAGAGCTATTGCCGACATAGCTGCAAAGATAATGTGGGTGAGATCACTTATGATAAACTATGGAGATGAGATGTAATAATAAGACTATCATGTACATTATTAACAACCCTATGTTCCAAAAGACAACAAAGCATGTCTAAATCGATTGCCATTATACATATGACTTGATCCGGCGTGGACTCATCCAATCCATTTCTGTCATCTCAAAGGATCAATAACAAACACCTTTGCTAAGCCACTACCGTGTTCATCCTTTGATGTTTATTGTTCCAAGTTAAGCATGATTGACATCTATACGTCAGCTTGAGCGGGTGCTGTGTCCCTTTGGTCTTTTACTTGTTTGCTTATATCATTAGTTTTTGTACCTTTCGTTATTTTATTATTTTCTTGTGGGGTTGTACTGAACTTTTCTCGCCTCTATATTAAGAGGTAAGGTTAGAGAATAAAGAAATTTGATTCATTTTTCCCTGCTCTCCCCATTTCAGGTTCTGCACGAATACGAGATATAACTATAAGGCAACGTAGTACAGCACCCTAAGTATTGTGCTTCCTCAAATAAGTCTCGACCTCATGGGACTCCTTTCTTCTCAGCAAGCGGATGAGACCCTTCACACTAAGAGCACTTGATCCTATCATGTGCGTTGCGAACTCTTTGCATCCTGCGAACTACTTTACGATCTTCGAGGCGACAAGCACCTCGAAATTTCTCCAAACTCAACCTATCAAGTATTCCAAATCCTCAACCAACATCAAGGGATGTCCAGTCTTCTTACTAGATATTCAAAAGTCCCTCTAGACTTCTACCCAAGGTCCTGGACATCCAAAAGCTATTTTGGACGTCTATTGGCGGCACAAGACTTCTTATGTGCTCTCTAGCCATCCAAAATAGCAGGAAGGAGGGAGGACTGCAGTGACTCTCTCTCTCTCTCTCTCTCGGTGAAGGAAGGCTTACACATTAATTAGGGATAGATTAGGGTTTCCCATTAAGCCTTAAGAGATTTATAGGGAATCCATTATTCTTAATATGATAGTGGCCATTGAGTCAATCCAATGGCTAAGAATTAATCCTAATTGAATTTTGCAATAATTTTCCTACAATTAATTCGACAATTTGGGTTAAGTACCCAAAAGCATTTTAATTGCATCCAACCCCTCGAATCAAATACAAAATCATATTTAATCCAATTAAATGCCATATCATTCAATTAGGAATCCATCCAAATAATTATTAGTTTCATCATGACAATAATGAAGTGGTTAAGAATCAGGATTTATGACATTATGCCTCCCTCAGGTATTCCAAATACCTGTGAATCCTTCACACTAGAGAATATATGTAACCATTAGGATTAAATCCAAGATTTATTGTTCATTCTATTATGGGTTAGATATTTTTCATGTTCTTGTATCATTGGGACAAGAACGAACACCAGCTCCTTTCCTAAAGAACTATCTTCTCTTTCATGTATGGGTATGATCAAGACTCATACGACCATGCTTCAAATTGCGTGCTTCCCAATATACACAAAGCAAGCCTAAGTCTCCTGATCTATTATGTACAATTACGATAGGAGATCTATGTGATCCCTTCGAGAGATCATGTATATACTGGACTTTCATATGCACACCAATTTTTCAGTCTCAACGCCAAGATGGATGCATCGTCTATCGGTCTACCAAATGTACATATTCAAACACAGAGACGCATTTATCTAAAGTCAAAGAATACACCTCCGTAATAGTAATAATAGGACTTCCATGTCTTCATCTCATTGAGTCAACTCCTTGACTCAACCTGCATGATAGCCTTGAATCTCTATTCTTATATAGAGGATATGCATTAAGGGCATCAGTCAGGTAACAGTCTCTTGGGAAGATTGCCATATCTTCTCAAACTGGAGAACAATTGGATATCATTATGATTCTTGATGACTTACCGAAATCTTCAATCCAAACCATTTGGATCTTCAATACTTGTCATCAGTATATCCAACATGGCTACAACACTTTCTCTTAATTGTCCTGAAGGACTCATCTAGCCATATTAGTGTGCCCATATGATCTGACATTCAGATTTGAATCACAAATCGAGTGATTCGACCCAGGTTGGCTCATCCAAGGCACATAACTCCAACACCTTTCCCATTGGAGATCTCAACAGTGAGTCTTTTCTTTGGAGACCTCAAGACTAGGCCTCTCCTACACGAAAACTCAAAGTGGGCCCCTCCCTTGGAAACCTCAAGGCTGGCATCTTCCATACGAGAACTCAAAATAGGTCTCTCCCTTAGAGAGCTCAGGACTGGCCTCTCCCATATGAAAACCTCTCTATAAATCTCTCATATATGGACCAAAAATATGTTTCTCGTATAGGGACCAAGAAGTGAGCTCTCATGTGGAGACCTTCAAGAATGAGTCTCTCATTTAGGAGTTACAATAGGCTTTCACTTACACTTCCCATTTCTCTAATACTTGTATAGGAAAAGAAATCAATATAAAGAAAAAAAATAAATAGAGAAGAGCTTCTTTCCCCTTCCACTTCATCTTTTTTTTCATCTCTCCCTTTTTTCATCATTTTTTTTATCTCCTTTTTTTTATTCCCCTTTTTTTTTCTTTTCTTCCTCTCCCCATTTTTTTAAGAGAAAAAAAGGAAGATTACAAGATATTGATAATCATCCAAATATCATTAATATGAAAACAAAAGGAACGAGCTTACAATAGATCAAGCTACAACTCCGAAAGGCCACATGATTCTCTTATAACATTCTCAACCCATATCCGTTTCTTTTTAAGATCACAGCATTTTGTTGAAGCTAAATTGATCACAAGGTAGGAATGGCCTTAACCCAACCCACCCTATTTGCATGGACCAAAGACTGGAAAGAGGCCCACTAAGTGCAGTACGACAAAAGGATAGCCCTCCAAACACATGGATCGCTAGATCTCCACCAAAAAATTGGCAAGCAAAGAAAAGATCCAAAGTCTCCTCAACAACCCATAAAAGGGACAGCAAATTTGAAATCGCAACCCATCCCGGCTGTAAGACCTTTGTCACCAACTTTTCTCTTCTAAAAAGCCACAAAAAGATCTTGACTTTTAAGGGGATAGGCATCTTCCAAACCATAGAACTGTCCTCCAACATCAACTACACTGGACCCTCCTCCAATGAAAGCAACTTAAAAGCCGTTAAACAAAAAACCTCCCCTCTTTCCAGGTAAAACCATCTACACGATCATCACCAACAAAAATCCCATGGAGCATCTCCAACAAACCCCGAAACTCCAACAAAGAAAGCTTTGAAAGACCTAGCTCCAACACAAGTAACCAGTAACCAAAGACGATGTCCCAAACATCTAAGACAGATGCATCCTTGGCAGGCGTCAAATCAAACAAATTATGAAAAAGATCTAAAAAATCCCACACCCTAACCAATTATCCTTCCAAAAATCGAAAGGAGACACCATTACCAATCTTTGGAACAGAAAGATCCAGAGAAAATCCATGTGATAAAAAAGGCTCCACCGAACTCTAAAAGGCCTAGATCACCTGTGGACTACATCCACTAGGTCACCATAAGAATCCCTCAACAGCTTGTCAAGAAGGCCATCACTAGCATACAAAAATCTAACCACCCACTTAACCAGCAACTCTTCATTAAACCACTTCAACAATCTAATACCAAGTCCACCTCTTTTCTTTAGTTTACAAATCTCACTCTAAGGAACTAGTTGCAAGAAACGTCCATCATGATCCGACCCCTTCCAAAAAATCACTTTCTAGTAATCTCAAGTTTGTAAATAACCTTGTTAGGTGGTTTAAACAAAGATAAAAAAATCGGACAGCTGACAAAACTGCCTTAATCAGAACCACCCTCCCACCACGAGATAGAAGTCTCCCACTCCAACCAGCTAGCCTCCTACCCAACCTCTCCTTTACCACCCTCCAATCTGTCGCCTCTAACCTCTTTCCTTTCAAAGGAAGATCCAAATAAGTAATGGGAAGCTGAATCACAAGCGAGTCAACAGCCACAGAGATCACATTCTCCTCCACTCCATCCATGTGATGTAAGTGCGAGCAGAGCCTAAAGGATCAAGTATACACTAGAGGGAGGTGAATAGTGTAGTATCTATTTTAAAAATTTAACTTTAAAACATTCACTACATATCAAAATTGATATCTGCACAAATCAGAGAAATGATACCTAATTTAGAGTGAAAACCCTTCCAAGTTAAAACAACTACCTAAGCCTCATAGCTTAGGATTTTCTCGACTAGTCAACGCTAATCAAATCCACTAACATACCACTTGAACGAAAGTGGCACAACCTCTTACAGAACGTCTTCTCTTACACCTGACAAAGAGAACGGAACTTCCAACACAACTTGGAATGCCAAATCAAGAACAGAAATAAAATAATATAACAATATTTCTATACAACCTCAAAAATATTAAATAACAAATCAAGCTTTCTTGAATTGCAAGAGAGTGAACGTGCTTTAGATCGTAGTAGTTGTAGGCACAGAGGCGCGAAAGTATGAGAGAGTAGGTGTTTTTCTCTTTTAAAAACTCTTAAGGTGTATTTTGGGAGGGGGCCGTCGAACCTATTTATAGGCACTTTTCGACATTTCTGGAGATAAGGTTTTAGTTGATCAAAAATAATTTTGGTCGATCAAAAAGGTATTTGGTTGAATAAAAAATTACGTTGATTGATCTCGTGTTGATCAATTAAATTGAAAGATTAGTCAACTCAAAGATATCAAAAGAAATTCGACCGTTGGAGTAAATTTGATCCATTAAATAAAATAGGTTGATCGATCAAACTGAAATATGACCGTTAGAGGCATTTGATCAATTAAAATAATTAATTAGTCGATCAATACTTGGTCGATCAAAAGGATAATTCAGTCGATCAACAATAGGTAAAACGATTTTGCAAAAATAAAAAACTTACGTTTGTTTTTCTTTTTTAAGGTTCTATACATATTTCTGGACTCAATAAAATTTGAAAAAAAACTTTAAAAGTCTTAAAGTCTCAAGCTTCTTTCTTCCTTGATGACTAAGGTGATGATAACGCATCCATACCATATATTTGACTTAACCTGTAAGGGTTAGTCTACAGGAAAGTATAATTTTGTTATGTCAAAACAAGAGTATTAACAATCTCTCCTTTAACAATAACAAAATTATAATTATTTATGCATGGAATATTAAATTTTCATTATTTCTCCCCCTTTGTTATTAACAAAATGAACAAAGCAATTAAGATATTAGGTAGAACATGCTCCCCTTACTGAAATGTTAATGCAATTCATGATATGCTGCTATGCAATAAAAATAAATCCAAATTTCAATAAGAAGAATAAGCAACAATATATTTAGACATGATAATTTAGAAGGGTAAAAATACTACAAAGCAAGATAAAAGTAGTCCATTCATAAATGAAATATATAATGTACTACATGCTAAGAAACTAGAAGAAGTTCAGGATAGTAAAGGAGAAACAACATCTGCATCCCGAAATTAGTGAAATTTGAAGCTATGTAGGTCCACGAGACGATTGCTAGACTAGCGAACCAATAGTCTGTGTCTGACTGGAGGGAGGTGGTGCTGTAGTACTCGACAGAGGAGCTACTACAGAAGATCGTCGACCTCGGGGGGGTCTATGGTCACGGATGGTAAATGCGTGGATCTGCACTCCATGCTGATCCAAAAACTGACTTGCCTACTCAGGTATCCATCATCATCTGTCCTATCTCTCTAGCAATGCATCAATAAAGAGATGCCATCTGTCATGTCCTGCACTCCCAAGTTGTCTTGTCTAGTGAGCTGCCTGTCAAGATAAGGCCACTCCATGTCGTAGAACAAGGAAGAGGGTTTAACTGGTGGCAGACAGTAGGAGTCAAAGTGCTGGTAGGGAGGGTAAGGAGGTGCACCAGAGGAAGGACCAGGAGAGGGACCAGTTTGAGAAAGAGGAGGCTGAGAAGAGGAAGTTGCTACCTGAGATGGACTCGGACGGGCCTAATGCTCCTGTTCCATTTTGGAGTAGGTGAGCTCTCCAAAAATGGAAACACAAGAAATGAACTGCTTATGATCAATGTCCATGGAGACATTAAAATGTAGGAAGATGTGGGAGAGGAGTACAAAAGGGGAAGACGCTCGTGGATTTCCTCTCCATGAAGGTGAGGATGAAGTGGTTATAATTAAACACCCTATTAGTCATGAAGGCAAAAAGGGCCACGAACATAGGACTGAGACAGTTCTCGAAGGAGGTGGATTTGGACGTGAAATTCCAAAGAAATACGCAGTTCAGGAACCGCGGGAGAGAACGGAAATATCGGGACTTGGTGGGCTTCCCCAAGTCAAAAGATTCTGGGGTCATCAAGGTCTCATGAATGACCTAAAAGGAGATATCATGGTGGAGCTCAAGATAAGTAGGACCAGAAGGACATCCAAGAACCTCATGAAGAACATTGGCATTGACAAGGGCCTTAATGCCATACACATTTGATGTCAATTGAATGTCAAAACCTTCAGCAATATTGCGAAGGTTGGAATAGAAGAGATGACAAGCCATAAGGTCTACACCCTTGATACGACTACCTCTAGCGCTTGCATAAAAAGATCGACCAAAGAAATGTCCTATCCTGTGGTAGGTGAGTCGGTCTCTAAGATCAGGAAAAATGCGCTCGAAGTAATCCAAATCAATGGGACGACTGACATGAGGTGAGAGGCGTGAGTAAAGAGAGAAATTGTGACACGCCTCGTCACTAATGAAGAAACGATCGAATCTATCATCCCTAGGGGTGGAGGTGGAACCACGGGTAAGTTTTGGAACCATAGGTAGGGGTCTGTTAGAGTTTTGGTCGATTAGGAAAATCAGATTGGTTGATCAAAATGAACATTGGTCGATCAAAAAGATAAAAGTAATCGATCAAAATGGGTTTTCAGAGTTTTGAACGTAATATTTTTGATCGATCAACGTCAACATTTTGATCGATCAAAAATCAACGGAACCGAATACCAACGAAAGAAATCGGATCAAACAGGAAGAACGGATGAACAACAAACAACAAAGAATAGTGGCCAGAAAAATTTCACAAACACAATAAACTATATCAAAACAAGATCAAATGGGCATATTTTTGAAGGAAACAAGTAGAGAAACAAGGTATACCAAGGATCAACAAGGGTCAATCCAAACAACAGCGAGGAGGGATGGCCGGAGAGGCTCGCCAGTGGGACGCCAGTCAATCGGAGGTTGGTCGGAGGGTCACAGGAGAGGAAGGCAGTCGGCGGGTGGTCAATCAATGCCTGGTCGACGTTGTGGCCGTGTGTTAGTTGGTGGAGGACGAGTTGGTCAATGGAGAGGAGGGGACCACGTTGAGGAGTTGGAGGTTGTGGGACCTTGGTTGTTTGTGGGGCTTTGGTTGTTAAAGTAAAGAGATAGGTAGTAAAAAAGTGTGGTAAAAAGTTTTTTTAAAGGTTAACCAAATAAGGTAGGAGGTGATTAGACAACGAAATCAAGAATTGATTGTGATTAGTGATTAAATCAAGTGATTAGAATTACCAAACAAAATCTCGACGATGTCAAATCCACCCGATTTGGTCAATCAAATTTACGTTTTGGTCAAGCAAATTCATCTGTGATCGATCAAAAAGAGATATTAATCAATTAAAGTTGAATTACCAATGAAGGGAAATTTCCCACCCAAAATTTGATCAATCAAGACCAACGTTTGGTCGATCAAAAGTCGAAAGTTTTGGAGAGAAATTTCCCACCCAAAAGATTCTAAGTCTGATCGATCAGAGTAAACATTTGATCGATCAACGATTGATCGATTAACATAAAAAGTTTAATCGATCAAAGCCTGTCAAGACAAAAATAATCAAAGCTCAGCAAGTCTTGTTAAGCCTAAGTCTCTTCTAATTAATATAATTTTTTCTTTTGTTAGTGGTTTTGTGAAAATATCATATAATTATTTTTCCGTTTGAATAAATTCTGAGACTATTTCCTTCTTTAGGGAATACTCTCTAAAAAAATGATGCCTAACATCTATATGTTTTGTCCTAGAGTTTTTTTTTTTTGAAAGGATTTTGTCCTAAAGTGTTGAATGGGGATTTTGGATAAATTTATAGCACTAGTGTTATCACAAAGAATCCTAGTGTTGGCCGGATCTAATAAGTTGTTGGTCAGAACATGAAATCTCATAAACGTAGCAACTCCCTTCCAGGAAATTGCTACACCAAACGTCAAGCTTTTCAAAATGTCGCCAGCGCTAGAACAAGATTGGATGGTGTCGCCCAACACTCCAGCAATGTTGGAATCGACTCCCCTTCGCAAGATCTAGACTCATCTCACCACAATGCTCCCTCTGCTAATCGTAAAGGAGGCGATCTCAATCCTACATCTGCTCTTTTAATCCTGATCTTCTATCGCAGAGCTTCTCATGCATCTCAATCTTGCTACAATCGTGGCTAACATTGCCCCTCCTTGCAAGAAGCGATGCTCGTCGAGCCTCTTGATCTAAATCTCTGAGACCGCCCATTATGTGTCACAACCCTCTTCTCTCCATCCACGTGGTTGGCAATGACCTGAACAAAGAACACAATCTTGATCTTGGTTGATCTTGCAATTGTTGCGACTGCCATAACCTTAGGCTTGTATTCAATCACTCGAACAAGAAGAATTGAGATAATCGAAATAAAGCATGAACTAGGATAAAATCCCAACAACGATGTCGTGATACCACATTCAAAAAAAAAGGTAGAATAAAATAAACATCAAATTAAAAGTGTAGAGAATTTTAAAGGAGAAATAATATTTATTATTCATCAAAGGAGAGGCCTTAGCCCTCTTTATATAGAGAGAGGTAAGAGCAAACATAGAAACCCAATTAAACACTTACTAAAAATAATAAAAGCTAAATATGGAAATAGAATCGTTAATTTTATTTCTTAACACTCTCCCGCAAGTCGAGAAGCGAGAGACGGCGAAGACTTGGATCCTTAAGATAGTGAAGATCAACTCTTGTAGATGTAGTAGTCCCTTCTTTATGTCTTCAACCCTAGGTATCTCTTCTTGTATGCCCTCACAAAGCCAGCACTGCTTGGTTTCTCTTAAGGTGCGTGAGAGCAATACTTGAGCTCGATATCTTGAGGTGGCTCCCATCTTCAACTCTGTTGTCTGTTAGTGGCACAAGAAGAGGGGTTGAATTGTGCTATAAAAATTAAGAATAATAACCACAACAAATAACATAAGTATTTAGAAAAGAAACCCTTGCGGAAAAACCTCTACCTAAATCTCCCAATTAAGGATTTTGCCCTTAAATCAAATGAAAATCACTAAGCCACACCACTAATCCGACGGTGATGTTCCTTAAAATACAATTCCTCTCTCCTAGACAACCAGCAAGGAGAGTTTAATTCCTCTACTAAGAGGAAACGGGAAACCCACAACTCGGACACCCAAATAAACTAATGAAAACAATATAATGTAACAATCCTAAGAGCCTTGAATAATATAGAATATAAAGTAGGCTAGGATACTCCCTTTGCAAACCTATGAGATGCAGAGAATCGAAGTGAGAGTGAAATTGCTCTTAAAAACTTGCTAAGAACAATAGAGCACAATAGCACTAGAAAGCTTAGAATATGATAATTGGAGGAATTTTGCACTAGAATGTTTTATGCTTGGTGTGTAGGCTTAAGGCAAGCCTTGGTGGGTATTTATAAGTGTAGGAGGTCAGGTGTAAGCCTTAGGAGTTATTGGAATTTGAATTGGAATGGAATAAATTAAGGTAGAACGACTACATCGCATTTACTCAAAGTGTGATTAGATCAGACGTCTGAAAAGCTACTACAGACATCTGAATAGACTATTTCAAACATCTGAGATGAAATAAGTCGTCTGAAAAGGCTTCAATGTCAAAGTAGTCATTACTAGATTTTCAAGATTGAGTGCAGGGACGTCTGAATCCAAGAGATAGACATCTTAAGTTGACAAGATAGATGTCTGAAAAAATGTATAAACATCTGAAGTCTACAACGTTCCAAAGTAAATGCGTAACATACAAACCTAATTGTGGTCAATATGAACGTTGGATAAAAAGTGAACGTTAGTCATTTCCAAACGTCTTAAGAGGCAACCAAACACCTGAAATAAGAGGAAATTTTTTACCGTTGTTCTTCCAAAGCAAAAAGGCGTCTGAAAGATATCCTAAAGGAAGAAATGTCTAAAAATTCAGGACCAAACATCTGACTAGAATTTCAGACATCTTAAAATGTGTATCAGACGTCTAAATATGTCTAAATCAAGAAAGCAGATAGCATAGATTCTGGATATGATACAAGACGTCTGAAGGAGTATCTTAGACATCTGAAAGATCAAATATAGAAATCTGAAAATAACATAGGACGTCTGAAAAACTAGCAAAGGCTAAGTTTTGAGTTTTGGGTGAGAAGAATATGGATTGTAAGGTTCTAATGGTAACCTAAGGATAATTTTGAATGAAATCCAAGGCTCTTTTACATTCTAAAATAAAACAACAAAGACATCAAGCTAATCTTCATCTCCATGATTTTTCTCCTCTATCCTTTCATAGAGCTTGAGCTTGAGCTTGAGCTTGAGCTTTCATCAAGTTTCATCCCTCCCTAAGCTTGAAATATTGATCTCTAAATACAATGTTACTCATAACATATTTTGTTATCATCAAAGTCAATGATCGTGATGCTTTATCACAAACAAAAAATTTCTCCTCCTTTTTGACAATTATCAAAAAGATGTAATCATTTTAATCTCCCCCTTAATCTATGCTTTTCTATTTAACTTCTAAATGTTAAACTATGACCATTTTCTCTTAAGCAAAAATTTAGCTAATAAATTTGAAGTAACTTTCCCTAAAAATAAGCATTTGTTTTCTCCCTCCTTTTTTTACTTAAAAGAATATAAGCTCCCTTATCAAAATCAATGAAAAAAAAATTACCTCCAAACTTACTAAATGAAGGTGACATCAAATGACTGAATTATTGCCAATGGTATGGATTCCACCTTCCACACCCATTTGGTTCTCCAAGTACCTTGATCTATCCTTGATGAAATCCATATAGATAAGGACTTAGATCTTCATAAAATAATCTACAAAACAAGAATAAACCAAAGACCTAGGTACCCACATTTTCTTAGGTCCTTTAGAGTTAGAATTTCTCATCCAAGAGTGTGTGTTTCTTGAATTCCATCGTCCTGACTTTGATGCACAAAAATCTTTCTTGGTGTGTCAAGTTAGACTTCATTTCATTTATTTTCTTCTTACCCTTAGTAATCTTGACAAGATCACTAACTAGCGTATTTGAATTCTATTTAAGGCTAGCTAGATCCTTTTTAATAAAATATATTCTATCTTTCAACAAGGAAATATTTATTTTCAATGAGCTATTCTCTTCAAGAAGTTACGTTTTAGTCATAATAAGATTTGTGTTTTCTATTACAAGCTCATAGTTTTCATGCTCAAAAGAATTACAATTATTTTTTAACTTTTTATTTTCTATTGTTAACAACCTACAAAGTTCATAAATTTCTTCTAAAGCATCTTGCAATTCTTCTATAGTGTAAGAAGGTAATACCTCATCATTGTTGCTTTCTTCCTTGCTTTCATCCTCAAGTACCATGAAGCCAAGACAAGAGGAGTCTTCATTGTTTGAATCATTGTCATCTTGTTCGCTTTTGCTTGATTCATCCTAAGTTGCTCGTAAGGCTTTTTTCTTCTTGAACTTCTTAAACTTCTTCATTTCTTTATCTTGCTTCTTCTTAGTCCTTTCAAGATCCTCTTTGAAAAGTGGGCAATCATTTTTAATGTGTCCCTTCTTTTTGCAATAGTAGCAAATGATTGGTTCTTTCTTTGTTTCTTCCTTATTCATGTAATTCTTCAAAAACTTCTGAAACTTACATGTAAGAAACTGAAGATCTTCATTATCTTGTCACTTTCTTTCGAATCCGAATATACTCTAAGGGCTAGTTGCTTTTTCTTTCTTTCGTTAATTTCATTCTTTTAATTTATCTTTGTCTCGTTGGCAAGATTTTAAATATCGATATCGATGTCATATCGATAAGTCAAAAAGGGGATATGTCGGGATATCTATCGAAAATATATCACTGATAGCGGTGAATTTTGGGGAAATTACTCAAAAAGGCCCAAATTGACATAAATGTCACAAATTTAATGAAAATTAACATTTTAATAACTACTACATACACAAAGAAATGGCTAGAAAACTAAAATCATAAATTTTGAATGAAAATTTAATTTCAGAATAATCAGCAAGCAAGGTTAAAATATGATCATTTAGGCCACAAAATTGAAATTTAATTAAAGATCTTTCTAAATTAATGTGCTGACAACATTGATCTAGCCAATAATCAAGTATATCAACAGATGTAATTTCAAGATAAATAGTAATAGAGGTTTAAAATATGGTGATTTAGGCCACAAAATCATCACCAAATTAGGGTTTAATTAGGGACCGTACTAAATTAGTGTCTAGATAACATTAATCTAACCAATAATCAAGTACCTGAAGAGATTTAACTTCGGTGTGAATAGTAATTGAGATTCAAAACATGGTGATTTGAACCTAATAATGTAAATAAATTGAAGAATATAGTGCTTACCTTGTTGAGAGATCATACAAGGTTGAAAATCACCAAAAAAGATGGTGTACAAGTAAATTTCAGAGATTCAATAAGGTAGCTGCAGCGTGGAAGAAAAGAAAGTAGCAAGGGAAATGAAGAGGGCAATAACAAAATTAGCCAACATTGCCAACATATCGCCCATGTCGGGCATTTCATCAAAATAATAGAAATTGTGTTGAGGGGCTCCATTTTTAATGATGTCGCTAATACCCCTCGATATCGGAGACATATCGACCGATATCAGGGAAAAAGATATGGGGGGAGGGGGTGTCGATATCTCTTGGGCCATCGATATCGACATATCGACGATATATGTCGCGACATCTTTCCTTGGGTGATATATTGTCGATATCTTGGAAAAAAGATATTCCCGTGATATCGATATGAGTCATGGTGGTGACATGGATATATCACCGATATATCGAGATATTTGTTTCCATGCTCGTAGGCCATGAGATTCCCGAGAAGTTGATCCATATCCAAGTTCCCAACTTCATTTGCCTCTTCAATTGTTGTTACCTTTGGCTCAAAAACATTAGTTGAAGAACGCAAAAGCTTACCTTCAAGCTCACCTTTTATGAAGGTTTTCCCTAAAGCCTTTAAGTCGTTGACGATGAATGTAAACTGAGTGTACATATCTTTTATGCTTTCATTTTCCTGCATTTCAAATTTTTTGAAATCTTGGGTTGGCATAACAACTTTGGAATTTTTTACCTTATTGGTTCCTTCATGAGTAACCTCAAGAGTTTTCTAGATCTCATTTGCAGTTATGCATTAAGAGATCCGATTAAACTCAACGAGACTCAGCGCACAATACAAGACATTCACAGCCTTAGAGTTGAGTGAGAGCTTCTTCTTGTTGTCCTCTGTCAAGGCTCCATTTTTCAATTTCTCCAGTTTCACAAATGATGTTTCCACAATTTCCCAAAAAATGTAATCCATTGATTGGAGGAAAATTTCCATCCTTTGCTTCCAATACGAATAGTTCATGCCATCGAAGTAAGGAGGCTTTGTGGTAGAGAAACCATTGTTTCCACTTGTTGCGAACACCCTTAATGCCATCGAATCGTCTTGTTAAGGCTCTTACACCTTCACACAAGAACAAACAAGACTCTGATACCAATTATTAGTGACACAAGAAGGGAGAGTTGAATTGTCCTATAAAAATTAAGAACAGCAATGCAACAGATAGCACAAGTATTTAGAGAGGAAACCTTTGCAGCAAAAACCTCTACCTAGATCTCTCAATCTAGGATTTTGCCCCCAAATCAAATGGGAATCACTAATCCTAGATTTTGTTACAAGGTTCAACATCTTTTATGGAGAGAATTTAGTGGTATGGAGATGTAAGAAACACTTAATGATGTCTAAGTCTAATACCAGAACTCTAGACCTAATACCATGTGATGTCCTAAATTGCTTGCAAGTTGATCTATATATTTTCATCAATGTCAAGGCTTGAGGTTCCACCTAGATTCCTATGCAACACACCATGAACTAGGCCATGTCATTTACCTTGCAATAATCCAATTTTCAATGAGATTGACTAGGCACAATAAATTAGTTGTTGCTTCATGAGAATGCAATAACAAATAGGAAGGTCATCATTCCTTGCCCATCCTTCAAGCATTAGCTTTAACTTAGGTTCTTTTTGAGGTCTAGGAATGGACCTTGGTTATGACTTTCAACACAAAACCGGGAAAATGCTTAAAGCCTTAGCATTTTAGGCCTCCTAAGGATGTCAAGGGTCCATCTTGACTCGCTTGCCTACTAATATGTATGCATGAGAGTGTCAATCCCAAGGCTAAGACATCACCAACACAAGATTTATTGACTTGATGTGTCGTGGATTTAGACACTCCAACTTGAGGAGTGTTGAGATAATAGTTTGCACTCCTTTCTTGCATAGTTATTTCTCTAATGGCTCCTAATTTCCCTTCTACTTTACTTTTATCAAAAAGGTAATATCAGTAATAAGCCACCTTCACACTTCCCTGCTATTATAATATTGCAAAGCTTACACCTGACAAAGTACCAAAAAAAGCCATGGCATATGAAAGGTAATGAAAAAAAAAGATTACCAAATAACTCTTGTGCTAAAACTAATTTGAAACTCATATTGATCAAGAAACCACCCCCCTTCCTAGTGATGTAAAGTTGCAATGAGCCAATGGCAAGTAAAAGCTAATGTATAATACCAAATATACCTCCAGATTAGGCCATTGCATCATTTCCTCAGCAAGCAATCTGAGTGCTACACGATCTTGAGGTGTTCTCCCTTCATTCACCTAGAAAAAAAGGATGCAACTTTTCAAAAATATATATAAAAGGACCCTAAAAATATTAAAAAGAATCCCAATAGAAATCCATGTTTGTACAAGGGAAACACAAATAACTTTAACCATTACATGATTCGGTTAATTTACAAGAACTATTGGATCTTGGTCAGAAAACCAATAAAATGTTATGAGCCAAACCACTCAAAATAGTTCATGATCCAGGTTTGACATATCGCAATATATCACCGATATATCGCAATACAACAGGTTGGGTGGTATCAATACCACCCAAAATATATTTTTCCCGGATATCGGTGATATATCGTCGGTTGGATGGGAAAAATGGTGTTGTAGCACTGTTGAAATGGGACGTCTGGACGGGAACTGTTGGGCAGGAGGTTGAAATTGGTAGGGCAGGACTGGACGAGAGGTGTGAGATTAAAAATGGCCACACACACAGGCAGGACTGGGCGGGAGGGGTGAGATTGAAAATAGCCACACACACACATACACATTTTTTAGCCATTCGTTTATGATATATTAGTCATAAAAATGTTAATTTGACATTTTTTTATGCTTTATGGGTTTCTGAGTAATTTTCAAAAAATTCATCGATATCCGCAATATATCCCCGATATATCTCCTTTTTGACTTGTCGATACGATATCGATATTTAAAACCTTGTTCTTAATCAACTTACATCTTCTAAGGCAGCAGCCAAATCATCTCTTGTAACCTCGTCATCATCTATGCCGAGCAATCTCTTGCGTTCAGCTTCCCTAGGATCCTCAATCATGATGGTCAACTTAACCTGGGAAAAGAGAAATGCATCCTCTAAATTTGAATGAAAGAAATACATGCAAGAATCACAAGAAAATTTTCAACCAACAATTAATTAGGTAAGGAGAACACACCACACTATTATACCTATAGGTCTAAACCGCCAATCCATAATTGTCAAGATCAGATTGTGATTCCTATGGAGTGTCAAAGTGGCTTTTTTGTGTTTAGGCCAAGCACTACGGTAAAAGTTGTCGCAATGACTTGGAGGTCATTTGTTTGAGAGTCACGGGAAATAGCCTCTCGAAAAAGCTACATAAAATAAAAACCAAAGGGGTCCAACCCTTTCCTAGAACCTGCACATAGCAGGAGCTTCATGCACCGGACTGCCCTTGTTTAATGCCAATCACCATGCATGGAAGCTACTTCCGCTTGGAAAAACCACTCTCCATTTACCTAGAGATATCCTTAACATACCAAACTATCATTTATAAGGTTGAGACCTTTCCCATCCTTCTAACCTATACACCTAAAAAATTTGTCACGACAAAACATTCCATGAATAGCACTTTGACAGCTTAGAGCAGTTAAGATCATGGTATTTGAACGCTAATGCACATATTGTGATGACAGCTAACGAGTGTTATACGGATTGGGCGTACGTCATCCAGCCACATCTCAAGAATCTAAAGGAACATGCATAGGTAACAGAGTAAATCAGACTGCGGAAACGAGCATTTCGCTTGGATTTACTTACCTCTCCAAATAGCATATCCCTGTTATTCTGGAGGAGCTCCAGTACCTACAAAAATAAGGTAGCCCGACCACATAGAAACAAAGTTTAGAAGGGACGACCTTGATAATAATAGTGGCCCCCCAAGCGAAAGAAGCAAAGATAAGGTAAGGTTACTACTCGCTTGATCTGGGCAACATACTCGAGGTCCTCAGGACTAGCGTCTCCCTTGGCCGCCGCGGGAGGAATCTCAGCGGTGTTTTCTCTACCGGACGTGCTGCTGCTGCGGGGGACGATGCGCCTGCGTTGGAGGCGAAGACTAGGGGGACGAAGAGAGAGGAGGCGGAGGAGGGAAGGGGGGGACGAACGGCATCGGGTAGAAAGGATGGTCGGAGGGGGTGGCTCGGTGGGGAGGAACGAGAGATGTAGTAGAGCCATAGGCAGAGAAAGAAAGCGAGCGGAGGGAGTCAGGGTGTGGAGTAGCCGGCGGGGAGGAAGTGGTGGACTGGAGGAGGCGACCGTGTTCTCGCGTTGCGTGGGGCGTTGGTTTGTGGCTGGCAGATGTGGTTAAGTGCCCCTCCAGTGAATCATATGCGGCCACCACCGCTACTGGCAGCGAAGCTGCTGGCTGATGTGGCTGAGGTGGCGATGAAGGAGCTGACGAGGACATGTCACGCAGAGCTGACGTCTTTGCATAAAGTGGAAATTGAGCTGGAGTGGTTGTGTCCGTAGAGGTGTCTTCGACTATCATTGGTTGGCGGACATTATCATCCATTGGAGTGGAATAAATTTAGAATAATATTTGATTAATGAATTTGTGATGATAGATACGTTAAAATGATATCTGATATTTTAATATTATAATATAAGGTAAATGTATATATTATATTGGAGTATGTATAATTTAATATATATTAAGTTAATATGAGTGAGTATATTATGATTTCAATGGATATTGGTATTGATATAATATAGAAAATTATGTTGATGTAATGTGGGTGGAAAATTATGAAATTCTTTTGAAGAAATTAGAGTTTGTTTGTATGTGGGATAAAGTATTGCAGGAATGAGTTAAAAAGGAATATTTGAATTTAGGCATTTATTTAGGTGGTGAAATAAGGTGAGGGTTAAGTGAGGGATAAAATGATTGGTTTAATGATATGATATTAGTGATATTTTTTAAATAATATAAGTAAAGTGAAGAATGGTAGTGATGATTTTATAATATGAAAAAAATGAGTTGAGTTATGACATGATGTTAATGGATATTTTTTTAATAATATAAGTAAAAGTGGAAAATGGTATTAGGTATTTTTATAATATAAAAAAAATAAATTGATTTTTTTATGATAAGATGTGATGTATTTTCACTCACTCCATGCGAAGTAATCTCGAAATCCACCCAAATACCACCTACTAGCACACCCTAAACCAAATCCTTGGTTAACACCCCCACCAAACACAACCTTGAGTCGGGTTTGGCAACGGGTTAGTAGGTGAGATAGGGGCTTGCAAATGGGATAGGAATAAGTTAAAGGTTTATCCAAAAGGGTTTCACAATTCGCCACTGTTACGACCCGGTTCCTGAATCCCTATAGGCCTGAGATCGACTCACCTCGACTAATCCCAAAACTCAGTCGTCCAATAAAAAATAACCAAAAAGCAAGAAAATAAACCACATTCACTATGCAATGTAATAACAGTAAAAGCGTGCAAGCAGTAAAGGAAGTAAAAGGTTCTAGTTCAGTACATACCACCACAACAACAGGAAAGTAAAACAAAAATAACAATAAAAGAAACAGTAAACAAAAGTCTGAAACTCACTATAACAAAAAGAGAGTACAACAACAGTATGGAAAACTACGGCTGGGCTCGACTGGGCCCAGCACCCTCTGCAGCCCGTAGCTCGAGCTGCTCAACTCCTAGACTTGAACAGTGTTACGAAAAAATGAAGTCAGCGAACGCTGAATAGAGTGGTAGCTAAATTATCTAAAGCAGTAAAAACTAGCAGGTAAATTTATCATTTTCCAGTTATTCATTTTACAGGTAATTCCTTTTCACCCCATTGGTTTACTTTCAGATTTCTTTCTTGATCTTGCATAATCCTCATGGGAACGATCTTGATTGCAGTCCTTTTCGAAGAGTAGAAGGTACACGTGGTGCTCTCCTGGTCGGGAGAGTCTCCCGTGGTAGTCTTACACCCAGTCAACCACCCCGAGGTCACTGACAGACGTAGCGGTGACTACGGCACGTATGATAAGCGCATAGGTAGCTACCCCGCACTAGCACGCAGTCAGCCGTTTCCACCAGTGGGTACGCCCAAAGTATAGCATGAAACAGTATAGGGCCTAGCTCTCTCAGAAACAAGGGTCTAGCCCCTCAGAACCAAATAGTGGTCTCGTCCCTCCACATCCGTGCACCCTCGTCTGACTACCACGGTTTGCCCAGAGGGCCTGACAAGTCGGTGTAAGGTGGCTAGCGGAACCCCGAGCCCCATGGGGTGGCTAGCTCCCTCCCTACACTAGTAGCTCATCTCGGTACCGTGTACGTGAGAGCCAACAGAAATCGGTGTAGAGTGGCCAATCCTAACCCCCGGTCCCAACCCAAGGGCGGCTAGCTCCGCTCTACACTAAAAAGGGGCCAGCCACTCTCCTTGGTACCACGTACTCAAGGGCCAGCACACTTCCCATCCACATTCCAGGCTTTTCCATCTATCCACAGGAGCTCTACTCTTAACTCCCCGTAGGGTTCATGCTCATATTCACCATATTATTCCAAACCAGGTTTCATCATTCACAATTTTGTTCTCGTATTATACACATGCAGCTCATATTTCCACAATTTAATACATGCAACAAGCGAAATCACAGGTAACTGTTTAGTTATCTCAGGCAGTTCATATTCTAACAAGCAGCTCGTATTCATTAACAGGCAATTGCTAACAATTTAGCTCATTCATTTATAGCTACAATTTCAATCACGCAAGCAAGCGGTTTAATCATTTCTCGTCCTAGGGTTCATACCACATCCTAGGTTTCCAGTTATCTAATTTTCATAGATGCATTCATATATTATAAGTAGAACAGGGATGGACCACTATACCAGACAATCCGGGAGTACTAAGGGCTCAAATTGCAGGCCCATCACCTCTGCAAGCCCCAGACACGCAACAGGTAGTAATCCTATACCAAGGAACACATCACAACGGGACATTCAGAATAGTATATAAAGATTTCTAACATGTAGAGGAATTCACAAGGAAAACACAGATACTTTGTTTGCGTAAAATGAATCTCGATTGGACCCTAAACGGGTCAAAACGTGTCTGCAAACCCAAATCAGACGTTTGGAAAGAAGTACATACATCTTAAAAGTCACAGAAACTCACCCCAAGCTCCTACGGTGATCTCAGACGTCCAGGACTCCTCCACAACAGTCTGGACTCAGTTCCAGACATCCGACCAGTCCTCCGGTCTTCTAGGAACGTCTCCGGTCGTCTGGTAAGTTGTCCAGACGTTCGAAAGCACGTGGAAGGGCATGTCGCGCACCTTCCCAAAGCTGCTCCTACGCATGACAGAGCAACACCTTCTTTTAGCCAAACAAATCATACCTACGGTGTGGCCTGCATGGCCGTAACTGTGAGGAAGACATACCTTCGCAATACACCTACTTTCAGACGTCTGTTGTCGACGCCAGACGACCAGCCAGTCATCCGGAAGACACTCCGGACATCTGATACTGGAAAAACTCTAGTACCAGACCGCGCTCCTGCACTTCTCGTCGCGGCTCCTTCCGCTTCACTACAGCTTCGACTGCTGTAGAAGGTCGAGGACGACGCCCCAACGTCGTCCCCCTCCAGCACGCGCCGCGGTGGCCGTGTGAGCCTCCAGCGAGCCTCCACGAAGCTCGCGACCTCGACCCTCTCCTCCTCACGTCCGCTCCTCGCTCTCGCTCCCTCTCTCTCGTGCGCCTTAGCTCACGACAGTAGAGTGGGGAGTATAGTGGTAGTGGTGGAATGGAGAGGAGAGGAAGGGGGGGTCTCTTATAGTCGAGGGTTAGGGTTCGGTGGGGGGAAAAAGTAGAAGAAAGGGCAGAGAGGAGAAGAGTCTACGTGCCTCCTGCGTGTAGATCGTAAGGTGCGTACAGATTTTTCAATTTCTAGACGTCTGGGAAGGGGTCCAGACGTCTGACTGACACTCTAGACATCTTAAAAGGCTAAAATTAGGACGGGTCTTTACATCATAACAAACTTAAAGAAAGTTTCGTCCCCGAAACTTCAGCTAACTAAGGTGCGGAAAAAGGAATAAAAACGCATAACAACCTTAAAGAGGACCGAAGTCGGTCCAAAAGGAAGTACCCTCAAAAAGCTCCAGGTACCACTCTCGCATCGCCGCCTCAAGCTCCTAGGCTCCTCCACAAAACCTTCACCAGGGGTATCTGCTTTCGTCTCAGACTCCGGACGGCTCTGTCTAGTATCTGCACTGGTCTCTCGGGCTAGATCAGGTCGTCACCCACCTCGACACACTCGTGGCTCAGAACGTGACTGGGATCGGCGGCGTAATTCCTGAGGTTGGACACATGGAACACGTTGTCGGTACGAGAAGCACCGCGATCGTTTATTTTGATGATAACAAAACACGTGTCATTTAACATTTGCATTTGAAGTCTTAGATTTCAGGTTAATTGCAAATGGAGACGTGTTTAGACGGAATTCAAGCTCGCATCCATGGCAGATTGGAGGAGCTTGATGGAAGAACAAAGGAGCTTCACGAGGAGCGATAGCTTAAAGAAGGAAGAAGATGAAGAATATGATAGATTTCCTTTCCTTTGTACTATGTAATTTTATTTCTTTGTTTTGCTCTTTATTTCTGTCTTAGATCTTATGTTAAAGAGCCTCAAAGGATCCTTAAAGTAGTCCTAGGAACACCTGCACTTCCCTAAGATACTTAGCTTTTCTATAAAGAACTTAGGAAACCAAAATAGGGATCAGATAGTCTTTTCAGACGTCTAATCTGGGTTTCAGACGTCTGATAAAAACTTTTAAGATGTCTGACTGTTGACTCAAACGTCCAACCATCTAGGCTGGACTTAATAGGTTCTGTCCGTTTGAATCAGTCATCTAGACCTTAGCCCAGACGTCTTAGGAGTCGTCTGAAGCCTTTGCCAAACGTCTAATTAGTGGAACGTTGGCTACCCATGCAAACATTGAGGAATCTGACCGTTAGCTTATATCATACATTATCAGACGTCCATAAGTGATCCCAGATGTCTGATATGTACCGTTTTACCTCAACTGACCCAAAATCGCCTTTGGCAGATCTTGTAGCCGTTACCCTTCTTGGGAATCCATTCCCGCAGAACAAATTGGTTTCCAGATATCCAGACCTTGTGCCAGACATCCTGTGTGTCGTCTGATAGACTTTCACTAGAACCCTGTTTCGATCTGATTCAAGTCAGGAAGGAAACCCGTCTAAAATCAGACGTCTGACTTAGTTCCCAGACGTCTTAAACAGGTTTTCCAGACATCTGATGCCAGGACCAAACGTCTGATGACCCTGTCAGAATCATGAATATTTCTGACTTTGGCCTAATTCTCTTGGGCCTTGCACCCAATGGCTATGGAAGCTTTCCAAGGCCTTCCAAAGCCTTCCTAGACCCTCTGTAAATAGAGGAGGACCCCTTGGACGCAAAGACACACCAAGAAACATACTTTCCACTCTTTTGTGTCAAGAAGAAGAAGATCAAATAGAAGAAAGCTCTTACTCTCCAAACCTTGTTCTACACCTAGAGAGCTTGATTCCTGTTGCGCACCCGCTCTCCCTCCGTGATTACGAGAGCGACGAAGCGCTACCGCGTGGTTCACGCACCCGTGTCGTCATATCGACGCACTTCCACCAAAAGAAAAGTTTCCTAACTCCTATAGAAGTTAGGATTAAATATTTGAGGCTCTATAAGATTGTTGTACTTTATATTGCCTTTGGTTGGGTATTCGCTTTGTGAATTCCCGTCTCCTTTGTGAGATAAATTCCTTCTTGTGAAGAGAAGGGGCTTTGAGGTATGCTACCCTCGTATAAAGTAGCGTGGTTGTAATTGAGGTTGTACTACCCTCGTTTAAGCAGTATGTTAGTGGATTTGATCAACTTGGTTGATCAAAAAATCCTAACTCGAGAGGGTTAGGTGGTGGTTTTCACATGGTTTGGGTTTCCACCTAAAAACACTTGTGCCTATTGTATGATTGTTATTTTGTGAGATTGTTATATTTTTAATTCCGCATTTTTTACGTCATGCTGATCTCACCCCCTCCAAGTAGGGAAATTACAATTGGAGTCAGAGCAAGTTCCGCATTTTCGACGTTACACACCAGTGAGGATCTGATGGAGGGAAGCAGCTCCGCAAGCAGGATTTCCGAGGGGCAGTCTACGACCCGTCCACCGTTCTTCAACAGGAGCAACTACCCCTACTGGAAGCTGCGGATGAAGACTTGGCTATAAGCCAATGACTTCACGATTTGGGCCAGATGCGAGACGCCGTTTGACATCCCGGAGAAACCCGCGGGAGGCTACTCGCAACAATAAATCCGGGAGCTCTCTCTGAACGCAAAGACAATGAACGCGTTGTACTACATGCTCAGCCTGGAGGAGTTCAACAGAATCTCGCAATGCGCCACCGCATATGAGATTTGGCACACACTCAAGCTAACTCACGAAGGTACCTCTAAGGTAAAAACTTCTAAACTCAATTTACTTTCACAAGAATTTGAGTCTTTTTCCATGAAATCTAATGAATCTTTAAGTGAGATGAACACTAGGTTCACTCTCATAGTGAATAATCTTAAGGCATTAGGAAAGTCTTTCATCAAGGGGGAGCTTCAAGGGAAGCTTCTTCGTTCCCTTAGACCGGAATGGAAGCAAAAGGTCATCGCGATCGAGGAGGCAAACGAGATGGAGGAGCTCAACATGGAAGATCTCCTAGGCAACCTAATGGCCTATGAGACAAAGTTAAAGCAAAAGAAGAAGGATACACTGGAGCCTAAACCAAAGAAGATCCTCACATTCAGAGCCACATCAGATAGCCAGGTAAGTTCTGACGATGAAGACTTTAAAATTTTACTTAAGAAATTTTCAAAGTTTTGTAGGAAATCAAAGAAAGAAAAGAAGGAGAAGCCTAAACGGGTTAAAAACGTGTCTGCAGACCCAAATCAGACGTCTAGAAACAAGTCCAGACGTCTTAAAAGTCACAGAGACTCACCCCAAGCTCTTGCGATGATCTCAAACGTCCAGAACTCCTCCGCGACCGTCTGGACTCAGTTCCAGACTTCCATTCAGTCCTCCGATCATCTGGGAACGTCTCCGGTCGTCTGGTAAGCTGTCCAAACTTTTCGAACGTGGAAGGGCGTGCCACGCACCTTCTCAAAGCTGCTCCTACGCATGACAAAGCAACACCTTCTTTTAGCCAAACAAATCATACCTATGGTGCGGCCTGCATGGCCGTAATCGTGAAGACGTACCTTCGCAATACACCTGCTTTCAGATGTCTGGTGTCGATGCCAGACGTCCAGCCAGTCGTCTGGAAGACACTCCGGACGTCTGATACTAGAAAAACTCCAGTACCAGACTGCGCTCCTACACTTCTCACCGCGACTCCTTCCGCTCCGCTGCAGCTTTGATTGCTGCAGTAGGTCGGGGGACGACGCCCCAACATCCTCCTCCTACACGCACCGCGGTGGCCGTGTGAGCCTCTGATGAGCCTCCACGAAGCTCATGACCTCGGCTCTCTCCTCCTCACGCTCGCTCCTCCTCCTTGCTCTCGCTCCCTCTCTCTCGCGTGCCTCAACTCACGGCAGTGGAGTGGGGAGTATGGTGGTAGTGGTGGAGTGGAGAGGAAGGGGGGGTCTCTTATAGCCGAGGGTTAGGGTTCGGTGGGGGGAAAAAGTAGAAGAAAGGAGAGAGAGGAGAAGAGTCTGCACGTCGCCTGCGCGCAGACCGCAAGGTGCATATAGATTTTTCAATTTTCAAACATCTGGAAAGGGATCCAGACGTTTGACTGACACTCTAAACGTCTTAAAAAGCTAAAATCAGAACAGATCTTTACACCCACCTACATCACATTAACATAATTTCCTATATTACATCAACACAAATACTTACATCATAATATAGCTACTCACATCAACTTCAATATATATTTAAATATTCTCACTCCAATATAATATATTCACTGATATCATATTATAATATTAAAATGTTACCTGCTAACATCATATTACGATAATAATTATTACAAGTTCACTAACCAAATACCCTCCTCAACTTATTTCACTTCAATTCTACGTGCATTTATGCTCATCTTCAAATTAGGCACTTGATAAGCATCCATTTATACATAGACCGTAAGATCAAATCAAGCTCATAATGCAGTTAAACAAAAAAAAATATTAATAACATTATTTATTGCTAATTTACCAATAAAATTCCATCATACAACGATCATATAACATTTGTAACATACAGTAAACTAACATGTCAACTAATAAAAATTAATGACATGCCAATTCTAATATACTAAAGATTTAGATACAATACGACTACAACAACATTGTTCCTAAAATATAAGGACACTTATGCATCTACTTACAATATTAGTCAATTAGTCGAGTCAAGTTCGTAGGTATGCATTTAGACCTAAACCTAAATTCAAATAAGATTAAGTTGTTGATTTAAAATTCAAACTCAAATCTGATCTCAAACTAAAAATGAGTTAGATTCTACCCTTTTTTTTGGGTAATTTAGGTTTAGGTTATGTAAACCCAAACTTGCACCATTATGTTTTTAGGCGATGTAAAATCAAAATGGTCCCAATTTTACATAAATTTTCCAAACTCAAAATTTAGTTATTTCAAAACTAAGAATCAAAACCTAACCTGGAAGTAATTAGATTTTCTACTAATTTATTATCTATTATAACTAGTTTGAAGTATCATCTCTTCGCTTTCCATGTCTACAAATAAAAATAAAGTTGATAATGATTTGCAATTTATTAGGATTTTTAGTGTGTAAAGCGCTCGATAGTCTACACTGCCATGTATTGTATTTAATAATGACTATAAATATATTGCAATTATGCAATCATCCAAACATTCACCACTCAAAACCCAATATAAATATAGGGATTCTATCCTATGTGCACTATGCTCAAAAATGTCAAAACAAAAGCACTCAATAACAAACCTACAATATTAATCGTGAGGTCCATATAAAAACCACCAAAACTATCACATCTGGTTTCAGAAATTCAATTATGTGTGATGCTTTTCTAATATTAACGATGACAGCAGGAGCGAATCACGCTCAAATACCAAAAAAAATTAACAAATAGAATTGGTAATGCTACGAAGTCGAAATTAATATTATTCATTAAAATATTTCCTCTTTTAGGGTGTCGAATGTGTTGAGTTACAAATAAGAATGAAGCCATAAATGTAATGGAGAATAATTAATTGAAAGTAATTAGCAAGCTTCCCAAAAATGACATGAGAACACCTATTGACACGAGTGTAGCTTGCAAACATTTGTAATCACGTATATATAGTTTTATATCAATAAAAGTATATATTTGTAATAGTCAAGCACTCCTTTTGTAATGGATGCATGATTGTGTTGTAATGAATAAAGATGTTTTAAAAATACAAAGCAAACAAGGATGAAAATTTGTAATGCAATTGAATATATCATGTGTGTGTTAAGCAATGTATCCCTACCCTAATTTTGTAACTATGTACATGTAATTTGTAACAATCATAGGTTGTGTCTTTGTATTATAGTATAATGTCTTGCAATAACATATAGTTTTTTCCTAATAGAATTCCATTACTCTTGGTTTTGTTATCATCGATAATACCTTTTTTTGTAATAACCTAACTTGTTTACAATATATATTTGTATAACAAAAAGTTGGAATACTATAAGCAGGTTTGTAGCTGATGACTTTTCTCTATAATACAATATTTTCAATATGTTGAAGCATTGTATTACAATAAAATGACTTATAATGCCATAACGTTTTTTGTAATACAAAATTTCATTACTCTTTCCTTTTGCTTGAAGAAACACTACAAGAATGATCGCTTTATGCGACAATTCAAAACCATCTCGTAAACATTCAAAACCATTGTAAAATGACATCGGAAAAGGGTGTGTTGCGTTAGTGTATATACGATAGTTACGTTAGATAATTGTCGTATATATTAAACAATAGATGATGGTTTATATAACCATCGTTTTCCTAATGTATACAACAGTTTATCATCCAATCGTCGTGTATGATGCTTAACGCCGAGTAGATTACCGTCATTTATTCCATTAATTTGTTTATGTTTATTCCCGCATTAACAGTACACGACGATTTTCTAATCGTCGTTTATTTAACTACAAGATGGTTTCCAAACCAACCATCATGTAAAGAACCATCGGAGGAGGCCCTGGTACACTTTGAATGAGCCTGGATTTGATGTTATGTGGTGGTTGTTGGTGCAAGGGTACCACGATCGTTAATTTTAATAATAACAAAACACTTGTCATTTAACATTTGCATTGAGTTTAAGATTTCAGGAAAATACAAATTGTTACAACTGTGAAGGAGAAGCTCAAATTCACATCCATGACGGATAGGAGGAGCTTGTTGGTGGAGAAGAAGCTTCGCTTGAAACGAAAGCTAAAAGATAAGAAGAATATTGTAGATTTCTTTTTTTCTTGTATTCTGTACTTAGTTTTCGTATCTTTGTTCTTTACTCTTTATTTTGTCTAGATTATGTGTTAAAGAACCTCAAAGTAACAAAACAATAGTCGTAGGAACACCTACACAACCTTAAAATACTTAGGCTTTTCGTAGAGAACTTAGAAAGCCAAAATAAGCATTAGATAGCCTAATCAGACGTCCAATCTAAAAATCAGACATCTGATCTTAGACTTTAAGATGTCTGACTGTTTGATCAGATGTCTAAAACACTTAGGCTGGAGAAGCACTCTCTGTCTACCAGTTTCAGACGTCCAGCCCTTAGTCCAAACGTCTTAGAAGACATCTGATGACTTTGCCAGATGTCCAACTAGAGGACTATTAGCTTGTCAGACCTAATATTAGAGGATTAACCCTTAATTTGACCTACATTCATTTTCAGACATCCTTAGAGAACCCTAGACATCTGATAAATAGACGATAGGCTTAATCCATCCCCAAATCACCTCTTATCAGATGATTATAGTCGTTTGAGCCTTGAGAAATCCATTCCCGCAGTAATTTGTGTTCCCAGACGTCTAGACTTTGTGTCAGACGACCAACCTATCATCTGACCAACAAACCTAGAATCCTGTTTAGGTCTAGACAAAAATAGGAAGGAAACTCATCTAGATTTAGACGTCTGATTAGTTTCCCAGGAGTCTTAAAAGTAATCTTTAGATGTCTGTTTAGATCCAACATCGTCCAGTTGATCCACCCCTCTAGATCAGACGACCAATCATAGAATCAGACGAAGGCCCAAATGTCTGACCTTAAGTCCAGTCGTCTGATAACATTGTTAGAATCATTAATAGCCCTGATTCCGACCTGATTAGCCTTAGATTTGTTTCCAATGGCTACCTAAGGCTTCCATAGCCTCCTAAGGGTTCCTAAGCCACCTATAAATAGAGGAGGACTCTTTCTTTGTTAGATACACTAAAGAATACTACTTCCACTCATTTTGTGTCCAAAAGAAGAGTTTATCAAGTGCCAAAAGTGTCATTGATCTCTTGTCTACACAATCTTCATCTGAGAGCTCTAATTTGTTGCGCACTTCACTTCCATCTGAGGGAAGTACCCATTGCCTATAGAAGTTAAGTTTAAGACAAATACTTTGTGGCTCTATAGGCTCTTGTTTTTCCTTTGTTTTTTGTTGGGTGTTCGCTTTGTGAATTTCCGTCTCCCTTATGAGATAAAATCCTCCTCGTGAAGATGAGGGCTTTGAGATACACTATCCTCATATAAGTAGTGTGGTTGTAAGAGGTTAAGTCACCCTCGTTTAAGTAACTTGTTAGTGGATTTGATCAACTCGGTTGATCGGAAAATCTTAAACCGAAAGGTTTAGGTGGTGATTTTTACCCAGGTTTGAATTTCCACATAAAAATACTTATGTATTTGTGAGATTGAATATTTGTGTGATTGTTTACTTTACTTCCACATTATTTCTTTTATCACGCAAATCTCACCTCCTCCTGTAGAATTACAGCGGTTATGTTATATAGACGATGGTCTAATGATGGTAACAGCATTATCCATCATAACTAGATTAATTTAGTTAAAATCCAATGATAAATGCTCCTTAATAACCTTTAAATAGTCGTAATTAAGTTCTGAGTCTAATGTGACAAAAAGATGGGAAATCCTAATACTTTTACTGTTTTAACAAGAAATCACAAATGAAGAATAAATGAGGGATTAATAGATGGTCAAATGAACTTAAATTCCCAAGAAGGGGGATCGAACCGAGTAAAATAGGATTTTCTGCGATCTGAGGATTAATTTAATAATATAAGTCCTAATTATAGCCCCATTTCAATTAAACAAGTTCTAGAGGAAATAAATGTAATCTAAACCTCCTAAAAATCATTGAAAAATATTTTATGAGGTTTGGAATCTTCACTTTGACCAGAGGAACCCATTTTAACAAAAAACAGAGACTTAGGTGGAAATTTGCTTTGTTTTGAGCTATAGTGTAAATTACTTAGTAAAACTACGTCAAAATCCAAATATAAGGTCACCACTAGATTTATTGGGTCCAAATTAGATTAACCCTAAATTTTGAGTCCAATCAGAATCTATCTTTACTTAGTTTGTATTTTAGCCCATTTACTTCTATTTATTACCCAATCCCCCCTAAGTTTCAAGTTTTTATTGCAAGAAGGTCTCGCTATCACCTTCTTTTTCATCCCAAGAAGGCAATAGCAGAAACGAAAGCAACCCAAATTGCCGACCCTTCATTGAAGGATTTCTCCTTCAAATCAGGACCAAATCCCTCCAAATTTGGAGGGATTGGTCATGAGATCATGACCTTCCAATCAAACCCAACATTGAGCCCCAATTCGAAGCCGTTGACCTCCAATCAAGCTCGAATTTTTAGAGCCTTTACTTACCAAATTCGTGAAGAAATCTTGCAAAATCAAGCCAATTGAAGGCTAAAACCTCCTCTATATAAGCTTTAGCATATTCCCAAGTGCAAATTAGTTAAAATTTGGCCAAATTCCTCCTTTGTTCGTTACTGGCCACGCTCCACTCGACTTTGGCAACCTCCTCGTCCACCTTATTTGGCGTATGCAACGGTCAAATCGGCACCGCCATCTTCCTCCTCATCTTCCTTCGACGCTAGCCAACCATAGCTAAGTCTCTTCCCCTTCTTCGTCGTCGTTCTACCTCACCAAAGCCACCTTCTTCCTCACATCCGACGGGCCAATGCTGGACATGAATCCTCCTCCTTTTGTCTAAATAAGTAGTCCCCTATCTTCCTCTCTTCTCCTAGGTTAAGCTAGGCTCTTTAGACTTAGGTTTTAGACCCTCCTCATTGTTCTTCTTCTTCTTCTCCGTGGCCAACGAGAGCTCCGACAAGCTCGAACGGCTACACCACGCCACCAACCACCAAGCCATCTACCCCACAAGCACCATGACACCTCAGGGACCAAAAGTCCTCAAGAAATTGGAGCTTTTGACTCCCTAAACCTCCGACTGGACAACCCATCATGCCATCGCCTTCGTCACCATCGTCCAGCCACACCACGCCTCTATTCAACAAATCAACCACACCACCACATTCGTCACCTCACGATGAACCTATTGAAGTATTTAATTTGGGCCGAGAGGCCATATTCGTGTTTTAGGACCTCATTGTCGCTTTCATCTTCTCCAACGACGTCGACCTCCATCCGGCTAGCATACGACCAAGGCACCATCCTCCCATGGTGCAGATTGACGTGAAGAACCCATTTGAGCAATTGGATCTCAAATCCAACGGTCGGCATTCGTCCAATCACGTGAGCCTCCTCTACAACTTGAAGCTACTGAAACGAAGGAAGAAGGAACTCCTAAAATCCCACATCGTGGGAAGCCAAATTCAAATTGGCTACAAAAGGGATTGCATCCCTTAGTTGGTTGCCCAAGATCACATAGGGTCGGGTCCCCTACCCACACGCTCACACACACGTGGGTGTGCACCTAGGCCAGGTTTGCCTCGATTTGAGTGCAGGCCTTGGACCAATTTTGTGGCTTGATTTGAGCTTTCCTTTGGTTTCAAAATTCTAAGTGTTATGGGCCTTAGGTTTAGTTAAAGAAAAACCTTTTTTTCTACCCTTATAGCTTCATTTATTCATGGAGATTGAGAGTTCATTTTTTTTTATCTATTGAGAGAAATATTCATTGCAGATTCTATCTCTTCTTATATCAGATTATTGTGCTCATTTTATATTTAATTCATATATGTTTGATTAGTAGTTTGTATTGCGATTATTTGCTCCCTACGACGATATCATATTCACATTCGAGCTTATAAATTTAAATGTTGACTCATTTTTATTACTATACTATGATGCATATTTAAAGCTCGACTTTAGTGCATTGACATTTAATAATCGTTGTGTCATCTCTAAACGGCGGTTTCAAATTAAAATTGTAAGGGCTTGGATTTTTCTTTTGCTTAATTAGTTAATTAAAATCCTAAATGCTTGTTTAATGATAGATTAAGGGCATTGGGGACTTTGAATTGGTAATGGTAACCTTGGAAATAAGTAATCACTTTAAGTTATTAACAAAATGTTAAGTAATAAAAAGTTGAGGGGCTATTTGCAAGGGAATTAAAATTGATGGCCTTTCTTAGAAATTAAGTTAAAAGTGGAGGGGTCTTGGTGTAATTATTCTAACCCTTATATAAGGTGAATGAATTAAAAATAAAAAGAAAAGAGCTCACTTGTCTTCCTTGGCAAGCGAATCTCCTCCTCACCCCATTGGTGGAGAAGAACACCACCATCACCAGCCACCGTCCTCGTCGGTCGTCATCACTGTCATCCTCGACGTGGATGCTGAAGCTACTATTGTTGCTATAGCAACTGTGGTTGCTACTATCATGCCCTAAAAACCCAGGCCCCTAATGAGGGTTGAAGTTCAGAGGAATGGCAACAGAAAAGGGTGTTAGTTTTATTTAATTCAGGTAATATTAACAACATCGAGCTACCAAAGCATTGCATTAATCAACAAAATGGAAGATGTACAGGAAGTATGGCACAAATTACCAAAAACTAACTATAACCAAAGCTAAAATGTTACCTATCTAGTAGCGCACAGCAAATCCCACATTACGTCGAAATTCCACGCTTTGATGACACACGACACTTTAAATTAGGTTACAAAGTAGGGATGAGCTAATCAACTTAGTAGGGAGCAAATAGCTACTGTAATCCAATAAACCAAGGTAATGTAAAATTTCGCTAACCGGCTAGATCCCTAGCATAACACAGAACCCCCAGGTTACAACCCTAACTCAGATCAACCCGACCAACCATCGTGGTCCCAGCCCACTAATCAAACCTGCTTGATTAAAACCACATGTTCTACCGCAACTATCCTAACGATCCACGATCCTGTTACCTACCACTCTGAGTCCTGAAGTGACCAAATCATCCCTTCATGTCGAAGGAGATATCAATGTACCCTTCCCAATGGTAAATTTGCACCCTAACCCCTCCTTGGCCAGGGGAAGGATTAAAGCACTTATGTCCACCAGATAAAGGATACCCGCTTCGGTCGTCGGAATGTTGATTGTACTCATTGTCCCTAGAAACTATTCCACTCAAGACATTCCTGAGTAGCCGGTTCAAAAGATTCGGTGGGAGCGACTTCCCACTGCCTGTGATCTCTGGAAAGCTATTCCACACAAGATCTCCAGCATCATTGCATGAGATCCTTGGAAGGTTATTCCACACAAGACCAACACGATCCCCCGTTACCCAAGAATACTTGGAAAGCTATTCCACACAAGATCTTAGGGCGCTTCTCATCAACTCAAACTCAAGACACCCCTAGTGCCTCATCTCCATGACGGCGCCTAGCGATACCTAACCAGAAACTATCCCAGTTCCAAGGTTGAACTGCAGTAGCCTCAAGCTACCAAACTCCCAAGTTTTCTAACCCGCAATAGTGAACTAAAGAGGAGATAAGTGAGGGATACCGACTTTAGGCCTCCTAGGTTTGTTCTAGGGCTTAAACAATCATGTATTTGGTAAGATCTAGACTATTCCTCAAGAGGTTGAGGAAGTTGCAAGGTTGATGTATTAAGTTTAAGGCATAAGGATTATACAGCCTCGTTACCTGCCCTTTGGTTTGCGGGACTTGGTAACCTAGGCACCTAAAAATCACACACCGGTCTGGTTCAATGCACGTAATGAAGAAAAATGAGAAAAAGTGTTCTGTCCTGAAAATGTTTTCTTGAAGATTTGACTTAGGAGCAACTCGAAGACACAAGTTGATTAGATGAGTTCCCAGCATGGAGAGGAGCAATGAAAAATACTCTCCTCGAAGATGCATTATAACATACCATCTCCTTGGTGCTTGTCTCCTAGGATATCTAAATATCCTACCGGAGGTACGAAAGCACCTTGTGCTAGTTCAGATGCCATGGGCGGCATTATCTCGAAATGCAGATTGTCAGGTCTGAATTTAGCTATAGAATGCCATGGGTGACACTATCCCGAAGTGTCGAAAGCCAGGGTTCTCGGGGTTGTCATGGGTGGTGCTATCCTAAAACATCTATTACGAGGGATGCTGCAAGGATTGATGGTGGGGACAAGGAATCCAATATAGATCGTGTTAAGGCCAATTCGATGTTGGATTTAGGGGAATTTAAAAAGAAAAGAGAAAAAAATCTCAAAATAAATCCTGACTCTCTCTCTTATAAAAAATGCACCGGCAAACTAAACTTAGACTTGTTGCACATACGCACGGGTGCTTTAACCGCTGGAATCAATGAAGCTCTGGGCAATTTTTGCAGGCCTTAGAAACCTTCGCGGCGGACCCAAGGCTGAGGTTGGTTAGGTCCATATCTTGGTTGATACTTGTGTACCTTTAAGCCTATAGTTGGTATTTCGATCTAGTCTCTAGAAGTACGACATGGTAAGGCATCTTGATGATAAAATTTAGCGTAGATAACTGGTTTAATCCATATGATTTTGCTCGAGACTAGCAAAAACTTAGGCATTGGGAATTTGATAGGTCCACTTTAGTGGACTAAACTTAAGCCTAAGTACATTATCATTAAGTTAAGTATTTAATTTTAAAGCATGCATTGCATTGATAAATTAATTAAGTTTTAGAATTATTATTCTCTACATTTCATTTGTTTTTACGCACTCTAAATAATCTAATTAAGTACTTATTTTTGATGCAGGATCATTTTTGGGAAACACATTTCTCAATTTTGGAAGATACTTTATGGGATCATGAAGATCTTTCTAAATATCTCTTATGTCTTTTGGAAACAACAACCACCACCACCATCCTTTCCTAATTCTTTCTTTCCATCTCTTTCTCCCACACATATCTCTCTCACAACACCGGACAACCATAAAAGGAGAACACATCATCTTCTTCAGCACCACTTGCCCCTACAGCCATCACCCCCCTTTTCGAGTTCTCTCTCCCTTAAAAGACAGCCCACACACGTAGGACCAAAGAAGGAGGGGAGACAAGTTGCCTGAGACAACTATTGGACGTGTGGGAAGACTTCCCCCAGTCCACCTTTGTCTCCTGCCGTGCCCCCTTGACTACACGTCTCTACGCCCATTAGCAGCAGCACCGACCGCATCGATTGTGCCTCCTCCGTGACTACCTCCCTCTCTCGTCCGCCACCGTGAGCAACGTCCTTACCGCGAGCTTCACAATCATAAGCCTCCTCATCTCAACTCCAACGACTGCCCACTCCTCCTTGCACCACTGCTTCACGACCATGCCATCCACTACCGCGTATTGCCACCGTGGTTGGAGGTGACAGCTCTGATGCCGCAACCTCGACGACTTCCTCCTACAACGTCCACCACCATGCTCTGCTCGACGTTCCAAGCACTACGATTCTCTACCTCAATGACCATCACCATGCTTCGCCGCTGCACAACACCCACGATAAGCCTCCAAGACTTCTTTGGTCTTCTTCTTCACCTTTCTACACATGTAGAGACCACAACAACAGAGCCACAACCGTTGCCTCTCTCAGACTGCAGACCACCCTCTTCTTAGTTTTCTTCTTCTTTCTCTTCCTCTATTTCTTCTTCAACAACAACCCAATAGCAACCACCAGCGACTGATCCCCCTCAATGCCTAACCACCAGGCGCCGCCCATCGCGTGACCTCCATCCTGCTTCTTCACCACCAACAGGGAAGAAGCACCTAACAAACGATCGTTCACCTCCAAATGCAGTCGTCAACTCTAGCCCCGATCCTCTACGCCGTCGACGCCACCGGACTCACCTCGGCTTCATGAGCACCTCCACGCCATCAGACACGCCAATCGCAATCGTCGTCAATGTCCTGATACCCCACTGCCGGCAACCACCTTGGCTCTGGCCAACTACCTCCGACCGCCATCGTCGACACCACCACCACCAACCGAATGCCCTCTGCATCCTCGACCTCCTCTGAGCTTCCCTCGGCCAGCGGTGGTCCCCTCTTCACGCATTCAAAGGAAGCAAATGCTTTATTTTAGGTTCAATTAATATTTACGATCCTTGCCATTGCCACATCTCATTTTTTTGATTTTTCGTGGGCTATTAAATTGAGGGAAAATTGCATCATCATACTTCTATCTTGTAATTGTTCAACTCCTTCTGATCACCTTTTATTGCATAAAATTTGGATTCAAATTTGCACTCTAGTACGCATGTAATTGAAAATTACAGATATACCACTGCACATGCACTGATCACATATTTATTGATTTGATTTATTAAGTGAAATTTGCATAAATAGCCCTTGACTTCTACCTAAATTGTAGGTTTACATTAGGAGCAACATATCCATTGATTGTTGCAAGGGATTTAATGAATATTTCTATGCAATCATTTTTCATCTCTGTGAACATGAATGTTATGTATCCGCCCATACTTGAACGGAGCTATCCAAATTCAAGACCCAAGGACTGGGCATGTTTCTACTGTGAATGGTCAACGCCTCAAGTCATTCTTGGCCCAAGAACCTCCTCCTGTTGACGAATCGACAAATCTTCTTGAGGACTTTCGATTGAGTTTTCGCCTAGCTAGAGGTGCTAAACTCAACATTTTTACATATGTATATAGTATTTTCTTTTTTGTTTATATACATAGCATATTTCCATTCCTTGCAATTTATAGTTGTTGGAATATGGCCCACGACAGTGTTCTGACACTATTTCAGGTGACTTCTACCCTTAATTTATGTTCAGTACATAAGTATGTGTTTATTTTTATACATGAGGACATATAAGAATTTAGACATGGGAGGTAGTATACATGCTAAATATTTTCTACTAGATCTAGGATTTTAGCATAATTTTTTCACATTTGCAATTGCATGTGTATTTCCATGTGTTTCAATAAATGTCTTCTACAAAAAAAAATAGAGAAAATTTTTTTCTTTTGTTTAAAATTTTTTTTTTCCTTTTGTTTAAAAAAAGTATTAAAAAATGAAAGTTTTGAAAACAAAAGTGTTTTTGTGTTTTTTGAACTTAAGTTGGGAATGGTCAAGAATTCTTGATTTTGAGGATTTATTAACCTTAGGAAATGTATAACAAAGTCTTTTTGCCTAGACACTTTAGGTCGATGCAGACGTAATTTCTCGAGTATTTTCCTAAATTTGGACTTGTTTTCTTGAGTCTTTGAAGGAGTTTGAAAAAGCTTAAAGTATTAAGTTAAAAAGGGTAATAAGTGTATGACTTATTTTCCCACCCTTTGATTTGGAAAGTTTTGGAGTGCATCTTAACATGCATTGTTGCACTAACTTATCGAGCGACTTTATTGAGCCCTTAGCAGTCAATAAGGTTTAGTCTTAAGGTCAAAGATCCTTGTGGGTCTAGCCATGTTTCTAGATTTCGAACTTTCCAGTTGTAAGGAAAGCATTTAGAATGGATGAAAGAGAGCCACTCACCTAGAAATAAGATTTGGAGAAAAAGAAAAAAAAAGTAGAAAGAAAAGGAGGAAAAATAAAAAAAGAAACCTCACCAAATAAAAAGCACATCATTACAAATGGGTGCAATTCTACCAAATAAAACATCTCGTTACAAAGGAATGCCACCCTTCACCAAATAATAAAAATACCTTGCTACAAATAGGTATTTATCCTATAGAAAATGTAAGAAAAATATGGAGAAAAAAATTAGGAAAAGAGACTTAGGATCCATCTAGGGAGATATACACTTAGTGTATTAACCTCGGGACAGAAACCTAGTGAGGAAAAAGCTACCAAGTCCTAGTATGGTTGAACCAAAGATAGGAAGTTTAATGGGAGCAAAGAAATATTATAAATTTTATTGAATACTAGGAGTCAATTTAGTTGTCCCTTTGATGAGTCACCTTAATTTCACACACAAGATGCTTGTTTCTCGCATTCAATTCAAACCTCGGGTGGGTCGAGTGAGTCATAGAAAGTTGCTCTTGCAACCCAAGTCTGATGGCTAATAGGACTTTTGATTTAATTTGGGTGGTCTGGATTTGAGTCAGTACTTTAGAACTATTGAGTCTTTATTGTTAAGGATTTGTAAACAATTTCCTTTTCATTGGTGAAAAGTCTTATTGAGATTTTCGATTTGACCTAGCTTGAATTCATCGATGATTTTACATTTTGAATAAAATGATATATATATAATCCCTTTCTTATTTTCTGCTTGCTTTTCGCATATAGGTCTTGCTAGGGACTAGTAAAGGTTAGGTATGGGGGTATGATTGCGCAACAATCATAAGTCTTAATTAACCTAAATAATGTTAGAAACCTAGCTATTATGTGAATATTGCATTCCTAAGTAGCATATCATGCATTACATCGTTCTATATAACTACACATAGAATAATATGTGATTATGTTCTTATTTGATGTTTAATTTATTTTACAGGGAATAAGAATGTTAGAAGATGATCCTGGCATGGAATAAAGTGAAGCAAAAAAGGTTGCTAATAGATAGAGAAGAATAAAGCATGGAATAAAAGGGCAGAAGCCTAGAGAGAGACTTGCATGAAATAAAGAAGAGAGAGAGATGGATAACCCTATCCCCAATCCCCAAACCCTAGGATAGCTTGACCGAAATCCAAAACAACACCCACCTTAGTTGACCTAATCCCATAATCCCAAAACCTGGATAACACTATCCATAGTGTTATCCTGTTATTCATAACCATATTCCTACTACCCACTATCCCAATTAGCTTACCTATATCTCAATTTTGCCTTTCCTATCCTAATTCCTTGTTAGGTTTCTAATTGGGCTAGGTGTGACTCAAATTGACTCTTCCTAAGTCAATTGAGCTAGCTTAGATTTAATTGGGTTCACATAGAATCTATTAGGCTAACCTAGATCTAATTAGGTTTACTAAGCCCTAATTGGACCAACCTAGACCTAATTAGGTTCACTCATTTCTTGATTAGGTGCACCTATATTTAATTGGGTTCACAACAATCCAATTGGACTCATGTAGACCTAATTAGGTTCACACTCACCTAGGCTAGGTCAACCTAACCTAATTCATCCTAATTCTACACCGGCTATTCTACAAATTTCAAACACACATACACCACACCCTTCCTATTTTACCCCCCACCAAAAGTGGTGCGTCCCATATCAAGACCTAACATTTGGGTTGCCAACTTTTGGTCCCTACAAAAGTGGCGATTACCACTTTTTGCAAACCTATTGTCTCACATCAAAAAAATCCCACAAAAAAAGTGGCACCTACCTTAAAAAGGACTGCCCTAATTGGCGACAAATCAAAGCCACCAAAGGTGGTGATTTCCTTGATTGGACGAACCAACTCAACACACCTTACTCCTACCATAATAGGCACCAATCTAATCACTAAAGAGATGGTGATTTCCATCTTGGTAAAGGCCCTCCCAAAAACAACATAAAATTAGTGTGTGCACAACATCATTCTTGCTTCACCAAAAAAAACCTAAGGCCGACCACTCTGATCTCTTCTTCCTCTCTCCCAAAGTCGACCATTGGAGAAGAGCTTCTCCACCTCCACTACCTTAGGTAATCCACCATTAGAGATCAGGGGTGCCCTCCTCATTGGAGCACCACCACCACCCTCCTATCTACTTTCATCAACAAGGACCATCCCTCTCTCTCTCTCTCTCTCTCTCTCTCTCTCTCTCTCTCTCTCTCTCTATTTTAATTCTTTTTTTTTACAAGCTCTCACTCTTTCTATGGGCACACCCAAGCTTCCTCATAGCTTGTGGGCATGTTCTTCCTTTGGTGCGACATGTAGATGACCTTTGTGTGGTCTTAGTCTAGTTGCCAGCACCATCCAAAAAGCTAACAACCCCTCGTGACACTATCGGCGAGTGGAATTTTTATTAGCTAGCTTTATATTGTTGTTTTCATTTCAACCATTTTTCTATATGTGTTTGTGTATTGGAATATTGATGGTGATGTTATCTTAATGCAATACTTCTTTTAGTTTGAACTTGTGCCAATCATTATTATTTTCGTAATTGAATATTTCTTTCACAATGATTTTTGCCTCACCATCACTTGCACCATCACCACCTACACCGCCAACCACCACCATTAGGAGGTGGTTGGACATCTACCACCACCACCACCACCATTCACATCACCTTCACGCCCACCCTTCACCTTAGAATAGGGTTCCGGTTAGTTTGGTAGTCATAGTTAAAATTAGGTTCGCCTCTACTTTCTTTAAAAGAAAAAGAAAAAAAATATGTTAATTATTCTTGTTATAACTCCAATAATCAACATAACTACATACTTCACATCCACCCCCTATCCACATCTCGCACACCTCATGCACCAACAATCTCACTTACTTTCTACATCACCATCATAATCCTCGCGTAGATTAGGTGTTCACCACTTAGATTAGGTTTTTAGTATTTTGCTAGTTAGGTTATTTGTTTTGTATCCAAAAATCTAAAAAAAAAAAGAAATAAAAAAATTGCAAAAAAAAAAAAAAACAAACAAAAAGATGGTGATTCCCACACGAGACAATGATAAGAACATATATTTGAACTCTCTCGATAGCGTGCATATAATTCAAGAGTTTTGGAATGAGTCATACATATACATTTTACATCTATCTCTATTACTTGATGATTATCCACATCAAGAATGCCATGGGTGAGTTTCTTGTGAAAGAA
Organism: Thalassia testudinum; assembly: GCA_037157565.1. Lineage (NCBI taxonomy): Eukaryota > Viridiplantae > Streptophyta > Magnoliopsida > Alismatales > Hydrocharitaceae > Thalassia > Thalassia testudinum. Next base: position 27,297,059 of record JAZHRO010000047.1, on the reverse strand, counting down.
ATGAACCACTACCATTCTTAGGGTTAGATTAGGTTAGACTTAGAATCACAAACATGGTTGCAAAGATCAAAAATCAAATCAAAAGAATGCATTTGGATAAGTTGGTGCATAAGGTGTGCAACTGGAGAGTATTGGCTCTGGAAGTTTGAAGGATAGGAGTAAGGGGGATCCATCACTTTTAATTGGTTTAAACTCTCTAAGAGCTCAATCAACGTTAGATTACTAACAACTTCCTAGAGAGTTCAAACCACACACACAATATAGCAAAAGCAAACACAAATACAACAAGATTGTTTTTAGTAGATTGCATGTCTTTAATTACCCCTCAATCCCACTCACAGGTTTAGTCTAAGGGGTCAAGTCAGTGCTACTCTATTCCCACTGAGCTGGTATAAGAAGTTAGGTGTAACTTGAGATCCCTTACCAAACCTGCCTGAGGAAGGTTTAGGTCAATAGAATTATACTAGGTGGCCAAACAAATTTCACAAAGAATTACGCTTCTTAGACTGACTTTCGTTGGTGCCTACAATCTATTCATAAGGAAAGGAAGTGTCAAATCAAGCCCACTCACAAGAAACTGAAGTAACATGGTGAGATAGAATTGTTAATTTTCGACTAACTTCCCTTGTAGTATAAAGAGAAGAGATAAAAATTTTCTAGTGATCCTAAGTGTGATGTGCACAATGCTTGATGTGTGCAACACGTGTGCGTTTGAGTTTTGGAAATCTCGCAATTCAAGTCCTTTAACACAATTTTAGGTCACAGATTTTAAACTCCAACCTTTGTTAACAATGCTAATTTTTAATGTGACCACTTAATTTAACTTGATTCAAACTAATGCTGATCTTAGAAATTAAATCCAAAAATGCGATACAAGGCACATGTTGGATGCTAAGGATTAAAAGATGCATCTCACTCCTACTTTCTTCGTGTAGATAAATGGTGCAAAAAAATTAAACTAGATGTAGATCATTTAATCCCTAGGATGCTCATCTTATAATATGCTGCTTCTAGAAAAATCTCCTCATGATTTTTTTTATGTCATTTTTGTTTTGAAACTTTTTTTATCAGTCAAGCAAACAAACTAACCTACTTATCTAAGCTATTTAGCAACTACAAGCACACACAATTAATCTAAACCTACGATTTGAATAAATGGGAACAAGCTCCCCAAAATGAAAACCCCGCATACAAGGGCAGCAATGAACTTAAATCAACTGGGAACAAGCTCCCAAATATTGCCCCAACAGCAGGAATAAAAGTCTAGTCTAAACCTAAACTAAACAACTTTAAATTCTGAGACCTAATCCCTTCATCGCCCCCCCTTCCATGTGATTCCCTCGTGCGCAAGTCATAACTGTTCCAAAGCACCCTCGGTGAACTCTCATGCAAATAAACACAAGTGAAATGCAATAAGAATCAAAACAACATTTTCAAGTCAAATAAACAATGATATGCAATGTAATCGATCAATCTGTCCACTTGACCCACTATCCGTTATACACAAATTCAATTGCCCAATTCGCATTAAAAAAATCCTGTAAATTTATCTGCTGACAATGGACTCAACAAGGAAAATTTCAACGCAAATTTCGGGTAAATCAGATAAGGGTACAGCTCCAGAGAATTCACGCAAATCCAACAAGCAGAGTCTGAAAATCAGACTGACCTGCCATTACTGAAAGCGGCCTCAAAATTTTGAAGGGTTTTTATGCAGAAACCACAATTTTCAAGAAAACTCTGAAAAAAAAATTCGTTGAAATCCGAGCTTTGTAGAAACTCTAAAAATTCCTGAAAGTTGCTGCACAGCAGCAGCAATTCAGATCAACAGTACCGCGTTCATTGATTCATAACTTGCTGCACATCTGGAGTTAGAAAAGGCAACATACATCGTTGGAAAGCTCATTCAAAGATCTATATTCCAGAAAAAATTCAGAAATTTTCACATGCGAGTTAAGGGTCAAAAAAAATCTGGAAAATTGTCAGTATGACCCTCAAAGTCTGAAAAATGCAGGAGATGCCACCGCTTCCGGAATTTCATCTCCGGATATCCTAGAAGTTAGGCTACGAAATTCATAGTCATGATAGCCCACATCAATACCAACATCCAGTAGCCGTTTTAGAATTTCGCTTGTAAATCAAGGTCCAAAAAAAATTGGGGAGGGCGAATGACAGATCAGCCCTCAGAACAGCATCTAAAACCTTAAATCTAAAATCTAACTAAACAAAACCACTAAAACAAAACTAATCAAGTTAAATGCTATGTGGGCGACTAAACAAAACTGAGATGTGTGCCTAACCTTTTCAACAATGATGTCATTTGATCGCGTCAATTCGCCATCGAATAAAAACGTAAATCAAACTCGTGGCGGCAAATAGAGCGAATCAGAAATAAATAGAGAGATTAACCACGAGTAAAGCAGATTGGATGTCGAACCATAGGGAGGCTAATCAAAATACACACCTCAATTCCATTTATTTAATCACATTCATTAACCACAAACATTCACAAAAGATAAGAGCATATGCAAAACAATAAAAGAAATGAAATGGCAACGAAATGGGCACTCCCCTCGCACGCGGGAAGTGCGTGGCTGCGTGTGACGAAGAAGGGGGCTGCGGACGTGGATGGAATGCCGGCGTGGAGGTAAATGCGTATCCCTTGCGTGGCGACTTCTTGAGTCTCCTCGCTTGGGGAGATGAAGAGGACCGCGATAAGGATTGGCGGTGAACATAATCGCGTCTTTCGCACTGTTACTGCGAGGAGGAGGGCGGCATGCGTCTAAGTGGTGGCCTCTCACTCGAGACACCTCGCTTGGGGTGCGACAAAGGGAGCAGCTAGGTGGTGTGCGAGCTGCCCCAAGCGCTGCGCTTGGAGGGCGAGAAGTAGCTACACACGGCTGATGGTTGTGAGAGGTGGTGGTGATGGTCGGCCGACCTTTGAGGAGGAAGATGGTGGCTGTGTGGAACAGTGGAAGGCAGTGATGAGGTGGTTGTGGTGGTGGCCGACCGTTGGCTGGTGAGAGGTGGGTAATGAAGGACATGACGGCGAGGAAGAGACTGCTGCGATGGAGGAAGGTAGTGGCTGTGAGGAGGAGCATGGCCCCAAGGGCCTTGCACTGCCTTCTCCCCCCTCCCAGTCATAATGGGGAACCTTACCAGAAGAGTAGGGCCTGTTGTCCCCTCATGAATCCTTGGTATGTTGCGCGCACATCTAGGTTTGGCTAAGGTAGTTCCCAAGGAACGCTGAGGAGGAGATTGGCTGTGGCTTGGGCTGCAGCTACGCCAAGGGAGGCGTTACACGTGAATTGCTGGGATTAATTGGTGGGGCATTAAACATTAATCGGGAGATTAATTGGTGAAACCGTTGGCTTAAGAGAGAAAGAGAAAGAGAATGTGGTCCCTTCGTCAATGTGAAATTATAATAATGTCTAAGGCCCTTAACAATTAAATGAGACTTAAAGTTCTCTAAATTAGAACTTAGGTAACAAGGCCATATTATAAATGAGCAGAGTCAAATCCTTGAATCAACTCTCGATTTGCAATCTACTTCTTATGAAAAAATGTAAACCTTCGACACATAGGTCCATGCACAATTATTCCTGTAACAATAACCGCACCCAATTATAACATAATACAAGAAAATCATATAAATATAATTTCTCATGCGTGCATTAATCCACAACTAAATGCAAATACTAATGCAACATAAATTGCATATACTAATGAACTTGGGCTTAATAATAGTCCACTAATGTGGGCTCATCAGTGATCACAGTCAGAAGAATCAAGCCTCTTGAGTGTTACCCAAGCCTATGCCTTGCGACAGCAAAGAGCAAGCTCAATTCGTGTCCAGCAAGGTCTAGTCATCGGGCCAATCTAGATCATGTTGCAAGATTAGTCAGAATTGTCGAGTCACACCAATGCTCCCACTAGGTGCATAGTCTCTGGGTGTTGCCTTCTTAGTCTACCAGTAGATGAGATCTCAACCAAACCCTTCATGGTACCCCAATAGCCTCCGCACATGCAGGTGCCTAATGAGCCTCTTGCTGCGAGTACCATCATACAAATTTGATTTTGAGTACCTACAAGTACCTCATTTCGATGACAGCTCGTGGCTTGTCACCGTACTTAGGAACTATCCAAGTTCCAAGGCAGATCACAGGTAGCCTCTAGTCACCTCGTCATCTTGGGTCTCCAACCTAAGCAGTGAACCTATGGTTCACCAAGTGCAAGGTGCTTAGCCTTACAAGCTTACCTATCATACTTACCCTTCTTTTTTGTCCTCTTTATTCCATATCAGGAAAAAACTTGAGGACCTACTAGATTGCTTTTGGTCTCACTTTAGACCTTAGGATCCTAGTTTTCTTCTTTTAGACTCATAACAGAGTCATCAAAATTATCGTGAAGGGTTTAATCCTCTTCTTGGCCACCTCATTTTTAGCCTATTTACAAAGTTTTGAGCTTAAATAGAAAACTTTAAGGATTTTTATGTAAATTATCCATTTCATTCATAATTAGGGTGTCCATTATATCCTTAATTAGGTTTAGGATCAAGAAATGAGTGACCGAACGTTAGGTACTAGTGAGCTAACATTATGGAGCCTGCTAGCAACTACCTAACGTTAGGTCACAAGTACCTGACATTAGGTCACAAGTACCTATTGCAGTGCCTGGCCAGATTGTAGGAACTTGAGTTTCTTGCCTTAAAATCCCCACCTCTTTATCTACAAGCACGGAGAAGGCAAATCCTCTGACCTAAAATAGCTATGTGTCTTTGTATTTGAATATGAACATTGAAATTGCACTAGAAGGGGGTGAATAGTGAAATTGAAAAATAATTGCTAAATTAAAAATTCAATCACAAGTATGAAGGCACAAGATTTTTAGGTGGAAACCCAAACTGGGTGAAAACCACCACCTAAGCCAATTCATTGGCTTAGGATTTATGATCACAAATGCGATTAATCCACTATCCACACTACTTAAACGAGGATAGTGTATCTTAAGTACAAATCCCACCTTCGATCCCTAAACAAAGGTTTTTCCTTTCATTATGAAGAAACAGGAATCCGACAGGCCAGACACCAAACTATAACAAGTATATAAACTGAAAATAAAATGCACCCTATAGAGCTCCCCAAAATATGCATAATTTAGTTTAAATACTAAGGGTGAGTGAGCCTCCCTGATGGTGAGGATTTGAAGCACAATTGGAGTGTTGGTTTGCCTCAAACAGAATGATTGAGTAGCACTAAGGTAATGAAGCAATGGAGCAAGTGAACAAGTGATTTTCTATGTGAATTGTCTCTTTTGAAGGTGTACTTTGCCTAATGGGGGTTAAGGTCTATTTATAGGCAAGTTTGGAACCTTCAAGAAGGCTTGGGAAGAGGCGCCTAGCTGTTGGAGGCAAGTCTTAAGAGATTGAAGTGAAATCCAACTCGAATCAGGCTCATAATGATTCTGACAGCAGAATCAAACGTCTGATTTTTGAGTCAAACATCTGAATTTAAGTTTAGACATCTAATGCTGAAGATCAGAGTTCCTGATTCTGTCGGACAAAGATAAGTTCTCTCTTAGACATCTACGAAATAATTTTAGGATGTCTGGGTATAAAATTGGACTAATTTTGGATGAATTTATTCTTATTCTGACCAGATCTAAATAGGGTTCTAAATTTTAAGGATTGACGACATATTGGATGTCTAGCCAATGTTATGGACGTATAAAAAGTAATTATAGCTTTGTCTTGGGATTGTTTGTGAATTTGAAAAGGAAGATTCGTATCTGACAAATCTTTGCAAAGATTTTGACTAACAGTGCATTATTGGACATTTGGAGACATGTTTAGATGTCAAAAAATATGTTAACCATTGGATTTGAAAATCTAAAAGGAAATTCTAAGGGGTTGAGCAATGGTAGGCTTTCAGGACATCTGAATCATGTATTGGACATCTGAATAAGCCTATGGACGTCCGTATATAGATTCTGTCATCTGGGAGATAAGTATTCCAATCATTAAGGCAAGGCTATAAGCAACTGGGCGTTTGATGTCATGATTAGACATCTTAAAGTTGGATATAGGATGTTTGATGAATGTGTTGGTTGTCTGATAAGTGTTTTGACTTAGTTTTTGTTTCTAATTTTTCCTAAGTGTTGAGAGCCTAAGTTAGCAATGTGTATGTTACATTTTGGGGGCTCTTTACAATATTTCTAGACTTAAATAAAAAGAAGATTACAACCTTTTGAAATATACAATAAAACCCTAAGACCTACGACAAAGTATGTCTTCACTCTCTTGATAATCTGACTTGGAAAATGTGAGACCTACAATGATGTTATGACAAAGAAAAATATGTTATTTCTTATTTTTATTTCTTGTACTTTATTTTGTAAAATCATCAAAATATTACTTATGAGGGGTTGAATTAACAATCTCCCCTTTTTGATGATTTTCAAAATATGTCTTAGGGTCTTATTTTCTCCCCCTTAATATTGTACTTAGTGATCTATACTGAACTTGATTAAGTTTTTAGTTAATTTTCATGATCCTAAGTTATTCTCCGCCTTTTTGAATGTCATCAAGAAGGGTTCCTAAAGGGGTTGAACTACATTAGAATAAGCATACATGATGCTAGTTAAGCATGCTAAGCAAAATAACATGAGTGTGAGTACAACATGCTTTATAAATGAACATAAAAAGCCGCATATAATGGAAGATAAACATGGCATGCTTGATACATAAGCAAAGTGTTTTTACAAAGTTTAAATGGGGCATGAAAGAGAAATAGCTAAGGAAATGTATGTGCCCTAATCAAAACTAGCTATTGTTCCTATTAGCAACATAACTATGGGGTCAAGGCCCCTTAATACATGCCAACATAAAAAGAAAGAAAGAAACAAAAGAAACAACAACAACTATAACTGAGACTCGGGCTAGACATCTTGATCTTGGCAGTGGCGTCGACGAGCGGGTCTTTAACTCATCTGTAGGTTGCGGATGTCGGTGCGGACTTCGTTGATTTCATGACCCATACCACCCATGTACGTGTACATCTCATCGGTGCACCTCATCAAAAGGGAAATGCCAGTTGAGATGGAATCTGTGGCTGGATACCATGTCTCCTCAAAACTGGATTTGGGAGCCTCAATCTGAAGTTGGCATTGAGAATTGACATCTGGAAAAGGTGGGAGCGGTCCTTCATCAGCTAGCTCTTCTTCCAGGTTGAGATATTCCCTAAGAATGTGCATCTTAGTGGCTGTGGCCTGGTTGTAGGGTTCAACCTTTTTATCGACCGCCTGATCGTCAGTAGGAATCCTATGGCTTGCAAATAGCTTGGATAGGATGGACCCAAAAGGTAGAGAAGCCCCATGATCTTCATTCATTACATGAATGATGAGACGATAGAAGTTAAAGGGGATGTGACGAACAGTGGCAAAAAGGAGCACCGTGTGTTGCCGTGAGATGTAATCAAAGCTATCCGATTTGTTGAGAAGACCTCAACCAAAAATACAAGAATGTAATTGATGGGACCACCATCATGAGCCCTAACTAGCTCTTTTTGATCCAATTAAGTTAGTAAATGCTCCTACATAACCAACTGAAGGTTATAATTCATTGTATAACCATTTTGAGAGAAAAACAAGCAACTAGAGTTAAAACTATAATTTTACTAGCTTATCATGAATGCAGTACAACCACAGGTTTTCTCAAGGGCCAAATAAAGGTCAAATGGTTTTAATAGGATAATAAGTGGGTTAGATCAAACAGCAAAGGATTTGTGCATGTTTTGAGAATTAAATGACTTTTGAAACCCTAAAAACAGACGTACTTAATTAACTGAGGTTCTAATCAGAATAAAATTTACCTAATCCCTCTAAAAATCATAGAAAAATATTTTCTAGGGTTTAGTACCTTCAATTTGGCCATCAGAACCCATCTTGGCCTAAAATGGAGTCTCAGACATATATTTTCCATAATTTAGGTTTTTACATAAATTACCTAGTCAAATGTGGTCAAAACTAAAATCCAACTTCACCATTAGATTTCTTAGGAACAAATTACGTTTGTACCAAAATTTGGACCCAAGAAGAACTCGTCTTGACCTAGTTTGCAAAATGGTCCTGTCTAATTACATTTATACCCCCAACTTTCAAAAATCCTTGCATTCAGCTCCCTAACTTCTTCGTCGTCTTCACAAATAGGTCCCCTCACCATTATCGCAGAGGAAACCTACTCCGATGACCTTTGACTGGGGATTTCTCCCTGATTGATTGATAATTCTCTTTCAAAATTGGAAGGGAGATTCATCAAGAAATTCCCTTCAATCTAAACCCGTTCATATGCTCTGAATATTTCCCAATCTTTCATGCGAACACATGAGAGGTTTGGGTCTCTTGAAACTCCCAAATCCGGTGACCTTCCAAGCTTGGGAAGCTTGCTTCCCAAGCTCTAATCACCCCCTAGAGCCCTTTTATGAGGACCCTTAGAGCTCACTGATCTCTTCACACTCGAAATTGGCCGTGAATCCCCACAATTCCTCTCTCTCTCTTTCACGGCAGAAGGTTCCTCGACGTCCGGCGACCTTTTTTTGCCTCTTCTCGTTGTCCATCCTCCATACCTATGGCGGATTCATCCTCCCTACTCTTCTCCGCATCTCGCCGCACCAGCAGACGCTCGTTCCCCTTCGTCCTCGCTGTTTCTCCCTTACCGGAACCGCCTTCGTCTCCGACGTCAGCCACACCATAACCGATGCCCCACTTCGTCCACCTACCTCCTAGCTAAGTTCTTCATCTCCTTTTGTTTATTTTCGCACTCACCCAACTTCAAATCAACCACCGATGCCCCTTCGCAACTCCATCATCTCCATCTCCGGCCACCCCCTACGGCGAGCCCATTCCACCTCCACAAACCACCAAAACCCTCGCCGACCATCCCAAAACCATCACCACACCTCACTGATCATTTCCCCTCTTCATTCACTTCACTCACTCACAAGCACCCCCGAACACACCCACTCTCACGCACACAGTTTGACCTAGATATGCACTCACAGCCACTGTCGCTCCACGCCACCAACCCCATCATGTTTGCCGTGCTTCGGCGACCCTCCCTGAGCGCTCTGACGTGGCTGAGAGGCCGTTTCACTGATTTCAGGCATTAGCCTTATCCGCCATTGACGAGCAAGCTTCGAGCTTGCTTGAAGGTCGCTCTAGGTCTTGCTACGCCTAGGTTGAAGCCCCAGGTCACGTGGAAGTGCCTTGTTAACAAGTCCAGGCCCTCAATTGAAGACGCAAGCCTCAGTAGCTGCTGCAATTGAAAGGCAATCCCCTCCTGCAGACAAGCGAAGGAAGAGGGCACGGATAGTCCCACATCGGAAAGTGTTGAAGCCGCGCGCCTGCATAAATTGAATTTGTGAAAGAAGCTGTTCACCTCAGTTCACGGGGTGAGGTCCCTCTCACCCGCTCACCCGGCCTCGTCCATGACACCTACCCGCGGACCTGGTCAACCTGATAACCTGCCTGACCTACACACCTCTCTCACCACCCCACGTCGGTGAGCCTGGACCCGGGTACGTGCCTGACCCGATAACCTGGATACCTTGTGGCTCTGGGAGAGCAGATCTTAGGAGAGAAAGAGAGAGGAGAGTCGTGTGGGTAGGAAGAGGGTTTTTCTGCAGGGACATTCGGCTAACACTTAGTTAGATTCTGAAGAGGAAAGCCAGAGAAGAAGAAGAGGAGGTCTAAAGCTGAAGAAGAGGAGGATCGCAGAGCTAAAGAGAAAGCAGCTAAAGGCAAAAGAAGAAGAGGAGAAGGCCTGAATTGAAGAGCTAGAGAAAGAAGAAGTGAAGGACTGATGAAAAGAAGAAGAAAGAGAAGAAGATGCAGAAGGAAGGAAGAATCAGAGAAAGAGAAGAAAAGAAGAAGACAGTCACTTTAAGTCATCAGATTTCCAAATCTGACGACAGATCTTTGCTTGCATTTCATACATATACATTGAGTTCCTTAGTTGATATTATAGGAGTATTTAGTGATCTAAATCACCATCTTTTATTTTGAATTGTGATCTTGATTTCTAAATCCCATATTGCTCCCTATGTTCGACCTCAGAACTTTTTCGAGTAATAAAAATTATATTTATTTTCAAAGCGAGTTCGACTATATTACGACGCTTTATTTTAAAATCGATTTCGCTGGGATAAACATTTTGGCGCCTTTGCCGGGGAGCAATGGGCAATTTAGAATTCTCGATTGTAATTCCTGATTTGGTACTAACTTGCTATATCTCTTTTGCTGTGGTTTTTTCTGGGAGAAGATACATTTAAGGAAGATCAACTGCACAACAAACACACTAGGGGTAGGTAAATTCTAACCACTCCCTCTTAAGCCCCTCCTTCTGAAAAGGTTAAAAAGAAAAAAAAAGAATTAGGGCTACTTGCTTTCCATTCTTAGATAATTCATCAAGTTGCCTGATTTGATTTCAACAACAAAACCTGATTTGTGCACCCACTTAAGGTAACTAGGGCTATCACATTCTTGTTTGAGACCTAGTTACCACATTTGGCAAACTAAATTGGTCCAAAACAAGATCTACGTAAGGATTCCAAGTTAGGGTTTTAGAGACACACTTGCCTAATCAAGAATTGATCTTTCCCAAACAATGTGTGCCTAAGCCTTGGTTGAATTCAAGCAAACCCTAAAATCAGGCTCTTAATCTCACTTGAATCCTAAAAGAGGGACCTAAACTTCTTAAAGGACAAATAGGTGAAGTTGACCCACCATGTTGGGCCAGCCAATCTTCAAATTAGGTCACTTTTTGCACTTAATACATCTTAAAGTTCAAGTGAAATTCAAAGCACCTTTGCTCTTAATTAAAACGGGTAGACTTAAGAGGTCAAGTCCCCATTCTGGTCTACCTGGAACATCAGTGGCAAGAGAGGCTGGGTGGGGGAAACCCTGTAACCCGTGGGGGCACTCTACCGTGTAGGGGTCTTCGCGGGATGCTCCCTCTCTGGTTGCCCAGGTAATTCTCAGGTGGACGGCTTTCTGACTAAGGGGTATCATCCACCTCGAATCTCTATAGTCGTCCAAAATTTTTAGGTGTCTTGATTGGGTCCATCACATTCTATTCTCATCCAGTCCATCGGTGCATGTTTGGTAGGAGTTCCTTAAGACCACCCTTGAGGCCTCCTTTAGTAATTCACTCTCGTCGAGGCTAGGTCTCAACTTCCATGTTTGTGCAGCAACCCCATCACATAGACATCTCTTCTGATTCATCTGAACCTAATTCTCCTTCATCCATCATCATGGCACAACCCGCAGAAGAAGAGAATAATCTCGAGAATCAACTTTAGTGCCTTAATGATTTATTCCAAGCCTTTGTATATCCACCGCAGCATCTCATGATGTGAGATCATTACAATCCCACTACGGTGGCGATCGAACCTCGAGTCCAAATCCCGACTAGAGGTCTTGATACCGAACTAAAGCCTAACATGATTCATGCTATTCCAAAATTTCACGGGCTCAATTCCGAGGATCCTTTCCAGCACATTAAATAGTTCAAGCATCTGGTCCAGACCTTCAGGTCAGATGTCCAAAATCGAGATATTCTTCTCATGAAAGTGTTCTCCTTCTCTCTCATGGACAAAACAGCTCATTAGTATCAGACTCAAATGCGTCCAATCAACACATGGGTTGAACTACAATCCGAGTTTCTGAAAAAGTTCTTCCCAATTGGTCGGACGAATGCTCTACGACACCAGATCATGCACTTCATACAATAGTCTGGAGAACACTTCACGAAGCATGGGATCGTTTCCTAGATCTCATGCGAAAGTGCCCCAATCACGGAGTTTCTAAATGGGAACAAGTCTAGTCTTTTTACCAGGGACTCCGTGAAGATATCCGATTATTTGTCAATGCAACTTGCGGAGGAAATATCATGGGTCAACACGAGGACACTGTGTGGGAGATTCTCGAGAATATGTGCGAGAACTCCATCAATAATGACTTGATGAACGGTGGCGACAACTTGTGACTAGGTTTTGTTGTAGAAATTACGTTGTAGTACAGCTAGTCATTGCCATCATTACAGATATTTTTTACTCGAAAAATAAAAGAGTTCCTGAGGTCGAACTCAGGGAGCAAGTCGTATTCTAGAAGTACAGTGTTTCTTCTTATGACAAAAATAAAGAGAGAGAGAGAGAGAATTTGTTGGCTTCTCCTTCTTCTTTCTCGTCTGTCTTCTTTTCTCTTCTCTTTTTTTCTTCTTCTTTCTTCTTCTCGCAGTCCTTCTTTCTTGGCCTTCTTCTTCTTCTTTTTCCTTCTCTTCTCTTGCGGTCTGCTTCCTCTTCTTATGCTCTTTCTTTTCTCGGCCAAGTGCGTTCTTCTTTCTCTTCGTCTTCTGCTTCTCTTCTTTGTCTTCTTCCTTCTGTTCTTCTTCTTTCTGTCCGTCTCTTTCTTTTTCTTCTTCCTTGCGGTCCTGTTTCTTCTTTTCTTCTTCTTCTTCCTGCATTCAGGATGTCGTCTGATTTTCCAATCAGACGACTTAAATTGCTGCTGCTATAGTGTGTCTTTTCTTCTTTCCTCTGTGGCTTTCTTCTTCTTCTTCCTGCCTTCTCTTCTTCTTCTTCACTTGTGCCTGCACACTCAAAGTTCGATCAGAGGGCAAAACCTACTCTACCCTCTCCCGCGTCTCTCTCTCTCAGAATTCACTCATGGTATAGCTCTCCCAGAGCTGTCGGATAGTCGGGTACGTGGGTCGCGCTCGGGTCCAGGCCCACCGGCGTGCGGTGGTGGGCGAGGAGTGCAGGTCGGGCTAATCGGGTCGGGCCAGGTCCGCGGGGCGTGAGCGCGGACGAGGCCCGATAATCGGGTGGGTGAAGGGGACCTCACCCCGTGATCTGAGGCGAACAGCTTAAGGCACCTTTTGCCTTTAAGCGCCCGCTCGCCTCAGTGGGTTTCCGAGGTGGGACTAAATGTCCCACCCCAATTGGATGCCCGCGTGGAGGAGGCAGCGCACAATCGAGGCTTCGTGCGAGGGCTTCGCCTCAACTGCAGCCTGGCACTTCGCGAAGACACCCCACGCAGCCTGGGAGCCTGATCTGGGCGTGGCGTGCCTGGAGCAGCAGGTTGAAGGAGCTTCTTCACCTCAGCAATGGCGGCGGCGAGAGAAGTTCCTGTTTACAAAGAAAGGGCCTCTCGGCCTAATTAGATACGCGGAGGACCTTCGCCGTGGCACTGCGAAGGTGGTCGGAGGGTCTGCAGGTGGCGGGGCGGAGCCTAAGGGCCACCCTAGGTCAAACTGCGGGTTGGGAAATGGGTGTGTTCGGTGGAGTTGCAGAGGGCGATTTGGGGGAAGTGGAAGGGCGGAGGATGATCAGGGTGAGGAGGCGAAGGTTCTGCGGTGGTCGGCGAGCCGTGTGGGTTGCTGGAGTGATGGGAGCGGGTTGCCGGAGTGTGGCCGGAGGTGGAGAAGGTGAGGGTGATTAGGCGCGGTCGAGGGGTAATTAGATAAAAATAGCAGGGGGAAAAGAGAGAGAGGATAGAGAAGACTAATTCTAATCTAGCTAAAGTGACGAAGGGGACGAAGAGGCTGCCGGCTCGTACCTACCGGAGCTGGAGAAGAAATGCCCAGTGGGGGAGGACGACGGCGACGACGGGGCTGAAGCAGCGCGCGCCGGTATTGCGCGACGCGGAGGAGAATCAGGAAGAAGTCTCTGCTGCTGGTATTGCGGCAGAGCGAAGAGGAGGAGGAGGAGGAACCGCCGGAGCTGGAGGGCTTCTGCTGGAGTGGGAAGAGAGGAAAGTTGTGGGGGTTTTCTCCGTCAGATCCAAGCTGGGAAGAACGGCGGAGCGACAGGGGTATTTATAGAGGCAGAACCAGAGAGGAGGGCGGAGGGAGACGACGTGTCTCCCTCGCCGGAGGACGCCGGAGGAAGGATACCCATACCGTCCGTGCGTTCGCACGGGTGGTATGGGTGGTCGTAGCACTCAGGGGGGTGCTCCTGCGATGGCTGACGACGCAGGGCACCCCCATTTGACCTGGCAGGCCCTCCCCCTCACCCTGCGCAGCGCCATGCTCCGCGCAAGGTCGTCGGAGCATGGTGCTGGTCAGGTTTTGCAGGAGGGACCTGAACGCAAAGAACGAAGGAGAGTTAGGGGCCAAAATGTGAGGGTTCAAAAGTTGAGGGCCAAAAAGTAAATATATGAGGACCAAAGTGTAAAGTTGGTCAAGAAGGTTTCTTCTTAGGCTCAAGTTTTTATACATGACTAATTAGGACCTAAGTATTCTGATGGTGAATTTTATTTCTAGATTAAACCTTGTTTGACCGGTCAATTTACGCAAAAACTCAAATTAAGTTGTTAATTGGGCATGGTTCTCAATGTAGGTCAAAATGGGTTTCTAAGGCCAAATTGAAGGTTCTAAATCCTAGAGATTATTTTTCTATGAATTTTAGAGGGTTTAGTTGATTTTTTTCTCTGCCTCAAACCTCGTGTATTTAAGTGGGTTTGTTTTTAGGGTTACAGGATGTCATTTAATTCTTCGGAGTTGTTGTAGCCCTTGTTGAGTCATTTCATCTCACTTTTCTTCTTATTAGGTTGTTTTGACCTATGTTTGGACCCTGAGTTACCCTGTTTTCAGATTGGATTGGTGAAATTGCATTTTTACCCCTCAGTTTCTGTTTTATTTGCAAACTCAGAATCTCTCTGAGCCAAGCCTTTCTAAGGTTATGTAGGAGCTTTTTCTTGCAAATCAGGGTTAAATGGTGCTAGTTTAGGGTTTGTGACCATGGGCATTTTCGATCAGACGAATGCCCGCACATCGAAGAATCCAAGGGGGGCACATGAGACGTAGGGCCTGTCCCCTTCTGTCGATTGGAACTGATGGCCAGTCGTTTGGACAAGGTCTCTATTATTGAGAAGAAGGTGGATGAGCTAACTCGACATCTGCAGTGAGCCACCTCTGTGCAAAACCTATTCGCACAACCACCCTTTGGGTGGGAAGCTATGCATAACATCTACCACCGATCTTCTCAGGGGATGGACTCGTATCCACCCCCGTCTGACTCTAGGGTCGGAGGAAACTCCGAACCTACCTATTCTAGTCGGGGGAACTCTGAACCCTCGTATTCTGCTTTTTCTGAGGTTCCTCAGACCTGCGAGGACCTCAATGCCATCGAGAACGACCCATTCTCTAATACCTATAACCATGGATGGCTAAATCATCCTAATTTCATGCGGGTGGGAAACAATTAGAATCAGAGACCACCATATCATCCCTGTCCACAAGATCCTCGTTCATATCAGCCGCCTGAACCGCGACCCAACCCCACCTATCAATCCAGGTCAACTCAGACAGATCAAATGACTCTATCCTTCAGACTCTAGCTGACATTCAAAAGACGAATGTGGCTATGTAGAAACAGCACAAAGGAGAGATCACAGAGGTTCGCAATCAACTCACCAAAATGGCAAATACCCGCCAACGTGGTACACTCCCTTCGCAACCTTTGCCTAATCCCAATAGCATGCTGAACTAGAGGTGTGTTATGAACCCAAATCTAGGCCAAGCCCATATGATTTATCAAGCCCCTTCTGCTCCATCACTCAACGGGATGGAAGCTTCGACATCATACTTGGGATTTTAGCAGCAACCACCTATTTTACCTACACCAAACTAGAACCAGGCAGGGCTAAATTCAGTTATGACCTGTAGTGGACAAGTAACACAGGACCCACCTTACCCAAGCTACTTTCAGCCTGGTAGTAACCCAAACCCAATGATAGTCATCCAAGATACCCCAGTCCCAGATCAATAACCTAGACCTATTCTAGAGGAACCATCTAAGGTTCCATTTCCTGAGGCCTTGACCAAGGGAAAGAGGACAACCAAACCCGTGGCACCTGAAGAGGACCTGGTCAAGCTCTTTGAACAGGTCCATATAAACATCCCCTTGATAGATGCGATTCGCCATGTACCAGCTTACGCATAATTTTTGAAAGATGTGTACACACCTAAGCATAAGCCACGAACCAAAAGTGGGAACCCAATTGTATTGTCGAAGCAAGCCCGCTCCATCATTTTGAGTAGGCTCCCACCTAAGGAAAAACTCCCAAGTACTCCCCTGATTTCCTGTACAATTGGTGATATCCAATTTGATAGAGCATTATTAGATCTAGGAGCCTTAAGCAAATGATAGGTAACAGTAAAGAGAAATAGAGAAGAAGTGAAGGTCCAAAGGACATATTTGATATTCGAACCTTGCCTGGATGAACAATAATGATTTCATAGTCAATACCATTTGGAATAAGCTTGCTATTATATCTATACGGGGCTTTACCACTTATCAAAACTCCATCATTCCCATTATCAAGGGCCTTTCTCAATTCCCATGGCATTTAACATAAAAATATAAAAGTAACTTCTAAAAGAAATATGTGTTTTGCTGTATAGAAAAATAGTAGCAATGCCACTAACCTTGCTTCTTCTTTTGTACCTAGCACTGACAAAAATAGTAATATCGCCTTCAGGTTGTCCAAAAGGCATAGGAATCACCACAATTATTAATCATGAGTCCACCATACCCTCTAGTAGCTTGGTAGAAGTTGAGTAAGATGGGAAAGAGAAGCTCCAAATTTAATCCTTCGCTCGGAATTGTAAGTTCAGTTTCAACCTGGTGGGATTAGACAAGTTATACCCAAAAGTTCATCTTGCCAACATGCTTTCTATGTTGTACCCCATCCCTGAATAACAAGAAATGTTTTCTAGACCATCAAAATCTAAAATGGTATTTTCCTTTTACAAAATTAGACTCAATATATCATCACCCACTTTAGATGACCTTTCAAACAATATGCATAAGTTGAGCATCAAGAGATGCACAAATTAGTAATGCATATGGAAAATACCAACCGGGTTGAAGATACACCCATTATGTGCAGTTCTCGTACTCCATAAAAAAAGAAATTTTGCAATTCTAACATATTTTTAAAAACTACAGGCAGCTTGGACAGGTTGCATATTGAGCCTAATGATTGCACAGCAATCATGCAACCTAAATCACCTGAATTAGGTTAGATTCTAACATAACTTAGAAATAATGTATTCATAGGCATCGCAATTTACACAATAGCTACTTTATTAGTCATATAGATATCATCATTTTATGACCTAAAAGAGAGATGATTTTAATCGCAGATGATTCAAAGCCACGGATGTTAGATTAAATCGGGCATATTTGATCAGAACGACGCCGGGAGTCCAACGCTTCCAAAATTGTCTCGATCAGACAACCAGGGCATCTTGTGCAGTCTATAAAAGAATTGAGATCATAAAGCCAAAGGACAAAGATCCAAGCCTCAGATAAAGAATCCAACTGCACAGATGAATCCGGATCAACTGTCGCAGTCCAACGGTGCAAAAATCAACTTGATCGGAGGTCTACATCACCAGATACAAGGAAAAGAAGATGGACAGCCATGATGGTGCCACATGGCACCATCACAGCCGCTCCCTCACCACCGCCCCATCTAGGAAGGCCACCCTCGCACGCTGTGGGCCATTAGATCTTCATCCAACAGCCACGAGCGTGCCATGTTGCCCGTCCAACCGGATAAGGACAAATAGATACAAACAGGAAACTATAATAGAACACTTGCGCGGAAGTGCGAGACATGCATTCGACCGATGCAGCACGAAATTGAAGGAACACTCGTGCAGGCGCAATTGCACCGTCAAATGGCGATCAAAGGGTAGAGGCATGACCACGTGGCTCGATTAGAGCGCACCGCGACCAGATACGTGAACCCACACCATTTTGAAACAGGAAGGCGAGGCACGCGCAAGAGAGCCGTCCGATCGTGAGATCCAATGACTGACAATTAGGTGCTGAAAAGAGGCTAGCGAGTGCGCGTGCGGAGAAAGGAAATGTTGGGAGCACGTGAGGAGAAAGAGGGAACGTCCGATGGAGATCTGACGCACGAGAGTGCACCATGTGTCAGCAAGAGGTGCGAGCTGCGCGAGGGAGGCACGTTGGAGGTTATTTTGAGGCCTGATCTGATCTGTTGATCTCCTGATCAATGGATCTGATTGCCCAAGAGGTGTTGCATGAGATAAAGGGCTAAAATGCCCTTTTTCTCTCCATAAAAGCTATAAAAGAAGGCCAAAGCCCCCCCAGTTGAAGTATCTCTCTCCCATCAACTCCAGATATCTTCCACCTTCTCTACAACTCTCCATCTCTCTGCAACTCTGCTCTGACCTTCATCCTGATGCTCTGGATTTGAGGTGCTGCCGCATCTCGCACAAGCATCCTACAAGCGACGTTGTCTCTCTACCACTTTTTATCTTTCTCTCTCTCTCTCTCTATCTTTCTCTCTATCTATCTATCTATCTATTTGTTTCTAGTAGCATTCTCTATTGTGAAAACTCTATTTTAATTGCAATAAAATTCTAATCTTCTGAATGCATATATCTGATTCCTATACATATATACATTTATAAATATCTATTTAGAACAAGTTTTATTAAAAGCTTCGACATAAATTGTGATTGCCTCCCTGCAAATGACTCGGTACTCACCAATTTTATAAATTTATTTGTCGACGTGTTTTCGTGCTATACTACAATTGAATAATCTTTTAAACTTGAATTACGAGCTGAACACCTAGTAAATGTTACAGTTATGCTAGATCTACAACAAGGCATTAGTCAAATTCGAGAACTCTTAATCTTCATGGAAAGGGGCGAGGAGGAGGAGGAGGGTAGCAAGGAGGAGGACATGCTGGTAGGAGGGCAGCGAAGAGGAGGAAGAGGAGGGGGCATGGAGGAGGAGGAGGGCGGTGGGGAGGAGGAAGAGGAGGGGGCATGGAGGAGAAGGGCGGCGAGGAGTTACCTGAGGAGGGGGAAGACGAGCGACGAGCGACGATCGACGACGACGGCTAACGATCAAGGGGTGGTGACAAGGAGGGGCGACAACGAGGAAGGGTGACGATCGACTCTGTTGGAAGACTCTGCGAGACGAGGAGGGTTTGTGCGAAATGTAGGGAAGGAGAGGGCTCTGCATGGGATTAGATGGATCGACATTTGTCGTCAGCTATGTTAGAAAGCGACGACAAATGTCTAAATTAATTCCAAACTCGCCCAAATTTTTGTGCCTTCCATTGGTAAATTTTATCCACTTTTTTGCCATCGCTTTTTACAATAAACGAGGAGAAATATTTATTACATATTGCTTTTCTTGCAAGAGATGGGGGGGTTAGTTTTAATGATGTATTCTTGTCGCTTATATAAATAAGCGACAGCAAAAATATTTTTTCTGTCGCTTATAAAATCGATGGTAAAATAACTTTTTCTAGTAGTGATTGAGCCTTACAATCATCCCAAATAGGTTCTGGTTTAGATTCTAGGTCAAGTATGGAAATTGGGTCACTGGAATTTATTTCTAAGTTTAGCTGGCTTGGAATTTTAGATGCATCCTCTTTGACAATACATGATTTAGGCTTAAAATTTTCCTCCTATTGAGGCAACTCTGGTTGAGTCTTAAAGATGTCATCTAAGTCATTTAAATAGATCACAATTTCCTCTGGATTAGGTTTAGCTTCATCATCTAGGGAGAAAAATGTGTCCATGTCCCTAACTTTGTCTTGATCCCGATTTAATTGATCAGATTGCACTTCTGGTTTAGCCAGGATTTTGGATTCTGATTCCTTTATTAGGTCATCCGAATTAGGCTCAAAATAGACCTTATCAAGATAAGGGGCGGGGATCGTACCCTCAAGGAATTCAAAATCATCATAGGTGTTTTGAAATTTTGATTGAGTTGAGCCAGCTTCAAATATGTTTTTCTACTGGTTTTGTGTCAAAGTCAAGAACACATGTGAAGGAATCCCTCCAACCCAAAAGTTGATTTTCTATATCAGGTAATTTCTTATGCACAAAATCATCATTTAGTTCTAACCGGGTTGAGGATCCAACACAGAAACCTCCATTTTGGAATCTGAGTTCAGAAAATTCTAGTTTGTCTTTAAAATTACCCTAAGATTCATAATCAACATCACGGTGTGGTCTGGGTATCTTTCATTAATCAACTCTTTCAATTGATCTACCACATTGTTTAAAGAAATCTTGGTAATTTTCTCATAGGTCTAGACTTGAAAAATATTGTAAACCCTCAATTCTATGAAGTCTTTTCACAGCAAGCATTTGATCTAATAGGGTTCCCCAGGTTGAACCACATAACACCTGGGCTACAATTATTTCGATGTGGTTCATAATTGGAGATTGATCAATCTAGTTTATAAGTTCCCTACTATGGTTTGAGGTGAAGACTTTTTCTCTATTCTTCAGGGTTTCCTCAATCATGCTATCTTTTAGGCTCTTAGGAGGGTTTGTCTTAAAGGACATTTTCCTAAATTTTAGGTTGACTTCCAAATATGGTGATTGAAATCAAATCAGCTGATGGATCAAAAGATGGAGAATCAAGTTCAGGTTCAGAGTGATTAGAAGATAGGTTCATTGGATCAAAAATCACACAAGTCAATCGGGGCTTGACCCTGATGTGAATTAAACTCTAATGGAGGCCTTATGGTGGGTCTCAAGGACCTCCTCCTCGTGCATATACTACAAAGAAGATGAGAGGGATTGGATATGCATTGGACCCAATCAAGGCACCCAATATAATTGGATGACTATGGCTGTTTCGAGGTAGATAGGCCTCTAAATCAAAAACTCACCTACCTCAAGAATTACTTGGGTAGCTAGGAAAGGAGAGTCCTGTAAAGTCCCCTACATGGTAGAGCGACCCCATGGGTTACAAGGTTTCCCCCACCCGACTTTTCTTATCACTGCAGTTCCAAGTAGTCTAGAAACGTATGAGTTAAACCCTAAGTCTACCAATTTTAGGCTTAGATGTGCTTGTGCCTTTAGTTATCACTTGAGTAAGATATGAATTTACTTGTGACCTAACTTAAGGTTGATTAGGTTGCAATACAACCTAACTTCACCTAACTTGCCCTAAGGAATTTAAGGTCAAACTGGGGTCAAATGAACCCGACTTACCTATTTTGGTTTGACAAGCAAGATTATTAGTCACCAATTTTAGTGTTCAAGTAATGAAATTATAAATTTTAGGGTTAAAATGGTTAAATCAATTCAAACAAGGGCCTAGATAACACAATACAAGAAATCAATTCCCTCTAAGACTTGCAATGTGTTTATGCACTTCAAAAACCCTAATGTTTTAACCTTAATTTGGATTTAAATGAATCCAATTTAATTCAGTTTAATGTGCTCCTTGGACTCACATAAGAAGATAATAGTCCAAGGTGTGCTAAAATTAAGCACAAGAGTCCCTATAGGCACAGGAATTCAAAATTATGCATTTCTAAATCAACTTCATAATGTAAGTGCCTAAATGTTCAAGAAATTCTTGCCACAAGTGATATTATCTAAGAAAACAAGGAAAGGTTGCAATCTAGTCTTTTTTTTCTTATTTTTTATCTTTTTAGAGAAAGAGGGGTTAAGGAATAAAGAGAAGAAAAGCTACCTTCTCTTGGAGTGGTTGTTCCATTGATGAAGTGGTTGGCTCGGTTGAAGTGATTCAGCAACTAAATAGATTTGATCTAGCAAGAAGACCAACCAAATCAAAGGCAAATGAGTTAGAAAATCAAATAAAACAAAAGAGAATAAATGAAAAGAATAGACAATGATAGTGGTAAGTATGAGTTGCTCTCCGACAACAGCGCCAAAAGTGATGACCGTGAATCGAGGGTTTATAAAATGCATCATAGTATAGTCGAAATGTGTTCAAAAAACTTTTAAAATGTATATTCTCAAAGTTAGTATTCGAGGTCGTTTGTAAGGACCATAAGATTGCGTAAATTATCACTATCAAAAATTTCAAGCCCAAGAACTAGATGCAGATAATTCAACCTTTAAATGTAAGTACTCTAGTTCAAAAATAATAAAAGAAGTCTGAGTGTTCTGAGAAAAATAAAACAAGTTATGCTTAAAATGTTTTCCAACTAACACTTAACACTTAGAATTTTTTCAAGGATCACAAAACTGGCCCTAATCACTTGGCTCAATGCCTTAATAGGCCACCTCTCTCTCTCTAATTCGTAATTACGTGGGCTTATATATGCCTATGGGGAGACCTTCCCTATTAAGCCTGAGAAGCATTCTTATGTGATTCGTTATAAGGCACTTCAGTGAGTTGCAATCCCATGAGGTGGGCCTAAACCCACTCAGTTGATTTTAAAGATTTGAATCTCAAGTGCACTTCTTTTCTTCTTTCTTTCTCTTCTCCCATGCACACTCTCTTCCCTTAAGTTTTCTCTAATTCCTTGCACTCTTCTTTTTCTCTCTACTTCAAAATAGGGTCCGACTCGAGTGAGCAATAGTCTAGCCCAGTAGGCCCACATGGGCCTCTTTCTCTCTCTCTCTCTCGCCTTAGACGAGCCTATGTAGGTGTGCATGCATAATGGGGAGCCGATCCCCTAATTCTAGACGAGGGGGATGGTGGCACTAAACCTTAAGTACCGCATGTGGAGCTTTTCTCCCCATGAGTTGGGACTAAAAGAAGGCACTAATTTGACAAAAAATTGAAGGCAGGTAGGCGTGCTTATTGAATCCTAATCAAGATTACTTAATCATAAAGCATCAAATTAAGTTAATTAATCATGGATTAAGAAATATTTAGTGATAAAAAATTGAATCCACGTACTGTAATTAAACCCTTAAAGAAAATATATTTGCAAATGTATCCTTAATGCTTAAAAATAAAATTATAATAAGGCCTCTAAAATAGGAATTCCTTACGTGTGGGTCCCTGTTAGTTTAGGAGTCTTCCTCGATGTTGGAGATCTCGTTGGTGGGTGATCGAAATTTCAATCTAATCATCTGATGAGGCTGGTGAAGGGTGGAAGGTGATCTTACCATGGTTGCTGACTTGTGGATGTGAGGTTTGATCATCAATCAGAGTGGCAGATGTGGCGAAAGCGGCGACCGGAGCTGGAGAAGATGATGAAGCCCGATGAGTGCCTGCGGGCAAAAAATGAGCTCTTTAGACCTCCAATTAGATCTAGAAGCTTTGGGGTGATGCCCCGAAGAAAATCCCTATGGCTATTGAGTGTAAAGGTGCATGTGGTGGTGTGGCGACGGAGCTTCGAAAAGATTCCAATGGCGGTGTTCGATGAGGGTGGTAAAGGTGATATAAGATCAAATTAAACTATCCTAAAGCTACAACTAACCAAGGCAAATGAAAACCCTAAACTAATTGCATAGAAGAGAGGGAGAAGACTTGGGGCGATGGCAGGCCTCTAGGCCATGAAGGAGAAGAATTGGAGCTGGTAGGAAGCACGGCAAAGAAAAGAGGAAGAAAACTGCAGCCTTAGTTGGCAGTGAGGAGCAACAATGAAGAGGTTTGAAGAAGCTCCAAGGTCCGTCAATGGCGGCATGTTAGGAGGAAGAAGAGGGGTTTTGCGCTTGAAATATGGACAATTCAAATTAGTAGCAAATGGCAGAGCTTTATAGAGTATTTGCCCTTGCAATTGAGACACAAAATCAAGATGATTACGCTGATTAATAGCAAGAAAATTGCATAATTTTTTGTTGTGATTCAAGAACTCTAGAGAAGGAATCTAAAGTTGGAAATCAAGTCATGATGCGTGGATTTGAACAAGGATCATCCCTACCAATTTTAGTAGGATCTCGTGGAGAAAATTGGGGGAAATATAAAAGGAAAAGAGAGAAAACTCTCAAAATGAAAAATCCTTCTCTATCTCTTTCTTATCAAAATGCATAGGCAAATTGAACCTAGACATAATATGTCTACGCATGAGTACTTTAACCGCTGGGGTCAACAAACCTCTAGACAGTTTTTGCAGGCCTTAGAAACCTTCGTGGTAGACCTAGGCTGAAGCTGGTCAGGTCTGGATCTTAGCTAGTACTTGATTACTTCGAGGGTTATTGTTGGTATTTTGATTTGATTTCTAGAGACACGGCTTTGTAGGGCATCCTAACAGCTACATCCGGCTTAGAGATCTGGTTTGATCCATAGGATTTTGCTAGGGACTAGGAAAAGCTAGGCATGGGGGTATGATGTGAACACCATCATGGGCCCTAACTAGTCACATTTAGTTAGGTTTAATTGATTAAAGTACCTCTACAATCATCTGAGGGTCGTAATTCTGTATTATTCTGATTTGAGAGAAGAACGCGAAGTCAGGGCTAATTCTGTAATTTTAATAGTACAACACAAACACAGATTAACCAAGAGGTCACTCAGAGGTTAAATGAAGGTTAAGTAAGTTCAAAAGTCCAAAAAGTAGGTTAACACTGATAGAAATATGGTTTTACGTGTTTCAAGAACCAAATCAATGCACAAAACCTAATTTTAAACCCACTTAAATTAAAGAGATTATGGTTAGGATAAAATTCATCTAAACCTCCTAAATTTCATAGAAAAATATTCTAAGAGGTTTGGTACCCTTAGTTTGATCATCTAAACCTATTTTGACCTAGAATAGAGTTGCAGACGGGATTTTACCCTAATTTAGACTTCTATGCAAATTGTCCAGTCAAACATGGTCAAAACTGAAATCCAATTTCACCATTATATTCCTTGGGTCCAAATTAGGTTAAGGCCAAAATTTGGGCCCAATGAGAGTACATCTTGATTTAGTTTGCAATTTAACCCTTTAAAACTCTATTTCTTACATTTACCCCCTTAGGTTCGAATTCTTTGCAAATGGGTCCCTAACTTCTCGTTGTTTTCTTCACTTAGGTTCCTAGCACCATTGGCGGTGGGAACGTACCTTCAGCAAGATTCGAGGGAGCTTTTCTCCATCAAATCAAAGCCAATCACCTCCAAATTTGGAGGGAAGGACCTAGAGGAGATTCCCAATCCCTCGAACTGCCTCTTGATCTCCAATCAAGCTCTAGAGCTCAGGCGAACTTGAGATTTTAGGGATTTTTCTCACTGAAAACCCGAGCAATCCAAGCCTCCTTCCAAGCTTAGAGTTCGATCTTGAACCCTATAAAAGAACCCTCAACTCCAAACCATCCTCCTTAGCAAGGTTTTAGGCCAGAAAACCCTCTTCTCCTTTCCCAGCCTGCTTTGACCAAGCTCTAGCAAACGCCTCATCCCTCCTTCGTCACCCTCTGCCACATACAATAGGCAGAGGGAACATGTTCCTTGAAGTCTTCTGCTCCTCGTTGTGCCAAGCAGGAGTCGTTCCAACGTTTCCTCCTCACCGTTCTCATCTTTGGAGCATTCGTCTTCCCCGACACCAGCCCATCACAGCCGACCTCAATCTCCCTCAATATCAACTCCTAAATTCCTTCGATCTCTTCCTCTCCCTCTTTTCTTCATTTCCACATACTTAGATATCACTTTTGACCACCATATGCATCGCATCACCTCTATCTTCCATTATGCTAGCGAAGCTCTAGCAATGTCGTGTGAATGCCACAGACCACCAAACCTCCTGCCACTGAGTTCACGAGCATCACCTCACTTCACTGATCAAAAGACCTAAAGAAATTTGGGGCTTCTATCTCTCCTACATCCCACCGATCACCACCTCCATCAACCATCTTCTCTAACTTTGCCACACTTACACACCATACTCGCACCACGCCACCACCACCACAACACTAGCCACACTCAGGTGAGGCTTCTAAGCATTTCTGACGAGGCTGTGAGGTTGTTTTTCCTTTTTTAGGTCCTCACCAAAGCACCGTCGCCGCCACCGTCTTCTCCAACGTCGCTCGCTTACTTTCGACCTTCAAACACCCTACTACAACTCCTACTCGGCATGGCTCTAGGTTCAGAAGCTTCCCAGGAACCCAATAAACGAAGTTCACACTAGCAGTTGCTACAATTCACCTTGGCATTCAGCTGCAGCTGCGTGAAAAGGAAAGCCTATGGGATAGTCCCACATCGTGCATTGATAACGCCCACACCAAGTATATTACGCAAAGCTGTCCTTTGCCGATTGCCTCCAAGAGCATCGAGGTGAGGTCTCGCTCGCACGCCCAATCGCAGGTGCCCTCACCCGCAGTTCACGCCACACAAGTCTTGGCTGGATCAATATACCCAGAAGCCTGGGTCTATTCTGGTTCTGAAGAAAAGAAATCTGAGGGAAGAGGGGGGTTTTCGCACTATTCACACCTCGGGATTCGTGTCCCCTCTCCTGTGCTCAAACACTTAGCCTTCTAAGGCTTTGGTGAGGCCCTTGTGCCTTGCTCTTGTGAGAGCCTTGTGCTCCTCTACTGCTAGTTTGCCTTAGCTCTTGCTGGGGCTCCTAAGGTTAAGGCATCTGAGCCTTTAACCCAACATCTGACTAGCTAGTTCTGATTCTGACACTACTGTGGTTATTGGATTGCATTTACTGTTGAGATATTTGAGTTAATTGTAGAGCTTAACATTAGGGTTAAATTGGTGGTTCAAACTATCATTTTAAACCCATCTTTTTGCACTTGACTCTTGAGATACTATTCTGATATATGCATTGAGCATCATTTTGGTTATATTTGCATATCTCCCTTTATTATTGTGATTAGTTGGTTGAAATTGCCAATTTGTTTCCTGCGAACTACCTCGGACTCATTTCCTGATTTCGAGTTTTATAAATATTAAGTGTTGTGATTTTCTCCCTAAACTACGACACATATATTTATAAAAGATGATTTTCGCCATAAATATTCTGGTGCCATTGCCGGGGAGCAACACACATTTTCATTCACTAATTTCAATCCTGATTTAATACTAACTTGATTTCTCTTATTAGCTGTGATTTTTGCAAGGTACACAGGAGAAGATTAACCGCATCTAGGGGCAGGTAACTTGTTCCCTTCTTCTTAACCTCCTCATTTCTAGAAAGGTTTAAAAACAAGAATCAATTAGGATCAACTCGCATTATTTAATAGAATTAATCACCTGAGTTGCCTGATTTGGTTTGATTTGATTTGAAATCCCCATCCTGCTATCTGCACCTATTAAGGACTTAAGGTGCATGGGTTATTCACCTTCTTGATTGAGCCCTAGGTGCCAATTTTGGAAAGAATTGGACCTGGAAAATAAAGATAAATTAGGGTTTTCATTTTACGGTTTCAGGAAAACACACTTGCCTGATTTAAAAGAGAATTGATTTCCTGTATCGTGTGTTATCTAGGCCTTGGTTGAATTGACATAATCAAGCAAACCTTAAAAGAAAGCTCTAACAATCACTTGAATCACTAAAAGTTGGGATTAATAACCTATTTGCAAAGGACTCAGGGTTTTTTTGGGTTCTTTACTCAACTCATCCTAAACTTTAGGATAGGTTAAGTGAAGTTGACCCACCTTGTGGGTTAACCAACCTCCAAATTAGGACACAAACTATAATCAATTCTAAAGTTCAGGGGAAATTCAAGGCACATATTTAGGAATAAAGTTGGTAGACTTAAGAGTCAAGCTTGCTCATTCCGGTCTACTTGGATTCTTAGTCACAAGGAAGCTTGGGTGGGAGAAACCTTGTAACCCGTAGGGACGCTCTATAGTGTAGGAGTCTTTGCGGGACTCCCTTCCTGGCTGCCCAAGTAATTCTCGGGTGAGTGACTTTTTGATCTAGAGGTATCATCTACCGCGAACCTCCTTAGTCATCCAAAGATTTTTTTTGGGTGCCTCAATTGGGTCCATCACACATTCTGTTCCTCATCTGGCTCGTTAGTACATGTTCGAGAGGAGGTCCTTAAGACCACCCTTGTGGCCTCTATTCGCAGTCCATTCTCATCAAGGCCAAGCCTCGACCCACTTGCTTGTAAAAAACCCGACCACATTGGCAACTCTTCCGACTCATCTGCTTTTGAGCCTAGATCTCCTTCATCCACATCCATGGTGAATCCAAAAGAAGAAATGCCTAATGAGTACGATCGGATACAGCATCTCACGGATCTTGTGCATGCATTCATGAACCCTCCACCACAACCGCAAATGCAAGATCATTACAACCCCACCGCAATGGTGATCGAACCCAGAGTACAAGTCTTGGTTGGGGGGCTAGATGCTGAATTCAAACCGAATATGATCAATGCAATTCCAATATTCCACGGTTCAAACTCCTTAGATCCCTTCTAGCACATCCAGGAGCTGAAACATCTAGCTTAGACCTTTAGGCCTGCTGTTCAAAATCGGGATACCATACTCATGAACGTGTTCTCTTTCTCCTTCATGAATAAAGCTGCCCACTGGTATCAAACTTTGACCCATCCAATCAACACATGGGAGGAACTCCAATCTAAATTCCTGAAGAAATTCTTCCCAGTTGGTCGGATAAATACTTTGAGGCACCAGATCACACACTTTACGCAGAATGCAGGAGAACCATTTCATGAGGCATGAGACCGCTTTTTGGATCTCATGCAAAAAAGCCCCCATCATGGAGTTCCTAAGTGGGAACAAGTCCATTCCTTTTACCATGGACTCCTTGAGGATATCAAGCTCTTTGTCAATGCAACCTGTGGTGGGAACATCATGGGTCAACATGAAGAAATAGTTTGGGAGATTCTCGAGAACATGTGCGAGAACTCCATAAACAATGAATCTATGGGTGTGTTTGACCAGACGACCACCCGTGCATTGACAAACACATGAGGAGCACACAAGACTCAAGGCCTATTCACATTCGTCGATCTGGAGTTGGTGGCCAGTTGCTTGGATAAGGTCTCTATCATTGAGAAAAAGGTGGACCAATTGGCTTGACATCTTCACAAAGCCACCGTCGCACAGCAGAACATGTATGCACAACTTCCCTCAAGTAGGGAGGCTATGCATAATATTTACCACCACTCTCACACCCGTC
Source organism: Thalassia testudinum (assembly GCA_037157565.1). NCBI lineage: Eukaryota > Viridiplantae > Streptophyta > Magnoliopsida > Alismatales > Hydrocharitaceae > Thalassia > Thalassia testudinum. The sequence goes on along the minus strand of JAZHRO010000047.1, from coordinate 27,268,211 downwards.
TGATCATGATTTCGGAGGAAACTTCGAACCTAGCTACTCTAGTTGGGGGACTCTAAACCCTCGTATTCTGACTTCTCTGGAGTTCCTCAGACCTACGAGAATCTCCACGCCATCCAAAATGATCCATTCTCTAATACCTACAACCCTAGATGGTGCAATCATCCCAACTTTGCATGGTTGGGAACTATTCAGAGCACCATACCTCAGTTCCAACCCCGACCATAGGCTCCATGCCCATATCAACCTGATTAGGCTAAGCCCGATCCGAATTACTAATCTGGGCCTAGCAAGGAAGATCAAATGAGCATGATTCTGCAAGCCCTGACTAACATCCAAAAGATCAATGCGGCTATGCGGAAACAACACAAAGACGAGATCACAAAGGTTTGAAATCAGCTCACACAGATGGCGTGGACTTGCCAACCTGGTGCACTTCCTTCCCAGCCTTTGCCAAATCCAAACAACGTGTCTACCCAAAAACATGTGGTGAATCAAATCCACGATCAATCTTGCTACACTCAGCCACGCCATTGACTCATAACTGCGTGTTTGGAGCATCCACCTCAGTTGATCCGAATCAGGCCTCCATGACTAACCCTATTATTCGGCACTAGGGTCCAATTCTCTCTCCTCCGCCTCCACATCATGACTATGCTATTATCAATACTTTTGGGCATGAGCAAAGATCATAAGACCAGGCCCTGAGGCCCATCTCCCAAATCTCACCCAACCCATGACCAACACAACAAGGTCGAGGACAAAACCAAGAGGTGGAAATAGAAACCCATCCCCCAAGATAGCCAATCCGTTCCCCTATCCCAAATCTTATCCCACCTCCACACTAGAGGACTATTGGAATCTGACATAATGAGACCATTGAGGAATGCACAAGTCACTATCCCGTTACTTGATATCCTCACTCTCAACTCCACCTCACCTGACTCATCTAGAAACGAGGTGGAGGAACCCTCACAAGGGAAGGTAGTACTGTCTGAAAATATGAGTGCTATAATCCAAAACAGTTTACCTCCTAAGAAATCTGATCTAGACACCCCGTTGATCCCCTACAAGATCAATGGTACAAATTTCAAGCGGGCTATACTAGATCTTGGCACTTCAGTAAACCTAATCCCGACCACCCTTTTTGAGAAACTACGGATAGGACATCTAAAACCCACTGATATTACTCTGCAATCAGCTGACCAAGTCGTAATCACATTGATTGGGCTAGTAGAGGATGTGGCAATTAGAGTCAATGATTTCAGCTACCTAGCTAATTTTCTAGTTCTTGACATGGATGTGCCACAACAAATACAAGATATGCCCTTGATTTTGGGGAGACCTTTCTTTGCTACTGTAGGAGCCATAATCAATTGTGAATCAAGGCACATGATAATTGCCTCTGGGGATAAGCAAACTGAGATCAATATTTTTGAGGCATCTTCTAAAGGAGAAGAAAAGTGCTCGACAGAACAACTAGGTTTGATTTAGGATCTCATGACCATTTTGATAGTAGAAAACCTAGAACCAGAATCGAAAGTTTTTAGCGTAACGGAAGATCTCAATTTAGCTGAGAATGATTCCAGCAAATTGAGAGTATTAGAGGCATTTACCTTTGATCTTGAGGACATACACATGGATTTGGGGGAACAGGATAACAGTCAATGGGATTTAGATTTGTATTCCATGGATCAGGAGACATTTTATCATGAGGATTGTTTTGAGTATCTCCAGGATTCTAGCATGATAGATACCGAGAGTGACTACAACCCAGAGTATGAATCCTTTATAGAATTGGAGTTAGATGATCAAAAAGATGCTCTCCAAACATTCACTTTTGATTGGGATGAGAACTATAAAGAAGATTCATTAGAAGATTCATTAGAAGACCCAATCTTCGAGTAATTTCTTGAGGAATTGATCTTGCAACCACTTAAAAAGAATCAAGATGACTCGTTGGATAATGATCTTTTAGGCCACATTGCACGAGAGGAACCACACATCTAGGCCATGCTGACTAGATTCACCTCTGTTGGGTACTGGACTCACGATGATCTTACCACATAACCCCGTAATCATTGCATCTTCCTCATGATTCCTTTACAAAAATTCAATAAGAGCCACCCATAAATGAATCAACTTGATCCATATCATAGACATTCTAGATTGACTCTCCATCATGATTTGATACTCATTTGTGGTCATCTGATTCTCATCCACCATGATCACATATTCTCTCCTACCACTCATCATAGTGTGGCAGATGACATATCTTTTTTAGCTCCTTGCGCCTAGCCAATGGCATTAAACTTAGCGCTTAACGAGAGGCAACCTGTCATTTGAAAAACTTGAGACCCTTCTGACATATCTTTTCGCTGAAATCATATTGCACTTTAGGATTCATCCGTTAGAACAATCAACTCCACCTTTGATACCTATATCCGAGATAGAAATTGTCTGCAACAGTCATTCCGACTCGTTCACCACCCACCTGTTCTAATGTACGATCTGAACTAAACTCGAACCCACCAATTTACAATGGGGACATTGCAAATCTTAGGCATGGGGAGGCTATTAAAGTGCAAAATGCTGTGAGAATCAATTCATGGAGGGGTTGCATTAAAAAAAAAAAAGGAGAAAGGAGAAGAGGAGAAATCAATTTGAGCTGAATTTAAAACAATTGAGGAGAAAAGAAAAAAATGAAGCACTCAAAAGAAAGAAATGAGATAGTTCCTTGTAATTGAGTATGGAATTTACCTAACTTATAGGTTGGATCGGATGATGAATTAAGACTTGGAAGGCTAAAACTTAGGAAATTAGTCACAAGTATCGACCTTAGGCCTCTTGGGCCTGTTTAGGGCTTAAACATTCACGTATACGTTAAGATCCGGATTATTCTTCAAGAGGTTGAGCAAAGTACAAGGCTGATGTATTAAGTCTAAGGCTTAGGGAGTATTCGGTTACATTGCCTGCCTTTGATTTGTGGGACTTGGTAACCTATGCACCCAAAATTCACACATTAGTTTGGTTCTGTGCACTTAACGAAGAAATAAATGACAAAAATGTTCTATTCTGGAAAGTTGTCTCGAATATCTAGCTTAGGAGCAGCTGGAAGATACAAATTGATTGGACGAGTTCCTGACGCAGAGAGGTGAAAAGCTCCCCTCGAAGATACGTATTAACATATCGTCTCCATAGTGCTTGTCTTCTAGGATATCTAAATATCCTATAGGGGGCATATAAGCACCTTGTGCTGGTTCAGGTGCTATGGGCGGGATTACCCTGAAATGTTAATTGCTAGAACCTGAATTTAGCTACAGAACACCATGGGCAACACTATCCCAAAGTGTCGAAATCCAGGGCTCTGGGGGTTTCCATGGGCGGTGCTATCCCGAAACATCGAAAGCCAGGGATCCTTTGAGAATTAATGGTGGGGACAAGGAATCTAATACAGACCATGTTTAGAGCCAATCTGAGGCTAGATCTAGGGAAATATAAAAGGAAAAGAGAGAAAACTCTCAAAATGAAAAATCCTTCTCTATCTCTCTTATCAAAATGCATAAGCAAACTAAACCTGGACATGATACATCTACACATGGGTACTTTAACCACTGGGGTCAACAAACCTCTAGACAGTTTTTGCGGGCCTTAGAAACCTTCGCGGTAGACCTAGGCAGAAGCTGGTCAGGTCTGAATCTTGGCTAGTACTTGATTACTTCGAGGGCTATTGTTGGTATTTTGATTTGATTTCTAAAGACGCGGCTTTGTAGGGCATCCTAACAGCTACATCCGGCTTAGAGATCTGGTTTGATCCATAGGATTTTGCTAGGGACTAGGAAAAGCTAGGCATGGGGGTATGATGCGAACACCATCATGGGCCCTAACTAGTCACATTTAGTTAGGTTTAGTTGATTAAATTACCTCTATAATCATCTGAGGGTCGTAATTCTATATTATTCTGATTTGAGAGAAGAATGCAAAATCAGGGTTAATTCTATAATTTTAACAGTGCATCACAAACACAGATTAGGCACGGGGTCACTCAGGGATTAAATAAAGGTCAAGTAAACTCAAAAGTCCAAAAAGTAGGTCAACACTGACAGAACAGGGTTTCACACGTTTCGAGAACCAAATCAATGTACAAAACCATAATTTTAGACCCACTTAAATTAAAGAAGTTCTGATCAGGATAAAATTCATATAAACCTCCTAAAATTCACACAAAAATATTCTAAGAGGTTTGGTATCCTTGGTTTGACCATCTAAATCCATTTTGACCTAGAACAAAGTTCCAGATAAGATTTTGTCCTAATTTTGGCTTCTTTGCAAATTGCCAGTCAAACATGGTCAAAATTGAAATCCAACTTCACCATTAGATTCCTTGGGTCTAAATTAGGTCAAGGCCAAAATTTGGGCCCAATGAGAGTACATCTTGATTTAATTTGCAATTTAGCCCTTTAAAACTCTATTTCTTACATTTACCCCCTCAGGTTTCAAATTCTTTGCAAATGGGTCCCTAACTTCTCGTTGTTTTCTCCACTTAGGTTCCTATCGCCATTGGCGGTGGAAACGCACCTTCAGCAAGATTTGAGGGAGGTTTTCTCCCTCGAATCGAAGTCAATCACCTCCAAATTTGGAGGGAAGGACCTAGAGGAGATTCCCAATCTCTCAAATTGCCTCTTAATCTCTAAATCAAGCTCTAGGGCTCAAACGAACTCAAGATTTTAGGGATTTTTCTCCCTGAAAACCTGAGCAATCCAAGTCTCCTTCCAAGCTTAGAGTTCGATCTTGAGCCCTATAAAAAACCCCCAACTCCACACCGTCCTCCTTAGCAAAGCTTTAGGCCAGAAAACTTTCTTCTTCTCCCTCCCCGGCCTGCTCTAATTAGTTGATTGAAATTGTCATTTTGCTCCCTGCAAACGACCTCAAACTCATTTCCTGATTTCGAGTTTTATAAAAATTAAGTGTTGTTGCGATTTTTGTCCTATGCTACGACGCATATTATTCTAAAAGATGATTTTTTGGATAAACACTTGGTCTTTGACTTAGGTTAAATTTGGCTCTTTTTGTAGAATTTATCATTCTAAACCTCAGGGAATATTTTTCTATGATTTTTAGAAGGTTTAGATTACATTTTTTTCACTAAGTACCCTTTGAATTTAAGTGAGATAGAAATCAAAGTTTTTAATTATGAATTAGCTTTAATTTTCTAAGAAACCCTAAGTCAATTCATGTGTGCTCTCTTATTGGAAATTTCTGCTTAATTAACCTTCAATTAAGTGTAGGTTTACCTTTTAGTTAATCTACACTTGTATTTCTTCATTAAAACAGCAGAATTAATCAATTTTAAAGCAAGTCCTCTTGATTTAGTTATGATTGAATTATACCCTTTTAATTGTTTAATCAGTTGAGTTTCTCCTTGGAAATTAGCAAATTTTAGCTAGATATAAAGGATGATGGTATTACCATCAATGGTCAAAGTGTAGTTGACTCATGGGTTGAGTCAAGGGTAGGTAAATAATGTTATGAACTAATTCTTGACCTAGCAGGGGTAGGGGTTGGGTGTAAGTCAACAAAGAGTTCCATTATGTAATCATAAGATTTACATAGGAGGTTGCACCTAAGGGATTCCCACATTTCAATGGGTTATCTAACCTATCTAGTTTCTTATCCAAATTTTCAACATTCTTTCCGACCAATTCCACCTTATCTAGCCATTTAGAAATGATTTCTCAATCAGCCAAGCTTGAATTATCTCGAACTTCATAAACCCCACTCTTCGACTGATTGGATATTCATTGTTGAGAGAGTTTTCACTAATATTTTTGAATAATTCGAAGGCTCCCTCTTTGTCTTTACTAAGAAAATTACCCCTACATGTTGCATCTGCAAAATTCTTAAGATTGTCATTCAACCCATAGTAGAATATATGGACGAAATGCCACTTAGGAATACCATGATAAGGTCATTGAACCTCTCCCATGCCTCATGAAGTTGCTCCCCAAGGTTTTGCTTAAATGTGATTATAGCACTTCTAAGGGTATTAGTTTTACCTATGGGAAAGAACTTTTTAAGAAAGGCACACCTAAGCTCTTCCTAGGTCAAGATGGGTCTGCCTATTATCCTTAGCCATTGTGCTACTTTATCTTTCAAGAAGAATGGGAACATTTTCATCATTAAGGTATCTTTGTCCATGTTCCTAGGGCCAAAGGTCCTTCCTATATCCAGAAGTTCTTTAAGGTGTTGGAAGGGATTATCAAAGTTGTGGCCATGGAAGTAGGGAATCAAATTGATAATCTGAGGTTTGAGTTCATAATCATCCCCATCATTGGGTACCCTAATATAAGGTTCGAGTTGGGCATTAAGAGGGTTGTAAAAATCTCCAAGAGGTTGGTTTCTTCTTGGATTTTGGATTCGATTCAAGGCCTGTAGGATAGTGTCAATTTCTCGATCATGATGTTGGCCCTACCTCTCGATTTGTCATTGGAGGTTGGAAATAAGATCCAGGTTCTCCTCCTCCTTACTAGTTAGTTCTTCCTCATGGTGACTAGCCATGGGAATATGCTTAGATTCAGAAAAATCAAGTCTTATCCTACAATTTCTCTCTAAAGGTGGCACCAAATTAGGATTAAGAGATCTTCTACTGTTAATGCATCATGAACGAGATTTCGTTGTGAAAAGTTGAGTTTTGGAAAACCTGAGTCATTGTAAAATTCGCAAAAAAAATCCGCTACCAAATAATATTTATAATAGAAACTCTAATGAGTCTTGGGTCGAACACAGAGAGGCAAACGTTTGATTAAAAATCATGTTTAGAATTATTTTTATAAATTAGATGTAACTGGTTAAAATTAATCTACTCAAGCTATTCTACTTAAATAATAAATAATAGAAGAGAGAGATAGAATAATACAGAGAAAGAGAAAATAGGGAGAGAATGAACAAATATTTTATAACCATAGGAGCATGTTCATTACATTTTCTTGTTACAACTACAAAGCTGAAAATCTACACTAGAAAGGGATAAAAAGATAGGAATGAGAAAATCCTCTTCGACGGCTGCTTGGAGGACGAGCCACATTGATGGAGCGCTCGGAAGAGGGTGGTGAGATGCTAGACGAGGGAGAACGGGCCTAAAGGATGGAACAGGGTCACATCGCAGCGAGATCCACTTCTCAAATGGTGGTGAGAGAACAACCACGGGTGTTCCACGAACGTAGGTGAGAAGATGGAAAAATTACTTTTAAGACTCTAGTGGAGCATCTTGGGTATGGGACTAGCTCTTTAGAGCTTTGGAGAGGGTGAGAGGAGAAGAAAAAGTGAAAGGGAGATGGCTATTTATAAGTGTGATCATAGGGACAAAAGGGTCTTTTTAAGGCCTTTAAAATAAATATAGGGTCTTTAGTGACATTTATGCATGTCGCTAAAGGCTGGACATTGTTAAAGAGTGCGTCAAAGGAGAGCCACCCATCTTTGATTTGACACTCCACATTGTGCCACGTCACGTGCCTCCTCTCCTTCAAATGACTCTCAACGTGCGAAGGGTCGTGCGTTGTCAGCCACTCAATCCTCATCAAACGGTTCAGATCCAACCTCACCGCACCTTCAAATCGCGTGCTTGGTGCATCAGATCGTGCATTATTACGCTCGTGGATGAAGCTACTCATCCGTATGGCCACATGGCTGCCACCACTACCACTCGACGGCCATCCAACGGGTGAATTGCACCCGCTATCGCCTTCAGCGGATTTAATCAGCTCGCCCTGACGTGAACTCACGCCACTCCTTGAAGATAAGGCGCTGAACCAATGCACCATCCTCTCCTTTTTGTCGCGTTTCTATCTTAAAATCACGACACTCTTAGCCATTGGATGGAGATACAACAGCCAAGATCATGTGGACCTTAGCCTTCAGCTAGTGTGCAGCACTGGGGAGGGATAACATGGAGCGTTCTCAACCGTTGGATCAAGATCCAACAGCTAAGATTAAGGCTTCTTTGATGAGGAGGAGGAACGTCAATGGCTTTGGGTGGCTTGGATGGCGCCACGTGGCCCATCTGGGCCACCCATCTTCAAATGTTGTAGGTGGAGCCACGGATGTCGGATTGGATCGATTTTTGCGCCGTTGGGCTACGATCATTGATCCGAGCCCATCCGTGCAATTGGATTTGTCATCTAAGGTACGAATTTGCACCACCTTGCTCATTGGCTTTTGATCTTCCTCAGACTGCATATGATACTACAGAGGTCCAATCGAGGCAATCTCAGAGGCGTTGGACTCCAATTGTCGCTCAGATCAGATCCGTACTGTTGGATCTTCAATCCATGACCCCAAAATGATATTGCCCTATCCCCTGGCCACAAAAAGGGAAAATTAACCTATAACTTGTACAAACTAATCTACATGCATGATGATACATGTTATACAATATTTATAATGTTGAATGCTTCTATAGACGTAGGAATATGCATAAATAGGCATTTTAGGCCAATTAGATGTGTGCACATTAATGGACCAGAAAGAATTTCAGTACATGAAAGAAGGAAGATAGATGAGAGAACACCACCCTCACAATGCAAGTAAACAAGCTAACCTTAAAGTGCAAACCATAATTAGACCTAAGCTTGGCACCCCAAAGCACGATTGGGTTACACCAACCCTAGAATTACTTGGCTGACTAGAAGGGTGGGATCTCCTAGGACACCCCGCACTGCAGGACACAACTAGAGGTTAATGCGGTTACTGCACCAACCTTTCTTGTCACCAATTAGCCCAAGTAGACAAGGCCTTGATCTTGGCCACTTCAAGTTACCAAGAAAATTAGTCCTACTTAGGGCATGTCAACTCAGTTTTAGGCTTAAGCCTAAAGTGCTCTTGAAATAAGATGAGTGTTAGGGGGGTGTTACCCTTAAAGATTGATTCAACAAGTGTGACATGATAAAACCAAGGGTTCACAATACAAGTTATATTGATAAAGTATGTTTTAGGGTTCAAACTTGTATTAGTGGCTTTTAGGGTTGTAATGACTTGATTTCTTCAATGAAGTCCTTGTGATAGGCATACAATAGTTTTACAAGCACAGTTCAGGATCTTTTTCCTTTAAAGTTCAGATAATATGAGTGCTTATGTCAACCCTAAAAATCAATCCCTAAAATCAGGCAACTTCTAACTTGTGAGTTAATTTTAGGGTTTGAGTGGTGCAGACTATCAATTGCAACAAATGCTTCACAAACACCACACAAAGGGGATCACAAAAAACAATTTCAAAATTTTCAGAGCACATTTTCTATTTTTGTAGAATTAAAAGTGCACAGGGGGTTTCGAGTATGTTTTGACCTGCAATTAGTAATTGAATTTTCAGATAAACCAAACGTGCATGCAATATTTTTTTGAAATTTTTCCTAGATGCTTTATTACCCTAGAAATCCAACACCACCAATTTCAAGGCATCATAGTAGCAGAAAATTCTAATGATTTTCAAACAAAACAAAAATAGGAAAAAAAAATCCAAATTTGATATAAGTCCAATGTGTGAATTTTTAAAAATTAATTACAAATCATGTGCATTTGAAATTTTTATGCAAACTTCCTGACTTTAGTACCTACAAGTGGGTAGATTTTGAGAATCTTTCATTGTCTGAAAAATCAAAAAATGATTTTTGAAAATTCAAAAATCGATTTCAAAACATTATTTGGAGATTTCTTTGTATAAGCAAGTCAAAAAAACTCCGATCAGGATAAGAACTTTTTTTTTCAATTTTTTCCTTTTTTTGTTAAGGGATAATGTAACACAAACCTAACTAATCTTGGAGTTCAAAAACAAATCCTAACTCTTTAACAAAAATCCTAAATCTAAGGATGCAGAACTAACCTGAGTCTTCTAACTGCACTTTACTCCCTACCTACTTTGAGATGCAATTCTGTGCTTCCATGTGGATTCCTGCACACAAATAGAGAAAGAGAGAGAAAGCAAGTCAAAACCTAGAATGCAACTAGATAAGAACAATAGAAATAAATAGAATTCGCTTCCAAAATCTACTCATAAAAAATCACTTAGTAAAAATAGAACAATCATTGTAGTGTGATTTTTTTTCGAAAATAGAAATAATATTATTAAGACCTTGGTGAGTCCTAGGTCAAACATGGGGAGGCGTAGGATTAATCTATCTAAGAGCAAAACGTAAAGTAATTATAAACTAACTAGTAAGAAGGAGATGAGAAGAAAGACATCACAATCAGGCAATCAAATAGAGAAGGGGCATAAGAAGCAGGACTCGTAAATAGAATAAATAGAAATAGAACTTTATTGCTACTAGAAATCAATGTCAAGATTACAACTAGAATAAAAAACAAATATCTACTAGAATAAAAACTAAAACTCTACTATAACTAGAAAAGAACTAGAAGAAGATGGGATGGAGCTTGGTCTGTTGATGCAGATTCCTTGAAGGTGGATGGAGATGAGGTAGACCTGGCAAAGGCAAAGGATGGGGAGGACTGCCACCTGAGAATTCTGCAGAGCCTGGACGTGGAGATAATAGCGAGGAAGGTGGTAAGGGTAGACTAATTAGGAGAGCTATGTAGAAGGTGGGAAGGGATGGTGGAATTATTCTAAACTAAGTAGACTTAATGATGGAAGTGCATATAGGTCTCTATTTATAGAGGTTTATAAGTTCTATATGGAGGGCTAGGATCAAGGGCTAGGATCAAATCTAGGTAGATAGGCTAAGTTGTTTTAGTTGGAATTAAGTGGAAGGCTAGGATTAAATACGAAGGATGATGGAGGGTTAAGATCTATGGAGGGGGGCAACTATGAAGGGCACATGGTGGAACATGATGGAAAGGGGGTATAGGTCTCTATTTATAGAGGTTTCTAAGTTCTAGATGAATTGTTAGGATCAAAGGTTAGGATCAAATCTAGGTAGATAGGTTAGGTTGTTTTAGTTGGGATTAAATGGAAGGCTAGGATTAAATAGGTAGGATGATAGATGGTTGAGATCTATGGAGGGGAGGTGGTGATGAGGGACTCATGATGGTCCCTAATTCACTTAAATGTGTTAATTTACCTAGTTAATTAATTGGTGATAGCATAAAAATGGGGTTAATTTGTAAATAAGTTAATACTAATTAAGGACTTAATTATACATTAAAATAGCTTAATTATTGTATAATAATCATTCCTTTATTTTTTTATTAATAATAAGGACTTAAATCTATGCATTTAGCTATTTATAATTAAGTTAAATTAAGCTTATATGTATGGTATAGTATAAGTTAGTACTATTAACAATAATATTAATCATTAAATTAAATAATGCACAAAGGGACAAAACTGTAATTTCAACCCATAAATATATTGTCTAACACATATTTAACTTATAATGAAAAGCTAGAAAATAAATAAATTAATTTACATGTTTAAATTAATAATTTACATTTTGGTCCCTATGATTCATTGCATACAAGTCCTTTTCATTTCAACTAAGTCCATTATTACAAAAGGCCCTCCAACCACTTCTCTTCTTTTCTTCTCCATCTTCATCAATGACCGACGATAGCCGGTAACTTTTCTCTTCGATGACAGGAGATCGGATAGTGAACCTATAGTTCCGTAGACGTCAAGATTTCTTGTAACGACCTCGTCCTATCTAACGGTTCAAATCCCTTTGTAACCACCTTCTCTGACGTGGCGTCGTCGCAGTCCTTAGAGGCGACGATGAACTGTTCAAATGAACCTAGACCTCAATACGTTCGGATACATCCTCCTTCCTTACCTCCAAAACCTATAAATACCCTTCCCTCCTTCGATTCTTGCTGACAATTCCCTATCCTACTTCAACAATTGTAGTTGTCAATAGGTTTTTACCTCCTCTTCTGGTGACCTTCTTCTTCCTCTGATCACCTCCAGCGGAGCCGATTGTCTTCCTCAACCCCTTGCCCTCAGTTCTACCTCGACGGTGGAGCTGCACAATATACTCTCTCTAGATTGCGTTCCCTCTTTGCTGGAGTTCTTCCCTGAATTTTCTGATTTCGCTCCAACTTCGATGAGTGATTGCTGGAGCTCCTCTCTCTCTTTCATCCAAGTAATAGTAGATGTAGCTTAGTCTACTTGTTCTAGATTTAGGTAGTCAATTAGATAGTTTAGCTTTGTTTAAACCGCCAGCTCCTCCCCTCCTTCTTCGATGCCAGCAAGGCCAAATTCGACCTTGCCTGACCTTCGATTCATTAAATCAACCACTTCTCCACCTTCTCTAACTTTCCATGATCATCCTCCACATTCTTCTTCCTCCTATTAGCCTTATTTCATAAAATGGCCAAATCATCTCCAACCTTCGAACTCCACTGTTTATGGCAGAGGTCGGAGGAGTTCTTCCACTTAATTAAACCATCTCATCACCTTCGCAATACTTCAAGGGTTATTTTGCCCCAATTTATTGATAGATTCATTGATCAGATATCTTTAGCAAACATAAGGTCTATTTTAGATTAATTTGAGTTCACAGCTCTTTCTCAAGCCTTCTTCTAGCTAATTAATGTGTTCTTGAGGCTACTGAAAACCTCAAGAATCTTTTGCACTTAATTTTATGGTGTTTTATTGAGATTTATACTTTGATGCCTATTACCGTTAGTCACTAGAGCTACTATGAGTTCTGACGACTCTGATCTTGAGAGAAATAGTTTGAATCTACTTTCAGTGTTCTTAAAGCACCTAAGTAGACTCTTGTGGTCAATTTGCAAGTATTTAGCTAGAGTTTTATTTCTTAAATCACCCTGAGCTCAGTCTTCTTCTTCAGCTCTAGCAGAGCTGTATAGAGGCATTCTTTTATCCTCTGAGCTCCTAAATAGGTTTAAAAGCATTAGTAGATTATCCTAAATCTAGAACAACCTCTTGTTAAGCTGTTAAAGCTCCGGCTAGCTCTATCAAACAAATTCTCCATTGAATTTACGCGATAGACTTGACGTACCTAATAAGATGACTAATTTCCCTACTTTTTGATCCTAGTGAGTTCCTTGTGTCACTTAGAGTCGATCTGGGTTATTATTTTGATCAGAATTACTCTGAAGCTAAAAATCAAATTCTTACTTGTTTTGGTCAAACCTGCATCGCCAATGGAGCTTGGAAGGATTAATTTTCAAAGGATGCAGGACGTTCTTTATGTTGTTATAAGCTTGTTATAGTCAAATTTAGGTAGTTTTAGAGTTAGTTGAGTTCAATCTTCATCTCTGTGTATGTTGGGTTCTATGGATTGCAAGAGAGTTCCTCTAAATTCAAGATGTGAATTCATGCTCTCTTTAGTTCAAATGATGACATTTTAACCTCCTGGAAGTGTTGGGAACAAGTTAGGTAGTTTTCAATTAGAATTTGATGTGATTTGAACTTGTGATTCCTTCCTCTACTGGAATAAGTCTGTGAAGTTATTTCCAGGTCAGAGATGAGCTTAAGAAGCATTCATCTACGCTTCCAGGTGTTTTGAATCCTTATAGGCACTAAGAGAACCATTGGGATCGAGTGAGATAGTGTTTAGGTGTATAGAACACACTACAGGTGATATTTGAAAGCTCTGCTACTATACGAAGAACCATGGCGAGTAGATGAAATCAAGTTGATCTATGGAATCAAATGAAACAATTGTTGACCCAAATTGATGGTTTGAGTCATGTTGAATCTACTGAAGAAGATTTAAAGCTTAATTTGCAAAGACAACATCTGATTTTGAGATGAATTAGAAGGTTGTGATGTTGCTATGAAGAGATTGCTTGAATTCAATGTTGATGAACTCGAATCGCTATAGTTAAAATTACGTCGTTGTAGTGCAATTAAAGCATCAAGTTTAAATTTCATATCAAACTATTAGTAATTTGGTGAGTCCGAGTAGTTTCGCTGGGAGGCTTCTAAATAATTCCTAATTAGGTTGATAAGCTAATTAATGCACTTTAAAGACAAAAATAAAAGTTACTTGGAACTTAATTATGTTCAATGTTACGTAACTAATCTCTACTAAGGGGACTTGCTAATTTAAAAGCATAAAGCAATCTTTTTTTAATTCACTTTTCTAAAACTTTAGCTTGAACTATTAGCAGTTTCAACATAAACTAAATTACTCATTTATTTAAAACTTGGGTGTAAACTTCTATTTAACAAAAACAAACATATATCTATCCAACAATTTCAGAACATGCTAGAAACAAACTATGCGTAATTTGAAATTTAGAAATTTCACAAACACAACTATGAAAATTAAATAAGGCAATTAAGACTAACTTTATACAACAAATTCTATTTCACTAAACAAGATAACAGATTATGATATTAGACTGATACAAAGTTAGACATCACAAAATGACTTGAAAACACATATAAAAACAATCCTAATAATTAAACACTATTCTTTCTGCAGTAACTAAAAATATCAAATGTAGAACATAAAAGAGAGAAAGGAGCTCATGCACAGGGGTCAAGGAAGAGGAAAAGGAGGAACTGGAGATGTGGTCGTTGCGCCTGTGGGAAGGAGAAGTTGAGGGGCACCAGCGGTGATGGCAATTGTGGCTAGCAGTGACGAGGTTGTCGATGGCATGGACAGGAGAGGAGGGAAGGCAATGGCTGATGGATGCTCATCGGAGAGGAAGAGTTGGCGGTTTGTTGGAGATGAGGAGAGCACTACAGTTGAAGGTAGTGACTATCGAGGTGATCAGTGGCTAGTAACAGTGGAGGGTGGTGGCTGCCACAAGGAGTAGGAGGAGGTGAAGGGGAAGGACGAACGGCACAGAAGGAGTGGTTGTGTAGGTGGCAGTTTTGAAGGTGGGTGGACGATAGTGGTGATGGGTTATGGAGATGGAGGGTGTCGACGAAGGAGAAGAAGAGAGGGAAAGGGAAAACAGTAGAGGAGAGGAGGAGAGAATAAGGAGGGGCACAACGGTTGTTGGTGATGGAGCGATGATCTTCGATGGTGGTGGAGTGTTGTGACCTAGTGGTTAGGGTAGAACGTCGATGAGGCCAAAGAGGAGGGGAGAGGAAGATGGAGGTAGCGGTGGCGGTTGCGGCTTGCATGGGCGTTAGCGAGGATAGAGAAGAGGAGGTGACGAGGGGGAAAATGTAAAGACCCGTCCTGATTTTAGCCTTTTAAGACATCTGGAGTGTCAGTCAGACGTCTGGCCAAACGTTTGAACCCTTCCCGGATGTCTGGAAATTTAAAAAATCTGTATGCAAACTACGGTCTACACGCAGGCGGCACGCAGACTCTTCTCCTCTCTCTCCTTCCTTCTTTTTCCCCCCATCGAACCCTAACCCTCGGCTATAAGAGACCCCCTTCCTCTCCTCTCCACTCCACCACTACCACCATACTCCCCACTCCACTGCCGTGAGCTGAGGCGCACGAGAGAGCGAGAGTGAGGAGGAGGAGCGGGCGTGAGGAGGAGGAGAGGGCCGAGGTCGCGAGCTTCATGGAGGCTCGCACGGCCACCGCGGCGCATGTGGGAGGAGGAGGACGTTGGGGCGTCGTCCCCGACCTTCTGCAGTAGTCGGAGCTGCAGCAGAGCGGAAGGAGCCGCGGCGAAGCGTGGCGAGAAGCACAGGAGCACGGTCTGGTACTAGAGTTTTTCTTGTATCAGACATCAAAAGTGTCTTCCGGACGACTGGCTGGATGTCTGGCGTTGACACCAGACATCTGAAAGTGGGTGTATTGCGAAGGTACGTCTTCCTCGCGGTTACGGTCATGCAAGTTACACCGCAGGTGTGATCTGTTTGCCTAAAAGAAGGTACTGCTCTGTCATGCATAGGAGCAGCTTTGGGAAGGTGAGCAGCATGCGCTTCCACACGCTTTCGAACGTCTGGATAGCTTACTAGACGACCGGAGACGTTCCCAGATGACTGGAGGACTGGTCAGACGTCTGGACTTGCTTCCAAACGGTCGCGGAGGAGTCCTGGACATCTGAGATCACCGTAGAGGCTTGAGGTGAGTCTCCGTGACTTTTAAGACGTCTGGACTTGTTTCCAGACATTTGATTTGGGTCTGCAGACACGTTTCTGACCCATTTATGGTCTGATCGGGATCCGTTTTACGCAAACAAAGTATTTGCGATTTCCTTGTGAATTCCTCTACATATTAGAAACCTTTATACACTATTCTGAATCTTCCATTGTGGTGTGTTCCTTGGTATAGGATTTCGACCTGTTGCGTGTCTGGGGCTTGCAGAGGCGCGTGGGCCTACAGTTCGAGCCCCCAGTACTCCCAGATTGTCTGGTAGAGTGGTTCACCCCTATTTTACTTATAAAATATGAATGCATTTATGAAAATTAGATAACTAGAAACCTAGGATGTGGATGAACCCTAGGACGAGAAAAGGTTGAACAACTTGTTTGAGTGATTGAAATTGTATTTATAAATGAATGAGATAAATCGTTAGCAACTGCCTGTTAATGAATACGAGTTGCCTGAATGAATATGAGCTACCTGAGATAACTAAACAGTTACCTGTGATATCACTTATTGCATGTGTTAAATTGTGGAAATACGAGCTGCATGTGTATAAATGAGAACAGAATTGTGAATGATGAAACCTGGATTGGAATAATATGGTGAACATGAGCATGAACCCTACGGGGAGTTAGGAGTAGAGCTCCTGTGGATAGACGAAAAAGCATGGAATGTGGACGGGAAGTGTGCTGGCGTTTGAGTACGTGTACCAAGGAGAGCGACTGTCCCCTTTTAGCGTAGAGCGGAGCTTGCCGCCCTTGGGTTGGGACCCGGGGTTAGGATTGGCCACTCTACACCAACTTCTGTTGGCTCTCGCGTACACGGTACCAAGGCGAGCTACGAGTGTAGGGAGGGAACTAGCCACCCCATGGGGCCCGGGGTTTAGCTAGCCACCCTACACCGACTTGTTAGGCCCTCTAGGCAAGTCGGGGTAGTCAAATGAGGGTGCGCGGACTATGGAGGGGTAAGACCCCTGCTTGGTTTTGAGGGGCTAGACCCCTATTTCTGAGAGGGCTAGGCCCTATATTGTTCCGTGCTGTACTTTGGGCGTACCCGCTAGCGAAAACGACTGATCGCATGCCAGTGCGGGGTAGCTATCCGTGCGCTTATCGCACGTGCAGTAGTCACCGCTACGTCTGTGAGTGACCTCGGGGTGGTTGACTGGTTGTAGGACTACCACGAGGGACTCTCCCGGCCAGGAGAGCACCACATGTACCTTCTACTCTTCGGAAAAGACTGCAATCAAGATTGTTCCCACGAGGAACATGCAAGATCAAGAAAGAAATTTGAAAGTAAACCAATGGGGTGAAAAGAAATTACCTGTGAAATAAATAACTGGAAAAAGATAAATATACTTGCTAATTTTATTGCTTTAGATAGTTTGGTTACCACTCTACTCAGCGTTCGCTAACTTCGTTTTCTCATAACACTATTAAGGTCCAGGAGTTGAGCAGCCCGAGCTACAGGCTACAGAGGGTGCTGGGCCCAGTCGAGCCCAGCCGTAGTTTTCTGTACTATTATTGTACTCTCTTTTCTGCTATAGTGAGTTTTAGACTTTTGGTTATTATTCCTGTTACTGTACTTTTATTTTATTTTCCTGTTGTTGTGGTGGTATGTACTGACTAGCAGCTTTTACTTTCCTTTACTGCTTGTACACTTTTACTGTTAGTTACATTGCACAGTGAATGTGGTTTATTTTCCTATTTCTCTGTTAATTCTTGTTGGACGACTAGGTCTTGGGATTAGTCGAGGTGAGCCGATCTAGGGTCCTGTAGTGATTTGGGAACTGGGTAGTAACAAACAACGTTGACACTGGAGGTGATGGCCAATGGCGATGGTGGTGGTGGTGATGTTGTTGTGTCTGCATTGGGGGAAGTTGACAGGAAAAAAGAAGAGGAAAGGGTTCAGGGAAGGAGGAGAGAAAAAGAGAGTAAGGGGTTTTGGTAGGTATGTTAAGGCAGAGGGAGGAGGAAAAAGGAGAGGAGGAAGGAGATTAAAAGGGAGAGAGGCCGTGAGAGAGATAGAGGAGGTGGCGGAGAGGGTGGCTCCGATGGCTTGGAGAAGAGATCGTCAACGAGGATGGGAACGAGGGGAAGAGGAGTGGTGACGAGGAAGGGAAGGGTCTGGGTTGCTTCCTCCTGCTCTTAGTGGGGAGGGGTGTGGTTACGAAGAGGGATGGGGTGAGGGCGATTACGTAGGAGGTTATGAGATTGTGGGAGAGGTTACGAGAATGTGGGTGTGTGCGTGGGAGTGCGAGGGCATTGTGGGATGGTTACGTAGGAAATTTAAAATATATCAGAAATGGATAAAAAGGTTACTTGAATTAAAATTAGGTGGGATGAGGTGTTGGAAGGAATGAAAAGATTGACTTAAAAATATCAAAATGGATTTAGAATGGAGTTAAAATGGAAATGGGTTAACCTAAATAAAAATGTGGCTTGCTTCATTAATTAAGATCGAGCCAATTTAAAGGATTTTACTGCATCTTAACTAATTAATTTAGCTAAAATCAAATAGAAGTTAAAATAGGTAGGAATAAGAAATAGGCTCCACCTCCCCACATATTTATAACAATATGGTTTTTTTTTACCTGCATTATCTACATACATAAAATAATCATATAATAATATGTAAATATGCATAATTTAATATTTTTAGATTTGTTTTATGGAAAGTTGTTAACTAAGCTATTACCCCTATTATTACACTAATTACTGGTATTAAGCTACGAAACTACATTAAAAATATCTAATTATCGCATGCAAATGTAGTTTCATCACACCTCCCAACTTACATTTTGCTAGTCCCTAACAAAAGCTCAGAAATAAAACAAAGAAAAATAACAAAAATGTAAAGGCCAAACCCACCTTAACTAATCATCGCCATTAACTTGAGTTGTACAATAGTAGGTTTAAATAATGGCTCAACAGCTCCTCAGTGACAAATCAAGATAGAAGACTCTTATTATTCCTAACTTCAAGTGTCACAAGTGAATTTCTAAAGAACTTACAGTCAACCAAAGTTTAGAAAAGAGCTGGAAATAAATTAAGTATTCGTGCATGTAAATTGAATAAGTTTATAAGCCAAAATCAAGTCTCCAAAGTCTAAATTTATTAGACCAATTAATCTCCACAATCACCTTGGATTCTTTCCTAATACACCCTCGGTTACTACTCATCACATCCCATCTCGATTAATTCATCGGGCTTTCTACGTGACCCATGTAGTAAGCCTCACATCTGCAACTCCTAGACTAGTAGGCCTTAAGGTATCGAGTGATAAAGCACCCCAAGGAACTTGTTGGCTCGAGTCACGAAGGCTTATGAATCCCAAGACATGTATTAAGGTTATTTAATGATGTTGAATATTGGACTAAGATTAGAATTAGGTTCTCCCTACTTCTCTTTTTTTTCTTCACAAGATATATACAATGCCTTCAACTAAGAATGGTGTAAAGGAGAGGACTTTATGAAATTTTTTTCTGATTTTGTTTTCTTCATTTTTTTTCTTTTCTACAACTTCCTCTTCTCTTTTTTTTTTCTTTCTCTTTTTTTTCTATATATATATATTTTAAAGAACCTAATTCTTCTCTCAAATTACACTCAACAAGTTAGGTACATTTATTCCAATTTCCCAGGAGGCTAATAAGAAATTCCCAAAAGTGATTTAGAAATCCTCCTAAGTGAAGTGGAGAACAGTAATTAAGATTTGCGACTTTGAAAAACCAAACTCCTAATAACATTCGTGCCTGACAACTTATTAGTGTGAATAGTGAATATATAGGGAATACTTAAAATTTCAAACTCTTCTAAGTAGATGGTTGAAAATAAATCCTATTTACTCATCACTCTTTAACTCAATACTAGGAAATAACAAGATAAAAATGCTTGACATATGTCAGAATCCTAAATCATAATTGATCACCTTGGTAATTAAGTATAAGACTTGAAGAGCCACTAAGTTTAACCTAAGTATACTTCTGATGGTAACACCATCATGAGCCATAACTAGCTTTAATTAGTCAAAATCAAGTGACAAATGCTCCTACATAATCACCTGCGAGTTGTAATTCCATGCAAAACCATTCTGATAAGAAAACACTAAAATATGGTTAATTCTGCAATTTTAACATCACATCATGAAGTAGAGCAACCATGGGATTTTTCAAGGATTAATTAAAGGTCATGCGAGCATTAAAGTCCAAAGAGTGGGTCTATACAAACAGAAACGGGGTTTCACTCATTTCGAGAATTAAATCAGAACCCAAAATCCTAATTTCAAATCTGCTTAAATTAAAGAGGTTCTGGTCAGAATAAAATTCATCTAAACCTCCTAAAATTCATAGAAAAATATTCTAAGAGGTTTCGTACCCTTGGTTTGACCATCTGACCCTATTTTGACCTTGAACAAAGTCGCATACGGAATTTTACCCTCATTTAGGTTTTTATGCAAATTGCCCAATCAAACTTGGTCAAAATTGAAATTCAACTTCTCCATTATAATCCTTGGGTCCAAACTAGGTTTGTACCAACATTTAGACCCAATCAGAGTTCATCTTGACCTAATTTGCATTTCAGTCCTTTAAATCTCTGTTCCTTTCAGTCAAGCCCCTAACTTTCTAAACTCTTTGCAGAAAGGCCCCTAACTTCTCATCTTCTTCACAGATAGATCCATGCCGCCATTGGAGGTCAACTGATCTCAACACCGACCTTTGACCGCCTCAAAACACAATCAAACTAACACCAAATCCCAACAAATTTGGTAAGACTGATGTTCACATTGCAGGGAATCTTTTGAAGGTGATTTAGGATCTTAACTCACTAAATCAAGCCCTAGAAAACCCAAGAAATTCATGGGTGTCTTGTGCTTTATTCTCCAAGCAATTAGAGCCTCTTCCCTTGTTTAAAGCTCATCCTTGAGCTCTATATAAGCTCTAGACTCCTCGGCGTCCAAAATTAGCTAGGTTTCAAGGCCAAAAACCCTCTACCCTACCTCCAGCCATCTCCAACCTATGCTCCGATGGCCCCCTCTCTCTCCTTCATCCATGCCTCCAACCATCAAATTGGAGGTGTAGCCTTCTTCCTCACCTTCTTCCAATGGTGGCCAGCTAAAGCCCCGTCACATTCGAGCCCTTCTTCGCCGCCACTCCCTCGCCAGAGAGTTCTTCGTCCATGGCACCGGCAAGTCATGCCACCACGGATTCCTCCCCCGTTCTTCCATTATATTAGGTTTTTATCCCCCTCTCTATCCGTAGGTTAGGAATTAGCCTTTAGGATCATAGTTCGACCATTATTCATCCTTCTCCCCCCCCCCCCCCCCCCCCGTCTTCCCTGACTTCGGCCACACCTCCGGCATGATCACCCGACCACACTCGATCACCAAACTACCCCACAACACTCCAAAAATTTTTGCCTCACCTCCTCCTTCAAAAGCCCTCACCCAATTTCAACATCCACCCACACGAACACTCCACTAAACGAACTCACCCTCCTCCGACCTTCTCGACTCCGTCCGGCCACTCTCATCCACCAATCACCAAATGCATATCACTAACACACTCGTTCTACTTCGGCAACCCTATTGAGCTTATTAATCGGGGAATTAAGCTCGTATTTGTGTCTCAGGGTTTTCGCCGTAGCTCCACTACCACCTTTGTCTTCTTCAATACCGACCGCCTCTCTACGGCCACCATCTGACCTGTTGCCATGACCTAGAGCTGCGGATTAATCTTTCGCACCCAGTTGTAGCATCAATCAGGTAGAGGAGTCCAGCAGCAGCTCCAATTGAAGCCCAACTACTCCATAGCATTATGCGAGAAGAAGCATGGGATTTAGTCCCACCTCGGTTGCTACCAAACAAATACAACAATATAAAAGAGAAAAGTGAAGGGGCCTTATCGCCTCTCACATGGAGGGGTGAGGTCCCTCCCTCACCTGCCTTGTACCCTCTCTCGCCACCCATTGCTAGGGAGCCTGGACCCAGTACCATTCATACCCGATAACATGAATATGGATCCAATTATGCGACCCTTTAAAGGAGAGAGGAGAAATGTATTAGGAGGAGGGAGGGTTTTGCTTCAGGTTATGCTGCCTCGAGGTGCGCGTTGAAGAGAGCTTTGACACTTAGCTTCTGAGGAAGAAGGCTTCCTCTGTGGATGCCCTTGTGCCTTAGCTGAGTGATTTAAGTCATTTGCTTGGCAAATCTAATGAAGCCTTGTGCTTGGTACTGTGGATATATTTGGCCTCTGTGTTGACGTGTAATTAAGAGGTTAAGTGGTTGAGGCACTGTTGGAAAATTTGAGTTAATTATGATATTAAGCATGTGCTTAAATTGAGGGATGATTGCGTAGCAATCATAGGTCTTAATTAACTTAAATTAAGCTAGAACTTAGCATAAGCTAGTGTAATTCATGCATGCATAAGCATTATTTGCATCCTTACTGCTTTCCCTTAGCTATGCATAAAATAATGATATAATGTACTAATTAAGTGTATTATATAAATTGTTGGAAATAAGAAGCTTAGAAGTTGGATCTGAAGTTGGATCTAAAGCTGGACCTGAAGCTAGTGCTGCATCAGAGCTAGAGCGGAAGATTAGAATAAAATGTAGTAGAGAAATAATGTAAAGGGTTGAGGTATGATATTCTATTAAGTAGAAGTAAAGCAGTTAAATTATGAAGAACTTAGGTCCAATCCTAGCCCTAGGATAGCCATAGAAGCCATCACAAGCCTTAGCCACCCTTAGATTAGGTCACCATAGCCTAGGAAGCCTCAAAACCCTAGTTTCAGCCCTTATCTAGATGTTCAGATAAGTTATTGGATGTCCAGGACCCTTAGCCACAACTCGCACACCTTAAACCCATGTTTGCAGCGTTATTGAACATCCAGACACTCGGTTAAACATCCAATTTCTGGAGAATACCCAAGACAGAACCTTGAATCCCTCCTGACTTTGATTGGACGTCCAGACAACAAGTCTGAACTTCTGATTTTTGAGTATAAGTCGTCTGATACTATTATTGAACGTCTGGAACTGTTCTCCAGTTCCTGTTTTGGAATTCAAACCTTGATCTTGAGTTCCTAGGTCCCTAAACCCAATTCCAACCCCTTAGGAACCTAAATTAAGGTACCCTAACCCTAGTATACCACCTCTAGACCTTTCTAAGAACCTAATTAGGTTCTCACTAAGCCCAATTGACTTGAATCATAGTCAATTACCATTGCCTATTCAATTGGACTCATAGAGTCCAATTGAGTTCAGATCTCAACACACACAAGTCCAATTGGACTCAGTGAGAGTCCTATTGACTTAAGCCCAACCTAATTGAGTTATTTCACTCTCAATTAGGTTAACACTCATTCAATTAAACTTGTGTTAAGTTTAATTGCATTTTCTCAGCAAATTAGGGTTTGCAACCCTAATTTGAGACCTACCCTAACCTAAACCTATTAGGACCTAACCTAGACCACTTAGCCACATAGGGCACAACCACACATACACACACACACACACACCTATTCACGCACTCCCACACCACCTAGAGTATTCTAGGTCCTTCCAAAGGTGGCACCATTCTTGGTTGCTAAAATTAGCAACCAAGAGACATTCAAATTGTAGATCCACTTTTGGTGGATCTAAAAACCACCCTCTCTCTCCCTTGGACAGCCACACTTGGAACTCTCTCTAGAGAATTCCACACTTCTCTAGAGAGCTTCCCTTAGGTCTATAAAAAGACCTAAGGGGTGGCCATTTACACCCATTCGCTCTTGGCTACATTCCATAGCATAACTCCACCTTCACACCTCAATCTCCATGAGCTCTACCATGACTCCACCACCTCCACGCCAAGCTTGGATCACCTCCTCCTCACCTCTCCAAGGCCGACCTAAGCCCCATTGGCCGCCCCTCCTTCTCTCAACCAAGTCAAAAGCCATCGGAGCCCACCTCCGAATGCCCTTATTTCTGTTAGCTAAGTAGATAGTTCTTCGTAGATTTACTTCTTTATTACTACTTAGTAGTGTAGCTCCATATTTCTCCCCTAATGATGCATACATCATCCCCCCATAGATTCATGTATGCAGTCATTTTCTGCTAGCTAGTTTTATATTTTCAAGCATTCCTCAACAAGCTTTCCTCTAACTGTGCTATGTAACTCTGATGCAATCAATGAAATCATCTTTTTATATATCTATATATCTATGTATGAAAATCACCATGTGCTTGATTGTAATATCTTTCTCATGATAATCAGTTGCCTGTGCTCATTTTATATTTCTACTACAACAGCATGTCGTGCATGAATACGTAACTTAATATAAACCGGCATGAGTTCTTAAGCACGTAGAGCAAGTGAGTTCAAATTTATTTTGCATTTCCTAAACGCCTCCTAGAGATGAATGACCGGGACTCAAAGTCTCGTTATTTTAGAAATATTTTTATTTTGATCATATTTCGCACTATACTACGAATAATGACATTGCTTTTCCTAAAACCATGCGATCTACCGTTCGAACAAGGGAGTTAAGTGGTGATCTAAATCTCCATTTTTGAGCTTTTCTATTTTTTTTATCCCTCTATTTCTTGAGATACAATGATTTATAATTCAATATATTCTTGAGTAGATTATTCATTGCAAATTTTTACCTTGTGCTCATTATTTCTGAACGTGATTAGTATGTGAATTCCATTTGCTCTCTACGAACAACCTCAAACTCACATTCTCTGATTTCTAGCTTTATAAATTTAAGTGTTTTGTCGCATTTTTGTTGACTGTACTGCGACGTAAATACATTTCTTAAGAGACGACTCAAGCACGGTGAACAACTTCCTAAGGTAACAACTCATAGTTAAAGAGCCATTTTCATCATCCTTCAAAAACAAAACGAAAACAAAAACCAATGAGAAAAAAAAATACAACTAAATGCATACCAACTTTATTATTTTTTTAATGCAAAATAAATGATAAGCATGCAAATTTTGATGATTCTTTTTTTTGGAAAAAATTTCAGCTAAAACTTAAAAATTGCGAGCTTACACAACACATCGAAAAACAAATATAGGTTGAATAATAAAGGGATGAGTCCAGGGTAGGAACGAAAGCGTGAAGTAACCGGTGATAAGTCCATGTTAATGGACTAAATTAGAGCCTAAGTACTTCATTGTTGGAGTAAAAATGTAATCTGAATCATGCATTGTATGGATAAAAGTAATAAAGCTGCAAACTTATCATTTCATGCATTGCATCAATTTTTGCATCTTAATCAATTAAATTTGGATCATTATGGAAGGGGTAATCTGGATGAACTCATACATCAATTTGAAATGCCATTTTCAAAGCTTTAGTTTGTCACATGTAAGAAAAAAAAAATCCTTTAATTTCCATCTCTGATTTTGAGAAGTACATGATTCTCTCCCAATTAGAATATTCCCCAGGGAGGTTACGTTATTGGAGCCACACAAGAGGAAAGAAAAGAAAGAAAATAAAATTCAAAAAAAGACCTTCCTTATTCTTCCTCTCTCTCCCCCAATATTATCTGATTCTCTCTCTTTTTTTCTATTCATAACAGTTAGAGACGGGGGAGAGGAGGGCATCATCTTCTTCCTCCCTGATGAGGGAGGACGGGTCCAACATCCTTCTCTCTCCCACCAGACTCCGTGCCCCTGACCACTACTGCGACACCGACGCCGCCGCCACTATGACTCCTACCACCACCGCGACACCACCACTGTAGTTGGCGGTGACAGCGCCAACGCCACAACCGCGTCTCGTTCCTGCCATCAACTGCGATCACCACCGTGAGCGCTCGCCACCGCATCTCGCCCTCCTCGCCATTGCAACCCTCTGCCTCCACGTTCAACACTGCACTCCGCACATCTTCCTCGACTCATCACAGCATAACCACGCGAACCCCACCCCACACGTGCGTGCGCAACCACTTCCACCACAGGCTGCACAAGCCCGGTCTCCTCCTCTCCTTCTTCTTCCTCCTCCTTCTCAACCTGCTACACCAAAGACAAGCAACCCAATAGAAGCCACCATCGACCACTTGACCTCCTCACCGCCGTTGGGTGCGGCTCGCTCTAGCGCCAACCACCAGTGCCACCCACCTCCGTGCGTGCCCACAGCCGTGCATCGCAACCCCCAGCACTGACCATCCACACACACCTTCCTGTGTGGCCACCACCATCCGCAGCACCTTCAGGCGCGACCTCTGCGCAACCGGCCACCGGCGGCTCGTCGCATGCCACAAGCCAGTTGCATCCTCACCCTCGCGCGCCTACGGCCACGCACGGCCCGGCCTCCACCTCCTCCTCTTCTTCTTCTCCACCGACAGAGGAGGAACCCAACAAATTGCCGGCCTCCCTCCGCAAAGCCACCTCCACGGTCCTCGAATCTTCGCACCAACGACGTCACCAGACTTGCCACGCCACACCGAGTTCGCCCACGCCAGCAGTGTCATCTCCCGCAGCCCACACATGCCGAGGAGTCGTCTCCACCGCCGGCGGTTCCTCCTCTCCGGCGACCGCCACCGACCACCGTTCTCAGAACCGCCACCGTCTACGCGACACCCTCAGTCCAGACTCCCTTCCCCGACAATCACGCCGCCAACCAACGACTCTACGCACGCAGCGAGAGGGAAAAGGAATCCCCTGATTTGGCTGTAATTAAAAATTACATTCACATGCCATTGATCAGAATTGATTTTTTGTATTTGAGTATTTTATGCATCTGAATTTGTACACTTACCCTTAAGTTTTCACATTATTCTCCCATACATTCATATCCTCATATATTAACTTAGGTCTCTACATAAATGCATGCCATATCATCAAACACTGTCATGACCTAGAAGAGGAAAACTAATGTCTTGAAATCTAATTACATCGCATGCCAATGCTGATTATTTTATGGAGGTAAAATTGTACATATAACCCTTGCATTCTTAAGTTACTGTGTCTTCTTTTTTTTACCTCGTTTTGCATCGGATTTGGGCACAGATTTCTCACATTATTTTGATTGAATATAAGGGGATAGTATTCGTGAATTTATTGTAGTTCTTCCTCCTTGTGGATACAACTTAACTTTCGTGGTTAATTTTGACTGTTAAATATTTTTTATCGAGAATTTTTCCATCACGATTTACATTACTGTGACGACGTATTTTCTGACAATATTTCTGCCAAGAAAAAACTCTCG
This sequence comes from Thalassia testudinum, assembly GCA_037157565.1. NCBI lineage: Eukaryota > Viridiplantae > Streptophyta > Magnoliopsida > Alismatales > Hydrocharitaceae > Thalassia > Thalassia testudinum. The sequence continues at coordinate 27,241,040 of JAZHRO010000047.1, read as the reverse complement.
TTCAAATGGCGTCGTTGCCAAGGATATAATAGATGCAATAGATTCAACTAATTTTATTTCTAATTATTCTGAGGTGTGATTTATCTGACCATTCTCTATTTTTCTATGCAAGGAATCCGACGAGACAACAGGCACAGCGGAGCGACGAGGTCAACCTTGAGCGACACCCACACACGTAGAGAAAGCACAAAGAGAAGGAGACCTAGATCCCGCTTTCACAGGAGATTCTCCTTCGTCGCGAATTTTATCTCATTTCTATCTTCTAACCCTTGTAGCATTAGGACTGATTTTTGGGGGTCTGTCCCCACATTCTTTATCGACTAGGGCTATTTTTCTGTGGTGATATGCTTGCTTGCCTCTAAAACAAAATGAGAAAAAATATCGAGTTGCCTATTGAGGAGTTGCATGCCCTTAGGTGCGTGCATTTAGGGGTGATTGAGCAGCATACTAAATCTCTTTCCTTGCATTGTGTGCATATTTGCATGAAGATTGGTGGAGTCAGGTATATCGTTCTATCTTTGCATCCAGCTCCTGTTCACAGATTGCATGTGGATTAAATCTCAAGACCACCAAATTGATTGAATTGACCTAATTCAGTAGTCGCCTAACTGAAATTGGGACTACTAATCAGATTCACCCTTAAAATCAAAATCACATTTGATTTGATCAAAAGGGACTTGTCTGTGATTCTTCTAAAAAACAAACTGATTTGTGGTGTGATGCAGACTTCTGGCACTGAGCATGCACGCTAGACATCGCATTAGGTCTCGGTCCCTTAAGGCTATAGGCACCGATCTCTTTATTGATTCAGACCCTCCTATTTCACCTTGTGGTAGTGATATTATCCTGTGTCCAAGTGCTTTGATACTTGAAGGAGGGAGACACCTCTTAAAGGAACAAAAGGGTAGTTAAGATGCATCGCATTCGCATCGCCTCAAAGAAATGGTTCGCCCTACTTGCATCCCTTAATTCCATCCTTGGAGTAACTTCTCACCAGGTCACTTGAGAGTATCATTGAAGCAAAGTATAGGTCCTAGGGCACGTGAAGGTCGACTTAGGGCCCACAATTGATTGTGCAACTTCTTTAGCCACCAAGAAAGAACATAACTAACCTCTATTCTTCTCCAAGGAGCTTGTCAGGGATCTCAAGTCACAACCCCCTCTTACCGCTAAAGTGGGAACAAATGGGTGCAAACTTTACCCCATTTTAAAACTTTAAGGGGTAGGTTGGAGGTTAGCTCAAATCTACTCTAAGAAAAAGGAGAGTCCTATTGCCTTGCGTATGATTGGGGTGTGTTTTTCAAGTCATGGATTACAATAGCTACTACACTTCTTACTTTCATCCCAGAACACCGAATCCCAATCCCATGACCTATATTTATCCATCATCTGATGAACAATGGGATCCTTTCTACTCCTACTATAGGAGCATTGGTCTGATTAATCCCCAACCCAGGGACGATGAGCAGAACCTAGGAGAACGGTATCCCAACCCTATCTCTCCCATGACTATACCCAACCCACCCACCCTTAAGGATTTTGCTTATCGAGGTTGGACAGATACTCTTAAGCAACTTGAACCTGAGATTGACTATTCTCCCCAATCTGATAGTAGCTTCACCTTTTTTATGATAGAAATGCAAAAACAACAAAAAGAAATGATGGATTCGATGGGAGAGATTTTGGGGAAGAGTCAAAGACTAACTGAAGAGAATAGCCAAGTTAGTGATCCTCCTATAGCCAATTCTGATCCCTACCTCTATACCCTTGATTACCAAGACAATTTCAAGGAAAACAATGACAACAGGGATTTTGTTTTGAGGAATAGCTATCACTTTGGCATCCCCCATGAGATATGCCCACCAAAAGGCAATCCTAGTGAGTATCCACCTGATCTAAATTGGAGTCAGAAAAAGGGGAAGATGGTCCCATTAAATGAACTCGACCCAAATGATAGTATCTTTTTTATATTTGATGAAACAGGTCGCAGTCAAACAGTCAACCTATTCCCATTTTGGATTTTGAGGTGGAATCTGCACCCCATCCTAGGGATGTACAACCTATACTTTACACCTTTAAGGACTTTGCACCTCAGTTAGATCTCCCTGAGGAATGTGATTCTGAAGTTAACAAATGCCGAGAGTCTTGGATGTCGAACAAAATCATATTGGAAGAAAGTGATAATAACCACCATCCTCTCCTTAAGGGACCAACACCTGTCATTGAACATTTTGAAGATTTATCAGTACCCAACACAAGTGACCTTGAGGGAATTGATACTGAATTAGAAGAGTTGGATCAATATTGGTCTCAGGGACATGAAGATTTGATTTTTGAGGAGGAATCAGAAACACTTGATCATGGCTTTGAAGATTTTTCTGAGTCCCAGGGAAGAAACGTAAAAGAGGATGATGATTACTTTGAGGGGCCTAAACCCTAGTATGGAGTGACTCTAGGGGGAATATGTTTTGTTCAAAGGCTTACCCTATGAGGATCTTCCTGATTTAGCCACAGTCGGGTTCCTACATACCTTTGACTACAAAGATCATTCTCTAAAATATTGGGAAGAAATGGAAGCAATTAATACTCTTACTGAAGGAATCTATACATCCCAAGGGTAGGATCTTAGCATTGAACAAGAATTGGGGGATGTTGTTGTTGAGGACACTCACACTCTTGTTGCTTCCAACCCACCTTCACATGATAATGAAATGGGTGACACCCTTGATCAGTTCAATTTGGAAGATGAACATTTCGGCCCATTCCAGAGCACACATGAAAGCCAATCAGTTACTAAGGCTACTTCAGATGAGATTCAGGAACTGGAATGGTTGTCAAGGAAGAATGCTAAACCTCTCAAGTCCTCTTTGACCCTCTTCCCTACCCTACAACTAAGAGACTTACACTCTTTCAGAAACAACTTCCTAAAGTCTCTGCTCCAATTCCTACTTTACAGGGGGAATAACCAAACCAATGCATCCTGTGGTAGAGTGGCGAGTATGGATCGATGCTTGTCCATGTCAACCCATCAGCCTTAGGGTGTCCTTCTTAGCACCCTCTTTCTCCCACACATATTTGCTTGAGGAGCCTTTGCCTCTTCACCGCTCACTCTCGGAAGTCACTACTCATGGGTATTATGTGAAACCTTCAACAATAGCTCAGGGGTACAATATTTTCACCTACATCTGGCGAGCATTTGGCATCACTCCATCACCAACTTGCCAACATCTTGGGGGACTTACTTGCTAGACCAAGTTTGTTACATATCTTTTTTAGGTCTCCTTCTGCCTCCCTTTTAGAGCACGATTTGTGAGGCATCCCAACTCTACCTCAGGTAATATCTTTCCTTGCTTTTGCTTTCCAATATAGACATTGTCAAATTTAGGCATGGGGGGGTATAACTTGAGGTTGTTCATAGCATTTATACATATTCTGCATACAGTTAGGGCATCCAACTTGCATAAAAAAATAATAATAATAAATAAATAATAATAAAAAAAGAAGAGAGAGAAAGAAGGAGATGAAATCTTTGTAAGCTAAATTGCAAATATGTTGAAAAGGAAAAAGAAAGAGAAGAAGAGAGAGATAGAGAAAAAAAGGTGCAAAACTACGCTAGTTCGAGCATTTGATTATGGAAGAGTTTACCTAAGTTTTGGGCTAGAATTAATGCTGAATTAAGTCCTGAAGTGTTAGAGAGAATGAGATAAGTAAGGGACACTAACTTTAGGCCTCCTGGGTCTATTTTAAGGCTTAAACACTCACGTATTTGTTAAGATCTTGACTATTCCATAAGAGGTTGAGGGAGTTGCAAGACTGATGTATTAAGTCTAAGGCTTGGGGAGTATTCGGCCCTATTACCTACCCTTGGTTTGTGGAACTTGGTAACCTAGGCACCCAAAAATTGCACATCGGTATGGTTCAGTTCACGTAATGAAGAATAATGCCAAAAAAAATGTTCTGCTCTAAAAATGTTTTCCCAAAAATTTGACTTAGGAGTAGCTCGAAGACACAAGTTGATTAGACGAGTTCTCGATGTGAAGAGGAGGAAGGAAAAAAAAACTCTCCTCGAAGATGCGTTATAACCTACCGTCTCCTCGGTGCTTGTCTCCTAGGATATTTAAATATCCTACTGGGGGCATGGAAGCACCTTGTGCTAGTTCAGATGACATGGGCACATTATCCCAAAATGTTGATTGCAAGGATCTGAATTTAGCTACAGAACGTCATGGGTGACACTATCTCAGAGTGTCAAAAGCCAGGGTTCTAGGGGTTGCCATGGGCGATGCTATCTTGAAGCAGCGAATGCCAGGGACCTTGTGAGGATTGATAATCGGAACAAGGAATCCGATATAGATCATGTTTAGGCCAATCCAATGTTGGAGTTAGGGGAATTTAAAAAGAAAAGAGAGGAAACTCTCAAAATAAATATCTTTCTCTCTTTCTTATCAAAAATGCATTGGCAAACTAAACCTAGACTTACTGCACATACGCACGGGTACTTTAACTATTGGGATCAACGAACCTCTGGGCAATTTTTGCGAGCCTTAGAAACCTTCATGACGGACCCATGGTTGAGGATAGTCAGGTCCGTATCTTGGCTGGTACTTGAGTACCTTTAGGCCTAGAGTTGGTATTTCAATCAAGTCTCTAGAGGAGCGGCACAATAGGGCATCTTGACGATAAAATCCTGCCTAGAGACCTAATCTGATCCATTTGATTTTGCTCAGGGCTAGAAAAACTTAGGCATAAGGGTATATGATAAGTCCATCTTAGTGGACTAAATTAGAGCTTAAGTACCTCATTATTGGAGTGAAAATGTAATCTGAATCATGCATTGCTTGGATAAAATTAATAAACCTACAGAATTATCATTCCATGCATTGCATTAATTTTTACATCTTAATCAATTAAATTCGAGTCATTATGGAAGGGGTAATCTAGATGGAATCATACCTCAATTTGGAATGCCATTTTTAGAGATTTAGTTTGTCACATGTAAGAAAAGAAAGAGCCCTTTAATTCCCATCTCCAATTTTGGGAAGGAGATGACTCTCTCCCAATTAGAATCTTCCCCATGGAGGTTTTGGAAGCCACGTACAAGCGGAAAGGAAAGAAATAAAAGAAAATAAAAAAAGACCTTCCTTATTTTTCCTCTCTCTCTCCCCAATATTATCTTATTCTCTCTCTTTTTATTCTATTTATAACAGGTAGAGACGGGGGAGAGGAGGGCATCATCTTCTTCCTCCCTGATAAGGGAGGATGGCTCCAACATCCTTCTCTCTCCCACCAGACTGCATGCTCCTGACCACTACCGCAACACCGATGATGCCACCACTGTGACTCCTACCACCACCGCGATGCCACCACCACGGTCGGCAATGACAGCGCCGACGCCACCACTGTGACTCCTACCACCATCGCGTCTCGCTCCTGCCATCAACTGCGATCACCATAGTGATCTCTCGCCACCGCATCTCGCCCTCCTCGCCACTGTGACCCTCCGCCTCGACGTTCAACACTGCACTCTATACATCTTCCTCGACTCGTCACAACATAACCGCGCCACCCCCACCCCCCCCCCCCATGCGTGCGCAACCACCTCCACCATAGGCCACACACGTTCGGTCTCCTCCTCTCCTTCCTCCTTCTGAACGTGCTACACCAAAGGCAAGCAACCCAACAGAAACCACCACCGGCCACTCGACCTCCTTACTGTCGCCAGGTGTGTCATGCTCCAGCACTAATCGCCAACGCCACCCACCTCCGTGCGTGCCCACAGCCGTGCACCACAACCCCCAACACTGACCATCCCACGCACACCTTCCCACATACTGAATAGTCTTCTATGTTATTATTAAGGAAATGGAGTTCTTGCCTAGTTGTAGTGCAGGAGAGGTATCCTAAGTTATTTATTGGTGGGTCCATAACACCCTAGGTTGTTCTCTTTAAGGTTGTTATTGCCTTTTAAGGTTGTTATGAACTTACTTGCACGACTCTCTTCGTACTTACACATTCACTTGAGTTTCCAGGATAAAACTCCCTTTAAGGTTGTTATATCTGTAATGCCCCAAAATCCAGACTACAAGTCATTTCAAAGTGGTTTGGGTTAATTTGGACCCGAAAACCTAGTTGTGGCACCTCCTTAAATTGCCAAAAATTGCATATTTTGAGTCAACTCTTAGTCAAACATTGTCAAAAGCTGTGCCATGTACAGTACCATTGGATTCCACTCATTGCAAGCTTTCCAGCGATGCTTGTCTCATGCAATTCTGAGGTGTATAGCTCAAGTCATGTTCAAAATAATTTAAAAGGACCTAAATGTAAGGTAGACCCAACCATAGGGGTATTATAGGTATTTCACACCACTAATCCCAATCTCAACAACCTTAAAGCCTATAAAAGGACCCCTTTGGATCCTTTGGGTCGTTATTAGCCTCTAAGCCTCTCAAATTAAGAGAGGAAGAGAGGAGGAAAATCTTGGATTTTCCTTTAAAATTTAAAAAATTTCTTTTCGAGGACCTGAGCATAATTCCCCAAATGCGGGCTTCCCACCGCAAATTTTGTGGAGGCAGCAGCGATGGCAAGCATGGGCTATTCAATTCGGTGGTGGGTGTGGATTTGCACCACGTGGCATGCACCGGAGACATGACTTCACGTGCATGCGAGCGCACTCAAGCGAGGCTGTGTGGGCGACGCATGTCACGTGGAAGGGCACGTACAAGCGCGATTTCACACACTTGTCATGATCGAACAGATGCGATGTGGTAAGGCACAATCCAAGAACACTTGGGCAGGCGAATCGTGTTGCAACACGTGTCACAGGTGCATCAAAGTTGACCGGTTTGGGTGACCAGTTTGGTTCAGGACCCCTTCGCACTGATTTGACTGGTTCGAGGCCTTCCCAACCTCGGAATTAGACAACTAAGGTACCGTTGGAATCGTATTGACGCGTACTACGCGTTGGTGTGGTTTATTTTTATTTTTGAGTATATTATCCTAAGTGAAAAATCAGAAATGTGACTAGGTGTTTCCAGCCCTATTTTTGGTTCGTTCGATCAAGTGTTGCCCCGATGTGTGCGCAGATTTTGAGGTGAGTGTGGATGCTGCCCCCAAGCCCTATGCGTATGGTTCAGAGTCACTGTGACCCTCCGGTGACATTAGGTAGAGTAGTCTCTCTCTTCCATGTGGTTTTTCTACGTGGGAATTTTCTCAACGTATTGCACTGTTTAGTGTGCGTTCTTACCTCTTGCTGAGTTAAAACCTATCTTTATACTTCTTGCTATTTTGCGGGTACTTGAATATTAAATATAAACATGTAAATCAAGTCATTGATGTGGATTTGAATAGTTGATTGGGTTAACTATCAAAATAATTACAAATAATTCTCATGAATAACGAATGATACCTCATCTACACTTATTGAATATAGTGTAAAGTGACTCTAATATGTTTTCCCTAGTTTACGGGCACTTTAACAAGAAATAACTAGATTTTATGAGAAAGGTTGAGTTAAAAATTATATTTACCTTGTTATCGCATGTATAAAACAAGTTCTGTGATGTTCTTTATTAAATAGATAATATGTGATCACTATCATGAACTCAGAATTACCTGTAAATGAATGGGTGGAAAATAATGAGGATTTTGTTAATCCCAAAATTTGTAAAATGAACACTCTAAGTATTTTCCAGACCATTGTGAAATAAATTTCATCGAGTTTGTAATTGATAACTAATATGAAATCCCCATCATAAACTAGAAATTATATGAAAACTGATAATACTAAGAGCAATATGAATACACGTTCCTCCTGGACTTAAGGAGGTGGAATTCTTAAATATGACTAGATTTAACAAGAACAAAAGATACAGTTATCCAGAAATGATCAAATAATCAATACGATAGATTTTTCGTAAATTAAAAGGAATCAGATAACTGGTTTCAGCCTGCTACTCGCCGGATTTGGCAGTAGTTTTGATCTACTACACTGGTTCTGGGCTAGTTTAGGGGGTTGCTGGCCTCCCTACGACTCTTTGGTTAAGCTTAGCAGCTAACTGGGATAGCGGATTGCTGGGCTCGAGGTTGGAGTGGTTTCTTTCTCGGCCAATAGGTGGGTTATTGGCTATCTATGGTTCAACGTACATAGTGCTTTTACGTGTTCACGCTACACGACGTAGCCGCCACCCCTTTTCGCAATGACCCCAGGGTGATGGAGAGTAGTGACTTAGTGGGTATAAGCAGTCTTCCTATCCAGGAGGGTGGCTTATACAGGTCTTGTGCTGCAGGAAGTTACACGAAATCATCTCGTGCCCTGAGACATCGATTGATAGATGTTGAACTGTAATAACTTGGGATTCCAAGCTAAGAAACAGAATCAGATAACGAGATATCTAATAAATGGATTAATTAAATCTATAATACACATTTTCTTTTGTGCTGGGTTACATTTGCACTCTGTTGTTGTTATTTCTGCTCTACTCAATTTTTATTGACGTAATTTTGGGTTCCAAACTGAGGTGTACTTGGCAGTTCGCCAGGAGATTTTCATTGTACATCTCCTTAGACTTCTATACTATGGAAAGTCCTCCAGTTAGTATTAAATTTGTGTTCCTTTAAATTTTGAAATATGAATTATTTGTTGGCTATGTTTATATTTTATGATTATATATTGGGTGACTGTGATGTTGTGGGTGATTTGTGCTAGTGTTAGCACACGGTGACTCGAGTCTCGTTGGTTGGCGAGACTCAGGTCGTCACAGAAACCTTGGAGGAAAAGCAAAATCCCCCCCATCAAGAGGAGCCTAGGTCTTTGAGCTCATATCAGAATCCCGTTGCAATAGAGACCCATAGACAAGTTTGCGTCCCCGTGGGCAGGGAAGATTTTGAGTTAAAACCAAACGTAATTAGCCTAATCAATTTCCATTACAATGGACATGCCAGTGAAGACCCTTTTCTTCACTTGGAGGATCTAACCCAATTGAATAAAATAATTAAACCAAGAAATATCAGGTAGATGTGATACTCATGAAAATGTTCCCGTTTTCATTGCGGGACAAAGTCGCATAATGGTTGTGCACGATTGGAAGACCCATAACTTCTTGGGGAGAGATGCATACATCTTTTCTCAAGATATTCTTTCTGATTGAGCACACCAATGTGTTTCACCGTGCTATCACTTCTTTCATGCAACAAAATGGTGAACAATTTCATGATGCCCGAGAGAAGTATAAGACCTTCCCAAGAAATGCTCGCCCCATGGTCTGCCTCGGTGGCATGTAGCCTAGATCTTCTATTATGAGATAAATGAAACCATGAGATAGATTGCAGATGCTTCATGCAGAGGGAATGATGCAGATTTTACACGATTTTATAAATGTGAGTTTTTGTCATTGAGACATGTAAAAATGATCAACTCTTAAATTTATAATTCCTAAATAGTGGAGTATCTAGGGTCGTCCAAGGAGGCCAAATTGTTAGTCACAAAGATGGTTCTCTCTCTCGCCTCTCAAATCAACACATATATTTTTGTATTTTTTTGTTTTTTTATTTTTAGGATTTTTAGAATAATCAGGTTTTTGGAAGTGAAGATTAACTAAAGCTATGCCTATCAACTATTCCTAAGTGACAAGAATAAATCCTCTCTTCTAAACTCACCCTAGGCAAGTGTGCCCAGGGTAATTAGAAGAGAAGAGTGTGCTCTATGACTATAAGAAGCAAGAAAAACACACTATGCTTGAAAACAAGAAATTGGAAAGCAATTGAAAACTTTGTATTACTAGCGAGTAGAGTACTGGTAGAGGAATGCTTCTTTACAAGAAAACAGTAAACCACTAGCTAATACATAGATAAAATAAAGATAGAAGAGATGATAATCCTTTGGTTGAAGCTCGGAATAATCTTTGCTCCATGAAGAGAGCATGACTTCTCTTCAGCACCAATTGGCACAGCAAAATGCTGAGATCAATCAACTACACATGATGACTTGATCTCAGGGCACTCTTCCCACCCAACTTGTCCCAAACTCGCGAAACTTCATACCCCATGGTTCACAACCACAGCACGACCTTTTCAGGGGCAGGTTCACCAGATTCTTCATGCTCTGAGTACTCCACCAGGATTTCAAGCTAATCCTGTAGCAGCACAACAAAGCTACATCCCTGTTGTGAACCCTTCTCCACCTTATGATTGCACTAGACCTGTGACGTCCAGTGCGATCACTACGAGGAGTGGCAAACAAATCGTCAATCTGCCTTGATCTGATGCTGGCCCATCTTCCTCATCACCCTCTCATTCAGATTGCGCATCGCATTCTCGTGTGGATGACATACCCAAACTGATGCCAGAATCAGTCCCATTCCCTAAGGCTCTACTAAGGGAGCTAAAAGGAAAGAAAAAGAACATGCAAACCTCTGATAATCTGCGTGATTTATTCAAGGATGTTGAAATCAAAGTTCCCTTGCTGGAGGCGATCAACCACATCCCTACCATTGCATGTTTCTTTAAGGATTACACTACACCAAGGCAACAACAAAAGAAAATTAAAAATCCAGTGGTCCTCTCACCTCATACTAGTTGTGCTATTCTCTTTAAGTTGGCATCAAGGTAGAAAGACCCAGGCACCCCTCTCATTTCGTGCAGCATCAAAGGCTACAATTTTGATCATGCCTTGCTTGATTTAGGATCTTCCTTTAACCTCATACCAACCATCATGTTTCAAAAATTTTCATTGGAAAATCTAAAACCCACCCCCTATTACATTACTGCTGGCAAATCGCTCTAACAAAATCTCGTGGGGTGTGTGGAAGACATGGTGGTTAGGTCAACAGTCTCTATTTTCCTGTTGACTTTCTTGTTTTAGACATGAAAACTCCTGATTCACTTTCTGATTACCCGATCATCCTTTGTAGACCTCTCTTGGCCACAGCTCGTGCCCATATTGATTGTGAATCGGGTTGCATTTAGATAGCCATGGGCTTTGAGAAGCTCAAACTTAACATTTTAAAGGCCGCCGAGAATTTTGACTGCGATCTTATCGAGGATGACACATCTGACGATGACATGGCCATTAGTGTGTGTATCTGGTTGATAGGGACTTATTCTAATTGCTGCAGCATACCCTTGGATAATCACCAAGACCTGACTGACTTGATTGTGACATTTCCCCACCCCCTCCCTTATCTTTATCCCTTCCTGACCAAACCCCTGACGAGACCCACTCCGCTTCTTACACCTCGTGGTCTGAGTCATTTTCGAGCTTCTCACCACCAATATAGCCCCTTGAAGATCGGAGTGCCCATTCTTTCCCACCAAATATGGCAGAAGCAATATTCCACACTGGGACCTTATTCCCAAGCACTAATTTCTAGGGCTTTCCTTTCTTAGATCCATCAATCCAAGATGCCCCCATGTTGGGAACACCATCATGAGCCATAACTAGCTCATTTTGACCAAATTAAGTCAGTAAATGCTTCTACATGACCGCCAAAGAGTCACAAGTCATTGCATAATAAGAAACTAAGGTTAAAAATATAATTTTACCAGCTTATCATGAATGCAGTACAACCACGGATTTTTGCAAGAGTTGAACGAAGGTCAAATGGTCTTAAAAGATAACAACTAGGTTAAGACAGACAGAAAAGGGTTTGAGTGTGTTCTAAGGATTAAATGACTTTTGAAACCTTAAAAACAGACTCGCTTAATTAATTGAGGTTCTGATCAAGATGAAATTCACATAAATCCTCTAAAATTTATAGAAAAATATTCTGTAGGATTTGGAACCTTCAATTTGACCATCAGAACCCGTTTTAGCCCAGGATAGAGTCACATACAGACATTTACCCTAATTTAGGTTTTTGCATAAATTACCCAATCAAACGTGGTCAAAACCAAAATCCAACTTCATCATTAAATTCCTTAGGTCCAAATTATGTTTTTATCAAAATTTGGACCCAAAATGAGTTTTTCTAGACCTAGTTTGTAAATTGCTCCAATCTAATTACATTTCTACCCTTAACTTTCAAAAAATTGTCAAATAGGTCCCTAACTTTGTCGTCATTCTCACAAAAAAGTCTCCGCCACACAGAACTCCTAATCCTACAACTATGGTGACAATCAATCGAGAATTTCTCCTTGATTGATTGATGAAACCTCCTCAAAATTGAACCGAAGATTCCTCTTGAAATCCTCTTTCAATCAGACTGATTCTTGTGCTTCAAATCTTTCCCAATTTCTCACGTGAATGCATGAGAAATTTGGGTTTCCAACTCCAGCGACCTTCCAAGCTTGAAAGCTTGGCTTTCAAGCTCTAATCGACCCCCTAATACCTATATAAAGACACCCGAGGGCTGCCTGATCCTTCCAAGCTTGAATTCAACTAGAGAAACTCTCAAATTCCTCTTCCTCCGACCAATTTGCTCTTCAAGCTCTGGCAACTCTTCCTACCTCCCCTCGTCGTCTGACCACAATACCAGTGGTAGACTCTACCTCCTTGCCTTCTTCTGCGTCGCGTAGCACCCGTCGGTGCCCCTATCTCATTCATCCTCACTGTCCACCTCTCATCAGAGCAGCTTTGTCTCCAACGCCGGCCATACCTCAATCGGCACCAACTCCACTCCCCTTCGTCTGCCTCCTCTCCTATAAAACTCTTCATCTTCCACTCTTCATTTCCATACATTCGCAACTTCGTTTCAACCGCCGACACACCCTCCGCAACTTCATCTTCCACCTCACCGGCAGACCTCCAGGGAGCCCAAGCAGCTTCCACACTCGCTCAACCGCTCCGCTTCCACACTCCTCACCATCGTCTCGACTCACTGATCAAAACCCCTCAAGTAATTGAGGAGATTGGCCTCTCTATCACCCCTCCCGACTCACACACTCTCACGCACAATCTGTGAGGTTGACATGCCTCCACATCCCCTTGCACACGACACCACCACCACAGGTGCATTCCCTGACATCCAGCAAAGCACCTGAGCTCTTCTGATGTGGCCATGAGGCCGTGTTCATGTTTTCAGGTTCCAACCTCCAGCCACCATTAACGAAGCATCCTTAAGCAAGCTTCAGCTGTGTTCGTGAAGCTCCAGCACTAGGGACACCCCCTAGGTGAAGCGAAATACACCCAGGTAGAGGAGCAAGTAGTCAATTGGGTGCTTTGACTGCGTCCCAGACCTCAATTGGAAGGATCCCCTTGTTGCTGCTGCGCGAAGGAAAGGGGCGTGGTTTTGTCTCACATCGGTTGCTGAAGAGCGCCCGCCAGCGCATAAATTGAATTTCTGCTGGAAGCTTATCACCTCAGCACGCACAGGGGGTGAGATCCCTGATGAGAAGCTCATCATTATCTCTAATTACCCCTAATTAACTAGTCTTCCTAGTTAATTAGCTAAGAATATGTGAATATATGGGTTAATTATAAAATAAGGGATATATAGTTAAGGACCTTAAAATAAGTTTAAAATGTTATTTTATCATTCAATTAATATTATTAATAATTTAATTAATAATTGGACTCAGAGAAATTAACAATCATTCCTCTAATTAATAAGTTAACTAATTTAAGCATAATATATACATAAGTTTGTAATAACTTATGTAACATTACCTAATTAAATAAATTAATCTAAGAAGGTAAAAAATGCAAATTAAAGGTCTAAATATAATAATTACCTTATATGCTATCATATATAAAAAGTTGAAAAAAATCTAAATTAAAATAAACCAGAAAACCTGAGTTTACATTTTGGTCCTTATAATTCATTCCATTCGGGTCCTTATTTTTCATATTGGTCCTTAAGTTTTATCACAGCGAGGTCCCTAACTTCTTCTTCTTCTCTTTTGAGGGTACTGCCACCACTCGATCACCGCCCATCCGACGTCACCTCACCTTCTCGAAGCTCCTGGAGCTTGGGCTCACCATCCCATCTTCATCCATCAGTCTGGATGACACTTTTATCCTAATTTAGGGTAGGAGATAACTTCACCGTCGTCGGAGAAGACACCGGTGGTTAACCTCCTCCTAGCCTCTTATGCGTTCAAATTCCACCTCTTCCTTCGTCGCCGTCCACTATAAATACCCCTTGACCCCCTTGACTTTCTTCAAGTTGGCTCCCTTCCCTCTTCTTCGCTGTAGCCAACCCAATAGGCTATTCCCTCTACAACTCCGGTGAACTTCCACCACATCTTTCGACTTCCTTCGTCCACTTCACTTGGCACAGGAACTTCGCCGAGGTCAGCCGCATCTCTGGACACAGGCGCTAACCAAGGAGTGCCTCTGCTTCATCTCACATCCACCCGCCGGAGATCTTCCTAATTCCCCTCTGATTTCGCTCCTCCTTCATGAGCCTTCGACGGAGTTCCTCTGTCCCCTTCGTCCAGATAACAGTAGGATAGGAGTAGGAGTAGGAGGAGTAGAGTAGTCTAGATAGTTAGTTAGGTAGTTTACCATAATTTTAGATTTTAATCATCATCTTCTTCGACTTTGGCGAGTTCCTTGAGCTCGCCAGAGCCCTAATTTTGTCTTTTGAATTCACTGTCCACCTTCCTCTATCATTCATGATCACTTCTAACATATTTAATCTCTAATTTGATCACTAATTCGCCTAATTCACAATTCACCTCCATCAGCTACTTCTGCTGTCCATGGCAACAATGGTTGACCTAGATTTCACCTCCAGCGGATCCTCCATCATCAATTCATCACTTAAGGATCCTAATTATTATCTCAATTTGATTAAATACTTTATATAATGTAAATGCCTAATTTTATCTAAGTTCCTGAGCTCGCTATCAATGGCGGCTTAGAAGCAGTTAAAACTTTAAATTAACTAGATATTTATCATCGCAAGCCTTCTTTGACTTGTCTTGACCACTCATCTGAGTGGGAGACCAAGTCCTGTGCCTCAACCCACTCAAATTCTATTCAAATTGAATTCACTGCCAAATCTTACATTTATTGAGTTAATGAGGAATTTAATGCGATCTTGAGGTTCATTGCAACCTTAGGAATCTTTTCAAATAAAAAATGGCACAAAATATCTTTTTGTACATGGATTTCACCTTTTACTGGACTCACCGGAGCTCTGGCAAGCTCCGGCGAGTGAAATTTGATCTTCAGCCTATAGAAGATGGCAAGAAGTTGCAGATTGATTTAATTTTGATCACTGACTTGCTTGAGGTTGTTTATTTGAGATTTTGACAACTGGAGTTGTACATTAGGTTTCATCTTCTCCAACTCCGGCAGAGTTGGAGAAGTCTGTTCAGAAGCTTAAAAGCTGCATTTGATGAGTCTAGAAGCTTCAGTGCATTGCACTGAAGCCATTCATGTCCTTAGATCAATGTAACAACCTTCTAATCTTTCTGATCAACAAAGCACTTTTTTAGTTCAGGCGATGAGCCTGAAACCCTAGTTTTCAAAGTCAAATCATCTATTTAAGGGGTTGAGCGAATTTTTGAGGTTGAAAGAATTCTATTCTAGGCTTTAATTTCTTGTAAAGAGGCTTAGAACAGAAAGTCAATTTTTGAGCCTTTTAGTCAAACCTGAACTCGAGACTTTGATTTTGAGATCAATTTGATAAATTGAGAAGATTGAATTGTTGTTGAGATTTTGTTGAATAATTTTAGAGTGATTTGGCTGGAATTCAAACACTGCCAGTTTAGGTTATTTTCAAACCCAAACAGTTGGCAATGGTCTTTGGATGAAATTTGAATGTGATTCCTACCCAGTTGAGTTTGTTACATCCCTTAAAAGTCCTCGCCGCAAACCAAAAACCAATTTTTGGTTGAGAAGGAAAACCCAGTTCAGCTAAAGCTAAAAGTTCAAAGGAAGAGCTAAGTGCTGAAGGCAAGTCACTAAGGAGCAGAAAGAAAGTTGAAGGCTAAGGGAATAAGGGTAAGGAAGAAGAAAGGGAGTAGAAGAACTTGTAAAGAGGAAGAAAGAGAAGGAACAGGCACTAAGGGAAAAGGAAAAATAGAGAAAGAAAGAAAGAAGCCTAAGAAAGAAAAAGACTAAGGGAGAAGAAAGAGGCAGAACAGAAGAGACAGTAAAGAAAGAAAGCTCGAGAGAGAATAAGAGAGAAATAAAAGAAGAAAGAGAAAGATAAAGGATAAATAAGAGAAAAGGAAAAATAGAGAAAGAAAGAAAGAAGCCTAAGAAGAAGAAAAGAGAGAGAGAGGCTGAAGAGTGAAGAGTAATAAAGAAATTATTTCTTTCTATATTTTTAATTTCTTTTTGCTTTCAACTGTTGTAATAAGGCATACTTTGTCTAGATAAACTCTTATTTGCCTTAATTCTTTTTTAAATAAATGTGATTTCATATGGAATTTTACATATTTCCTCAATTTAAATCATTTTGCAAAATTCATGTTATTAAAATTAACTTAATTATAACTCCTATACCTATAGGATATTTAGAATTAATTGGTGAATTTAAAATAAAGAACACCTCCCAGCGAACGACCTGGACTCAACCAAATGTTCGGTTAATTCGACCCTATACTACAAAACCGACACAATTTCGAGTTAACCAAAGTTACTTTCTTCTACTCTTAATTAAGCAAAATTAACTTGATTAACTAAGTTGAGGAGTAGCACCACCGGTCCCCGCACAGATGCCTCACGCGCCTCGTCCACGACTCTGACCCCACAGACCTGGTGCGCCCGATAACCCGCCTAACCCTAAGCACTCCTCGGCTGCAACCCACGCCCGCAGCCCTGGTCCCGAGTACGCTCTAGGTCCGATTACCCGTATACCCGGTACTGTTGGAGGCTCTGGGAAAGCGTGACCTAAGTAGAGAAAGAGAGGGGAGAGCTTATGCGAGGAAGGGGGAGGGTTTTGCTATAGAGAGTATTGGCGACACTTAGCCAATTCTAGAAGCCCCCTCCCTGTGTGAAGAGGCTGAACAGAAGAAGAAGAGAAGAGGGAGCCGCAGTAGAAGAAATAGAAAAGAAAAAGAAGAAGAAGCCACAAAAGAGAAGCAGAAAAAAAGAGAAGAGAAGAGAAAGAAGAAAAATCTTAACACTGTAGCACAAGGCTACTTAAGACGTCTAATACTTTGATTGCATATATTTGAGACATTGATTTAAGTGTTATTTGTGAGGAGTAATTGGTGATTTAAATCACTATTTTACTCGATTCTTTTTGCATATTGATTCTAACATTACTTTTATTGCAATATTTATTCTTGATTTAAATTGTGATCTTGAGCTTTAAATTCCATATTGCTTGTAACGACCCGATTCCCGAATCCCTACGAGACACGAGAATTGGACCGACTCGACTGATCCTAAGACCCAGTCATCCAACGAGGAAGTAACCAAAAGAGCAGTAAAATAAACCACATTCACCATGCATATAACTAGCAGTAACAAAATACAGCAGTAAAGAAAGGAAATACTACAGTATATACCACCACAACAGAAGAGAAATAAACATGTACATAACATGAAGCTTACAATAAAGAGAGTATAGGGAGTAACAGAAAACTACTCACTACAATGGAAAGAAAAGTACAGTGGGTACTACAGGTAACACTACTGGGCTCTACTAGGCCCAGCGCCCTCTGCAGCCGCTGACTCTGGCTGCTCAACACCTGGTCCTGAAAAGGTAACAAGGGTGACACGTCAGCGAAACGCTGAGTAGAGTGGCAACTAAAAGCTAGAAGAAGCAGTAGAGTGGACAGCAGCTGTTATATTTTTACTTTCTTTCTTTATATTTTTCCATTTATTCACTATTGATTTATTTCTCAGACCTTCTCTTGATCTTGAATGTTCCTCGTGGGAACGATCTTGATTGTAGTCTTTTCCGAAAAGTAGAAGTAACACGTGGTGCTTTCCTGGCCGGGAGAGTCCCCCGTGGTGGTCCTACCCTCAGTCAACTACCCCAAGGTCGCTGACAGACGTAACGTTGACTACGGCACGAGCGATAAATGCACGGGTAGCTACCCCGCACTAGCACGCAGTCAGTCGTTTCCGTTAACGGGTGCGCCCAAAGCACAGCACGGAACTAGTATAGGGCAGAGTCCTCTCAGTAACAGGGGTCCAACCCCTCCACAGTAACCAAACAGGGGTCTTGCCCCTCCACAGTCCGTGCACCCTCGCCTGACTACCCTGGTTTGCCCAGTGGGCCTAACAAGTCGGTGTAGGAGGGCTAGCAGAATCCCGGGGCCCGTAGGGTAGCTAGTGCTCTCCCTACACTAGTAGCTCTCCTCGGTACTGTGTACACGAGGGCCAAAAGTTGGTACAAAGTGGCCAGACCTAACCCCGGGTCCCTGGGGCGGCTAGCTCCGCTCTGCACTAAACAGGGGGGCAGTTGCTGTCCTTGGTACTCCGTACTCAAGGGCCAGCTCACTTCCCCAATTCTATTCCATTCCCTTTCCAGGAGTTCTACTCCTAATTCCCTGTAGGGTTCATGCTCTTTTAACTCAGCCAATTTAGGTTTAACCGTTCCAGCTTATATTCATATAACCCATGTTCTCAACCATATTTATTCATTCATAACAGGCAGCTGTTAACCAATTTACAGGCAGTTATCCTTTCCTTTCCACTTTTCCAAGACTGCAATGTTTATCTATTCAACTAATTTTCCAGTCCTAGGATTCATGTCGTACCCTAAGATCTATCATTCAATCTAGTTTTCCAGTCCTAGGATTCATGCAATACCCTAGGATCTATCATTCAATCTAATTTCTCAGTCTTAGGGTTCATGCAATGCCCTAGACTCTATTAATTTTTCATAATTGTACAAATTCTGTTAAATAAATTTAAGGCCACTCTACCCGCGAAATCGGGAGTACTGGGGGCGTGGTCGGTAATCCCGCGTGCCTCTGCAACCCCCAAAATCGCAACGGAACGGGGTCCTAACACAAGGATCAACACAAGGAGTTTCTAAGAACAGTATACAATTACTGTAAACAGGTAGAGGAAATAAATCTGGTAAGAACAAAACTTGAAACGCGGAAAACGGACTCCGAACGGACCCTAAACGGGTCAAAAACGACGAGTCTGTCCAAAATCAGACGTCTTAAAAGGTCGATCAGGTCATACCTTGGTCTGTGCAGTCCTTCAGACGTCCAAAAGCCCGCTGGATCATCTGGACTTAGTTTCCAGACGTCCAATTGTCACCCCGGACGTCTGAAGGTCCTCTCTGTCGTCTAATACTGTGCCCAGACGTCTGATCCGTGTGGGATGGCGAGCCCCCGCGCCCTCCCGAACAAAACCTGCACTCACACACACCCGCTCTCATCACGAAGAGGCGCAAAAGAATGCGCCGGACGGCTGCATGGCCGTACACGCGTAAAAAGAAGAAGGCAAGAAAATATTATACCTGTCAGACGTCTGGACCTTCCTCCAGACGTCTTCTGCATCGTCTGGGAGTAAGTCTAGACGTCTAATTCTGGGAAATTTTCCCAGAATCAGGACCCTTTTCGCTCTCTGCCTGCGACGCACGGCCGCGCCGCGCCGCGTCTGCCTGTTGCCCGAGCTGCAGCAGCTCCTCCGCGACACCCCACGCTCACTGCTCCCCCACCGACCGGCTCTAGCTGCCCCGGCAAGCTCGCACCCTCGCAGTCGAGCTTCTTCTTCCTCTTGCAATAACTCCTCCTTCCCGCATGCTCGCAGCAGCCGCTGCTGCCGCACTCGCTCACTCACTCGCTCGCGCTCTCGCTGGCAGGGAGAAGGAGAAGAAGGCGGTGGAGTGAGGGTGAGGGAGAGGGAGGTGCTATTTGTAGGCAGCGCGGGGAGAGAGAGAAAAGAAGCAGCGTCGTCTGCAGGGAGGGAGGGAAAAGAGAAGAACGAAGGCGGCAGGTTCAATCTGCACGCGCACACACGCAGACGCGAACCCGTACGCCGAAAAAATTTAATACCAGACGTCTGGGAAGGGTTCCAGACGTCTGGGCCACTTCCCA
Organism: Thalassia testudinum; assembly: GCA_037157565.1. NCBI lineage: Eukaryota > Viridiplantae > Streptophyta > Magnoliopsida > Alismatales > Hydrocharitaceae > Thalassia > Thalassia testudinum. Next base: position 27,221,141 of record JAZHRO010000047.1, on the reverse strand, counting down.
GACATCTTAAACTACGTCTGATTCCCATGTTCGTAACATTGCTCCTTGTGTTCGACCTCGAAACCTTTTCAAGTAATAAAATTTATTTGTTTAAGCGTTATTTTGGCTATACAACATGACAATCTTAAACACTGACTTAGCCCGCAAGCACCCCATTCTTGGCCAACCTGAGGGCCAATTTCCTTCACCCTTTATTCTTTCTTCTGATGATCCTTACACTCTCATCCCAAGTTGTGCCAGATTTTTCCCTATCCACTCCTGAGTTCAAAACATTGCCTGACACACTAAAATATTCTTTCTTAAGACCAGATGAGATGCTCCCTATAATCATTAGTTCAGAATTGTCTAGGGAGCAAGACTGCAAACTAATGAAGGTCCTAACTGAACATAAGGTAGCCATTGGATGGTCTCTCTCTGATCTGACTGGCATTAGTCCCTCTTACTACACTCACCATATCTATACGGAGGAGGAGGCTCGACCTTCTCGCGAGATGCAGTGATGTCTCAATCCTAATATGTGGGAGGTCATTAAAATTGAAATCATTAAGTGGCTTGATGTGGGCATCATCTACCCAATCAGCGATAGCCCCTTGGTGAGCCCGACTCATGTTGTGCCCAAAAAGGCAGGTCTCACAATTCATGTTAATGGCAAGGGCAAATTCCTCCCTACACGCACTCCTACATCTTAGAGAGTGTGTGTTGACTATAGGAAGCATAATTCTACTACTAAGATCATTTCCCGCTACCTTTTATCAACCAAATCCTGGAGCAATTAGCAGGAAATCGGTTCTTTTGTTTCCTTGATGGATTCTCTAGCCACAATCAGGTGGCTATTGACCCCCATGACCAAGAGAAGACCACCTCCACCTATCCCTTTGGCACCTTCGCCTTTCGAAAGATACCATTCAGACTTTATAACGCGCCAGCTACCTTCCAGTGATGCATGCTGGAGATATTCCATGATATGGTGGTGATTTTCTTGAGGTCTTTATGGGCGACTTTTCCATCTTCGAACCGACCTACATCTTTCAGAGATGTATTGATGTAAACCTCATGCATTCCTAGGAAAAAAAGTCATTTTATGATGCACGAAGGTATTGTTCTAGGACATATCATCTCCGAAAGGGGTATTGAGGTGGACAGTGCTAACCTTGATGTGATAGTTGATTTACCTATTCCTAGCTCTGTCTAGGAAATCCTCTTCTTTCTAGGTCATGCCAATTTCTATAAGAGATTTATCAAGGATTTCTCCAAGATTTCCAAACCTTTAACGCATCTCTTATCGACTGATGTGCCCTTCGACATTGGCCCCGACTGTATTTGAGCATTCACGCAACTACGTGAAGCTGTCACTTAGGCCCCTATTCTCTAGTCACCTGATTGGTCCCTCGACTTTGAGCTGATGTGTGATGCTTCTGACATAGATGTCGGAGCTAGATACCCCTTCATGGTGTATTACTCCAGTAAGACGCTGGATGAGGCCCAATGTAATTACACTACTGATTGTGAAGCAATCATAGGACTTAAATGACTTGAATTGAGTTAAAACTTAGCATAATTGTAGTATAATTCATGCATTAGTAGCATACATTGCACCCCTTCTGTTTTACCTAGATATTCATGAAATAATGCGATAATAATATACTGATTAGTGTACTATTTGGATTGTAGGCAATAAGAAGCTCAGGAGATGGCCTGAAGCTGGATCTAAAGTAGGGAAGAAGCTAGAGCTACAGCAAAAGCCCTGGAATAAAGATGAAGACATAATGTAGGAAAGAGGTATACTACAATACTTGTAGGATTTTAATGTTCAAGTTAAATTATGATAAACATAGGACCTTTCCTAGCCTTAGGATAGCCCTAGACACTTTCTCAAACCCTAGCTACCCTTAGATTAGGTCACCTTAGCTTAGAGTGCCTCAAAACTGATATTCCAGCCTATCTCTGGACGTCTAGGTAGGATGCTAGACGTCCAGACCCCTTAGATTCCATCCGCAGATCCTAGAACCCAATCTGCTGGAATATTGGACATCCAGACAAGGTGTCAGACATCCAATTCTGCAGAAATCCAAGATAGAACCTACACTTCACCCTGATTCAACATTGGACGTCCAAACTAGAGACTTAAACTTCTAATTTTGAAGTATAAGGCGTCTGACCATTAAATCAGACGTCTGGAACCCCTCTTCAATTGTTTTTGAAATCAAGCAAGATCTTGATTTCTTAAGACCCTAAACCCAATCCTACACCCTAGGTAACCTAAATTAAGATTTCCTAAGCCTAGTACACTACCCTAAGACCTTCCTAGGAACCTAATTAGGTTCTCATTAAACCCAATTGACTTAGATCTAAGTCAATTACAATCCACCTAGTCAATTGGACTCATAAAGTCCAATTGAGCTTAAATCTCAACCAAAACAAGTCCAATTGAACTCAGTGAGAGTCCAATTGACTCAAGCCCAACCTAATTGGGAACTACCTCTCCCAATTACACACACACCCACTCAATTAAACTTGTGGTGAGTTTAATTGCACTTATCACATTAGTATTAGGGTCTACAAACCTATTTCTAGAAACCTACCTAAACCCAATTTCCTAAACCTATAGGACTCAACCTAGACCACTTAGCCAGTACCCATAGTACCACTTGGCCGTCCACTCTAGAATTCTCTAGAATGGTCTCCAAGTGGCGCCACCTTGAAAGACTAAAAATAGTCTTTTAAGGAGTCCACAACCATCCCCATGGAAAGTGGATCTAAGAAGACCCACTCTCATCCATCCTGACGCCAAGATGGAGGCGCTTCTAGAGAATTCCACACTTCTCTAGATGAGCCATCCCTTGGTCTATTTAAAGACCCTCTTGGATGGCCATGCACCCCATCTAGATCTGGGACTCCATTCATCACTCCATCCATGAGCTCCATCACCTCCACCTTCACGTCCAAGAGTTAGAGCACCTCCACCACCTTCTCAAGAGACCGGCAAACCACCTTGGCCATCCCTCTTTCCCCTCCCACCACCTCCAGCCACACAGCCATTGGAGACCGACCCCAATGTCCTGATTTCTAGTAGCTATATTAGTGTTCTTCATAGTTAACTTAGCATTAATTTTCTACTTAGTAGTGTAGTATTCCTACCATCCAGAGTGCACGCATAGATTCTTCATGGGTTCCATGCATGCATCTCTATTCTGCTAGCATAGTCCTTATTATTTTCAATTTCTTGTACAATCATTCCTCTAAAATTTAGTGTAATGACATTATTTCTAAGGAAATAAAATCACAAGTTGCCTAATATCTGCTTCATATATATATTGCAATAAAAATGTCGGTTCCAGAGGATGTGAATGATTTAGCGATAGATTTATTTTCTACTAGTTGCCATCGCATAGTAGAGGTTGTGCGAACACAAACACACACGTTCACCTTTGTGATCTATCTAACGCATGCACACGTTTTACGAGTTAACAATGTGACTGGCGCATCTCTTACTCACACTATTGAAATTGGAGTCTAATTTTAAGCAAGTAAAAGAATGAATAATCAATAATCAATTTCATTTTCATACGCCTCCCTGAGATCGACCGGGACTCACCGTCTTGATATTATATTTTTTGTTGGAATCATGACTCGTGCTATACTACGACGCTTTCTCAATTAAATACGAGTTTTATGATTATCAAACAACTATTACTGAAAAGGAGCTACTGGCGATCATCTTTGGGCAGTAGAAATTTAGATCATATCTTCTGGGCTCCCATGTTACCATCTACACTGACCATGCAATCATCCGTCAACTCATGCATAAGAAGGATGCTAAACCCCAATTGATTCGTTGGATCCTTCTACTCCAAGGGTTTGATCTTGAGATACAAGATAAGGCCGGAGCCCAAAATGTGGTCGCATACCATCTCTCGAGACTTGACCATGACCATATTGGACTTTCCCTGCTGGTGAATGAATCTTTTCTCGATGAGCACCTTCTAGCGATAGATGTGGCAAGTGGACCTTGGTAGGCCGATATCGCTAATTACCTTGCTTCTCGATCACTTCCCCGAGGCTGGCCTAAAAACTAGTGCGAGCATCTCATTGCAGTAGCAAACAATTATTTCTGGGATAATCCACTTCTTTTTAGAGTAGTTGCCGACTAGATTATCCGTCGCTATGTTCCTGACAGCGAGTTCCCCAGTGTGCTATCTTTTTTCCATGATTTGGCTTGCAGAGGCCATTTTTCAGGGAGAAAGACAACAACCAAGTTGTTGCAATGTAGATTCTTTTGGCCCTCCCTTCATTATGATGCACACAATTATGCTAAGCACTAAACTAGGTGCCAGTCGCTAGGGTCAATGTCATGTCGTGACATGATGCCCTTGCAACCTATCCTAGCTGCAGAAATCTTTGATATATGGGGAATCGATTTTATGGGTCCCTTTCTTCCATCCAACGACTTCAAGTACATCCTTGTTGCTGTTAATTATGTCTTGAAATGGATTGAGGATATTCCTACACGTAGTGCTGACCATGTCTCACCACCAGATTCGTCAAAGACTATATCTTTATGCCCTTTGGGATCCTTCAAGCCATCATTTTCGATGAAGGAACCTGTTTCACTCATTCATCTTTTCAATCACTTTTGAGGAAGTACGAAGTTCACCATTGTATCGCTTCTCCGTACCATCCCTAAACAAACAGCCAAGTTGAGGTGTCAAATCGGCAGATTGATCCATAAAAAATCGTTTGCTTGCTAAAGTGTGATTTAATAATGTTGTCATTAATTGTAGTATAATTGCAATGCAAACAAATGTCATGTCGTTTTATTTATTTACATAATTTTACTAGTTTATTCTAGGTCGTTCACTCGGAAGTAGTTATTAATTTACATCACTTTCTACTATCCAAAAAGGCTCTTTTATTCCAAAAATGTTAAATCTATTTACAAATGAATAAATGAAATAAAGAATGAATGAAGTGAGTTAATTATAAACAAAAAGAAACAATTAATTCTAATCACAATGCCTCAAACATATTTACAACTAAACAGACATAAAAAACTACTTAAACTACTCTATGTTAGTTATTTACAACTATCCTAATTAATACCTAAGTGTAAGTACAAAAATAGCTACAAATATATACTAAACTAAGTTATTCTAACCTATACTAAGATATTATATAATGTACAGTGACAAATATAAACATCACTGAAGCCTTAAAAATATATACAAATAAAAAGCTCAAACAATATGTATACTCTTACTATACATATATATACAGATATACATATATACATATACGTATACATACTCTATACTTATATAACACTTACAAATATACATATATACATATACACACACACATACCTACATACATACACACAACACACACACACCCACTAACACTCAACATTATCAACACTAAGTTGTCTCAAACTTAACTTCACACTCAACTTTCTTCTCATTTAATAAAAATTATTTAATTAGTGGGCAGGTATGGGCTTTTCGTAGGATCTACAATCCTCTCAGGCCAGATCAATCACTACCAGGCCTAGGCCCTAGTTTTATTAGGTGTATTTTTTCTATTTATTTCAGGCCTGATAGGCCCACGGATCCTAGCCACCCACGCACACGCTTGCAAGTGTGCGCACGCACGTGCCAAACACATGCTCAGAAGGGATCAATGGTAAGATGGTTTTCTTACGCCGTGCATTGTCTACTACTGAGGCATCGGGCGAGATTCATTAAATACCGTTGTGCACGATTGTCAGCCCACGAGGTGGGACTATTGTTGGCGCCTACTCTAGTGCGATTTAACATGTTCTGAGGTGATTTTTAGGCCTCGATTTGAGTGCCTATTTGAGGTCCAATTTCAAAATAAATTATATTCTTGGAAAGCCCTTACATAGGACTACATAATTGTATAATTAATCTAGGATAATAACTTATTTAATTATATATATATATTAGTTAAAGTTACTAATTTATACACGTTAAATTAAAGGTTAATTACTTAATGTTGTTGCATATTTCCATCATAGTTTTAGAGAATATTATCATAGTATAGCGACAAAAATCGAATCGACATTTAAATTTGTAAAGCTCAAAAACGTAAGTTCTGAGGTCATTCGCTGGGAGAAAAATTGTGCAATTCAATCCACTAATCCAATATAAATGATGAGCACAATAATCAAGTCACAAGTAATGATATGCAATGAAAAATCAACTAAAAATATATTCAATAAGCAACCAAGAGAGAGCAACAAAGTAGTGGTTGAAACCACCAATAAGTCACTTAAACACTCAGGCTTTTCTCTTAATATCAGACGTCTCTTGTCTCTTCAGCAATTTAACTTCTCAGCACATAAGCCCTTTAGACTTAGCCAAATTTCCCAAAGTCAAATGTCTCAACAAGGCCAGAGAAGGCTTAAAGTCTCAGCTCAAGTCTCTTCACAATTTTGCCTAAGTCTTTAGGCAAATATCCACAGTCCAAAACCCCCTATTCTCTCAGCATACGCGTCTCTCTCTCTCTCTCTCCAAACTTGGTTCAGACCCGATTCAAATCCAATTTGGTTCAACGCAGGGGGACTGATTCAGCTCGCATGGCATGGGCGGGCGTACTGGCTTGCGAGGAGGGACTCGAACCCTCGTGTCTTGGGCAAGAAGCCTATGGGCGTGGAACATTATGAAGAGAAATCCAAAACGTGATCCCACGATGTGGGACTAATGCTTCAGCTCCTCTTCTTTGCTATTGTGCGTGAAGAACTTCACTTGATTCAAGCTGTTGTTACTAGTCTCCTGCTCAATTGAAGATGTAAGACTGCTCTAGGTGCAATTTCACCTCAATTGAAGGTGATGGAGTGGTGGTTGACGGTCGAAGATGGGCGAATGACGGCAGAGATGAAGCTTAATCTGACGAAGACCTGAACTACACGAAAATGGTCCTGCGGCCTAATTAAAGGGTTCAAAACCTTCGTCGTGATGCGTGGAGTGCTGTGGTGGTGGAGATTTGATGATTCGTGCATCAAGGGTGGCCGAACAACAGTCGCGATGGTGTGTTTTGATGGGTTTATCCGGCCAAAGGTTTCAGAGGTCAAAGCTCTTAATAAGTTGAGGGCTTTTGAACTTTAAAGTGGAAGGAATGTTTTGGTGGAGGTGGGATGAAGTTTGGTGAATTGTAGTGAGGTGGCGACCTTGCCAGAGTTGTCCCCGGAGGCAAAGAAGAAGGAATGGACCAGATAGTGATTCAAACTAGGAACTAATGGACTAATCCTAGGCTAAGAGGTATGGGGAAGTTATAACCCTAGTTTATTGGACGAAAGGGAGGAGATTCCATGACGGCTTGCCTCGTTGGAGGTGGAGAAGATGAAAACTTCGGTGATGAGAAGTGGCGATGACAGAGGAAGAGTCCTGGCTTTGCTATACCAAGCGCGGAAGAGAGAGAGGGAGAAGATGGGCCACTCGATTTGATGGTTGGATGGCTGGATGACGGGGGAGAAGAAGGTTGCCTGAGCCGTTGGAGATCGCTGCCAAAGAGGAGGAAGAAGGTGGGAATCCAGCCTAGTATCGACTGAATTAGATGTAGAAGCAACGTAGAGCTTATATAAATGAAGATTAGGACCTCAATTTGGAAGAATTCGCACATTTGCTTGCGAATTTGGAAACTCAAAGTCCTAAATTTTCCCAATCTCGCTAAATCTCTAGGATCAATATCCGGATTCATGATTGGGTTTAATTGATTGGGAATCCTCTTGGGATCAATCCCTCCAAGTTTAGAGGGATTTAATCCTAATTTGGAGCAGAAATCTCCAAATGAAGTTGGCATTGTTAAGTTTTAGGATTCTGTTGTAGTTTGAAGAGAAAGAAGGTCGGCAGGGAAATATTTGCAATGAAGACAAGAAGTTGGAGGTGTCCTTGTAAGGAAAATGTAGAAGATGAGGGCTTATGTGTGATAAACAGAGATTTTAAGAGCTAAAGGGCAAACTAGGTTAAGATAGACTCTAATTGGACCTAAATTTTGGTGCTAACCTAATTTGGATCCAAGGAATCTAATGGTGAACTTAGATTTGGGTTTTGACCACGTTTGTAACGACCCGATTCCCGAGTCCCTACGAGACACGAGAACCGGACCGACTCGACTAATCCCAAGACCTAGTCGTCCAACGAGGAAGTAACCAAAAGACAGTAAAATAAACCACATTCAGCATGAATATAACTAACAGTAAGAAAGTACAGCAGTAAGGAAAGAAACTACTACAGTAGGTACCACCACAACAGTAAAACAGCATTTATCATATAACAAGAACTGCAGGTAAAGAAGGTACAGCGGAAACAAAAACTACTCACTAGAACAGAAACAAAAGGGGTACAAAAGGCTGTGGTAACTCTACTGGACCCTACTCGGCCCAGCGTCCTCTGCAGCCGCCGGCCCTGGCTGCTCAACACCTGGTCCTGAAAAAGGTAACGAGTGTAACACGTCAGCAAAACGCTGAGTAGAGTGGCAAACTAACTAAAGGCAACAGTAGAGTGTACAGTAGCTGTTATGTTCTATTACTTCCTTTATTCACATCTTTCAATTTTTCTCACTATTTCATTTATTTCTCAGATCCTTTACTTGATCTCGAATGTCCTCGTGGGAACGATCTTGATTGCAGTCTTTTCCAAAAGTAGAAGTAGCACGTGGTGCTCTCCTGGCCGGGAGAGTCCCCCGTGGTGATCCTACCCTCAGTCAACCACCCCAAGGTCACTGACAGACGTAACGGTGACTACGGCACGCGCGATAAACGCACAGGTAGCTAGCCCGCACTGGCACGCGGTTAGTCGTTTCCGTTAACGGGTGCGCCCAAAGCACAGCACGGAACCAGGGCAGAGCCCTCTCAGTAACAGGGGTCCAACCCCTCCACAGTAACCAAACCGGGGCCTTGCCCCTCCACAGTCCGCGCACCCTCGCCTGACTACCCTGGTTTGCCCTAGTGGGCCTAACAAGTCGGTGAAGGAGGCTAGCAGAACCCCGGGGCCCGTGGGGTAGCTAGTACTCTCCTAACACTACTAGCTCTCCTCGGTACTACGTACACGAGGGCCAACAAGTCGGTACAGAGTGGCCAGTCCTAACCCCCGGGTCCCTGGGGTGGCTAGCTCAGCTCTGCACTAAACAGGGGGACAGTCGCTCTCCTTGGTACTCCGTACTCAAGGGCCAGCTCACTTCCCCAATTCTATTCCTTTCGCTTTCCAGGAGTTCTACTCCTACTTCCCCGTAGGGTTCCAGAACATCTCATGTCTTACTTTCCAGTTTCACGTTCTTACAAACCATGATCCCAATCATGTTTCTTTATTCATAACAGGCAGCTGTGAATTCAATTTACAGGCAGCTTCATATATTCCTTTCCATTTTTCCAAGACTGCATTATTATATATTCCACTAGTTTTTCCATCCTAGGATTCATGCCATATCCTAGGGTCTATCATACAATCTAGTTTTCCGGTCCTAGGATTCATGCAACACCTAGGAACTATCATTCCATATATTTCTCATTCCTAGGATTCATGCAATGTCCTAGGTTCTAGTTATGGTTCCATACTTTAACAAATTTTTATTAATACTTAAAACCACTCTACCAGGTACAACGGGAGTAATGGGGGCGTGATTGGGAATCCCGCGCGCCTCCGCGACTCTCAAGACTGCAACCGAACGAGGTCCTATCACAAGGATCAAACACAAGGAGTGTCTCAAAATAGTGTATAGCTACTGTAGACGGGTAGAGGAATTACTTCTGAAAAGAATGCAACTCGAATCGCGGAAAACGGAGCCCGAACGGGCCCTAAACGGGTCGAAAAAGACGATACTGTGCAAAATCAAACGTCTGGAACTCCTTCCAGACGTCTTAAAAAGTGGATCAGAGAATTACCTGTTCAGCGTGGTTTCCCAGACGTCCAGAAGTCTGCGGGGACGTCTGCCCTAGATCCCAGACGTCCGATGGTCCCTCAGGACGTCTGGAGGTCACTCCCGCCGTCTGGTATAACTTCTAGACGTCTGATTCGCAAAGGATGGCGAATCAGCGAACCTGCGCACAGCCAACCCCCTCCCTTAGTACGGTCAGTCGACAAGAAGGAAGAAGAAGGCGGAAACTCACCTTTCAGACGTCTGTATGATCTTACAGACGTCGACCTTGCCGTCTGGCTATCAATCCAGACGTCTGATTCTGGAAATTTTTCCAGAATCAGGACCCTGCTCGGCCTCCGCTCGCGACGCTGCCCGCGTCGCACCTCGCGCTCCTGCTGCTCAGACCGCAGCAGGTCCCTCTCCGCGTCGCTCCGCGCCCCCTGCGCCCTCCGCCAGCCGGCCAAGCCGCTCCGGCGAGCTCGCCCTCACGGCAGAGCTCCGCCCTCGCACGCCGCATCTCCGCGCTCACTGCGGCCGCCGCTGCCGCCCTCGCGTCCGCTCGCTCTCGCGCACAGGAAGGAGAAGAAGAAGGAGACGGTGGAGACGGGAGGGGAGGCGCGCCCCTTTTAACGCCGCGCAGAGAGGAGAGAGGAGGTGGCAGGCCGCCTGCAGCCGCAGAGAGAAAAAGGGGGAATATGCGGTCTGCGCGCTCAGGCGCGCAGGCGACTCGCGTGTGTCGAAAATAACGGATTTCCAGACGTCTTGAAACTATCCCAGACGTCTGGTTGTGATCCCAGACGTCTTGTCCGACGTCTGAGCCACCTCCCAGACGTCTTAAAATACGTCTGGGGCACACATTCGTTACAACGTTTGACTAGGTAAATTACACAGAAGCCCAAATCAAGGCAAATTCCCATCTGAAACTCTGTTTTTTGTCAAAATTGGTTCATATGTTCAAAGTGACGGTATCAAACCTCTTAAAATATTTTTAATTGATTTTTAGGAGGTTTAGAATGAATTCATCTAAATCATAACCCTTTCAATTTGAGTGAGACTGATAATTAGGGTTTTAAGTACTGTTTTAATCCTTGAAATGTGTGAAACCCTAATTTAGTCAATGTGAGCCCACTTCATGGCCTTTTAAGTTCATTTGACCTTGAATTAACCTCTGATCAACCCCTTGATCAATCTGCATTTGTGATGAGATGGTAAAACAACAGAATTAACCCTTCATTCTATCTTCTCTAATCAGCACAGCACGGAAATACGATCCTCAAACGATCATTTAGGATCATTTAACACTTGATTCTGATTAATTTTAGTTAGTTATGACAAATAATGGTGTTATCATCACTTAATTAAGGTCAAATTAATCATGTAATTATTCAATTGAGTTATAGATCAGTTAATATACAGAATAAGGAATTTATTATACATTTTTAATTTATTTTAAGTCATTTATTTTAATTTATGTACAATTATATACACATTATTAAGAGATATATACATAATTAGATTATAAATACTGTTATACAGTCTAAATATATGATAAATAGGTTGAAAATATTTAAAATTATTATATACAAATATAGAACATAAGTTACTCCAGTAATAACTTAAATTACTAGTTTATTTTATTTTAACTTAATAACTGAGCTATATAACTTATCAACATAAATATATACAATAAATAATTAAATAAATAAATATACATGTGTAATACAATATATAATAATTACTTAAATAAGTACGTACAGTAGTAGATATGATTATACATATATACATATATATTTGTATTTATTTAAGTATATGTACATATAATACATTATAAATAAATAGATAATTATATAATTAATGTATATACATTATAACTCGATATAAATACTTAAATAACTACAATACATGTATACATTAGTTATGTAAAATATAGATATATAAGTTATTATTTACATTTAACTTAGTCTTAAGATATAAGATATATTTATAAGTATAAAAACTTAAATACAAGGTATTTTTTTAGGTATTTTTGGGTATTTTTGAGTTTTTGCATTTTTTTGTATATTATAGAGATAAGGGAAGAGAGAGAGAAAAGATGAGATAAGAGAGAGACTTTTTGTTTGTATTTTTCATATTGGAATCATTTATTAAGATTCAAAGTAGATTGAACCATCGGCTGATATGTTATACCAACTAAAGGATTTGAAATAGTTTGAAACTTTGTATACCCTTAAACAAATACCTAATCCTACTCAAGACAGGTTTGTTTTATTTATTTACAATTTTTTACATTTTTTTCTATTTTTTCAAGTTCATCCAAAGAAGGCCTCAAAAGCGATATTCAATAAGAATCTAAGCCACTAAAATGGGTTCTACATGCTAGAATAGTAGTTTATGCATTCAAAAATATTTACTATCTCACATGAAATATGTTGGAGCAATAAAACATGATTTTCACATTAAATTTCATTAAATCACAAATTGGACAGTTAGAGACTTTCACATGCTGCTAACAGTGGATGTTTACAAGGAATTACAAACCATTTCTATCAGATTTAAAATCAAAAAGATGTACATGAATGCTTGACTTGATGTTCTAATAATACAAATCATGAATGGCTCGTTTAGCACTCAAAACCAAGCTCAACCACCTTGAATCCAGCTCAGCAGAAACTGCCATCATGCTGTTGTTAATTCTCAGCAGCTAATTGCTGCTGCAACAAGATCATTTAGCAGGCAATGCTGCTACAAATGCCATTATCTCAGACCTAATAGGCCTAATTCAGACCTTCTGGAATGTCTGGAAGTATTTCCAGCTGAACATCAATTCAATTTTTCTCAATGACTCTAACTGATTGTCTCCTTCCACTATAGACAGTAAGGAAAACAACCCAGATCAAGAAATAAAATCATTAAATTGTCCATGTCAAATGTTACAAATAGTACTATGTCATCAAACATGCATTTCAAACCCTAATCAAAATCTCAACAATATTAAAAATCCTAATTTGATCTTCACTTCACAGTATAGACAGTGGGAAGATGAAGATCAAATCATGCTTTCAAAACATGAAACTTCACTCTCATTTGTTGCAAATCCTTTGTGGTAGATCTAAAACTCATCCAAATCAAGATCAGAGCTCTGAAAGTAAGAGAAACTCTAATCTAATCTCTCTCATGCCATGGACAGCATAAAGAGAGAAGATTAAATCAGACCATGAAACTCATTGAAAATAATCTCATATCTTCCTTAAAACATTCCAAACTTGATGAAATCCTCAAATATCAAATTGAGTTGATTTACAATAAATCAAAGTTGTTGCCTACGTGGGTATTTGATCTAGAATCGCTATGATGATATGATCATTTGATCACCCCGGACACTATTAGTTAGTGCTCAGGGTTCTCTTACGATCCTCCCCAACTCAAATCATTTCCTAGGCTTCAAATCTGGACATCGGATTTTCATCAACCTAGACTCCCTCAGTGAAGAACAAGAGCTGAAGTAGAAATTGGGCACCAATAAAGCTGAGAAAATCTAATCAAATGAGTCTAAAATAATCGCAAAACACCCAATCAAACTCACATAAACTCAATTTCGACAATTAATTCCAAATCAGTAGCAATTGCTCATAAACCCAATCGATCGACCATTAAAACCAAATCTGGATAAAATTGATCAATCAACTCAATTCAAACTCAAGAGAGGGTCCTTGTGGTCAACTAAAAGCGAATGGGAAGACCTTCAAATGGATTTGAATGTAAATTCAGATCTAAGAGCTAGAGCTTTCAAATCTGAATTTGGCCTTGATGGAGGGGTGAAGTGTGGTTTAAAGCCTCGAGGGAAGAATATGATCATGATTGTGAGATGGAGAGTGTGCTAAGGAATATCAATTAGTCGGTATGAATGCATGAAAACACCTCTCCGATCTAAATTGATAGGAGAGGGCAAAATCGGATCTAACTACTCTACTCCTGATCTAAGCTACCAAATCTATGAATTCACTAACTAATCTACTCCTAACTAATCTAGAAAGCATTAAACTCTATCTAGAAGGTAGTAAAATCCTAGACTAAGTGGAAGAATGGGACTTATGAGAGAAACCACGGTTGGTGGCCGCAGCGATCAAGGAGGAGGGACTTTGGCGGAGGGAAAGCTCTCTAGTGGAACTCAAGGTCGCCCTGAGGTGTTATGGGATCCCTAGCGGCGAGGAAGATCGGAGAAGATGGAGCTAGGGTCTGATGAGGAGGGGAAACCAGAGGGAAGAAGTGGTCTAGAATGGAAACTCCAACACCAAGAATTAGAAGAACTGCAACGTGAGGCCTATGACTCTTCTTTGACCTTTAAACAACGAACAAAGGCTTTTCACGATAGCTGCATTCGATGGATGGAGTTTGAGCCATCATCATAAGTTTGGCTTTATAATGCCCAGCTCAAATTCTTTCCTAGTAAACTAAAGTCCAAATGCACAGGTCCTTACCTTGCCTTACAACCTTTTCCCAACGGTGCCGTTGAAATTAAAGATCCCAAAACTAGGAATAAATTTATGGTAAATGGGTAGTGGTTGAAACCTTATCTTACTCATGAGTCTGCTCCCGTTGGTGAGACAATTACCCTGCTAGAGGGTGACTAATTTCTGCCTTACTTTGAGTCCAGCTGGGGATGTTAAATTCAGCACCCTTGGGAAGCATCCCAATACCTGTTCGACTCCCCCCTTTTTCTCAAGTTTTCATCACTTCACCCTACAATCCATTTCACTTCACTTCACACTTTGCCTATTCCACATATTTTTCACCACCCACCATCCACCCACCCTTCCCACCCAGCTGTATACCCCTTACTCACCCTCGTACTAAGAGCCTTTAAATCTAACTAACCCTTCTCGCATGCATACACCCCTCCATTCCTCTTCATATCTTCCTCTTCTTCCCTCACCTCCTCTAAAGCTCTAAGGAGCTGGTCCCAAGCCCACGATGCTCCTTAGAGTTGAAAAGTAAAATATTTTCCTGCTTCCCACCCCCCTTCATGGAGCATCCCGTGACTGTCCTCTCACCCCGATCAGGAAGTAGATCCTCGTCGCGACATCATCCTACACCATCCTCCTTCCTCCGATGTCGTTCTTCTTCATCCAGCCTCTCACCACCTTCACATAGGAGCCGTCAAAATGAGTCATCCTCCAAGCAACCGTCGAGGGGGATTCTTCTCAACTCATTCAACCATTTATCACTTTCTAGTGTAGTCTTATACTTTTAGATAAGTTGTAATAAACTTTGGTTATATCTTGATATTCTCTCTCTCTCTCTAATTAGTTGTAGAGTAGATTAGTTAGATAAATCCCTACCTACGATTCTATTTATCTAAAAATACGAAAAAAATTACAAAGCCCTAAAACACCAAAAACAAATAAAATTGAAACGCAATTTTACAAAACCAAACATTCATCTCCCCGTGTTCAACCTGGGGCTCACCTCGAGCTTCGATTATAAATTTTATCTAGTAGTGGATTTTTACGTACTACGACGACGGGTTTCAACCCAAATCTTTTCGCGTATGAAATCTCGCTCACCATCTGACTTTACACATCTAGGATTATATAACTATACGTGTAATTTGTAAATACATGCATTCATGCATTTTGAGAGAGGAAGAAAGAGAGAGAGATAGAGCCCTCACTACCACCTAATATCACCCACCTATCACCTACAATAAATATCCAAGACCTCAAGTGCCTCAAGGATATTTTCCCAAAAATATCCCCAACGGCCATGCTTTCTCTCCACTCCCCACACCTCACCCCTCACTTATAAAAGCACACCCTCACCTCCACTCTCAAGAGGTCAGCACCCACCATCACTGATGATAACATCATCATCAGCCAAATCTAACTTTAATTAGTGATAATCATGGAATAAATGCTCCTACATAACAGCCAAAGGACCATAATTCACTGCAAATCCATTCTGAGAGAATAACAAGAAAATAGGGATAAAACTATAGTTTTAACAGCATATCTCAATTGCAGAACAATCATGGGATTTCTCAGGGGTTAATTAAAGGTCAAATGGTCTTAAATGTCTAACAAGTAGGTCCATGCAAACAAAAATGGTTTTTCGCATGTTTCAAGAATTAAATGACTTCTGAAACCCTAAAAATAGATCCTCTTAATCTACTGAGGTTCTGGTTAAGATAAAATTCACATAAACCCTCTAAAAATCATATAAAAATATTCTCTAGGGTTTGGTACCTTCAATTTGACCATCAGAACCCGTCTTGACCTAAAACAGAGCCACAGACAAACTTTTACCCTAATTTAGGTTTTTTCATAAATTACCCAACAAAAATTGATCAAAACCTAAATCTAACTTCACCATTTTATTCCTTAGGTCCAAATTAGGTTTGTACCAAAATCTAGGCTCAATCTGAGATCATCTTGACCTAGTTTACAATTCAGTCCAGTTTGATTCTTTCTCTCACACCCGTACCCCTAGCTTTTGAAAGTATTTGCGTTTACCCCCTAACTTCATCTCCTTCTTCACAAATAGGTCCCCTTAGTTTCCTAAATCCTACTCCGACAACCTTCAATTAGGAAGATCTCCTTGATTTCTCGCTCAATCCCTTTCAAGATTGGAAAATAGATTCTTAAGAAGATCTCCTACAATTTGAGCCATGCATTGGGTCCTGATTCACACTAGAATCTTCATGCGAATCCTTCAAAGAGTTGGGTTTCCAACTCCGATGAGCCTTCCAAGCTTGGAAGCTTGCTTTCCAAGCTCCAATCGACCTCTATTGCCTATAAAAGGAACCCTAGGGCCTTCCCATCCTCTCCATGCTCGATTTTGGCCTAGAACACTTCAATTTCATCTCTCCTCTCCAACTGAGAGACTCCTCGACGTCCGAAGACTCCTCCTGATCTTCCTCATCGTCCGTCCGCAATACCAAAGGCGAATTCCTTCCCCTTAACTTCTTCCTCTCTTGGCCGTACCAGCAGGAGCTCCCCAACCTCCGTCATCGTCGCTGTTACCACCCACCAGAGTATCTTCTTCCCCGATGCCAGCGTACCCCCAGCAAGTCGTTCTCCCCCCTTTCATCTATTAGATTAGGGTTAGTTTAGTTAGTTTAGCATCTTAGGTTAGTTTTACACCCCAAAAACCCAAAAAGGCCCCTCGACACCGTGAATCACCCTCATCTTCTCCGTCTCCGACAGAACCTCCGGTGAGGTGTCCCCACCACTACACACCTCCATCCGCCTCGCCGAAACCCTCATAAGTGTCGCCGCACCACCCTCTATAAAACCCCTATCTCTATTCACCTTCTTGTCCACCTAAACCCTCTGCCGAACAAACTCATCATCTTTGACCTATTCCACCTTCGTCAACCACCTATACTCATCCTTGCAACACGCCACCACCACAGTTACATTCCATGACATCCAGCAAAGCTCCTGAGTGCTTCTGATGTGGATGCAAGGCCGTTTGCTTCTTTTTAGGTGTTCGTGGTCCACTGCCATTACCGGAGCTTCGAGCAAAGCTTCATGCTCACTCCAAGTCTTCATAGCCCCAGGTTTCCACTTTAGGAGGTGCGGAACTCATCCAAGAGTCTTAAAGGGCCAGCAATTGGAGTCGCTGACCACCCTCGTGCTCCAATTGGCGAAGAAGCTTCAGCCGCAGCTGCATACGCGAAGACAGTGGGACATTTAGTCCCACCTCGAAAACCAGTGAAGTTGCAGTAGCGCATAAATTGAAAAAGTGTTGAGAGCTTATCACTTCAACACTTGGGGGTGAGGTCCCCTGCACGCACCAACATACGCCTCGCCTGTGACACCACCATTACTCGCCTATGCCGGCGCACACCTCAGCTGCTACCCCATTACAGGCAGCCCTGGTCCCAGGTGTGCTTTGATCTGATACCCCAATACCCGATATTGTACATGGCCCTCGAAGGGCGTGAAAGAAGTTGACCTAGAGATAGAAGCAAAGAGAGAGAGCGCGGTTTAAGGGTGGTTTTGCTCTGTTGTGTAATGGCTAACACTTAACTGCATTTGAAGAAGAATTCCCCTCTGTGCGTGAAGAAAGAAAAGGCAAGGCAGAAGAAGAGGAGGATGAAGAAGAACAAGAAAAGGAGAACCGTAGAGGAAGAAGAGAAAGAGAAGCTAAGGAAAAGAACCAAAGGCAGAATAGAAGAAGAGAAAGGCAAAGAACAATAGAAGAAAAATCAAAGAGGAGCACTGTAGCAACATCTTTTAAGACATCAGAATTCTGATTATTTGTTCCCTCATTTGATTATATTTGAGTAATTTCTATATGTGTTAGACTAATAATTAGTGATCCAAATCACCATTATTTTGTCTAAATTTCTTTTTACTCTTCATATACTCATTCCATACATTACATATTAGTTTTTGAGTAATTAATTATGCTCATTTACATTATTTGTTGAGATTAGTGTATGAATTCCATATTTGCTCCCAGCAAACGACCTCGGACATCATTTTTGACATTTGAGTTATAAATTTTATCTGTTGTTCGAGCTATTTTTGAGGAATTATTACTACAATGAACGCATCTTTTGAAACCTCAATCTAGCTTGTACAACAACCACCCACACCCACACCTTCACTGCACACACACCCTCACTCCATCCCTACAGCTGGCCTCCACTCCTCTCTCCCTCTCTTCCTCTCCCATTCCCAACACACTTTCACCAGTTGAGAGAGCATGCTGTGGAATTGGGAGTTCCCTCCTGTGGTCGCAACCACCCCGGCGAGGACTCACCACCATCTAACTCCGTCGTAAGTAGGTAGACGTGGTGATTCTATATTCATAACATAGTTTGTTTTATTCTTTTCGTCATTTTTTTATTGCCATTAGAACAACTTAAGGAGCTGCTCTGTTTTGACGTAGTAGAAAAATCACGGTTCATTTTTGTGGTCTTTCACCAAAAAGCTTCTCATTTATTCGGTGAAAGGCCCCACACACCCACGCATAATTAGTTGCACGCACCCACTCACCCGCTCGCACCCTTCTCTCTCGTCAAATGACCGACTAAGTGAGGAACCCAACCGGTCATTTGATGAGCCATCCGGTTGCACCATCTCTACGTGCCCCTCCTCGGTCACCTACTTGCGTGAGAGCTCACTGATTGGGCTTCTCACTTAGCCGACGACTCTCCCACCTGATAACAAAAATTGCGTGATTTATAAAGTGCGATTTTCGGTTGTTGCAACACATGAAATCGCAATTGCTTTTAAAATTTGTAATACCTACATAGGATAACTATCCAGGGTCGTCCAAGAAGGCCAAATTGTTAGTCACATGAATGATTCTCTCTCACCTCTCAAATCCATACTTGTATTTTTGTGATTTAGTTTTTGTTGTTTTTAGGGTTTTCAAAATATTTAGGCAACAGAATACGAGAACATTTACGCTGAAAACTATGCCTATCAACTATTGTAAGGTGACAAGAATTCTCTTGATGATAACATCATCATCAGCCATATCTAGCTTTAATTAGTCATAATTCATTGATAAATGCTCCTACATAACCGCCAAAGAGCCCTAATTCACTACATATCCTTTCTAAGAAATAAACATGAAAATAGGGGTAAAACTATAGTTTTAACAGAATATCCTAAATACAGAGCAATTACAGGGTTTCCTAGGGGTTAATTAAAGGTCAAATGGTCATAAATGCCTAATAGGTGGGTTCATGCAAACAGAAATGGGTTTTCACGCGTTTCCAGAATTAAATGACATCTGAAACCCTAAAAATAGACCCACTTAAATAAATAAGTTTTCGATCAGGATGAAATTCATCTAAACCTTCTAAAAATCATAGAAAAATATTCCCTAAGGTTTGGTACCTTTGATTTGACCTTTGGAATCCAATTTGACCTAAAATAGAGTCTCAGATAGATAGTTGCCTTAATTTGGATTTCTACGCAAATTACCTAGTCAAACGTAGTCAAAACCTAAATCTGACTTCACCATTAGATTCCTTGGGTCCAAGTTAGGTTTGTACCAAAACTTGGGCCCAATCAAAGATCACCTTGACTTAGTTTACATTTCAGTCCTATTTGAATCTTTTCTCTCACACATATGCCCCTAACTTTCGAAATAATTGCAAATGGGTCCCTAATTTTATCATCGTTCTTTGCAAAAAGGTTCCCACGCCATTTTTGGAAGGTCAGAACTTCACCATCGAGATTCGAGCGAGGATTTCTTGCTCAATTCTCAATCAAACACTCCCAAAATTAAAAGGGAGATTCCTTAAGGAATTCCCTTCCAAATGGGACCGTCCACAGATCCTAGAACCCTCTGGATGCCCCATGCAAATGGTTTAAATGCACATGTTTCATACGTGCGCAAGAAGCACGGAGTTTCCAAGCTTGTTTCCAAGATTGGAACTCCATCCAAGCCCTATAAAAGACTCCTTGAGGCATGCCTTACTTCCTTAGCCAAGCTTGGCCTCAAAAATCCCCTCTTCCTCCTTCTACAGCCATCTTCAAAGTTTTCTCTAGCAACCTCCTCCGTTCACCCTCGTTCGGTCGTCCAATTTAACCATCAAACAGTCAAATTGGCTGGCCCATATCCTTCCTCTCTTCCTCGTGATCCTCTTCGGCCAAAGAAAGGTTGCTCCTCTACCCCGTTCGTTGTCGTCGTCCTCCCACCTTCATCTCCTTCTCCAGCTCTGATTAGCCACAACCAGAGCTCCCCGACCTTCTCCCTTTCCTCTAAGATCCTTTTTCTACTACTCTACCCCTCCACATTATTTCCCCCTTACTCGCAGTACAAATTGACCACGCCTCTGCCCTCAACCGCAACTTCATCTTCCACTCCGATGAAGCTTCGGCAATGCCTCCAACTCGCTCCACCGCACCAAACTCCCTTGCACCACCTCCATTAGCTCCGCCACGACTCACCCTTCAAAATTCCTAAAGAAATTTAGGGCTTAACGCTCTCTTACCCCCCATCGGACACACCCACCCTCCACCCTCATTCTCGCCACCATCAGCCCTCCATACATGCGTACACACCAAGCCACGGCCACCGTTGCACTCGTTGTGGTCCAGCGAACCTTCTGAGCATACTGATTGGGGTGTTTAGCCTTTGTTCTCTATTTCAGGTTGCCATCGAAGCTCCGTCATCGCCACCTCCTTCTCCAGCTCCATCCACCATCTTCCAACTCCATTCTTCAATGCTTCCAAGCCCAGGCGACGCGAAGCATCTCCAAGAGTCATCCCAGTGCTTCAATTGGGATGCAAAGCCACAGCAATTGCGTTGAATTGGCGAAGACATCGACCTGCAGCTGCACGAGGAGGAACTCAGTGAGATAGTCCCACATCGTCAACACACAAGCGCGAAGAGTCACATATAATTGTTTTGTGCCCTTACCCGATCGCCCAAGCACACGGGGGTAAGGTCCCCTTCACTGCTTCTGCATACCTTGTCCGCGACCCACGCCATGCAGATCTGGTCCCCTAGCCAGATCTAATTATCGAATTTAAGACTCGATTACACGGGTGAAGAGAGAAAAGAGAATAGAGAGGAAAAAGTGGGGGGTGGGGGGGTTTTGTTGCATAGCCTTATGCCCCTGCTTGAAGAGAGAAAAGGCTCTCTAAGGAGCTTTGCACCTTCTGTTAAGGCGTCTAACATTTCTACTTATCGTCTGATACTCATTCGTTCTACTATTCTGAGGCATTCGATACTGTGGCTGAGATTAACATTCATATAAAACTTAAAGAGTAACTTGGTGATTAAAATCACCATTTTACTCTAATCTTTTTGCACAGTCATACTTGGTTTCCTTGATATATCATTTTTTATTACTCTTCTGGTTATAATTGCTTATATCTTGCTTATAATTGTAATCTATGAGATTAAATTGCAATTGATTGGTCCCTTTGTTCGACCTTGGATACTCTTCAAATTCAAGTATAAATTGTATTTGCTTTCGTGTGATTTCGACCTATACTACAATGAAGTATTTTAAAACATCAATTTCCCACGTAAACAGCTCTCTCTTCTAAGCTCACCCTAGGCAAATGTGCCCAGGGTGCCTAGGGTAATTAGAAGAGAATTGTGTGGTGCACAAAAACTACTAGAACATGAAGCACACAAAATTAAAAGAAAGAAAGTGAAGGCAACTACTTCTTGTATTACTAGAAAAGTAAACGACAGGTAGCGAAATGCTTGTTACAGAAAAACAACTAGAACACTAGCTAATGCAAGAAATTAAGAAAGATAAAGAAGAAGAAGAAAAATCCTCTAGTTGAAGCTTTGAGAAATCCTTGCTCCAACTGCGGCTGCTCCCGCAGTTAAAAAGGGTTTCTCTTTGGCTCCTTCCTTCAAGTTGTTCTCCAAATCTCCTTCAAGGGTGGATGTCCACCACCCTTGCTCCTCCTCTTTCCTAGCCGTCCCCTCTAGATGAAAGCTTCTCCTCCTTGGCATGGCACAAGGGAGAAAAAGAAAGAGGAAGAAGGCACCAGGGGGGCGAGTAGGTTGCCCCCCTGGTGGTCGTCCACCATGGTTTTGGCACCAACAAGGGGAGGGCTTCTAAAAGAAATGATGTGGAAGGTGGAGATGAATTCAAGGCTTAGGTGCAGGGTTAAGATGGGGGGATTTTTGGAGGGAAATTGTGGCTCCAACTTAGGGAGGTTATGGGGGTGGTTGGCACAACTTTTTGGTGGCTGTTGGAGGTGGTGATGGTGTGAAGGGGTGTGTTCATGGTGCTGCCATGTTGAAGTGGAGGTAGGTAGCTAATCTAGCTTAGGGTAGTAGCGGAGGAGCTGAGGTGAAGTAGAGAGGAAGTAGTCTGGAGCTAAGCTAAGCTAACTAAGCTAGCTTAGATAGTAGATGAGTAGAGGAGGAGATGTTCTACTGAGGAGGAGCTGAGGGAGAGCTAAATTGAGCTGCATCTGAGCTGCACTAGTGCTGATGGTTGCTGAAGAGAGTTGCATGTGAGTTTTGTAGCATGAGTAGCATTAGAATTAGCACATATTATAAATAACTGCATGCATGCATGATAGAACAAGGGTTGCATTGTTTGAGCCTGATTATTCATTATTTTTCTTATTAAGGCTCTTAGTTGTGTAGAGTGTATGTGGCTGGTCTAAACAAGAGTGCTTCAAACTGCATGAGAAGAGAGGAGAAGAAATCATCTCACTTGTCTTCCTAAAAGCCTAATCTTTGACCTACTTCAGAACTTGCCTTATTTAGCATAAGCCTTAATCCTAATCCTAGTACCCAAACCTAAATCCTAACCAACTCCTCTTAACTTCATTAACCCTAATCCTAAGACTACACCACACTCCTAGCCTATTCCTAAAATTTAGCTCACACACCTAGTGACATTACTTTATTTCTAATCCTAATCCTATCCTAGGAAGTCCTATACCTAATCTACATGTGCCTCATAATTTTTCTAGAATAAATTGCCAAAAATATTCTTTGAAATTTATTGATAAAATGTGGCAATCAATTTAATTACATTTCAATTTCATCCCATGATTTTACCCAATCAAGATCCTAATCCCAATTCAAATCCCAAAATTCGTGACAACCTGACACACCTTCCATATTTTTGCCATAACTTCCTCAATTTAAATTTAAATTAAGTGATTCAAGTTGCATTTGAAAGATGATTTCAAAGGATACAACTTTTGTTTTGTGTACAATTTGAAATTCGAAACATACAGAGGCCAAACATTTAAAACAATTAGGGCTTCTACTTTTCTATTTAGATAAATCCTAAACCAAAACCTAATTTCCAAAACCCTAAGCCTTCTTCCTTAGCCTCCAAGCCACCATATGTTCCACCCTCTCCCTCTATTTATACCCTCTCTGACTTCCACCTTGAGTCCATAAGGTTCCCTTAGTTGCATTAGGTCTCTAGAGCTTGTAGTTGCTTCTTTAGTGCTCCTACTTCTTCCTTGTCTTCTTCCTTAGGTAGAAACCCTAGTCACCTTCTTCCTCCTCCTTCCTCCACATGCCCAACCTCCTCCATTGTCCTCTTCACATTATACACCCTTTAGTTAGGTCCCTTAGCCTCTTAGGATTCTTAATTTCCCTTTAGGTTGCCTTTTAGAAGCATTCTTCTGCACGTATTTCTTCTTCTTCTCTAACGACTTCTCTGCGTTCTCCTTCGCATTCTCTAGTCATCTTAGACTTCTCCTGCTTTCTCTTCACATCTTGACGATTGAGGTAGATGACTCCACCATTGTCGTGAGCTCTCCGAGGTGCTTCCGTTCTTCTTCACATCCTGACTTACTTCTTCACAACCTACTTACTATTTTCTTTTTTATATTTGCTTACTTAGCTACTTGTAGTACTTTGATTTGAGTAGAAAAATATTTCTTAAATTTCTAGCATCTCTCTTATGTCTCTATCTACTTTCTTTTTTATTACAAAAATTTCAAAACCTCAAAAACACCAAAAAAAGAATTCTTAGGTTCTTAGTTTCGAAGTCTATAGTATTTTCATATTCAAAGTTCGTTTTGTCAAATTCATATCTTACGATACAATTTTCATAAAATTACCAAATATTGGCTAATATCAAGTCTAGTTTTTGTATATCAAATTTCAAAGCCAAATTTGTTATATATTATTTTTAAAAATTCGCGTAGTACCTAAGGGTCGGACAATAAAATAGAATCAATTTTTCCTACATTCCCAATTTTTTTGTGAATTTTGTACTTATCTGATTGGCATGAAATCACTTACGTTAGTTTGATCTTCAAATTAGTATTTTTCCATAAAATTGGTGAATTGTTATGACAGCTGTAGGTCTAAGGTCCAATTGTATCTTTAGTTAGAGGTCTATTAGGTCAAATTATCCTGTTTCTTATTAAAAAATCCAAAAAAATTAGAAAAATAATTCAAAGAATCCAAAAAAAAAATCTAGACACCACTACCTCTCTATGAGACAACCCATACTCCTAATATTACAGTTGTATTTTTTAATACTATTTTATAAATTTAAATGACATGTTTTCGCAATTTTGATGATGCATTTATCCCTAATTGGACCTAGTAGAACTCTAACTTTAGGACAAGTACTGATCTAGCTTTTTAGAAACCATGCTTTCCACTATTCGGCATAGAGCATCCATGTCAACCTTGCTAGAGTTATCCTGGATTTCATATAGTCTAGACCTAGGTTGCATAAATCTATCAAAAGTCTTCATGGAGTCATGGTTAAAAGAGTTCTCATTAAATTCCTCAAATAATTGGTACACACTAGCATCTTTATTAAGGAAAATGACACCACAAGAAACATTCACATACTGCTTATTCTTAATGGATAGCCTATGGTAGAATATTTGGACTAACTGCCATTTAGACACCTCATGATGTGGACTCTTCCATGAATATCTGGACTAGCTCTATAAATCTTTCCCAAGATTCATGAAGTTGCTCCCCAGGCTTTTGTGATAAGGTGGTGATAGCCCACCTAATGGCATTAGTTCAATGAATTGGGAAGAATTTCTTTAGGAAGGCACTTTTGAGTTCAACCCAAGTGTCAATTGGCCTTCCTATTATCCTATACCAATGTGCGACTTTATCCATGAGGAAATGGGGGAATAACTTCATCATCATATCATCAACATTTGTGTTCCTGGGTTTAGTGGTCTCAGCTAGGGTGGTAAAATTCTCCAGATGCTGAAATGGATCCTCATTGTTGTTCCCATAGAAATGTTTAATCAAGCCCAACACATGTGGCTTAACCTCATAATTCCCCTTTGGGATTCTAACACCTAGCCCGGCTTGGTGGTTTGATGGATCATAGAAATCACATAATTTAGGTTTCTCTTCCCTAGGTAGAGTCATGTGTTCTACAATCCATTCCTAAGTTAATGCATTTAGGCCAGCTATTTCCTAAGATCGGCATTTGGGTCATTAGGTTGGGGGTTTGATAGAAAAGGTCCAAATCTAGATTGGTCGACCATAGATTCAAATTTAGATATCTCAAAATCAATCCTCTTTTTGGATTTAGCTTCAAGGAGTCCAATCAAATGTGGATTTTGAGATCTCCTCCCGTGCATACACAATAGAATAATAGAGGAGATGCGAAGGGAACAAGAGAAAGAAGAGTGTGTACACAATACAAGAAACCAAATCTAACCTTATAGTGTAACCCTAATAGACCTAAGCCTTGACCTATATAGACACACCACTGAATAAATCTGCTTTTGTGTCCGACAGATAACCTGATTAGGCTGAGTCAGGTGGGATAGAAAGGGTGCTTCCTAGACCACTATTCAAGTGCCAATTGAGTAAGCCCTTCCTGGCTTAAGTTGTTTATAACTAGACCCCTCAGCTTGACACCAGGTTATCTACAGACAAAGATGCAAGTAATTTATCCAATGAACTGCCTACATACCCAAGACTAGTTGTCCTACCTATCGCACGTCTAGTCAATTTTAAAGGGTTAGGATTGTAGTGCTCTTGGATATGATGGGTGTTAGGGGGCGGTTGCTCTTAATTTTCCAATTTCAATGTGAGAAATATGCACAATCAATAGTTTGCAAGCAAGACTTTTTAAGGTGAATATCTTTTAAGGTTCAAGTCTTGTTAGGGTGACTTTTATGGTTTTATTTTTTTACTAATTCAAACAAGTTTTTGTTGGCATGAAATGTTTTGCAATCACTTGTGGAGGTATATTTTCTTTAATTTCAAAGAGATCTTGAGTGCCTAGTCAAACCTTAGAGTATAACCCTAAATCAGGTTGCTTCTAGATATGAATCAATTTCAAATTATAGAGTAGACTGGCCCAATCAAAACAACCAATGGCTTCTGAGTACTACTCAATTAGGCACATAAAAAATATTTTTTAGCAATTTTTCAAGCCTTTTTGATATTTTTCCCTTAATTTTCAGTGTATTGGGGTCTCGAGGTCAAAAAAGACTCTCAGTTGGTATTTTCATTAAATCAATAAGTGTAGGGTGCCAAAAAATTACCAAAAGCTTTTTAAAGTGACAACTTGACTAGGAATCAAATGTAAGTTGTTTCAGTCAATTTCAATACATACATATAAATTATTAAAATTCAGGCAATCCAAAAAAATAATGACGAAGCAGACTTTTGATAGGTGTCTATTATAAAAAATTTTTACTTTTTTCTACAAAACGTTAGGATACAAAAATTTCAGATATGATTTCTAACTTCAAAAGACACATCCAAGAGTAGTTTGACAATTTTGGAGTTAGAGATTTCTCATAATTGATTTTTCAAAATTAGCTTTTCAATCTGCCTGAATTCAGAAATGTGGTTTTTAAGATTAGAAAGAAAACACAACCACAAGAGAAAATTTTTTCAAAAAAAAAAATTTGAGATTTTCTTTTCAAGCAATGCAAACAAAAAAGCAAATCTATTCGTAGGGTTCAAATCAAAAACCTAAGTGGACAAAAAGAGATTTTTTTTTCTAAATGAGACATAATACCAAAACGAAAATGAATACCTAGATCCCTCCACCTACACTTTTCTCCCGTCTACCACTTTGCATCCTAATCTCGTGCTCCTACACGATTTCCTGCACACAAAACAACAAACGAGAAAGAGTAAGTTAGAAATCAAGATGCAAACTAAAATGGAAAGGAAAGAGAGAATATGCATCATGCCTCCCCGACAATGACAACAAAATGTGATTTACGCGAAGATATATACATGAAAACATGTTCATTATAGCAAGTATTCACACAAATACTTTAGAAAATATTCGCTATCAAACTCAAAAATATGTATTTTGAAATTGGAGTCTTGGTCATCTCACAAAGAGGCAACCGAATATTCATGCTTCCTAAGTTTTTTTTTTGTTTTCTTTTTTTTTATGATTTTTTATTACAAGGCAGGAGTAGAGACAATAGTAGTCTAATTATGAAAGCAATAAAATAGATAGATAGATGATGAGAGAAAATAGAATTTTATTGCTAATAAAGAAAGTCTATTACAAACTAGATTAAATTAGAAATAAAAGAAAGCTATAGGAATGCTTAAGAAACTAGAGATATAAACACAAAAAGTAGAAACAGAAGTGGCCATGAAGGCGTAGCCCAAAAGACGGAGATGCTGGCAAGGGAATAGAGGCAAAGGCATACCTTGCAAAAGATCCACACCAAAGGTGGCATTGACTCACCTTGACCTAGAGGAATGCCTCAAGGTCAAGATGATGGAGAGAAGTGGAGAGGGTGGATGGCTAGGTATTAGGCTAGGGCTTAATGTGGTGGCCTAAAGAGACTAAGGTAGAGAGTGGAAAATTAACTCATGTGGTAGGAAGCCTACTCAATTTATATAGAATGTAAATGAATGTATGCCATTGGATTTAATCAAGGTCTAAGATATGGCCATCAAAGCAAATTCAAAATGGGCCATTGGATGTGCATCTAAGTGTGCCTAAATGGTGCTAAGTTGGATGACTATGAAGTCTTCTAGAGGGGTCTAGTACAGCCGGCTATGGAGGTGGGATATGAGCCCTTGATCAAGGTTTTGATGGTGAAGATTAGGTCATGGGAGTTGTGTTTTGGTTGATAGAATTAAGGAGAGGATATGGTCAGTCAATGGAGTCCTTAGGAAGCTAAGTGTGGCCAATCATAGGTGATTAAATGGAGACCTTTGGATGTAGCTTGGAAGGTGGATAGAAGGGTGGCAAAGGCCGACCATTTGGCTTCCAAGAGAAGCTTCCCTGGCCAACTATAAGGAGAGGATAGGTTCTTTGGTTTCTATTTATAGAAAGTGGGTTTAAGGCTTCTGATTTAAGATCTACAATGGATGTGCATAGGTAGGTTTCTAAAAATAGGATATAAGACATAGGTTTGGATAGGATAGGTTGTCCTAAGGTGGATTTGGATGGGGTTTTGGGTGTGCCATGTGTCCACTTGTCCCCTATCTTCAAGCTCCTTGTCTTTATTCTTTATTCTTTGTCTTTATTCTCTATTGAGCTCATGTGTTTGCTTCTCATTGAGCTCCTTCATTTTATTTTATCTATAACCTGCATTTATACAAAAGACAATAATTAGTACAAAAATCAAATTTGTGCTAAATGCATGCTCTAAACCTAATATGCAACTATTTATACTAAGGTTAGCTAGGAAACTAACACAATCTAGGCATTTTAATATTACAGATATTGCATCTATTATTTTTTCCTAAATTTGATGTAACCAACTTAAAACTAATTTTTCGTGACTTGAAAAACTTGGATTTCATGGAACAAGCTGAGGACGTCAAAGTCATCCCATTGAAAGAAATGAATGATATGAAGGATATTAATAAGAAAATGATCACTTTTGAAGAGAACTTGAAGAGAAATGAATTGTTAGATTCAAGGGCTCCTAAATATTTCAAATAGCTAACATTTTGTAAGAACCCTTATGATCCTTTAGAGTTAGATTGCAATGAGAGGTTCATGGAACTCAAGTATGCTCAATCACAAAATCATCATTTCAAGCCCCACTTCTAATTGTCATTATTACTTTTTAATATGTATTTATTAAGTGTCCAACACTTTAGACTCGAGTTACATGTCATTAAACCAAGGATCACTCCTTATAAACAAAGTTCAAAAGGCACAGGATACTTTTATTTGGCATTCATGATTTAAGAAATATCTGACCTTTTAGACTTGGTCTACATCATCAACTTGTCCACATCTATGGATATCTTATCTCTAAGGCTCTGAGCTTCACAATCAAATCTCAATCTTGATCTTGACCCTCTTTACGAAATTGGATGGTACATCCCTACAAGATCTTTGTCTAGCTGATGATATTAAACTTAGCATCGGTTGGGAGACAACTTAACATTGATATTACTAACAAATGTCTTTTCCATTATTCTATGTAGTGTAGATCAAGTTAGCATCTTGTACAGTGTAATCAAATCCATCCAAGTTCATCGACGATAAGCATCAAGTTGTATTGTTCCCTTCTCTTTTAATCTCATGCATTTATTTTCTGATTTATGCATACATTGGGGACAATATGAGATAGAAATGGTGGGAGGCATAAAATTTTGTTTATTTTGGTTGTGCTTGTTTTTTATTTTGTCTTTTATCTCGATAATAGAATGAAAAGAAAAGAAAAGTCTCTAATTTTTAGAGTTTTGAGTTAGGATGATGATACTTAGGCATTCAGAAATTGCCAACCTTAGGAAAACTATGATTAAGGTATTTTCACTCATGCTCTTCAAGTCAGTTTTAACTTAATCAACTTGAGTATTTACTAAGATGAAAATCTATTTTTTGAGTCCTTGAAGAGTCTTGTTAGCTAAGGTATTAAGCTAGAAAGGTAATAAGTATGTGACTTATCCTTTTACCCTTTTATTTGAGTGATTTTGAAATCTAAGTATTTCATCCTTTACACTTACACATTGACTAGCCTATGGGCAACTACCTTTTGAAAACTAGGTTTTCAACAAGAGCTAGATTTGAGGACCTGATTTGATAATTGGACTTAATCTCCTATCTAATCTCGAGACCCTCATGAGTATGGTCATTACATTGCACTAGATTTCCCACCCAGATGTAGCGTGTTCAGATCCTAGCCTTGCACCCTGACCTTTTCCAAGATTTTATTTAGGGGGCATTCATGAACCATATTCAGAAGAGCCACTTTCCTATAAAAATGAGAGTAAAAAATTTAAAAAAAAAATAAAGAAAGTGAAGGAAAAAAAAACATGTTAGGTAATAAGAAAAATAAAAGATACCAAAAGCTACAACCTAGGATATATACACTAAATCCGCTCTTGTGTTGACCTTAGGGTAAAAAAAAGAAAAAGAAAAAAGAGAGAGAAACAAAAAGAAACCAAAAGGAGCAGCTAGGGAGATTTACACTGAGCCAACTCTTTTGTTGACCTTGGGATAGAAAATGATAGGTAGAAAGCTATCAATCTGTAGTAGGCATATCTAAAGACATGATTTGAGGGAGTAAAGGATAATCTAATGCTTCAAAGAAAGTAGAGTTTTCAATCTTGTCACCCACTTGACAAACCAACACCACAAGCACAAATACTTAAAATTTTAGCTTCTATTCAAATCCTAAGTGGATTGGCAAGCCATAAAAAGTTTCGCGTGAGGCCCAAAACTATGGCTAATATGGATCTAAGGGGATTAAGTGATCTTCATTTTGGTCAATACTGTAGTGCTGTTATATCTTTGTTGGTAAGATCTTACATATATTTTCCTTTGATTGTTGAGGATTGATGCCTCATAAATTATGATATCCTTGTTCAAACTCGTTTGCATTTTATCATCGTTGATTGTCTCTTGACTTTGTGGGTGTGTTAAATGCAAACCCTCAAGAGACTATAACTCCTCCACTAAGGCAACATAAGGATTTAAAGTCTTGTTGCATACAATAAATGTAACTACGATTCCTGCGAAAGTAAGCTAGGTTTTCTATTTTTATGTTTGCCTTTGTTTTGTTTTGTTTTGCTCAAGGACTAACAAAACTTAGGTATGGGGGTGTGATTAAGTCATTATTTTAGATAAATTGTGTGCCTAATTATTGCTATTTTTCAGGTATTTATTTTGTAAATATAGTAATTTTAGACATTCCTTTATATTTTCTTATAGATGATATTATTTTTTTCACCACAAGCAAGGTAGCGAAAGATCCACAAGTGGCTCAAGATCAAAGAGAATAATCTCTATGGCCCCATTTAGGCATCTAGGTTAAGAAAAATCAAGAAATAAGCTCATGTGGGATAGGTGTTGGTACACATATAAGTTAAAAGAACAAAAATTAAAGTTTTAATGAGATTAAAAGTTGTTTTGACCCCAAAAAAACCCTCTTATCCCTTTGTTACGAATTTCAAATATTTTTTAGCATTTCTAGAGGTTCTTAAGTCTACAAGTAGGCCTTATGACCCCCAAGCAAGATCATTCTTTCTTCTAACCTCCCCTTTCCTCCAGTCATCCTTCGGGTGAGCGAGCAGCCTCTAGTGGCCATTGACATTCGTCTTCTCCTTCGCTTATCCATACTTCTCCACCACCACCAAGACGTCATTCCTCCACCCTCTTTTCTCTTTCCCTTTGTATTTATTTATTTTATTCCAGATATTAAATTAGATTAGCAATTCATTTTCATTACTTAGTTGTAATCTTTTATTTGGCTAATGTTCTTGATGTTAGTTTATCAATAAAAACTTCTCATTCTCTATTCTTAGCACTTTTATATTGTTATTAGTTGATTACGTACCTTAGTTAATTTCATAGTTATGATTTAGGTCTACATTTACTTTCCCAAATTTATTTATCACTTTATGTGCATCAAAAAATCCTCAAAAAAATATTTTAGATTTATACTTCTTATTTTTAATTTCCTACAAAATTTTGTATGGTAATTATTTATTAAAATAATTTTTGATTAAGTCCCTGCATGTTACAATTCAATCCTAAAATAGGAAGCCTATCGACAATCAGTCATCCAAATTTCATTAAAAGATTCTTACAATACGCACAAAACAAATGGCACAAAAAAACCACACCCCTCAGGACTCAATCGACCCCACACCAAAGATTAGCAACTGAACACATCAGCTGCCCCCACTACATGCACCTTTAGCAGATTCTTACATGAAGAAATCTCCTACTCGTCCATGAACAATTCACCCCCTCACGAATGAAGAAATACATAAAAATCAACCCAAAAAATGCCCAAGCAAACATCCCATGAAAACCCATTAATTCAACTCCAACCTCGTGGAATATAGTACTGCCAATCTGAGAAGAAAAACTTCTCCTTACTAACAGGTTTTCAACCCACATTAGATGCTTTGGCCTTTCCCACCTTCTCCAACTCCCTCTCTTTCATCGCACACATCAGCTACAATTACGTCCTGTTCCAACTACAATAGCTTAAGCAAGTTTCTTGATCAAATGCAAACGCGAGATTGAAAGGTCTCCCCCACCAACATCAGTCATTGGAGCCCCATCCAAATTAGCTTAAACATCAATCTCTGAGCTTTGTCGTAAAACGCTATCCTCTTCTTCCTTCTACTATAGAAACTCGTCGTCACCTTTCACATACTCGTTAGTCCCCTTGGCACAAAAATGGTAGTCCATAACTAGAACATAACCATCGGATTGATTGCTTAGCTACATTTCATGGTCTACACCATCCTGTTGCTCACCAACCTCCATGTTAACCTTCGGAATCTCACCACCTCCATCTAAGTCAAGTGCCACATTAGCAACCTCAAGCAGCACACCGTTAGCACCCAAACCAAAGCCATCATTTGCGAGAAATTTGTACCTCGCCCCCTCATCAAGGAAAGTGCAAGACACAAAATAATCTTCCATAACATCATGCATGTTTAGAGGGGTCTCAATAGGAACACCCTCATTGCGCACACCTATCATTTCTAGGAATCCGCATGCATCACATCACCAAAGGCGGTATTGGCATTTGTTGGCAAATCAATTCCTTTCAAAATCAAGTGCCCCATTTTTGGAGAAGACCCTATCAACTCAACACTCAAATTTGAAACACCATTCAAATTTGAATTTGAATTTAGAAAATGATTCAAATTCAAATTTTGAATCTCACTCTCTACGCCTTGATGAAAGAGTTTTCAAATGAAGCACTCATCCCTCTTCCTCATCAATGAGGAATCACGTGGTGCTCCTCTGACCACTGCCACTACATATGATAGCCAATTCCCAAGATGACAACTCCAACAAGATGACTCGAGAAGAACCACCATGTCAAAAAACCATCTTAGAAGGGACCACTTGACCAAAGAGTAGTTCACCTTCCACCACCACAACTAGGAGATCCTCACCTTGGAAAGGAAGGCCATGACACCTCTTAATCCTTACAAACGAGGCATAAATAGCCATCACGACCTCAGTCAAATGCAATTTGAGCAAAATACCCCAAATGCAAGCCATGAAAGAAGGTCCCAATAGGGGGCCTTTCATCCAAGTCTTCATCATGCAACAACTGAGACCTCCATCGGAGAACCGCCTCTTCCAAAACAAACTCCTTAAAATGTACGAATTCAATGTCGCGAACATCCAAACCAAATAACAAGACCTTTGTAGGTGAGATAGATGCAATCATCCAATTTCGGGAGTGGAGCCCTTATCTCTCCAGCTCCGTCCTGACCTTTGAAAAAGGCACCATCCCCATGCAAAATCCCCTACAAGTGAAGCATTTAGAGCCTCCTTAGTGTAGGACATGGCACTAGACCATGGTGCATCAAGTTCCATTAATGAAGGTTCGAAAAGCAAAGGCAGCAAGAAAACCTCCTTGATTATCAAAACTTTACGTGGGCAAGACCATTGAAAATGACCACATCCCTTACATAGAACACACATAACTATATCTTCACATTCTCTCGTTAAGTGTCCTTTCGCCCTACACTTGAAACAAAAGACTCCAAACTAACGCAAATGCCACTTCCAAAAGGAGGCATGCACCCACTCCCCATAGAAGACCCTCTCCACAACCCCCCTAATTCTTCACCACCCTCTCGTCACCCCCACATGCACTTATCCCCATTCCCTTTGTGCCGAACTATTATCCGTAGTAATATTACCTTCACTTCAATCAAGTCTCACAAGTGCATTTTTAGATACCTAATACGAACATGCATGAATAGGCTTTGTTATAAAAAAGGCCACTTCTCATGTCCGGAAGTAGGTGTTTTCTCTTGTCGGCAAAACATCACAAATAGCCTTTCTGAATTTATTTATGCATTCTACAACTCATTTTTGCATGAAAATTGGCACGAATCTTAGTTAGCCAATAAGGTATCTCTAGAATTTTCTTAGACTTTTTACATTCTCCCAAAATTATTTGCACTCATTTGCATTTAATCTTAGTCTTTATTTTTAAAGTATATTGTCTTATCCTTATCTAAAAATACAAAAATAATCTTAATATTCAAGAATAACAAAAAATACATTAGTTTAGGTTAGTAGGAAGAAACTTGAAAAACTTGTCTCCTTGTGAGACAACTCAAACTCCCATTTTACCCAATTTTATCCCTTTAAGAGTTAGGAAATTAATTAAATGGTTGTGATTTCACACTACAGCAATGTTCCTACCTCTTCGTGAGTTACATTATTAATGAGTTAAAAGAAGAAGGCCATAGAAGAGCCTAAGAAGAAGAAGCCCACTTTCAAGGCTGAAAGTGATTCAAAGGAATCTTCAAAGGACGATAAAGACATAGCCTTTCTCTGAAGGAAGTTTAGAAAATTCTTAAGGAACAAAAAGAATTTCAAGAAGAAGAATGAAGAAAATAGGGAGGATCCAATTATTTGCTACCAATGCAAGAAGAAATGGCACATTTGAAAGGATTGTCCATTACTCAAAAAGGAGCACAACAAGAAGAAGAAAGAGCAAACTCCAAAGAAGTTCTTGAAGAAATTTAAGAATAACAAGGCACTCCAAGCAACATGGGATGACTTCGATTCTAGTTCAAGTGAAGAACAAGGTAACTCAAGTGATTCAACTCTAAAAGAGGCTACATGTCTTAGTCTAATGAACATAGAGAGTGAGGTATCAAACTTATCTTTTGACGAACTTAATGAGTGAGCTAATTATATAATAATGTGCTTAGTTTTGTTAGTTTTGGGTATTGGTTGCATTAAATTTAGGTTATATTGTGCACGATTGCATATTTGCATGCTAGGGGTAAAATGGTAATTTTGAGCCTAATCTTGTGCTTTGCAATGTGCAAGAATCTAATACTCAGGATCAAGTAGAAAAGAAGTAGGAACACTGAGCTCCAAAGGTGCAAGCAAGAGGATCAAAATCTATTCTGACCACCTAAATCCTAAACCCTAACCCTAGCCCTACCTACCTATTTTAGCCTTGACCCAAACTCTAATCCTGATACCTAAACCTAACCCTAAACCAGCTCCACTTAGCTCCCTAAACCTTTTCCTAAACCCTAGGATCACTCCTAAACCTAACACTAAAACCTCGCCCACACACCTGGTGACACTACCTTAGTCCTAATCCTAAACCTATCCTATGGAGACCTACATATTATCAATAGGTGTCATTGAATTCTTCTATACAAAAATGCCTTAAATATTCTTGAAATCAATTATTAATAAGTGGCCTTAATTGTATCCAATTAGGTTTCCAAATAAATCCCTTAAATCTCTCCAATTAGGATCCCAATTCCAAAATTCGAGACTGCCTGATACAACTTCAATATTTTGGTCATAACTTTCTCAATTTAACTTTAAATTGAGTGATTCAAGTTGCACATAAAAGGAAAGTTGTAACCCTTGAAATTAGCTTTCAAATGCAACTTGACTCACTCAATTTAGAGTTAATTGAGAAAGTTATGACCAAAATATTGAAGGTATATCAAGCTATCTCAAATTTTGGGATTGGAATCCTGATTAGAGAGATTTAAGAGATTTATTTGGAGACATAATTGGATACAATCAAAGCCACTTATTATTAATTGATTTCAAGAATATTTAAGGCATTTTTGTGTAGAATAATTAAGCAACACATGTAGATAATGTGTAGGACTCCATAGGATAGGTTTAGGATTGGAACTAAGGTAGTGTCACTAAGTGTGTGGGTTAGATTTTAGGGCCAAGTTTTAGGACTAGGTTTAGGAGAGATCCTAAGGTTTAGGAAAAGGTTTAAGGAGCTATATGGAGAAACATGATTATACAAAAGATATGAATTAAGTCGTTGCTGTAAGTGCCTCTGTTTTGATGCACCAAAATTATGTGATCTGTCTAAACTAATCTTTCAGGACCCTCTCATGAATTCATGGAATAAAGCAAGAAGATTTCCGATTCCTCCATAGAGTCCTTTAATCTTTCTTAAGTCTAGAATATTTTGTAAGGAACCTCAAATACATTTTCACGCTAAACGTAATTCTCTAAAAATCAAGTTCTTAGGTTAATTGATCGACCAAAACTCATTGATCGACCAAACAGTTAATTAATCGATCAAACTAACACAAATTAGGAAGTTGTTTAATATACCTTTGATCAACCAATTAGCTTAATTAATCGACCAAAAGGTGATCGATTAAATAACTAGTTTAATCGACCAAAAGTCATTTTTATCGACCAAACTATCTTAATTGATCGACCAATTAGATTCAAATTACTCCCCATTTTAGTTGATTTTCATCCAAGGTAGCCCTTTTGTTACACACATTACAAGAAGAAATCTCTCTAGAAAAAGAGCTCTCGTGCTTTCTCTCACGTGCTTCTATGCTTCTGCTTCTACGCTTTCAAAAGCATGCTAATCAAATACCTCTGGGAAAAATTCAATTAGATTTCTTTTGAGGTTCCATAGGATTTTATTGTATTTATCTTTATCTACTGCTTTGATTTCAAGTCCTAAGTTGTTGGGAAGACCCGTTATTGTTGTGCTTCTCTTCAGGTTGACAAGAGAAGGGATTCTTGTAAGAGGTTATGCCACCCTCATTCAAGTGGTATGTTAGTGGATTGATTGGTGTTGCTTAGTTAGAAAAATCCTAAGCTGGGAGGCTTAAGAAGTGGTTTTTACTTGAAAGGGTTCCCACTATAAGTCATTATGTATATTGTGGGATTGTTTTTATTGTGCCATATTTTTTTTACAATCGATATCACGCTTGATCTTGTGTTTGTGGCCAAGTAAGATCCATGTAGGCAGGTTTCACACGCGCCACTCTCTCAATTACAATGTGTAAATATGATCGTCTTTTAAATTTATAATCCTAGATAGGGGAGTACTAGGGTCATCCAAGGAGGAAAATTGGTATTCAATAAAATGCTAAGGTAGTCATACTTATATTTTTCATTTTTGAAGATATATAATTTTTTTTTCATTTTTTGAAATAAAGGAAATGAAATGCAAGAAAAGGAAGTGGGTTGGACTTTTCGCTACCGAAATTTACAAGCAACGCAAACCACTCCTCCTGAGCTCTCCAAAGCACATGCGTGCCAAGGAAATCAGGAGGGAAGGTTATCACGAAAGCAACACAAAATTATGACTAAGAAATGAAGGCCAGAAATAACAACTTCGATTAATAGAAAGAGTTGGATTACACTAGTTTATACTACTACAATCATGACTAAAAAAAGATGAAAACAAGAGTAGTGGAAAGCTTATGCTTGGAGTGAAGAATCTCGACCCCAAGGCAAAATGGCGATGTTGCTGGGCTCCTCCTCTTCTTCCTTCAAATTTGGCGTGAAGCTTGGAGACTAGGAGAAGCACCACGAGGAGGTGGTGCTTCCTCTTAAATCCTCCTCTCCTCCAAGGACCCTTGGCATGAAGCTTCAAATTATCTCTATTTTGTGGTGGCCAAAGATGCCTTACAAGGGTGTAGGTAGGTGGCTTTTTTAGGCTAGGTATGTGGAGTGTTTAGGAAGCCAAAAGGTAAAAGGTGCCAATGGGGAGTCCATCCTAGCCGTCCAAAGAGATGGAGTCTCCAAAAATCTTTTTTGAGTAAAAAGGGTAAATCTCCAAGAATATTTGGTTTGAAAAAATGATGCCTTTTGGTGGTGTAAAAATGCACCAATTAATGGGTGGTCAAAGGGTGCATAAGGAAGAGTCACATGGTGGCATAAATGGAGGATGGTTCCAAGAATTTTCCTCTTTATCCAAGGTGACTTTTGAATGGTAGAAAAAATCCAATTAAAGGGGGTGGCCAAGAGGTTCCTTTCTTCTTGGGTTTCCCATGCACAAATTTAAGTGTGAGCTTTTCTTGAATGAGCTCCATAATGCATGTGTCTGCCCTTGCAGTAGAGACTTGAGCTTTTTGAATGAGATTAGGAGCTTAATCAATGTACTAGGAGCTCCATAATTGGGGTTCTTCAACTTGTTGCAAAGGCTTGTGAACTGGGTCTACGATCATTGATCCATTTCAAGATATGGGCAGCCATGTCACCTGAGTCAAAATCTGCACTAGCTAGTCAAATGCATCAAGGCATCATTTTATTACAAAATTTGTGCAAAGCTAGTTAGATGCAAAATGAACTAAGTGCATGCATGAGTGCAACCCTAATTAACAAACTCACTTGTGGTACTAGCAAAAAGAAGGTAATGTATTTAAAAAATTGGTGTTTATTGCTGGTTTAGGTATCAAGATTAAGGTTTGGTTAGGGCTAAAATAGGTAGGTAGGGCTAGGGTTAGGGTTTAGGTTTTAGGTGGCTAGAATGGATTCCCTTCCTCTTGCTTTTACATTTGGAGCTTAGTGTTCCTACTTCTTTTCTGCTTAATTCTCATACAATAAGATCCATTCATCAAACTCAACAGCACTAGGGATTTGAATCAAAACATAAGTTGTTCAATCCTTCAGTTTTCCATTTCCCTTAGTTTCAGCTTCTAAGATAGTTTCTAAGGCTCAAAATGTCCAACCAAGGTTTGTTAAGCCGTGAATTTAAAGCCTCTGTGCTTAGTGCAATGACTCGACTTACAAGCTCTCAGGTTATGAAATCATAAGATTTCCCCAAAATGAG
The DNA here is from genome assembly GCA_037157565.1 of Thalassia testudinum. NCBI lineage: Eukaryota > Viridiplantae > Streptophyta > Magnoliopsida > Alismatales > Hydrocharitaceae > Thalassia > Thalassia testudinum. The sequence continues at coordinate 27,181,845 of JAZHRO010000047.1, read as the reverse complement.
ACTATCCCAAACCTCCATAAGATCTGCCTTCGAATCTGCCTTACTAAGATTTGGCAGCTTTCTCCTCACCCTTTTCTATCCCAAGGTCAACAAACCTCAAAGGCATATCTCCCCGACTAAACCATTTGGTTTCTTATTGCTATACCTCACCCTCTTTTGGGGTTTTTTGGGATATTTGAATGCACACATTTTTTTCTTTTTTCTTTTTTGAAATAGAAGAAAGGATAAGTAGAGGATTTTTGGGCTATTTTCACCACACACTTTCTTCCTTCTGCTACTTTTTTTTGTCTTCTCCTTTTTCTCTCATTTTTCTAGGTGAGTGGGTCTACTTTATCCATTGAAGAACATCACCTAAGAAAAGCCAAGGGAAACTCGGGATGTTAAGCTGGAATCTAGACATCCTACATCTTGGGGGCATAGCCAGTGCAACATGTCATCCATACCTGTAGGGACCTTTGTTAGTTCTTATATAAATTAAGTCCAATTAATTGCAAAGGTTCCCTAATCTCGATTCGTGGTGAAACCCATTGTTTTCAAGGTTTAAATGCCCATAAGCCAATTCAAGTAAGTGAATATGTGGATGTTTTGTTTACCAAGCCCTCAAACCAGAGGGTGAACAATCGAGCCAAATACTTCTATCCTATTGACTTCAACCATGGTTAATAGATTTCCATAGGACTTAACAAACCCAGAACTAATCCATCCCCATAGTTGACAACCTGACTACAGCCTGAAGAGTTTGGCTTCCAAATCTTAATGCCTAAGCCTTAGATCAATGTCTCCCAAGTTCCTAATTCTTAAGAAACTTCAAATCATGCAAATTATGATATAAACAAGGTTTTTTTTTTAATATTAAATACATGCATATAGAAAGTGTCTGGACTAGATAAAATATATTCAGCAAAATACTACTCACCCCTCATGCCTATCTCATGCAATATCCTCATTGGAAGATAAAAAGTGCATGAAAAGGTAAACAAAGGGAGGATATCACCTGCAAAACTCTAAATTGGTGTAATGGAGATTAACTAGTCAGACCAGAAATCAGAAATCCTAAATATTTATAAGCAAAATTGTGCTGAGTTGCTGATTGCACAGCAAAAATACACCAACAATTATGCCAACTTGTGCTATTTCCTAGCATTGCCAGTGTATATTAGGTAGACATAGTCTCATTTGTAAAAATACATGCATGCATGCATTTATTTGAGAGGGGAGGAGAGTGAAATAAATGGCCTTGTAATTAACAAATTCTTCAAGTGCTGCCTTGCAAAATTCACCATCTTTTTATTTTCATTTTTATTTGACTTTCTTCCTGCGGCTGCATGGCTAGGCCTTCTTCACGCCATGCTCTGCAGCAAACACTCCCTACAGCCGCATGCACAGCCATGCACAGCTAGGGCATGGCTGTGCATGCCTTCTTCCTCTTTAAAAAGGCACGGCTGGCTTCTTTGCAAGGGGGCCTGGTCCAACACCAAAAACACAGCAGCTTCCCTCCTTCCAAGCTGTCTCCTACCCTCTCCCCTCCATACGCAGCCTCTCCTCCTTCTGAGGAGCTACTCTGTGGGCAGGAGCACCTCACAGTGGTGCACAACCACCACTGTGAGTCCCACCACCGCCTAGCGCATCAAAGAGCCGGTGGGCGTGGTGGTTCTCTTCCCTGATTTCTTCGTTTGAAGCATTTCCGCCATTGCCACAGGAGCTTCAAGCTTTAAAGCTCAACCGGCCACCGCTCGCCTGCATGCAAGCTCCGCAGCAGTAGCAGTAAGGCGCCGGCCACAGCGCGCCCTGTCGCGAAGCTCCACCGCGCACGCCAGCAGGCCTCCCACGCCCTTCTCCGCGCGCCCTGTCGCGAAGTTCCGCCCGCAGCCCAGCTGGCGCAGACCTTCCGCGCGCGTGCCAGCTCGCGAAGTGGCTCCTGCACACACAGCACCGGGCACAAGCGGTCGCACGAGCCGACCGGGCACAAGCGATCGCGCGAGCCGACCGCGCACTGTAGCCACCGTTCACATGTTTCAGTGGAACACTATGGCTACAGTGCGGTGACCGGTAAGTTTCTCACTTATCCGGTCACCTGGCTCACCGCGACAGGCGCCAACCCGTCTCCGCACACCCGCGCCTGCGTCTCGCCCGACGCCCGCTCTAGCGCCCGCTCTTGCGTACGCCAGCCCACTTCAGCGCCCGCGTCTTCGTCCGCTTCTTCGCGCCAGCACCCGCCTCACCATGTAGCGCGGTGCGCTACGGTCCTTCCTCCCACGCCCGCTCCCTCCTACGTGCACACACATCTTCACGCGCCTACGCACCTACGCATGCACGTGAAACACCAGACGTCGCCCGCTGCTCTAGATGGCTTAACACGAACCTCTTCACTCCAGCAGCATGCTCTCTCTCCCTCTCTCTCTCTCCTGCAGACACATATACACACACATACACACTCTCGTACACACACCCACTCACTTATACACTACTATATACTTATATATATATATACATATATATATATACATATGTCTATACATATATTAGTACTTACATAACTAAGTATTAGCCTACATACATACATACATACATACATACATATATATATATATATATAGATACATTTATTTACATATCTATATATATATATATATACATATATAACTACATATATACCTATATATTTATAACCATATATATATATATATAGATATATATTTACATATACATATATATATATATTTTTTTTTTCATATCACCTACCATAAGTTGTATCGTGGGAATATATGCACCAGTTGCTGATATTCCCCGATACACGCGTACAGAAAGCGTTTTCGCACACATCTTCCACCAATCCACCTTACACTCCACGCGGCACTTCGTCCAGTTGGTTGCGTCTTTCTAGACGACGACCGACTCAACTCCGTGCTACACGCCATCTCCACCTCCACCCCCACCCCTATATACATATATAATATATACATATATATATATACTATATTTATCTTATTTCTATTTCTCTTTTCTACAATTTAAAAAATATAAAAATATATATAAAAGAGAAAAAATAATCCTTGACTTGCAGGTACTCAGTCTTGCGAAGACTAGTTTTGAAACCTTAATTTGGCTCAAAGCCAAGAACCTGATTTTGAGGGTGTACCTCAAGGACAAAAATTATCAGAAAAAAAATCTTAAATAGAAAAACACAATAAACGAACGAAAGAGAATCGTTATAGGAAAGGCGTAGAAACTTCTTCTAATCCCACTTCCCTGAGTTCGACCCTGGGCCTAAAAGTGACCAAGATAAAATCAAGTAGGCTAGGTAAAAAAAAAGTTGTAAAGAGATGGTTAGGCTCGATTTAGGTTATCCACTATATGCATTTCAATGATTAAATCACCATATTAACACGACCTGTCCGGGCCCGACCACACTCTTGTTCTAGCGCCGTTGCCGGGGAAGTGCGTATTCAAGTAAGTTTTTACTCCATTTCTTTAATTTTTCTCTTCTCACACCCTTCTCTTCACTGGTGTTTTTGTTTGTTGCTGTGCAGGTGAACCTGTTGCAAGGAGAAGGCTGGCAGACGAAGTCGGAAACGTGGGCAGATCCAAGGCGGGAACGAGAGCGTGAAGTCGTCAGCACCGCACTGAAGCTTCGCACACGTTGCTGAACAAGTAGGTCTTTCTTTCTTAGCAACTTAGGTTAACTTGTCACCTTAATAAAAAAAAACTAGAAAAACTTCTTGGGATCTCTTGGGGCAAGTGGATTAAAAATCACTTGTTTGATTGTTTGCCTTCACTCCCACCGCCTGGGATTTCTCGCCAAACTTTGCATAGTGAAGATCCAAGAATCTTGATTCTTGAATCTTTCGCCGTGTGAAGTATTCTTTGAGGCAAAAATAAAAAGATTGATTGCACCCCTCTTTGCCTCATTTATCTGCAAATTCGGGATCACCTTTTTGGTGGGGAGACTTGGAATTGAATTGATTTCAACCCCACCACGACCTTTCACGTGCCTAAGATTTGATCCCGAATACTTCAACCCCAACAATTTGATTTTCTTTATCTTTTGGTTGAGCCTTGTGTGTGGAAATCATTTTGGTGATTGGGAGCACTTGAATTGAAGTACTTTGGCTCCCTTTCACACTAATCTAAAACTGATTCGTGCATCCACACATAGAAATCTCCATTTAGGGAAGCCCATTGCATTTTAGCATGCATTAACCAACTGACATTGAAGAAGGGTTTGTTAGGCTTAGAAGAAAACTTGTATTCTCTCAAAACCCGGAGATTGGTTGAATTGGTAATTCAGAGAAATCCTAAAATCCATACTACTTAAGGCTGAAACTCTAAAAACCATTCACCAATTAAAACTTCAATTAGGGGAGATTTCCCCGTTGCATGCTTGGTTTACACACTCTAAAAACCAATCACTTGGGCATTACCCGTAAATAACGCCCTTCACATTCTAGAAGCACTTGATCCTAAGCCTCTAACTAAAATAGGTAGCAACTTGACCCTTATTAAGGATTGGAGGTCTAACTACCTGCGTGTAGCGCCTACGTGCTGGTGAGGGTTCCCACGTGCTATCGGGTGTCTAAGAATGGGGCAAACGGCCTTTCAATCTAGCCTGGTGGTTCCGCGATGCTCGCATTCGGTTTCGTAGTTCGTGATAGTAGGTAACTTAGATCTTTAGGTCTAAGGGCACACTGTAGAGGTTAGGAATTTGATTGTATTGATTTGTCATCAACTGTACCTTTGCGACGTCATTTCTCTCATCTCCTTTTCCCTTCGTATCCCCCCAATTCTTCCTGCGGTAGTGCATGTTTGGGAGGAGGTCACAAAACCCTGAACTGTGTGAATTGCCTGATAATTTTAGAAAAGAAGCCCAATCGTCCTCCTCCTCCACAAACATGGCTGCACGCCCACCCCGAAATCCCAAGGGAGGAAACCGCCCTCAAAATCCACCAGGTGGTGGAGCCTTGGATCCCATAACCCGCCTCCAAGTCCAAATGGAAATGTATAATGAACAAATTAAAGCCATTACGGAAACATTGGAGGAAATGCAGAACCCTCCCGAACGGGAGGAGCTAGGTCTCTTAGCTCCTATCAGAATCCTGCTACTATAGAGACCATAAGACAAATTTGGGTCCCCATGGGCGGGGACGACTTTGAACTGAAACCTAACATAATTGGCCTGATAAATTTTCACTTCCTTCGTCTTACAAGTGAAGATCCTTTTCTCCACTTGAAAGACCTAACCCGATTGGCTGAAACTGTTAAACCGAGAAATATCGGGTTACCTATAGTCCTCATGAAAATGTTGCCATTTTCATTGCGGGATAAAGCGTCGCAATGGTTACGCACCCTTGGGAGAACCATCCTCTTGGGAAGAGATGCGAACAGCGTTTCTCAAGAAGTTCTTCCCAATCGGGCGAGCCAATGCGCTTCACCGTGCTATCACTTCATTTACGAAACAAAACGGCGAACAGTTTCATGAGGCATGGGAGAGATATAATGACCTCCTCACGAAGTGTCTGCACCACAGTCAGCCTAAGTGGCATGTAGCCCAGAATTTCTACTATGGGCTAAATGAGACTTTGAAGCAGATTGCAGACGCTTCCTGCAGAGGGAATTTTATGAATAAAGATGAGAATGGAGCATTCGAATTATTTGAAAATATGAGCGAAAACTCAATGAACAATGACTCCATTGTCGCCTTTAATCATACTAGCCTGCCCCATAATGTCCACGAAGTTGACACGGGACCCTCCCATTCATCCACTGATCTCAGCCTTATCGCACAGAAATTGGATGAAGTATCCGTCGTGCACAAGAAGCTGGACGAGCTTCTGGCCAACCCCGCCCATTCTATGGCAAACACCCCCACCTCACCACTTCATCACAATCCCAATTCTTCCAACACCAGGCTTATCCCGAGAAACCCCGTAAGACCTTCCCTACCGAGTGTCGCGCCGAGCGATTCGGTAAGCCATGTGGATCTGGCTTCTACAAGCCAGTATTTCGACACAGAGGACCAAGCCTCCGTGTGCTCGGACGCAAACTTATATGCGGGCGCGTCTTCTGGCATAGAAGACGCTTACGCCCTGGGGAGCAACCCGTTCTCTACCACTTATAACCCAGGGTGGCGAAATCATCCAAATTTCGCATGGTCCAAAACCCGCAGCGCCAAAATCCCTCTGGTGGACCAATGCGACCATCTGCACCCGTCATCCCAAGGGCCCAGTCTAATCCTATGGCAAATCCGCCATCAGGCCCTTGTGTACCGCAAACAGAACACGCATCAAGTCCTCTTGACAAATTAATGCGAATGATGACGGAAATGTCAAAGCACCATGAAGAGAACATGACCTCTCTTCAGCACCAATTGGTGCAGCAGAATGCTGAGATTAGTCAACTACGCATGGCGACTCGATCTCAGGGCACTCTTCCCGCCCAACCTGTTCCCAACCCGCGACATTTCGTACCCCGTGGTCCTCAACCACAGGTACAACCTTCTTAGGGGCAGGTTCATCAAATTCTGCAGGCTCCGAGCATTCCACCGGGATTTCAGGCTAATCCCGCTGCAGCACCTCACTCTTATGTCCCTATTACGAACCCTCCTCCACCGTATGATCCCACTGGACCCACATCGTCCAATGCGATCACTACGAGGAGTGGTAAGCAGACTGTTGATCCGCCTCAACCTAATCCTGGCCCGTCTTCTTCATCGCCCTCTCATTCGGGATGCGCACCGCATTCGCGAGAGGACAATACACCCAAATTGGTGCCAAAATCAGTTCCATTCCCTGAGGCTCTACTAAGAGAGCCAAAAGGAAAAAAGAAAGATACGCAGCCTTTGATAACCTACGTAATTTGTTCAGGGATGTTGAAATCAAGGTACCCCTGCTCGAGGCTATCGACCACATACCTACTGTCGACCGATTTTTCAAAGACTACACAACACCAGGCGACAGTCAAAGAAAACAAAGAATCCGATGGTTCACTCGCCTCATGCGAGTTGTGCTATACTATCAAATCTACCACCAAAGCAGAAAGACTAGGGCACACCGCTTATTTCCTGTAGCATCCAAGGCTGCAATTTTAACCGTGCCCTGCTTGATCTAGGATCTTCCACAAATCTTATACCAACCATCATGCTCGAAAAATTTTCCTTGGGAAATCTGAAACCCACCCCTGTCACGTTACAGTTGGCAGATCGTTCTGTCAAAATTCCGAAGGGTGTGGTGGAAGACGTGGTGGTTAGGGTCAACAGTCTCTGTTTTCCTGTTGACTTTCTTGTTTTAGATATGGAAGTTCCCAGCTCACTTTCTGATTGTTTGATCATCCTTAGTCGACCTTTCTTGGCCACAGCCCGCGCCCATATCGACTGCGAGTTGAGCTGTATTGAGATTGTCGTTGGATCTGAAAAGCTCAAGCTTAACATCTTCAAGGCAGCCAAGAACTTTGATTGCGATTGCATCGAGGATGACACGTCTGACGAGGACATGGCCGTTAGCGCGTGTATCGGACTACTTGGGACCTATTCTGACTGCTGCGGATTACTTGTAAACATTGACGATTGCCTGACTGACACATATTGTGACGTTCCCCCATCCCTCCCTATTCCTGTACCTTCTCCTGACCAGACTTCTGACGAGGTTTTCTCTACTTCCCATACCTCGTGGTCTGAGTCATATCCGGGCTACTCATCGCCGGTCCACACTCTTGAAGACCGGATTGCCCTTTCTTTCCCACCAAATCAGGCAGATTTGCAACTCCACACTGGGACCTTGAGCCCATATACTACTCACTAGAGCTATTCCTTTTTGGATCCATCTATCCAAGAAGCCCCTCTTCTTGGCCAATCTGAGGGCCAACTTCTTCCTCTCGACTTGTTCTTCGATCTGCTAGGGACACTCTCGTCCCAAGAAATGCCAGACCTTTCACCATCCACTCCCGAGCTGAAAGAGCTGCCTAGTACACTTAAGTATGTTTTCTTGGGACTAAATGAAACGCTCCCTGTAATCATCAGTTCAAAATTGACCAGGGAGCAAGAGTGCAAACTAATGAAGGTCCTCATGGAACACAAAGCAGCCATTGGATGGTCTTTATCAGACTTATCTGGCATTAGCCCCTCCTACTGCACTCACCATATATATACGGAGGAGGAGGCTCAACCTTCCCTCGAGATGCAGCGACGTCTCAACCCTAACATGCGAGAGGTCGTTAAGAAGGAAATTATTAGGTGGATGGATAGCCCCTGGGTGAGTCCGATTCACGTTATGCCCAAAAAGGCAGGACTCACCATCCGTGTCAATGACAGGGGCGAATCCATCCCTACATGCACTCCTACATCTTGGAGAGCATGTGTAGATTATAGGAAACTCAATGCTGCAACTAAGAAAGATCACTTTCCGCTACCTTTCATTGACCAAATCTTGGAGTGGTTAGCAGGAAATAAATTTTTCTGTTTCCTGGATGGATTCTCAGAATATAACCAGGTGGCAATTGACCCCCGAGACCAAGAGAAAATCACTTTTACCTGCCCCTTCGGCACCTTTGCATTTAGAAGAATGCCGTTTCGACTTTGCAACGCGCCAGCAACTTTCCAGAGATGTATGCTGGCGATATTCCATGACATGGTGGGTGACTTTCTCGAGGTCTTCATGGATGACTTCTCGGTCTTTGGACCATCTTTCGATGACTATCTTGCCAACCTGACCTGTATCCTTAGGAAATGTATTGATGTAAACCTTGTGCTTTCTTGGGAAAAAAGTCATTTTATGGTACACGAGGGAATTTTTCTTGGACATATCATCTCCGATAGGGGTATCAAGGTTGACAGAGCTAAGCTTGATGTAATTGCTGATTTACCTGTGCCTGGCTCTGTCAAACAAATCCGCTCCTTCCTGGGACACGCCGGTTTCTATAGGAGATTCATCAAAGATTTCTCCAAGTTTTCTCGACCTTTAACTCATCTCCTATCGACCGACGTACCTTTCGATATGGGCCCCGACTACATACGAGCATTCACGTAGCTGCATAATGCTATCACCAAGGCCCCTGTTCTCCAGCCACCTGATTGGTCCCTCGACTTTGAACTCATGTGTGACGCTTCTAACCTTGCAGTCGGAGCCATCCTGGGACAAAGACGCGATAGACACCCCTTCGTGGTGTACTACGCCAGTAAGACGTTGGACGAGGCCCAACATAATTATACTACCACTGAGAAAGAACTACTGGCTGTCATCTTTGGGCTGGAGAAATTCCGCTCTTACCTTCTAGGCTCACATGTTATTATTTTCATTGATCACGCGGCCATTCGCCATCTCATGCATAAGAAGGATGCCAAGCCTAGACTGATTCGTTGGATCCTTCTGCTTCAAGAGTTTGACATTGAGATTCGCGATAAGGCAGGAGCCCAGAATGTTGTGGCTGGTCATCTTTCCAGACTGCACCCTAACCATATTGGACTTACTCTACCGATCAATGAGATTTTTCCTGATGAGCACCTATTGGCAATTAATGTGGCAAGTGGACCGTGGTATGCCGACATTGCCAATTACCTTGCTTCTGGATCCCTTCCATGTGGCTGGCCTAAAAACCAGCGCGAGCATCTCATGGAAGAAGCAAAGTATTATTTCTGGGATAATCCACTTCTTTTTTGGATAGGTGCTGATCAAATCATCCGTCGCTGTATTCCTGACAGCGAATTCCCCAGTGTGCTATCCTTCTGCCACGATCAGGCCTGCGAAGGCCATTTCTCTGGGAGGAAAAGTGCAGCCAAGGTGTTGCAGTGAGGTTTCTTTTGGCCCTTCCTTCACTAGGATGCACACAATTATGCCAAACATTGCACTAGGTGCCAGTCGTTAGGGTCTATATCACGTCGTGACATGATGCCCTTACAACCCATCCTAGCTGCGGAAATCTTCGACATTTGGGGAATTGATTTCTTGGGTCCCTTTCCTCCTTCCAACGGCTTCGAATTCATTCTCGTGGCTGTTGATTATGTTTCAAAATGGATCGAGGCTATTCCCAGGCACCGTGTTGACCATGTTATATCCACTCGATTTGTCAAAGACCACATTTTTGCACGCTTCGGGATCCCTCGAGCCATTATCTCGGATGGAGGAAGCCACTTTACCCATGCTTCTTTTCGGGCACTTCTGAGCAAATACAGAGTCCACCATCGTATCGCATCCCCGTATCATCCTCAGACGAACGGCCAGGCAGAAGTGTCAAACCGGCAAATCAAGCAAATTCTCCAGAAAACGGTTCAGCCTGACCGTAAGGACTGGTCCGACAAGCTGATTGACGCACTTTGGGCGTATCGGACCGCCTTCAAGGCTCCACTTGGTATGTCTCCTTATAGAATCATTTACGGGAAGCCTTGTCATTTGCCCGTGGAGTTGGAGCACCGCGCTTATTGGGCGGTTCGCCAATGTAACCTCGACCCAAACCTTTGTGGTCGAGAAAGGAAACTCCAACTCCAGGAGCTGGAAGAGCTCCATCGTGAAGCCTATGATTCTGCCTTAACTTTCAAGCAACGCACTAAGGCTTTTCACGACAGCCGTATTCGACGGAAAGAATTTGAGCCATCTCAGCAAGTTTGGCTCTACAATGCCTGGCTCAAATTCTTTCCTGGGAAACTGAAGTCCAAATGGACTGGTCCTTTCCTAGTCTCGAGACCATTTCCCAACGGGGCCGTTGAAATTGAAGATCCCAAATCTGGGCATAAATTTACGATCAATGGGCAGTGATTGAAACCCTATCTTACTCATGAACCTGCCCCCGTTGGAGAAACTGTTGCCCTGCTGGAGGGTAACTAATGTTGTGCCTCATCCTGAGTCCAACTGAGGACGTTAAATTCAGCGCTCGTTGGGAGGCACCCCAACAACACTCACTATCCACCATCACTTTTCACGCCACTGTCACAATCACTTCACTTTTCACTTCACCACCCACCATCCACCCACTCTACCACCCTACTGTATACCCTGCACCTCAGCTCTCGTTACCCGATCTTTCATCCTTTCTCTACCCTTCCCTGCATGCATATGAGGACATAGCATCGTTTGGCATGGGGGGGCGGATAGGCATCCATAGGATCTGGGTATTTTATGGTATCATGTAGTTTTCATCTATCTATATATATATATATATAATGGTGTTTAGTAATGATCTGAAGGCTGAAACAAAAATACAATAAGTGTTTATGGATATTCAACCATTGTTTTGAAGACTTTCCACACCACAGAAGCTTGATTCGCTTAGGCTCGGCTTAATTCACTTAAGCATTGACAAGATAGATCGCAATCTCTCCTAACTAAGGACGTATTCTTGTACCTAAGACACCAGTACAGGATTCGTTGGTTTGCTTCTACTTGAGAGCCTAAGTAATCTTGGTTCACACTACACATATCAAGAAAGACCAAGTGAACATAAGATCCAACCCTAGTGTTCATTAGGGAAGGTGGAGTCCTTACCTGTGCGCGCAGGTAGACTTTTTATCCCATGCTTTAGTCTTGTGTTTAGGAGAGACTCTTTCCACCAAAAAGGAACCCTCCCACCAAAAAGAAAAGTGCGCTCCTCCAAATAAAGTTGTAAGAGATATACTGACACGTGTTTCAAAAAAAAAAAAGATGCAAATAAGTCAGTATATCTCACAAATGTCTGTAAAATCTTCCTACAAAAAAGTTTTTCAGGGCAAATACCCTATTTTTCTTTGAGCCACAAATGTCAGAAAATGGGAGTTGAGTTTTCCATCATCTTTTTAAGGGTCAATCCAAAGACACGAGCTGAAACTGGGACCAACCTGTACTTAAAAATTCGTGAAAACCTGGGCTTGAGTCTTAATGTTCATCTGGTCAGTCTTGATCCTTCACTATGCACAAGCCATAATCTCTTGAGCTCTCGAGTACGGCAAAAACCTCTTGGGTCCTGAAAATCATACTTAAGGTTTAAATATCAAGAGTCCAGGTTAATTGAAAGATGGTCTATGTCATATAAGACTTCAAGTACTAGTAGTCTTCTCTACAATTGGTTCTCACAATATCCAAAAATAAACACACCTGTTGCCTCAGAAGAAAATCTTCAGCTTAACGATAATTTCTAAATACAACACAAAAATGTTTTGCTAGGGACTAGCAAAAGATAGGCATGGGGGTATGATTGCACAGCAAAAATACACCAATAATTGTGCCAACTTGTGCTATTTCCTAGCATTGCCAATGTATATTAGGTAGACATAGTCGCATTTGTAAAAATACACGCATGCATGCATTTATTTGAGAGGGGAGGAGAGTGAAATAAATTGCCTGGTAATTAACAAATTCTTCAAGTGTTGCCTTGCAAAATTCACCATCTTTTTATTTTTATTTAACTTTCTTCTCCGTGGCTGCATGGCTGGGCCTTCTTCACGCCATGCTCTGCAGCAAACACTCCCTGCAGCCGCATGCACAGCCATGCACAGCCAGGGCATGGCTGTGCATACCTTCTTCCTCTTTAAAAAGGCACGGCTGGCTTCCTTGCAAGGGGGCCTTGTCCAACACCAAAAACACAGCAGCTTCCCTCCTTCCAGGCCGTCTCCTCCCATCTCCCCTCCATACGCAGCCTCTCCTCCTTCTGAGGAGCTACTCTGCGGGCAGGAGCACCTCACAGTGGTGCACAACCACCACTGTGAGTCCTACCACCGCCCAGCTCATCAAAGAGCCGGTGTGCGTGGTGGTTCTCTTCCCTGATTTCTTCATTTGAAGCATTTCTGCCATTGCCACAGGAGCTTCAAGCTTTGAAGCTCAACCGGCCACCACTCGCCCACACGCAAGCTCCGCAGCAGCAGCAGCAAGGCATCGGCCACCGCATGCCCTGTTGCGAAGCTCCACCGTTCACGCCAGCAGGCCGCCCGCGCGCCCAGTCGCGAAGTTCCGCTCGCAGCCCAGCCAGGGCAGACCTTCAGCGCACACGCTAGCTCACGCAGCGGCTCCCGCACTCACAGCACCAGGCACAGGCAGTCGCGCGAGCCGACCGCGCACTGTAGCCACCGTTCACGCATTTCAGTGGAACACTGTGCCTATAGTGCGGTGACCGGTAAGTTTCTCACTTATCCGGTCACTCGGCGCACCGCGACCGGCGCCAACCCGTCTCCGCACACCCGCGCCTGCGTCTCACCCCGCGCCCACTCCAGCGCCCGCTCTCACGTACACCCGCCCGCTTCTTCGCGCCCGCACCCGCCTCACCGCGCAGCGCGGTGCGCTGCGATCCTTCCTCCCACGCCCGCTCCCTCCTGCGTGCGCGCACGTCTTCGCACGCCTACGCGCCTGCTCATGCACGTGAAACACCAGACGTCGCTCGCTGCTCCAGACGGCTTAACACGCACCTCTTCACTCCAGCAGCATGCTCTCTCTCCCCCTCTCTCTCTCTCTCCTGCAGACACATATACACACACATACACACTCTCGTACACACACCCACTCACTTATACACTACTATATACTTATATATATATATATATATATATATATATATATATATATATATATATATATATATATATATATATATATTTATATTTATATTTATATACATATTTATATATATATATATATCTATATACTTATATATATATATACATATATACACATATACTTATACATATATATATATATATATACACACAAATATACATACATATATACATATATATATCTATAACTATAAATATATATATATGTGTGTGTATATCTATCTACATATATCTATATACATAGATACTTATACTAATATATATATATATACATATACACATACACATATATATAACTATATACATATATATATACATATATATATATATATATATATATATCTATATATATAGTTATATATACATACATATATATCTAATTATATATATAGATATACATATATATACATCTATCTATACATATATTTATATATATATATATATATATATATACACACACACATATATAACTACATATATACCTATATATTTATAACCATATATATATATATATATTTTTTTTTTTTTTTTTTTTTTTCATATCACCTACAATAAGTTGTATTGCGGGAATATCTGCACCAGTTGCTGATATTCCCCGATACACGCATAATCTTAAATAGGAAAACAACAAAAACACAATAAACGAATGGAAGAGATTCGTTGTAGGAAAGGCGTAGAAACTTCTTCTAATCCCACTTCCCTGAGTTCGACCCTGGGCCTAAAAGTGACCAAGATAAAATCAAGTAAGCCAGGTAAAAAAATTTTTGTAAAGAGATGGTTAGGCTCGATTTATGTTAACCACTATATGCATTTCAATGATTAAATCACCATATTAACACGACCTATCCGGGCCTGACCAGTTGCCTTCCAACAAGCGTTGAATTTTATGTCTACAGCTAGACCTAATGCAGCTCAGATGTCCACAAGCGTACCCTTATGGACCAATGGTTCATGAACCAAATCCTCAATGTAATGCTTCAATATTTTCCCATTGACCACAAAAGTTTATCCAGATTTTAAGTCTAAAATTTCTACAACCCCATTCTAAAATGGTATAACCAAAATGTAAGGGCTAACCCATTTAGATCTTAGCTTACCAAGGAAAGGTTTGAGTTTAGCATCAAAAAGCCAGACCTTCTGATCGGGTTCAAAATTCTTTTGATTAATATGTCTATCATGAAAGGCCTTATCTTATCTTTATAAATCTTTACATTCTCATAGGTGATGGGAACACCATCATGATCCATAACTAACTCAATTTGGTCTTATAAAGTCAATAAAAGCTCCTACATATCAGTTAGAAGGTCTCCTGGGCAGGATGAGTTGTTTTGAGAAGAAAAGATGAAAACAGGGTTATTTTTGCAATTTTACCATTTTATCACAAATACAAAATAACCATGAGCTATGCCAGGATTTTATTAAATGGCATTTAGTCATTAATACCTAATAAGTGGGTCCATGTAGACAGAAATAGGTTTTCACGCATTTCAAGAATTAATGAAATCTAAAACCTTAAAAACAAACCTGCTTAATTAACTGAGGTTCTAGTCAGTATAAAATTCATCTAAATCCTCTAAAAATCATAGAAAAATATTCTATAGAGTTTGTCATCTTTGAATTGGTCATCAGAACCCGTTTTGACCCAAAATAGAGTCAGACAGATTATTGCCCTAATTTAGGTTTTTGCATAAATTACCCAATCACACTAGGTCAAAACCAAAATCCAACTTCACCATTGGATTCTTTAGGTCCAAATTAAGTTTGTATCAAAATTTGGGCCGAATCTAAGATTATTTTGACCTAGTTTGCAATTTAGTCCAACTCTGACCTTATTCTCTCAAATAACCCCTCAGCTTTTGAAATTATTACAAAAACCCACCTAACTTCTTCATCTTATTCAAAAAAATGCCCCTACCACCATTACTGTGTGAACCCATGAACCGTCAACCTTCAATCAAGAAATTCTCCCTGATTCCACGGCGAAACCCTTCCAAATTTGGAAGGAAGATTCTTGAGGAGTTGCTCTTCAATCTGAGGCAAGTCTTGCCTTCCAAATCTCATCCAAGAGTTTATGCAAACTCTTGGAAATCCTAAACCTATTTCATGATTTCTGAGCTTTCAAAGCTTGGTTTCCAAGCTTTGAAGCTCGCCCTTTGGCCTATAAAAGACCTCCTTGGCATTCCCCTCTTCTTCAGCAAGTCATTAAGCCAAAAACCCTCTTCCTTCCTCTACCTTTAGCTCACTTCGAGCTTGCTCTGGTGAACTCCTATCCCCAGCTCCTTCGCTGGCCGCCACATACCATAGATGACCGGTTCTTCTTCCCCATCATCTTCTGCATCTCAACATACCCGTGTGAAGCTTCCTAACCCCATCTTCGTCGCCGTCTACCTCATCGGAGTTTTCATCTCCTCCGACGCCAACCCCATCCTCCTTCATCCAATAGCTAGTTCGTTCGACTCCTCTTTGTCAACTCATCATCACCATACTGCCGAAACTCTATTCCAACCGTTCACGCACCCGCTCCGACTCCGTCTTCCATCTCGTCGACGTACCTCCGACGAAGCATTCCTGCCGCCACAGATCATCTTTCCACCCGCCATCGCGTCCACATGCATCTCCTCGCTTCACTAAGTAAAAGCCCCAAAGAAATTTGGGGCTTGGCTCTCTCTATCTCCTCACCCGACTCGCGTACCTCTGTCCACCTTCCTTGAGGTCGTCAGGCCTCTCCGACTACATACGCAGCACACCATCGCCACCATTGACTTCATTGCACTCTCGTGCACCTACCAAGCTGTTCTAACATGGCTTTGAAGCTGTCTTTTGATTTTCAAGTACTCCTCATCGGTCGCCATTGACGCAACTGCTTCGACAAAGCTCCAGCACATGTTCATGCAACACAGTTCCCAGGCACTCGCTCCAAGTGACATGGATTCAACCCAAGAAGCTTCCCCACTGATCAATTCGGGCCTTTGACCAAGTCCTCTGTGCCAATTTGACGAAGGAAGCAGCTACAACTTTCACTGCCTTGTGCGAAGAACAAAGGTAGGACTTTAGTCCCACATCGGCAAGCAAAGAAGCCTCAACCATAGATAAAAGGAAAAAGTGTCGAGGCTTTATCGCCTCAACACACTAGGCTGAGGTCCCCGCACCCAGCTCACTTGACCCGACCCGTTTCACTGCTCGGCTACGACCCCACGCACGTGGCCCTGCACCCAGATCTGGTTACTATTCCTACCTGATTACCTAGTTAACCCCAGGTCTTTAAGAGAAAGAGAAGAGGAGGAAAGGAAAGAAAGAGAGAGTGGGGTTATGGGGGGTTTTGCTTCAGAGTATACTATCTGACACTTAGCCAATTTTGTGAATCCCTCCCTTGTGCGTTAAGAGAAGAAGAAGAGAAGAAGAAAAAGCAGCCAAGAGAGGAACAGTGCTTACTCACTATAGCATTAGAGAGAGTGCACTATGCACTCATCATACGTGGCATTTGGTTGATTGATACTTTAGCATTATTTGAGTATAATTGTAATAGGGTAATTTGGTGATTCAAGTCACCATTTTTACCCTAATCTTTTTGCCACATTGACTCTTGAATTTATATCTATATCGTTTGTGTTTGAAATTGCTATTACATTGCTATATTCTTGCTTAAATTGTGATCTTGAGATAAATTGTTATATTGCTCCCTGTGTTCGACCTCGGAATTTTTTTCAAGCTATAAATTTTAAGTGTTCTACGTGATTTATCATCTATACTACAGTGCATTACTTTTAAAACACCGATTCAGAGCGTTTAACAATATGCCTCAAGTTGGATTTCATCTAGCTCACTGAATTGGAGTTTTCTTTGATTTTCAGCCTCATCCAAATCCATATTTCATTTCCTAATGGCCCAACTGGAAGGTGACATGATTTTCCATAAATAAATCTATAAGGTGACATGCCGATCAATGTTTTATAAGCAGTCCTATAAGCCCATAATGCATCATCTAATTGAAGGACTAGTCCTTTCGATCAGGTCGGACTATTTTTTGTAAGACATTCTTAATTTCTCGATTGTAGACTTTGGCTTTCCCATTAGTTTGGGGGTGATAAGGTGTAGCAATCCAATGTTGCACCCCATACTTAGCCAATAAACCCTACTCAACTTAGCTACTAGCAAAGAGTTAGCTAGCTAGGCTAGTTGCTGAGTTCACAGGCACCTATTCATCAACTTCTTCTAGCTCCATGAAGGCACATTTCAGCTCAAAGTCAACTCCTCCTACCTATTCCTAGATCCCACTAACTACTAGCTATGCTAGCTAAGCTAGCACCTATCCTGCTCCCACTCCACCTTACATAGATGGCCACCTGTGACCTAAAAAGACCACAAAAACCACCTACACCTTCTCCTTGTTTTCATGCCAACTTCCCTTAACTACCACCTTCACTCACACCCCCTCATGGTGGCGCCAACATAAGCACACCTCCACCATCATAACCAACCCTCTTTTGGTGCCAACTCAAAGGACAATCATCACCTCTACACCCCTCCACATGTGGCACCAAAATAAACCATTCCATGCACCCTTCATCCATTCCAAAAACCTATCTTCACCATCCATTTTGGCGCCAACCATACCTAACCCTACCTTAACCACAACGCTTTAAGTGGCGCCAAACCATCACCACCGTCCATCATTTAAACAACATCCTAGCCTTTGATCTTTCCCATGCCACCTAACCCTCGATCCACCAAAGTTGGCGCCACCTACCCCCCTTTCCATCCTATAAATACAACCTATAACCACCTCATTATCTTCACCTTTGGCTACACATTTTCTCCACCTTATTCTACCTGCAACCATCCTTGAAGTAGGAGGATAGGTGTGGGATTAAGGGGAAGCTTTACCCCCACTTGGTGCCCTACTTCTACCTCCATCTTCTAAGGAAAAGACCCAAGGATCAACATCAAGAGGGATGGCCAAGCAGGGATTGAGGGTGGAGGTCTACCACCCTAAGAGGAGATAGGAGAAAGCATCTTCTTCAAGCCTAGGAGATACCAAGCTTGGAGCAAAGGCCACCTCGAGCACTACTTCAAAAATTTCTCTTTCTCTTCACATTGTTGTATCTTTATTTTTGTAGTAGAGAAGCTTTCTTCTACTTAAGGATTGCTTGTGTGGAATTCCTCCACCCAAGTGCACTCTCTAACACTAGTGTTGAGATACTTCTTCTCTTCTTTATAAAAAGAGATAAATGGCCTTTCAATTCATGCCTTCAATTTCTATGTATTCTTAATTTGGCAGTTGCACACACCTTCTTCCTAATTACTCTAGGCCATACATGCCTAGAGTGAGCTTAGGAGGAGTAGGTTTTTATCACTTTCACTTTATTGCAATACTTATGCGCATTTCTACTGCCTTTGCCTTAGATTTGAAAAACCCTAAAAACAACAAAAATGCCAGAAACAAAATGAGGACTTAAGAAAGCAAGACAAAGAATGTCATCTTGATAATTAAAGTTGCCTACTTGGACAATGATGGGAACACCATCATGAGCCATAACTAGCTTAATTTGGTCTGATAAAGTTGATAAAAGCTCCTACATAACCATCAAGGGGTCCTGAGTGCTTAATATTATATTTTGAGAAGAAAAGATGACAATAGGGTTATTTCTACAATTTTACCATCTTATCACAAATACAGAATAACCACTAGGTATTTCAGAGGTTTATTAAAGGTCATGTGGTCATTAATGTCTAATAAGTGGGTCCATGCAGACCGAAACAAGTTTTCACGCGTTTTGAGAATTAAATGACATCTAAAACCCTAAAAATAGACCTGCTTAATTCAATAAGGTTATGGTCAGGATAAAATTCACCTAAACCCTATGAAAATCATAGAAAAATATTCTCTAGGGTTTGGCATTCTTGATTTGACCATCTAAAGCCATTTTGACCTAAAATAGAGTCTCAGACAGACAATTGCCCTAATTTGGGTTTCTGCATAATTTACCCAGGTAAATTTGGTTAAAACGTAAGTCTAACTTCACTATCAGATTTCTTGGATTAAAATTAGGTTTGTACCAAAATTTGGGCCCAATCAAAGATCATCTTGACCAAGTTTGCATTTTGGTTCAATCTGACTCTTTTCTCTCACACACATGTCCCTAACTTTTGTATTCGTTGCAAATTGCCCCCTAACTTCTTCATCTTCTTTGTAGAATGGTCCTTGTCATCATTGGAGGTCAACCGACCTCCATGCGAGCTTTGATCAGACCAAATCCTACTCTAATGGCAATCAAATCCTACCAAACTTGGTAGGATTGATGTTCACACCTAGACAAACCTATTGGGACAAATCCTAACACCTAAAACACATTGATTCATGCATACGAACACATTGAATCAATGGGTGTTTCTTGATTTCCTAAAGAGCACATCCGAGCTCTTTCCTGATCTAGAGCCCTCTTTGGAGCTCTATTTAAACCCTGCCTTACCTCCTTAGCAAGTTCTGGTCAGAGAAAACCTTCTCTCTTCCCTCTCCGGCCACCTCCGCATCTTGCTCCGGTGACACCCTCTGTCCTGCTCCTCCGCACCTCCAACCATCAAATTGGAGGTGCCACCATCTTCCTCTCTTCCTCACGTACCTCTCTGGTCAAAGGGAGGGCATTTCTCTGCCTCATTCGCCATTGCCACCTCGTCGTCTTTATCTCCTTCTCCAACTCTGGTCAGCCACAACCGGAGCCCTCCTCCTATCTCCTTCCCCTCTAAGTCTCTCTATTCCTTCTTCTCTCCCTCTACTTTCTTTTCACTTACGCACAAGTCACTCACGACCACTGCACTTCGTCTTCCCCACAACCAGCTAAGCTCCAGCGAGCCTATGCCACCACCGCAGACCACCAAACCACCCAACTCCACCTCCAAAAGCTTCGCCGTTCCACCATGACCAAAAGCCCTCTCCTATTTCACTTTTTCATCCACCCAATCCCCTCACCGAACAACCCATCTTCACGCAACCACCTCCGACTCCGACACACCACCATACGCACCTTCACGCTACAAAACCGCCACCATCATCTTCGTCGTGCTTGGGTGAAGCCTCTGAGCCATCTGACCAGGGTTTTCAAGCCCATATTTGTGATTGCAGGTTATCACCGAAGCTCCACCACCATTGCTCATCTCCGGCCACATTCTTCATGTTCTAGTGAAGAATGACCCAGGTGCACCCTCCAGGACCTGGGGACTCGTTCCAGGATCATGCCCAGGTAGTTAATTGGACATCACACCAACAGTTGTTGTTTCAATTGGTCGAGACCTTCATCTGCAACTGCACACGATGAGCTTCTATGGGATAGTCCCACATCATGAAACACAGACGCGTACGCAACACATAAGTTGATTTTGCGCCTCTGCCTAGTTGCCTCAGCACACACAGGGGGTGAGGTCCCCACTCACGCACGTGCATACGCACACCCTCACCTGCGCTCATGCCTCGCGAGTCTGGGCTTGGTCTAATTATCCGGATACTCGTGTCCGATCTGGTTTGCCTGTTTCTGAGAGAGAAAGAAGAGAAAGAAAGAGAGAGAGGAGGGGGCTTTTGTCCTTTGCTGCTCTCTACACTTAGAGAAATTGAGAGGCCTTCTCCTCTGTGCTGCTGTGTTATGCTTGTGTCTCTCCCATGAGGCTTGAAGGAAAAGAGAGGCATTTGCCTCTGCTGCTGCTTCTATGCCACTGTTGCATTATTGAGATACTTAACTGACGTGGAATATTTGATTGGATTCACTGTTAATTTATTTGAAATACTTGAGCTTAATTAAAAGGGGTTAATTGGTGATTCAAATCACCATTTTAACCCATCATTTTTGCATATTGTTACTTGAAATTATTGATATATCATTTTGAATCAATTCTGGTTGCAATTGCTTATATCATTTACTTAAAATTGTGATCTTGAGATTAATTTGCTACTTGCTCCCTACGTTCGACCTCGGATTTCTATTCGAGCATAAATTTTATTTGTTTTCGTGCTTTATCGACTATACTACAACGTATCATTTTTAAAACCCGATTCAGAGAGATAAACAGACAACCCTAGATACTCCACTATCTAGGTTTTACAAATTTAAAAGTTGATCAATTTATACATGTTACAATGACTTAATTCGTATCTTTATCAAACTACATATTTTTTGTATCAGGCACACATCTCCTAATACTTTGATCTACACAAAGTTTGAATAACAGAGGGTCATCCCAAAAGTAATACTTAACCTCAAAAAAGAACTTAGCCTTTTGTTGCTTGGTCCAATCAATGGAAGTTCTTCCAGTGGCTAAATAATTAACTAAGTCTACATACTAACGAGTTTCCCTAGGTTCAATGGTCATGATCTATTCATCAGGAAAATGATCTTTGATTGGTGGAACAGAGCTGTGTTATCTAGTGGTAATCGAGATAAGTGTTCAACCACAACATTCTGAACTCTAGATTTGTCTTTGATTTCTAGGTCAAATTCTTATAGTAATAAATCCATATTATCAACCTAGGTTTGGCATCCTTTTTAACCAATAAATGTCGAAGGGCTGCATGATCAAAATATACTACCATAAGGGACCCAATGATATATGATTTGATTTAATCTAATGCAAAGACTACTGTTGGCAACTCTTTCTCTATTATGGTGTAATTCATTTGAGCTTCATCCAAAGTCTCACTAGCGTAATGTATTACCACTGGTTTCTTCTCAATTTTCTATCCCAACACAAGCCCAACTGCGTAATCCAATGCATCGCACATTATTTCAAAGGGGTAGAGGACCAATCAGGTGGTTGTAAGATTAGAGACTGAGTCCTTGCATCCCTCAAAGAGTTGTAGGCTTGGATGCAGTCATTATTGAAATCAAATGGGACATCTTTATTCAATCGATTAGCCAAAGGTCTAAAGATCTTGGAGAAGTCCTTGATGAATCTACGATAAAAGCCAACATATCCTAGGAAAGAGAGGGCCTGTCTAACTAAGCTCGATGGAGGTAGATTGGAAATCAAATCGATCTTAGCTCAGTCCACTTGTAAACTTTTTTCAAAACTATGTGTCCCAGGACAATCCCTTATTGAACCATAAAATGGCTCTTTTCCAACCTCAAGACTAGATTTGTTTCAATGCACCTTTTCAATATCTTTTCCAAATGACTCAAACATTGATCAAATGAGTCTCCAAAAATTGAGAAATCATCCATAAAAACTCTTAAGTAATCCCTAAGCATGTTGTGAAAATTTCCATCATGCATCTCTGAAATGTTGCAGGTGCATTACATAATCCAAATGGCATCTTACGAAATGCAAAGGTTCCGTAGGGGTACATGAAAGTCATCTTCTCTTGATCTTTGGGGTTGATTGCTACCAGATTTTAACCTGAGTAGCCATCCAAAAAGCAAAAAAACTTGTTCCCAGCCAATTTTTCCAAGATTTGATCAATAAAGGGTAGAGGAAAATGGTCTTTCGTAGTGGTTGAGTTAAGTTTTCCGTAATCAATACAAACCCACCATTCAGCGGCAACATTGTTGATGCCTCAATTTTGATGCACCAAAATTAACTTATCTGTCATACTAATCATTCAAGACTCTATCTTAACTCATGAAAAGGAATAAGGCTCTTTGGAGTCATTTGTTGTGGCTTTTTCTTTCTTGAGTCTAGATTATATGTACGGAACCTCAAAATTATTCTTGCAAAATGTGATTTACCTAAAAACTTAGTTCAGACATTAGTTGGTCGACCAATTATTAAAAATGATTAGCCAATCACTTAGGTTAATCAATCAAATTAAGTCAAATTAGGAAGTTCATAAAAATACTTTTAATCAATCAAAATATAAATTAATCGACCATTCAGTAATCAACCAACTAACTTTTTGACCAACCAAATTCAATTTTGATCGACCAAATAATATAATTTGATCGACTAAATGCATTTGAAAAGCTTCCTTTTAAGGTCAAATTTCAAGTATAGATGGAGATCTTTAGCAGCCTTTTTCTACACATAATTCAGAATGAAAAATCTCTAGAAAAAGTGCTTCTATGCCTTCATCTCTATAGTGCTTCTGCGCTTCTGCTTCCTTGCTTTTCAAAGCACTCCAATCAAACGCCTCTACGAAAAACTTCTGGTTGATTTCTTTTTGAGGTTCCATTAGGATTACATTGTATTACTTTCTTTTTGTAATTTTGATATGGGTCCTAAGTTATTTTTGGAAGACCCGTTGTTATTGTGCTTCTCTTGAGGTTTTAAGAGAAGGGTATTTGTAAGAGGTTGTGCCACCCTCGTTCAAGTGGTACAAAGTTTTAATGGATTGACTAGCTCAGTGTAGTTGGAAAAATCCTAAGTTGGGAAGCTTAGGTAGTGATTTTCACCCGCAAGGGATTCCACTATAAATTCAAGTGCACTCGTGTATTTGTGGTTTGTGATCTTGTTATTTCCAGTTTATTTTTTATTTTTCCATCTATACTATTCACCCCTCCCCTCTAGTATAGTTTATAGATCCATAGGCACTTTCGTTTGGTATCAGAGCCTCATTCATCTAGAAGATGTCAAAGCCCTCTGCTAACATGTATGCTAAGGGGCAATCCACAGTACGTCCATCCCTATTCGATGACATAAATTATAGCTACTAAAAAACCAGGATGTGGATCTTCCTAGAGTCCATGGACTTCGAAGCCTGGGACATAATTGCATCAAAATACACTCACCTGGAGCTAAAAGAAGGAGTTGGTATAACAACGGCACAAAAGAAGATGGCCATCCACAATGCTAAGGCAATGAATGCCATCTTTTGTGGGATCTCAAAAGAAGAATTCAACCGAGTCTCTACATGCAAAATAGCTCATGAGATTTGGAATATCTTGGAATCACTCATGAAGGTACCTCCAAGGAAAAAGAAACATGAGTAAATTTACTGACCCAAAAATATGATTTGATCAAGATGAAGAAGGGGGAGTCAATCAAGGAAATGTACACCAGGTTCACAGACATCATAAACTCCCTAAGAAATATGGATCAAAACATCAAGAATGAAGTCTTGGTAAGAAAAATTCTCTGATCCCTCACAAGCGATTAGGAAACAAAGACCATGGCCATCCAATAATCCAAGGATCTGACCACACTTCAATTGGATGGCCTAATCGACAGTCTCATGGCATATACGAAGTTCAACTTCAACACTTGAAGGAGAACGAAAGCAAAGGAGCAAAGAAGAAAGGCATAACACTTGAAGCAAATGATTACTCAAACCAATCAAGCAGCAAAGACGAAGATGGCATTTAATTCAAAAAGTTTCTAAGGAATAAAAGAAACTGGAGAAAGAAGAAGGAAGAATCAAGGGAATATATTGTCCTTAAGGACTATCCTCTCCTTAAAAAGGAAATAGAGAGAAAGAAGAGCAAAAACCTATGAGGAGAGATTGAAAGAAGAAAGCACTTCAAGCAACATTGGATGAATCTAACTCAAGATCAGAAGAGGAAGAAGCCTCCAATGAAGAAGCACTTCTAAGACTCATGGCTTCAGAAGATGAGGTAACCTCTTTCACACCTGATGAATTATTAGAAGCTTTTTATGAAATGCATGATCTAGCTAAGTCACTAAAAATTGAAAATAAAAAGCTTGCAAAAATCGTAGATGATGAGATTTACTCAAAGCAAAAATTGCTTCACAAAATCACAAGCTATCACTTGAAATTACCACACTTAAAGCTCATATAGACACTCTAAAAATAGAAAATGATAAACTCAAAGAAAAATCTGCCACACTTATAGATGATCTAGCTCAATTCACCAAGGGTAGTCGTAATCTTCACAAACTACTAGGAACACAAACTCAAACCACCTTAAAGTTTGGGTTAGGATATATGCCTAAAAATGACCATGAAGCTTCTAGTTCAAGATCAAGCCAAAAGGTTGAGAATGGTAGCTTGCCACACAAGACAACCAAGACTAACAAATCCGAACCCAAAAGAAAATGGGTACCAAAACAAAATTTGGGAACTTATTTTTTAGGTCATAAAGAAAACGTAGACTATAAAGAACAGATTAACAAGTCGAATGGAAGTCTTAAGCTTATCTGTAGATCTCGTGATGCTAGTCCTCACAAAGCTGCATGAATGAAAAGACCAAGGAAAAAGAACATGGATCATAGACAACGAAGGTTCAAAACACATGACAAGAGAAGAAGATTTGTTCCTAGAGCTCAATCGCAAAGAAGGTGGAACAGTCACATTTGGGAACAACCACAAGGGTCATATTATTGGTACTGGACAAATTGGCAACTCCACTACCTCTTTTGATAATGTGCACCTAGTTAAAGGATTAAAGCACAACTTACTTAGTGTAAGTCAAATCTGTGACAAAGGTTATAAAATCAGCTTCACCTTAAATGGGTTCAAAATAAAAGACAAACAAACTAAACAAACTCTGTTTAAAGGTCACAGATACAAAGATATTTATGTTGTTGACTTTGACAAATGCGACAGCTTTGAATGTCTAGTCACATCCGATAATAAGGCAATACTCTGGCACAAAAGACTAGGACATGTTCACATGAAAAATATAAGTAAGCTTGTGAAACATGAGCCAGTCAAAGGGTTGCCAAAGATTAATTTCAACAAAAGCAAAATTTGTGATTCTTGTGAAATTCGTAAACAAACCAAAACTTCCTTTAAACCAAAAAGGATGGTTAGTACTTCTCGACCAATAGATTTACTTCACTTAGCCTTGTTCGGACCAACCAAATCCAAAAGGCTAAGCGGGTGTCGCTATTGTCTTGTCATTATTGATGACTTCTCTAGATTTACCTGGGTATCTTTCTTAAGAAGGACCTAACCCTTGGTATCTTTAGTAAACTTGTAAAGGGATAGCAAAATGAGAAAGGATATGAAGTTATTAAGATACGAAGTAATCATGATGGAGAATTCGAAAATCAATCCTTTTCTAACATCTGTGATCATTTTGGGATAAAACAACAATTTGCCCTTCCTAGAGCTGCTCCTTAGAATGGAGTAGTTGAAAGAAAGAATAGGACCCTACAAGAGTGTTCCGGCACAATGCTGTGAGAGTCAAAGTTACCTTGATATTTTTGGGCTGAGACTGTAAACACTGCTTGCTACATCCAAAATAGATCCCTTATCAAACCTATATAAACAAAACACCTTTTGAACTATACTCTGACAAGATACATAAAATCTCCTATTTCAAAGTGTTTGGATGCAAATGTTTTATATTGAATACAAAGGATAATCTTGATAAATTTGGTGCTAGAAGTTCAGAAGGAATTTTTCTGGGTTACTCTAGAAGAAGTAAAGCCTATTGAGTTTATACCAAGAAAAATCATGTTGTCGAAGAGACTCTACACGTGTCATTTGATGAAATCCTACCTAACACAATCTTCTCACGATGATGATGATGACCACCTAGGAGATCCTTCAAACATACCTGACGAAAATAACACTGATGAATTACCAAAGGATATAACGTATTTGAAGGATCACCCAAAGGAATTAGTAATTAGAGACCTATCCAAAGATGTACAAACTAGATCATCAGTCAACACCTTAGCACTTACAGCCTTTGTCTCACAACTAAAACCCAAAACTGTTAAGATGCCTTTACTGATGAATACTGGATTAATGCAATGCAAGAAGAATTGAATCAATTTGAGAGAAACCAATTGTGGGAACTTGTTCCAAAAGTAGATTCTCAAACCATTATAGGAACCAAATAGGTCTTTAGAAATAAACTCAATGAATGTTAATGCGCTTTTGTCAAGTTTAAAATATGTGTCGTAGTATAGTCAATAAAAGTGAACCGACATTTAATACAAACCTCGAATGTGAATCCGAGGTCGTCTTAGGGAGCAAATTATTGCAATCAACCAAAAATCGATTGAATATAACATGAGCATAATAATCTGAAATAAAAACAAATAGAATCTACATTGAATATCACTTTCAATGGATAAAAATGAACTCTCAATAGTCAAAAATAAACAAGCGTGAAAGGCTAAAAATTTGGTTTTTTAATTAAGCACAAGTAGCCTCAACACTTAGAATTTTTTTGCTATATTTCAAGCTAGTCAGACGTCTTAAAGAAAGACACAAAACTCGGCCAAAGCCTGCACAAAGCAAGCCCAAACCCAGCCAAGACCTGCACGTGAATCAAGGCAAAACTGGCCTAGACTAGCACCTAGGCATGTGCTTGCATGTGTGCGAGCGTGTGAACATGCATATGGGCATGTGGGGAGGAGACCCAACCCCTATGGTCTTGGGAAAACCAAAGAGGAGCCAAATTCTTTATATGACCAAATATGGGCTCTTCCTTGCACAAGGTGGTGCTAAAATGTGCCCCTCTTCATTTTTTTTTCTGCTTCCTCTCATGGAGGTGAGTTGCTACTACCTCGGCAACATTGCTACTTGTTTGGCTTTGAATCGGCAATCCAGGGGCCTAGGTGTACTCCCCAAGGGGTTCCGCAACTATTGAGGGGATGACCTCTTCGTGCTCTCATCGAAGAAAGAGAACGGCAATGAAGAAGGTGACGGCGATGACGAGAGACCTAAAATAAAATCAGGAGCTCTTGGCCCCAATTAGACACTTCAAGAGCTTCATCAGAGCATGACGAAAGTGATGGTGGTGGTGATTTGGTGAATGGAGGTGTGTGGTGGCCGGACGAGGTCAACGGAGATGGTGGTTTGATGGGTTATCCGATGTGGACTTTAGGGAGTTAAAAGCCCCAATTTCTTGAGGGATTTTGCTCCCTAAAGTCGTGTGAACCTTGTGAGGTGGACGATTTGGTGTTTCGTGGTGTGGTGTGGTGGCTAGAGCCCGTCGGACCTCTCGCCAACCATGAAGAAGAAGAAGAGGAACGTTAAGGCGGAGAGCCTAAAACCTAATTCTAATGGTCTAAATCTACTCTATGAGAGGAGAGGAGGAAGAAGCACTACTTTAGTGGACAAATTGTGGAAGAATCACATCCAGTGTTGGCCGGCCGGATGTAAAGAAGAAGAGACATTCGGTGGGGGAGAATGGCAATGAGGAAGGGGGAAAGAGACCTAGCTATTGTTGGCTAGCATCGGAAGAAAGTGAGGAAGACAATGGTGGTGCTCGTTGACCGATTGCACACATGGAAGAATGGATCGAAGGAGGTCGCTTGAGTCGTTGGACGTGTGGCCGGTCGGAGGAAGAAGAGGAGGATTTTCGACCAAATTTCGACTAATTTCAACATGGGAACATGCTTGAGCTTAAATAGGAGTGGATTTGGCTCTCAATTACTTTAAATTCTCAAGTTTAAGTTGTGAATTTGGCAAGTTAAAATCCATGAATATTAAGCTCCACCGGAGCTCTCGTGCTTCAAATCGGGGCACGAGATCGTGTTTAAATGGAAGAGTATCCTCTTGTGACCTTTTATCCTCTTGTGACCTTTGAGGGATTTGTTCCTGATTTGGAGGAGAAATCCTTGGATGTATCTCGCGAGCTTGGGTTGGTTGTTTGCCCTGCTACTGCTGTGTTTCTTTCTTTGGATGAAGATGAAGGTGGGGGCCTTTATGTAATAGAAACTTAAAACCTAAGGGGTTCTATGCAATATTCAAAGAGAATTTGGCTAAACTACAAACTAGGTCATGACGAACTCCGATTGGGCTCAAGAGTTGGGGTTAACCTAACTTGGGCCCAAGGAATCTAATGGTGACCTTAGATTTGGGTTTTGACGATGTTTGACTTGGTAATTTACACTATAGACCAAAACAAAGCAAATTCCCCCCTAAGTCTCTATTTTTGGTCAAAATGAGTTCCTTTCGTCAAAGCGAAGGTTTCAAACCTCATGGAATATTTTTAAATGATTTTTTAAGATGTTTAGATTACATTTATTTCCACCAAAATCCATTTTATTGAAGTGAGGCTATAATTAGGGTTTTTATTACTAAATTGATCCTCAAATCACACAAAACCCTAATTTGATCAGTGAGAGCCCACTTCTTGGGAAATTAAGTTCATTTGACCTTAGATTAAACTCTGATTAACCCCGTAGTTAATCTATAATTGTGATTAGATGTTAAAACAGCATAATTAACTTATTTTCTCTTCTTTGCGCAATTAGTTCATAATGGAATTATGTTCTTCTGATGCTTATTAAAGAGCATTCATCACTAGATATCACCTAAATTAATCTAGTTATGACGGATGATGGTGTTACCATCAATGAATCAGGAGAAGAAGTTAGAAATAAAGCTAAACTTGTGGCCCAGGGGTATAATCAAGAAGAAGGAATTGATTTTGATGAGACTTATGCACCTGTGGCTCGCCTGGAATCCATTCGAATGCTATTAGCCTTTGCCACCCATACGGAATCCAAACTTTTCCAAATGAATGTCAAAAGTGCATTTCTAAATGGATTTATCATGGGAGAAGTCTATGTCAAGCAACCTCCCGATTTTGAAAATGTTGACCATCTAGAGTATGTTTACAAATTGCACAAAGCATTATATGGTCTAAAACAAGCTCCACGAGACTAGTATGACAAACTAAAAAATTACCTAATTGAAAATTATTTTAAAATATGGCAAATAGATCTAACTCTTTTTACAAAGCACAAAGAAAATGACCTCTTGTTAATTCAAATTTATGTTGATGATATCATTTTCGGAGCTATGTACTAATGATATTTGGTGCCAAGAGTTCGCTGACGTTATGCAGGAACAATTTGAAATAAGTATGATGGGTGAACCTCGATTCTTTCTTTGTATTCAAATAGACCAATTGAACAATGGGATATTCATATCCCAAATAAAGTACACCTCAGAGATTCTAAAGAAATTCTCCATGGATAAGGTGAAAGGAAAAGAAATGCCAATGGCAATTTCAACACAACTCAGAAATGACGAAACAGGTAAGTCTGTAGATAAAAATGTGTTTAGAAGAATGATAGGGTCTCTGCTATACCTCACTGCTAATAGACCAAACATTCTTTTTAGCACTTGTCTGTGTGCATGTTTTCAAGCAAATCCTAAAGAATCACACCTAAATGTTGTTGAAAGAATCCTTAGATACCTTAACAACATTTCAGACTTAGGACAATTCTATCCCAAGTCAGCAACATTTGATCTCTACTCATACTCTGATGCTGATTATGTGGGTAGTTTTATGAACCGTAAGAGCACTAGCGGAACATGACAATTTCTCGAAAATTCACTAGTCTCTTGGTTCTATGGAAAACAAAATGTCGTTTCCCTATCCACAACAAAAGTTTGATACATAGCTGCTTCCTTAGCCTGCTCATAATTACTTTGGATGAAGCAAACCCTAGAAGATTTTGCCTAGCTTACAAAAAAAATAAAATACTTTGTGACAATGCTAGTGTCATTAACCTATTCAAAAACCCTATGCAACAAACACTCTAGAACCAAACACAAGATGTTAGACATCATTTTATAAGAGATTATGTGTTAAAATATGAAATAAGTCTAGAGTTTGTGCAAATAGAAAACCAGTTAGCTGATATATTCGCCAAACCCTTACCCAGAGATAGGCTCAACCTTATTTGTCATTACCTAAGACTAGCAAGACTAAAAGAACTATTTGAAAAACTCTAAAATGTTTTGCTTTCATTAGTTGATTGATCAAAATTTTGGTTTTAATAGACCAACTCTGTTCAATTGATCAATATTAACAAATTGATCAACCATTTCTTTGGCATGAAAATTCCCTCCAAAAATTTGAAGTTTGATCAATCAAAGTAGTCTTTTGATCGACCATCTATTTGGGCAGAAAATTTCCCCCCAAAATTAATCAATCAATCTTTCTTTCTGATCGATCAAAAAGAAATGATCAATCAACTTTCTTTTTGATCAACCAAATCTGAGTAGATTTGATAAGTAATCCTCTTCATCCAAAATGCCTCCAATCTCGTTTCCACCTACCTAAATCGACTCAATTGCATCTATTACCTACCCTTTTTCCCCATTACCATATACAACCTTACAAAAAATATAAAAATGCCACCTTTTACCCATCATTTTCTTACTACACCTTACTATACCCCACCAAACTTCACCACAAACCCCACACCACCCCCACCAAACAAAAACCCTACCCCACAAATCCCTACCACCACCAACCAAAGCTGATGCCCCCCCCCCCCCCCCACACACCAACCAATACACAGCCACCATCGTCATCAACCAAACCATCATCATCACCAACCATGCCACCTTCATCCTTTGACAAAAACCTCCTCCAGGCACCATCTCCGGCTCCATCTCCTTCTTGCGTCGCCAACCACCTCCTGGCATGCTCCTCCTCCATGCCGACCTTCAGCCATCGCCCTCTCCAACTAGCCACCGCCTAGTCTCCCTTTGATTAATCACATAAATCAATCTTAGTAACCTCTACCCTCTCTTTATCCTTCCCTTCTTCCAGATTTAATAATCTTAGGTAGTGTTATTTCATCTGTATGTAGTTATCTTGTCATGCTCGTGATGATATTTGATGCATATGTGAGCTATTTCATCTGTGGAGCACTCTCTTTTTTTACACAAAACTCACTTTGATCGATCAATTCCCTGTCTTGATCGACCAAAAATCATTTTTCCAGAACTCTGAGTTGCCCAGTTTTGATCGACAACTCGACATTTCTGATTGACCAAAAATTTGTTTTTTGATCGACCAATCAGTACTTCTGATTAACCAATAGCACCTAAACATGCACGTGCTTCTTCTACCTCATGTGATGATACTTTTGATCGCTATTTTATCACCGAGGCCACACGTGAGCGCTTCTCTATTCTCGCCAGGCTATCTCCCTACGTTGGTCGACCCATAGACTTTGCATACTTTGAGTCTATCTTTCCAGGTTTACGGGATAAATTTGCTTACCACCAAATATTGCATCTTTTTTAGCATAACTTTTATGTGGGTTCGAAGACTAGTCACATTCCTAGTGTTGACCCAATGGCTTGTCACTTGTTTTATGCTAATTTGAAAAACATAAGTGAAGGGTTTCAACATTGAGGTCACTTCTAATGTTTATGGGATCAAGGTTTTGGTAAATGCCAACATTATCATCGAGATTCTTGGATGCCCTAATATACCTTCTTGGAACTCCACCAACAGACCCTGAGTGACACCATTAGGGAGACTCTTCTTACTCCCTTTCACTATGATTTGGGTCACATGCCAAGTCCCCCTACTTTCGTCGTCTTCCTCAATTCCTTAATCGAGTCTTCTTATGGAACTTTATGTCCAAATCAACTTCTTTTAAGAACTACCTGGGGATTATGCTCATCACCTTATACGCCTTTATGAAGAACAAGCGATTCAACTAGAACCACTTGATTCTCTACTTAAGGAACAAGAAACCCACTAGCTCCTTCCAGTTTGGGACTATCCTATCTCATATCTTCCTACATTTCAATGTCCCAATGGATATCAACCACAAACAATTCATCACTCAAGTCTCTTTTTTTTATAAGCTCACGTATACCAAAATGGAGCAAGCACAGGGAGCTTGTGGAGAGGAAGTCGATCCCCAGCAGCAGGCCCAGGAGCCAGCCAGATAGCCTACTCAAGGTGCATCCTCCTCTATAGTACCTCCAGCTTACTTGCCATACGAGCACTTCACTGCCACCAATCCCCTACCAGTTCATCCTACTCCTTCCTTCTATGACCAAGAGTGGGGTCATTTAGACAAATAGCTCACTGGCAGGGACTACGTTAGTATTGAGGACGTTACAGACAATATCTCCTTGATGATGCACAAACAGTGTGAGACAGATTCTGTTTGCTGCAACACATGCATCAGGTATCCGAATACCTGAATGCTCAGGGATAGTTCTTGGATAGACTTGGAGAGTCTATTCACAGCCTACAGCAGCAGTCCCACCAATCTCCTCATCCTCTCCATGCTACAGTAGTTCCTCCTTCAGCAGAACCTCCTCCTCCAGTAGCATCAAATCAGCAAGTTACTCCTCCTTACCAAATAGTTAGGCAGCCGACACTGACTTCCTCTACACAAAGACTCCTCTATCTTGATTGACCGTCCTCTTCCTTGGCACCATCTGATCCTATGGCTCTTGAGTTTGATGCTAATCTTCAAAGCGTGGTGGATGCTTTCGTTGCTTCACTAAGATAGTCTTTACCTCTTATGGACCATTATAAGTATTAGTTGTTAGTTCTTTTTTGGATTATCTATGTTAGTCAGTAGAACTTCATATCTATGGACATGTTCTATCTATCTTTCATATATGCATAATATATCTCAACTACCTTCTCTAGCATATCTGCCTCTTATATCATGAGCTAAAAGACATTTTTTTTTAAATTTATTCTATCTTTACTTGTTAAAAGGGGAAACATTAGATATAATTTTTTCAACTTAGATCAATTTTACTGAAACAAAAAGGGGGAGATATTATGCATATCACTTGATTTCAAGCCTTATGCAAAAATCTCATACTATAGCTATTTCTCTTTACGCATAATTATAATTTTGTTGTCATAAAAAAGGGGGAGAATGTTGATGCCTCAGTTTTGATGCACCAAAATTATGTTATCTATCAGAATAATCTTTCAGGACTCTATCTTGACTCATGGAAAGGAATAAGGCTTTTTGGAGTCATTTGTTGTGTCTTTTTCTGTTTATTCTCGCAAAACATGATTTACCTAAAAACTTAGTTCATGCATTAATTGATCGACCAATTATTAAAAATGATCAACCAAAAGAGTTTGATCGACCAATCACTTAAGTTGATCGATCAAATTAAATCAAATTAGGAAGTTCATAAAAAATCCTTTCAATCGATCAAAATATAAATTAATCGACCATTGAGTAATCGACCAACCAACTTTTTGACCGACCAAATTCAATTTTGATCGACCAAACAATATAATTTGATCGACCAAATGAATTTGAAAAACTTCCTTTTTAGGTCAAATTTCAAGTATAAATAGAGGTCTTTGGTGGCCTTTTTCTACACACAATTCAGAATGAAAAACCTCTAGAAAATGTGCTTCTACACCTTCATCTCTGTAGTACTTCTGTGCTTCTGCTTCCTCGCTTTTCTAAGCACTCCAATCAAACGCCTCTATGAAAAACCTTGGTTTGATTTTTGTTTGAGGTTCCATTAGGCTTACATTGTATTACTTTCTATTTGCAATTTTGATCTAGGTCCCAAGTTGTTTCGGGAAGACCCATTGTTGCTATGCTTCTCTTCAAGTTTTAAGATAAGAGTATTTGTAAGAGGTTGTGCCACCACCGTTCAAGTGGTATGAAGTTTTAATGAATTGACTAGCTCAGTCTAGTCGAAAAATCCTAAGATGGTAGGCCTAGGTAGTGGTCTTCACCCATAAGGGTTTCCACTATAAATTAAGGTGCACTCGTGTATTTGTGGCTTGTGATCTTGTTATTTCCAGTTTATTTTTTATTTTTCCATCTATACTATTCACCCCTCCCCTCTAGTATAGTCTATAGATCCATAGGCACTTTCAAGTACAAGTCAGGATGGCTTCTCCATGATCATTCGTGATTACAATAAGTCTCGCTTTCTTAGGTACGACTTAAATTGGGCTTACCCAGGGAATATCAAAAATCGGGTAAATAATGCCTGCATCAAGCCACTTAATGATTTCCTTCTTGATCACCTCTCGCATGTTCGAATTTAAACATTTTTGCAATTCATGGGACGATCTTGCACCTTCTTCCAAATAGATCCTATGGGTGCAAAAGGCAAGATTGATTCCTCATAGATCAGCTATGGTCCACCCTATGGCTTGCTTGTGGTTACTTCGGACCTGAGTTAGTTTGAATTCCTGACCCTCGGAAAGATTGGAGTTGATAATCACAGGAAGAGTCTGATTAGGTCGTATGTAAACATACTTTAGATCAGCAAGAAGGGGTTTCAATTCTAATTGAGGTGGGACCATGGTTGAAGGTAGTAGAGGTGGTGGAGTTGGATCAAGTAGTTGTTCCACCTGATTCATTGAGTAGAGTCTTGAGTCAGGAACTAGGTTCAAGAACTTGCACATCTCCTTGGCATTCGAGTAACAATTAATCAATTTTCTAGCTTGAGTCAAACAAGCTAGTAAGTGATCTTTTACCAAGTTGATTGGCATGGTCTCTTCAATATCATCATGCTCATCTAGATCCTCAATTGCTCCACAATCATCAAAACTCTTAATCTCCTTGAATACATCCAATTGAATTTTTGTATCTCCATAGGAAAATTCAACTTTCTCCGATTTGCAATCGATGTGTGCCTTTGCTATTGCCAAAAAAGGGTCTACCAAGAATAATTAGAGTGTTGCTTAATTTTTCAGGCACATTCATATTAAGAACCAAGAAGTCGACAGGGAAGTAAAATTCTTTGACTCTAACAATCGCACCCTCCAACATTCCCTTAGGTGCATAGTCAAGGTCCGATCAGCTAATTGCAAGGTCACATTGGTGGGTTTGAGTTCTCCAACTCCAAATTTCTCATATAGCATAGTTGGAATCAAATTGATAGAAGCACCAAGATCTAGGAGGGCCCTATCTAAGGTAATATCCCCAATAACACATGAAATCAAAGGGGTTCCTAGATCCTTCTTCTTAGAGGGGAGGTTATTAAGGATAATTGAGCTAGCTTGTTCAATCAAGACAACCTTCCTTTAGGTGTTGGTCTTGGGCTTTCGCTTTGGTGTACTCAATTCCTTTAAAAACTTGGCGCAAGCTGGGACGTGCTCAATAGCCTCAAGGAGTGGGATATTGATGTGGACTTGTTTGAATAAATCAAACCATGCCTCGTTGCTAACCGAAGGTTTCTTCTTCCTAAGCCTATTCAAGGCCTTCAGGAAAGGAACAGGGATATCTTAAATCAAAGAATCAGGAGCCTGGGTCTGTTCATCATCATCTATTTTATTCTTAGGCTCCTTAGTCAAATCAAATCCACCAAGATTCACAGGATCAAAGTTGATTAGTCTAGCAGAGTTCTAGGTGGTTTTTCCACTTCTTAAACTTAAAGCACTAGCTGAAGCATGTGGATACTGATTTGGACCTTGCGATAAGTTGGCTAAGAGGGAAAGGTCCGATTGGGAAGTCTAAGTGTAATTGGGTCCAATATTAGTAAGATGTGGAGGTAGATTAAAACCTGATGAAAACACAAGGGCTTGTTGGATCATGTGAGCTTGGTTTTGCGGTTCCCATGTCTAGTGAAACCCTAGAGGCATAGGTCCTCTGCTAGAAGAATTTATAGAGTTGGGTATATGTTGTACAAGCAAGGACCAGGTTGTTTGTCATTGGGCCCAGGTTTATTCGAGATGTTATCAATTGAGACCTTCATCTGTTGCATCAATTGCAACATAGTTGCATACATCTCAACTATTTTCTAGTTCACCTCAACCTAGCTTAGACTATTTTGAATGGGTTGAGTGAACTAAATAGAGGGAATAGCAAGGTTAGACCTTGACCCATAATTCTTTGCTGGTTCTGTTGATAGTAGGGTCTAGGTTGAGTCAACTAAGTCCGAGCCAACCCTTGAGTCTCCTAGGAGAAATTTGGGTGGTTTCTCCAACCCGGATTATAGATATTAAAGTAAGGGTTATTCCTTGGGTTGCTCTGGATAGCCTAGATATCTTCACAAGTCGAGGATAGAGAGTAGGAATCTAAATACTCGAAATCAAAGGTCCCTGTTAGGCTTGTAGGTGAAGCTGAATCAAGATTATTCACCAACTGCCTAGTGTAGGTAGCCTTTGAAGGGACTGGAAAAATAAATGTTGCTCCCTGATCATTGGATCTTCTAGAATTTCGATTCTAGGATAGGTACTGATCTAGATTTTTGGAGACCATACTTTCCATCCTTGCACAAAGTGCATCCATATCAACATTGTTGGTGCTATTCTAGATTTCATACAGTCCAGCCCTAGGTTGCGCAGATCTATCAAAAGTCCCCATGGAAGCATGGTTCAAAGAGTTCTCACTTAATTGCTCAAATAGTTGATAAGCACTATCCGCATCTTTATTCAACAAATTGCCTCCACAAGAAGCATCCACGTATTGCTTATTCTGTGTGGTTGGCACATGATAGAAAATCTAGACTAACTTCCATTTAGGTACCTCATGATACGGACACTTTCTCAAAAGCTCCATGAATCCTTCACAGGATTAGTTAAGTTGATCCCCAAATTTTTGTGAAGTCATAATGGCCCTCCTGATGGCATTGGTTTGCCCTATTGGGAAGAATTTCTTTAGGAAGGCACTTTTGAGTTCAGCCAAAGTGTTAATTGGCCTTCCTATGGTCCTATACTGGTATGAAGCCTTATCCATAAGGGAATGAGGGCATAACTTCATCATCATATCCTCGAAATTTGTGTTCCTGGGTTTGGTGGTCTCAGCTAGGGTAGTTAGATTTTCAAGATGTTGGAATGGATCCTTGTTATTGTTTCCATAAGAATGTCTAACCAGACCCAACGCCTGTGGCTTAACCTCATTGCCTCCATCTAGAATTCTAACGCTTGCCCTAGCTTGATGATTTGATGGACCATAGAAATCATGGAGTTTGGGTCTATAACCCTCCCTAGGTTGCCTAGATATTCTATAATCCATTCTTAAAGTTCTTGCATTTGCTCCAATTGTCTCCTAAGGTCTACATTAGGGTCATTAGGTTGGTTCTCCATAGAGTCAGATTCAAATCCAAATGTCCCAAAATTAAGCTTTGTTCTCGATTTAGGTTCAAGTGGTCTAAGCAAGCGAGGTTTTTGGGATCTTCTCTCGTGCATACATTGTCAAAAGAAATGTAGGAGATGTGAAGGGAACATATGAGAGAAAGTGTGTGCACAGCACAAGCAAACAAGTCTAGCCCTTATCGGTTACACCTATTGGACCTAATCTAAGCCCAACTAGCCCCGACTAAATTAGCCTAACCCTTGAATTACTTGGATGGCCAAGAGGGTGGGACCCTCTAGAAGACATCGCATAGCGAGACACCCTAAAGGTTAATACAATTACTACACCGACCTTTATTGTCATCAGTTGGTCCAATAAAGTCTAGCTCCACGTAGAAAAAAAATTCCAACCTAGTTGGTGCTTCTATTAGATTAATTAGGGCTTAGGCTCTATAGTGCACAGGATTAAATGATGGGAACTAGGGGGTGGTTCTCAAACATGACTTAATTAAATGAGTAGCTTTTAACGTTCAAGTCCTATTCAAAAAACCTTAAGGGTTTGGAATTAGATGAGCTCAATCAATTTTATGTCGGCACGCAAAGTTGTACAATCAGAGGTGATAATTTGCCTTTGAAGCTCAAAAGCATGAGTGCCTATTCCAAAACCCTAAAAGTTTGTCCTAATTGTAGATAGCTTCTACAAGTTGATCAATTTTAATCAAGTCGAGTGGTGCAACCCAAACAAAGCAATCAATGGCTTCTAAGAACCACTCTACAAAAAATATTTCTATGATTTTTAGACCCAAGAAATATTTTTCCCCTAATTGTTTATCTGCTGAGGTCGAAAGATCAGAAATGACCCCCAGTTTGTAATTTCCTTGAAACAGTATGTGCAAGTTGCCCAAAAATTTCCAAATTTTGTTCAAAGAATGGAAATTTCACTAGGAATCTAACTCAAGTGATTTCACTCAATTTAGATAAGTAGAAAATTTATTAAAATTCAAACATTACACAAAATCAGAAGAAAAATCAATACTGGGTATAGGTATGATTCATGAATTTTTATTTTTTTTCTACTTAGATATATGCTTCAAAATTTTCCAAAATTATTTTTAACTTCAAAACACACGTCCATCCCAAATGTTATGATTTTCGAAGCAGTAGATTTCCTAGAATAAATTTTTTGAAAATTACTTTTTAGATCTGCCCAAATTTCAAAATGATAATGGATGATAACGTCATCATCTACCATAACTAGCTTTAATTAGTCATAATCAATAGACAAATGATCCTACATAACCGCCATAAGATCGTAATTCACTGCATATTCATTCTGAGAGAAATGCATTAAAATAGGGGTAAACTGCAGTTTTAACAGTATATCCTAAATGCAGAGCAATCATAGGGTTTTCCCAGGGTTAATTAAAGGTCAAATTATCATAAATGTCTAACACAAGGGTCCGTGCAGAAAGAAACGGCTTTTCACGTACTTCAAGAATTAATGGACATCTAAAATCCTAAAAATAGACCCTCTTAATTAACTGAGGTTATGGTCGGGATAAAATTCATCTATACCTTCTAAAAATCATATAAAAATATTCTAGAAGGTTTGGTATCCTTGATTTGACCATTGAAACCCATTTTGGCCTAAAATAGAGTCTCAAACAGATAGTTGCCCTAATTTGGGTTTATGCACAAATTTCCCAGTCAAATTTCCCAGTCAAACTTCATCATTAGATTCCTTGGGTCAAAATTAGTTTTGTACTAAAATTTGGGCCTAATCAGTTATCACCTTGACCTAGTTTGCATTTCAGTCCACTCTAACTCTTTTCTCTCACACATATGCCCCTAACTTTTGAAATCCTTGCAAGGACCCCCCTAAATTTGTTGTCTTCTTCTCACATAGGTCCCTACCGCCATGACCATGTGAACCCATCAAGAGCCGAGTTTCAATCAAGGTTTTCTCCCTAATTTCATGGAGAAACCCTTCCAAAATTGGACGGGAGACTCTTAAGGAGATCCCCTTCCATCTGAGCTCTTTCATGGCCTTCCTAATTCGTCCAAGAGTTCATGCAAACTCTTGAAAATCCTAAACTTTTCCCTAATTTGGGAATCTCTCAAGCTTGTTTCCAAGCTTGAAAGCTCGCCCAAGCACCTATAAAAGCACGCCCATTTCACGGCTGATCCTCGTAGCTTGGTTTAAAGGTCGATTCCCCCTTCTTCCCTTCTCCCCGACCTCCTTCTCTGCCAATTCCAGTGACCTTCAACCACCTTCTTCATCCACCCTCACAAACCATAGCTGGCTGGATCTTCCTCCCTACATTCCTCCACTGCTCGCAATACCAGCAAGGGTCTTCTTCCTCATCTGAGGTATTCCTCCACTGCTCGCAAAACCAGTGCTATCCTACCCCTTTCATTTATTAGATTAGGTTAGTTAGGTTCCCTTAGATTCTTAGGCTAATTCCCTTTATTAAAACCCAAAAATAACCCCCCGACGCCGCCAATCACCATCATCTTCCTCCACTCCGGCCACATCTCTAGCAAGGCTCTCCCGTCACTCCACCACACCACATGCCTCACCAACACTCCTAAAACCTCCACCAGCTCACGCCCACCAAAACCCCTCTCACTATTGCCGATTCCATCCACCCAAAAGTGCCACCAAACAACCCACCTTCATACCACAAACTCTGATTTCGTCCAGCCACCATACGACCTCACACGTCACGCCACCACCACCAACGCCCTCATCGCAACCTTGCGATCCTCATGAAGTGTTCTAATGTGGCCATGAGGCCATATTGTTTGTTTCAGGTTCTCGTCTGAGCTCCGCTGTCGCCCTCGAGTTCTCTAGCCGTATTTGCCCCAGGTGCTACTTCCAGGACACTCGCTGTTTACAGAGGGTGAGATCGATTTTGTAAAAGATAAATGCTGCGTCATAGTATAGTTGAAATTGCCTTGAAAACAAATAGATTTTTATTACTTGAATGCTAAGTCCGAGGTCGAACACAGGGAGCAAATGAAATTCATATACCAATCTCAATAATGGATGCAATTTGAACACATAAAATTACTCAAAATCTAATGCAGAATGTAAAGCATGAGTTTATGAATACTAAAATGTAGCGAAAGAGAATTTGGGAAGAATTGGATAAAAAGTGTTCGATTGCTTCTTCTCTTTTACTTGTTCTTTCTTCAGTCCTTTCTTTCTTCTTTCTTTCCTTCTTCTTCTTCTTCTTCTTCTTCTTCTTTCTTTCCTTCTTTGGCTTTGCTTTTGCCTTTTCCTCAGCCGTTCCTTCTTTCTTCTTTTTCTTCTTCTTCCTTGATTTCTCCTTCCTTCTTCTTCCTTCCTTTCTGTCATAGGTTTCTCTGCCCTTAGCTTCCTTGGCTTCTGATCTCCTTCTTTCTCTTTCTTCTTCAGCCGTGCCTTCTCCTTCCTTAGATCTTCTTTTCCTTAGCTTTCTTCTGCAACTCTTTTCTCTTTAACTTCTTCTACTTCTTCCTCCTTAGCTTCCTTTGCTTTTCCTTCTTCTCTGCGGCTGCACCCAAGGCTTCCTCCTTCTTTCCTTCTCTGGCTTCAGCTTCCTCTTCCTTCTTCCTTTCCCTACACACAAGTGCAAAACCTACCCCTACCCTCCCCCACGAACTCTCTCTCTCTCTTTTCTCTCTTAGGCACGCTCTCTGATGAGAACCGCATCATGAACCCTAACTAGCACAATTTAACCTAGATATGCGAGAAAAAGCTCCTACATAACTCAAAGAAAGGCTTGACTCAGAAAATTCTGAGTTTAAGAAGAAAACAAGTCATAAGAGGTAAAACTGCAATTTCACCAACACAATCTGCAAATAGGGTAACTCAGGGTCCAAACATAGGTCAAACTAACCTAATAAGAAGGAAAGTGGGATGATCCGATCCAACAAAGGCTACAGCAAATCCAAGGAATTAAATGACATTCTGTAACCCTAAAACAAACCCACTTCAATTCATGAGGTTCGAGGTAGGGTAAAAATCGACTAAATCCTCTAAAATTCATAGAAAAATAATCTCTAGGGATTAGAACCTTCAATTTGGCCTTGGAAACCCATTTTGACCTACATTGAGAATCATGCCCAATTAATGATTTAATTTGGGTTTTTACGTAAATTGGCCATTCAAACAAGGTCAGACCTAGAAATAAAATTCACCATTAAAATCCTTAGGTCCAATTTAGTCATGCATAAAAACTTGAGCCTAAGAAGAAACCTTCTTGACCGACTTTGCAATTTGGTAGTCATCTATTACTTTTTTACCCTCAACTTTTGAAATCCTTGCATTTTGACCCCTAGTTCCTTCATCATTCTTTGCATTCAGGTCCCTCCTGCAAGTCTCTGCACAGTGCCATGCTCTGGCGACTTTGCGCGGAGCATGGCGCCGCGCAGGGTGAGGGAGATGTCCTGCAGATTGAACCCGGTGTTCCCTGCGACGTTTGCTGTCGCACGGACACCGCCATGCCTTCTGTCGACGCCCACACCATCCGTGCGAACGCGCGGAAGGTATGGGTCGCACCTCCAGCCATTCTCCGGCGAGGGAGGCATGTCGCCTCCCTGCGCCCACCCCTCCGCCACCGCCTTTATATGGACCAGCATCGCTTGCCGATTCTTCCAGCTCGGTCCTGACGGAGAAAACCCTAACCCTTCCTCTCTTCCCACTCCGACAGAAACCCACCAACTCTGGAGGCCCCTCCTCCTCCGTCTCGTCGCTCTGCTGCAATACCAGCAGCAGAGCCCACCTTCACCTGATCTTCCCGCGTCGCGCCGTACCCAGCGCGCGCCCTCCTGCTCTCTTCTTCGCCACCGCTCTCCCCCTCTGGGTGTTTCTTCTTCGGCAAAAGTTGGTACAACTGCCGCCCTGCTCCGGCTCCCTTCGTCCCTACAGCTAAGTTCTAGATACTCCCTGT
Organism: Thalassia testudinum; assembly: GCA_037157565.1. Classification (NCBI taxonomy): domain Eukaryota; kingdom Viridiplantae; phylum Streptophyta; class Magnoliopsida; order Alismatales; family Hydrocharitaceae; genus Thalassia; species Thalassia testudinum. The sequence continues at coordinate 27,138,775 of JAZHRO010000047.1, read as the reverse complement.
ACTCCCCTCTCTCTTTTCCACACGTCTTTTTATTCAGACCACCCCTCGACAACGCCTGGCCACCTTCGTCTTCCACTCCTCCGGCCAACCTCCGGCGAGTCGCTCCCATCATTCCACCACTCCACACGACTCGCCGACCGACCCAAAACCTCCGCCTCATCACGCTGAACCACTTCCGCCCCTTCACTGCCACTCCACACCCACACAAAGCACCGCCGAACACACCCACTTCTCCGGTCACAGGTCGACCTAGGCACGCACGCCAAGGCCGTCCTGCAACCTGCTGCACATTCCACCACCTTCGCCGTGCCACGGTGAAGGTATGCATGTAGTTTGATTAGGCCGAGAGGCCGTGTTTCTATCTGACAAGGTCGGAGCCCCAGCCGCCATTGACGACAACTGCAGCAGCTTCCAGGCAAGTTCCAGGCGTCGGGGCTTCAGGATTCCAGGTGCTGCAGGTTGGGGCGAAGTCTACGAGGACTTCTGCTTCAGTAGTTGGCACCGATAGTGGCTGCAGTTGAGCAGAGAGCGAGGAGGTCTTCCTGCGGGCACGCGCGAGAAGGGCGAGCAGAATAGTCCCACATCGTAAGTTCTCGAAACCCCGCACTGGTTTAAATTGATTTCGTGTTTTCTGCTGGTTGCCTCCGAGACACCTGGGGTGAGGTCCCGCACCCCACTCACCCGCCCGGTCCACAAGTTCACCACGCAGATCCGACGGACCCGACCCGACACCACCTGCGCACTCCTCCCGTACCATACACACCAGTACGCCTGGTCCCGATTACACATACCCAACCCGATAACCCGACTCTGGGAGAGCTTCCTATGAGCGGTTTACAGAGAGAGAGAGAGATGTGCGGGTAGAGGGAAGGGTTAGGTTTTGCTATGGTTTGTGCAGGGACAGGGTGCGAGGGAAGAAGGTTCACACTTGGCCGCAGGAAGAAGAAGAAGAGGAGCGAGAGAAGAAGAAAAAGCCTTGCAGCTGAGCAAGAAGAAGAAGAAGAAGAGGAGCGGGAGAAGAAGGAGAAGCAGCAAAGGAAGAAAAGAGAGGGGAAGCACTGTAGCAGACCGCCATTTAAGTCGTCTGACTGAGATATCAGACGACGAACAAAGCTTCAGGGGAGACAAAGCAGAGAAGAAAAAGAAAAGAAAAGGTTCCGCAGCTGAAGCGAAAGAAAAGAAAAGAAGGAAGAAAGAAGATAAAGAAAAGAAGAAGAAGAAGAAGAACTGAAGAAGAAAGGAAATACAAAAGAACTGAAGGCCACCAGAAGACCAAGGAAGAAGACCCGAGAAAGAAGAGAAGAAGAAGATAAGCAAAGAGAGAAAGAGGAGAAGAAGAAAAAGCCACAAGACACAAATCTATTTCTCCCTCTCCCTCTCTCTTATTTTTGTAATATAGAAACATTGTACTTCTAGAATTCCAGTAGCTCCCTGAGTTCGACCTCAGGAAAACTATTTCCGAGTAAAATTGTAATGGTAACGACAACCGTAGCTGTCTCATTATATACCACAACGACACTTCTGTAAAAAGCATTAAAACAAACTAAGACTAGCCACGGTTGGGAAAACTGCAACCACTCTCCCAGAGCCAATCAGGTATTCGGGTCGGGTCAAGCGCACCCGGGTCCTGGCGCACCGGCGTGGGTGGTGTGCAAGGAGTGCAGGGTAAATGGGTCAGGCAAGCCAGGTCCGCGGAGGAGTGAGCACGGATGAGGCAGGTATATGGGCGAGGGGGCCTCACCCCGTGTTCGGAGGCAACGAAAAAGAAACACAAAAATAATTTAAACCACTCACCTTACTCCAACACAACCGAGGTGGGACTAAAGTCCCACCCGCTTCTTCGCGTGTGTCCGCAGGAGGATGCTTTGCTCAATTGTCGCGGCTGCAGTGGCCTCCCAAAGCCAATAACTAGCTGGATGTGTGCATGTGTTAATTTCGCACTGCCTGGACCTGGGAGCCTGGAGCACGGCAGCCTGGAGCGAAGGTTGCTTGCTTCTTCAAGCTAGCGCTAATGGCGGCGAGGTCAGAACCTGTTCTCACACAACACAGCCTTGCGGCCTCATTAAACCACACAGGAAGCTTCGTCTAGCACAGCGAAGGTGTTGCGGTAGGTGGCTGGGCTCAGGGGTGGCCTAGGCGTGCGTGCCTAGGTTGGTCTGTGGTCGTGGTAGTGCGGTTGTTCGGGGGCAGTCTAGGGCATGTGTGGTGGTCGATGAAGAGGTGGATGATGGTCAGTGGACGATGGCGAAGCTTCTGTGGTAGTTGGCGAGGCGTGTGGGTGTGTGGAGTGGTCGATGCACCTTCACCGGTGGTCGGCCGGAGATGAGGAAGATGGTGGTGGTCTGCGGTTATCGAGGGGTCGAAAATAGAAATAGAGAGGGGGAAAATAAAGAGAGGAGAGAGGGGAACGTATCTAACCTAATTTAGAGATGAAAGGAGAGAGGAGGGCGGTCGACTCGTACCTGCCTCCACCGGAGACGAAGGTTCCAGTGGAGGGGGACGGCGACGACGAAGAGGCTGCAGGTGCGTGCGCAGGTATGGTGCGACGCAGAGGAAGGAGGCGGAGATGGCTCTACCACTGGTATTGTGGCAGAGTGACGAGAAGGAGGAGGATTCGCCGGAGCTCGCTGGATGCTTGGCCAGAGGAGAAAAGACGAAGTTGAGGGTTGTTCTCCAGCCAAACCAAGCTGAAAATGAGCGACCGAATCTAGGGCTTCTTTTATAGGCACAGGAAAAGGGCCTTGTGCTTGGAAGACAAGCTTCCAAGCACAGGCTTCCTCACCAGAGTAGGAAAGTCGATAGATACCCATATCTCTCGTGCGTTCGCACTAGAGATTGGATGCGAATCAAAGCGCATGATGGGGTTCACACGATCGGGAATTCCTCAAAGAATCTCCCTTTCAAATCTGAGAGGGATTCTCTGAGGAAACAAGGAGATCTCCCTCTTGAATCCTCGCCAGAGTTGGAATCCTCTGCTGTAATGGTGGAGGGACCTAATTGTAAATAATGGCGAGGAAGCTAGGGGGTATCCGCAAGGTTTTCAAAAGCTAGGGGTTTAAAAGTTATTGGGTTGGACTGTTTTGCAAAGTAGGTCAAGGGGACCTCCCCTTTGGTCTAAATTCTGGTATAAACCTAATTTGGACTGAAGGAATCCAATGGTGGAGTTGGATTTTAGGTTTGACCACGTTTGACTAGACATTTTGCACAAAAACCCAATTTAAGGCAAATAATTAGCTAGGACCCTTATTTAGGTCAAAATAGGTTCCAAAGGCCAAATTGATGGTTCTAAACCCTAGAAGATATTTTTCCATGAATTTTAGAGGGTTTATGTGATTTTTATCCTGATCAAAACCTTGTTAAATTAAGTTGGTCTGTTTTAGGGTTACAAGAAGTTATTTAATTCCCAGATTGCACATTAACCCTTTTCTGATTGAACCAACCCACTTTTTATTTTGTTAAGACCAATTAACCTATGTTTAGCCCCTGAGAAATCCCGTTGATGTACTGCAATGGTAAAATAACAATTTTACCCTTTGTTTCTTGTTTTCCTCTCAGAACAGTTATTCCTTGAATTAGGCCCTTTACTTGGTTATGTAGGAGCTTTTGTTCTCTTTTCTAGGTCAAAATGAGCTAGTTAGGGTTCATGATGGTGTTCCCATCACTCGCCTTCGTTCCAGGCATCTTCCCAGGTGGTCAATTGAAGACCCCATCCTCTGCGGCTCATCCAATTGGCAAGACATCAAACTCAGCTGCTACGTGAAGGAAGGAGGGCTAATTTAGTCCCACACTATGGGAATTAGGAGCAACGCAATGATATAAGTTATTTTTCTGTTTAGGCCTTGTTGCCTCAAGACACCGGGGGTGAGGTCCCCTTCACGCGCACACACCCGACCCGCTTGATCCGAATACCCGATTGGTTACCTGGTTATCTAAGGAAGAGGAAGAGGCAGGAAAGAAAGAGAGAGCGGGGGAGGGGGGTTTTGCTCTTGCAAGCACCATGCGACACTTAGTCGCTGAGAAGGAAGAAAGAAGAAGAATAAGACTTGAAGAGAAGAAGAAGAAAGAAAAGGAGAGTTGAGCAAGAGAAAAGGCTCTTTACAAAGTACTGTAGCAACGACATTTTAAGTCCTCTGATCCAAGGAGCCGACGTCTAATTGACTCTGACATTGTGCACTACTAGCATGTAATTATGGTTTAAATGGTTCAGACCATTGTACATTTATTTGATTCATTGAGTAACTAGTATTTTGTCTTAGACATCTTTTTGTCTCATCAAATTCTTGCAATACTCATGTTTTTATTGAAAATCAGATTTGAGTAGAGATTATTCATTGAATATCATTCTTGGCTTACTTCTTATGCTCATATATATATTTATTTCGATTAGCCTGTGAATTACAATACTTGCTCCCTGTGTTCGACCTTGAACTTGATTTCTAGATATTCAAGTTATAAATTATATTTGCTGAGAGAGCTATTTAGGAGATTTTACCACAACGAAATAGAATAAAAACTCCTAGTAAACTTGCCTTCAACAATAATGTAATGATGAAACCTCGAAATCGCACCACCAAAGAGAGTCTCTTTTTTTTCTTCTCACTTCGTGATCCGATCCCATGCTCCTTGCACGGTTTCCTGCACACAAAACAACAAACAAAAGAAAGAAGGGTAGAACTCAAGATAAATCCCACAAACTTTCCTTTTATGTGTAACTTGAAATTCGAATCATAAAGTGACTAAACATTGAAGGCAATTAGATCCTACTTTCCTATTTAGATAAATCCTAAACCCAAACCTAGTTTCCAAAAACCTAAACCCAAACCTTGCCTCCCAAGCCAACTTGGACGCCCCCCCCCCCCCTCCTCCTCTATTTAAACCCTTGAACATCCCCCCTTGGAGGCAATCTAGTCTCTTAGGTCTCTTCCTCTCCTCAGCTTGAAATTTAGTTCCTAGGTATACCATTAGATCCCTTAGGATTCGACCACCATATTCATCTTTCACCATCATCCTCCACCTTCTTCCTTGGACGAGGGCCTTCCCACATCTTCAAGGAACTCAATTTCAACCACTCTCTTCATCAGGTGTGCATTCACATCTTCTTCACCTCCAATCTCCACCGGGCTACACCTTCGTGGCAATCTGCAACTACCATTCTAGTTTTGGTTTTCTTTACTTGTTCTAGTTGTAGTAAGCATTCCTTTAGTCTTATTTTGTTGTATTCTAACTTCTTTTTATTAGTAGTAAAGTTTTCTTCTATTTACTTCCTTGTCTTCCACATTTATTTTAATTGTTGATAGCTTTATCTCCTCGTATTCGCTTTCGTAGTTATTAGCATTCTTTAGTTCGTTCTCATCATATCTCTTATAAAAAACATATAAAAAAATCAGAAAAACAAAAATTTAAAAAAAAAAATCTCTCTTAGGAAGCACAAATTTCCAGTTGCCTCCCCATGAGATGACCCAAACTCCAATTTTCAATTTCGAGTTTTACGAGTTCAGTTACGAGTATTTTGCAACGTATCTTCATTATTTCAACTATAGCGAACGTGTTTTTACAACTATAATTTTGTGACGAACAGACCTCTTAGATGCTTTCAATGAGCTATTTACTTCTTACAAGAAACTGAAATATGAAAATAGAGATTTGATGACCAAAAATTAGTTGCCTATTGTTAAAAAGACTAATTTAGTTCTAGAAAATGATTTTCTAACTTTTGAAGTTAGTTCTCTTAAAGATAAGATTAGTGAACTAGAGAAGAATGTAGAAAATATGAAAGAAAAAACTAACAAGCTTCTTATTGATCTTAGCAAGTTCGTTAAAGCTAAAGAAAATCTAGATAAATTACTTGCCCTACAAAGACAAATTATTAAGCAAGTTTGGGATTAGTTTTTCTAGTTTTTGTCAGCCTTCTAAGATAGTTAAGAGCAATTTTTCTCTTAGCCAAAAGGTGATAGAAAAATCATCTTCCACAAATCATGTGGTTTGGAAGAAAACTAACACTGATGGACCCAAGAAAAGAAGGGTACCAAAATCCTTGCTATAAAATTGTTTTATAGGACATGATGGTGTGGATTACTCCAAGTAGTGTTTTCCCTTTACCAAGAATGGATTAAAAGCTATTCAAAAAGATCCAACTCAATGGAAGACATCGTTTGTAGGAGCAAACCAAAAGTTGCTGGGTCATGGATAGCGATTGCCCGAAACACATGACTAAAAACAAAGACCTCTTCACCAACTTGGAATACAAAGATGGAAGATTGGTGACCTTCAGCAACAATCACAAAGGAAAGATTATTAAAGAAGGAACTATCAATAGAGGTAACCAATCCTTTAGTTATATAGTTTTGGTTAAGGGTCTCAAGCATAACCTCTTAAGTGCTAGCCAAATATGTGACAAGAGATTTGATGTTCACTTTACTTTTAAGTTTTTCAAAATTATAGAAAAGGATAGTGGAGAAATTCCTTTACAAGGAAAAAGATATAAAGACATTTACATAGTAGTTATTAATAAAAATAATGTGTACAATTGTTTAGTTGATATCCTAAGAAAATTATATATGAATTTAATTCGGATAAAAATCAAATACGAATACAAATCGGGTATAACTAATATAGAAAAATATTGGATAAAAGTTTGAATATATAAAGACCCGTTCTATTTTGAGCCTTTTAAGATGTTTGGACTGTCAGTCAGACATCTGGCTAGACGTCGAGACCCATTCCCAGACGTCTGGAAATTTACAAACCTGTAGCACATTTTCTTTCTACACGTAGGCAGCGTGCAGTTCACCTCTCTCTCCTCTTTTCTCTTCCCCCCACCCCCCGCCAAACCCTAACCCTTTGCCTATAAGAGCACCCCCCTTCATCTCCTCTCCACTCCTCCACCACCACCTTACTCCCCACTCCACTGCCGTGATTGAGGCATGCGAGAGAGAGGGAGCGAGAGTGAGGAGGAGGAGAGGGCTTGCGGAGGAGGAGGCCAAGGTCGTGAGCTCGTGGACACTCGCCGGAGTGTTGCACGGCCGCCGCGGTGTGTGTGGGAGGAGGAGAGCGTTGGGGCGTCGTCCTCGACTTCCTGCAGCGGGCGAAGCTACAGCAGTGCAGGAGGAGCCACGACGGAGCGCGGCGAGAGAAGCGGGAGCGCGGTCTGATCCTGGAGTTTTTCCAGTATCAGACATCCGGAGTGCCTTCCGGACAACAGGCCGGACGTCTGGGAACAACACCAGACATCTGAAAGCAGGTATATCATGAAGGTACGTCTTCCTCGTGGTTACGGCCATGCAGGCCGCACTGCAGAGGCATTTTGCTTGGCTATAAATGGCACGCTGCTCTATCGTGTGCAGAAGTAGCTTTGGGAAGGCGCACGACACGACCTCCCATGCTTTTCGGACGTCTGGACAGCTTACCAGAAGACCGGAGGCTTTCCCAGACAACCGGAGGACTAGTCAGACGTCTAGAGCTGAGTCTAGACAGTCACGGAGGAGTCCTGCACGTCTGAAGTTGTCACAGGAACCTGAGGTGAGACTCTGTTAACATTTAAGACGTCTAGACTTTATCCCATACGTCTGATTTGGGTCTACAGACATCTTTTTGACCGGTTTAGGGTCCAATCCGGATCCGTTTTACGCAAACGAAATATCTGTAGTTTCCTTGTGATTCCTCTACATATTAGAAACCTTTATATACTATTCTGAATGTTTCGTTGTGATGTGTCCCTTGGTATAGGACTTCGATCTGTTGCGTGTCTGGGGCTTGCAGAGGCACGTGGGCCTGCCGTTCAAGCCCCCAGTACTCCCGGATTATCTGGTAGAGTGGTTTCCCCCTATTTTACTTATAAAATATGAATGCATCTATGAAAATTAGATAACTGGAAACCTAGGATGTTGCATGAACCCTAGGACGAGAAATGGTTGAACCGCTTGCTTGCATGATTGAAACTGTATTTATGAATGAATGAGCTAAATTGTTAGTAACTGCCTGTTAACGAATACGAGCTGCCTGTTAGAATATGAAATGCCTGAGATAACTGAACAGTTACCTGTGATATCACTTGTTGTATGTGTTAAATTGTGGAAATACGAGCTGCATGTGTAAAATACCAGAACGGAATTGTGAATGATGAAACCTAGTATAGAATAATATGGTGAATATGAGCATGAACCCTACGGGGAGTTAAGAGTAGAGCTCCTGTGGATGAATGGAAAGGCATGGAAATATGGACGGGAAGTGCCCTGGTCCTTGTGTACATGGTACCAAGGAGAGAAACTGCCCCCTTTTAGTGTAGAGCGGAGCTAGCCTCCCTTGGGTTGTAACCCGGGGTTAAGATTGGCCACTCTACACCGACTCCTGTCGGCCCTCTCGTACGCAGTACCGAGGTGAGCTACTAGTGTAGGGAGGGAGTTAGCCACCCCACAGGGCCCGGGGTTAAGCTATCCAACCTACACCGACTTCTTTTGGCCCTCTGGGCAAACCGGGGTAGTAAGACGAGGGTGCGCGGACTGTAGAGGGGCGAGACCCCTGTTTGGTTCTGAGGGTCTAGACCTCTATTGTTGAGAGGGCTAGGCCTTATACTATTCCATGCTGTACTTTGGGCGTACCCACTAGCGGAAACGACTAACTGCGTGTTATTGCGGGGTAGCTACCCGTGCATTTATCACGCGTGCCGTAGTCACCGCTACGTCTAGACAGTAACCTCGGGGTGGTTGACTGGGTATAGGACTACCACGGGGGACTCTCCCAGCTAGGAGAGCACCATGTGTGCCTTCTACTCTTCGGAAAAGATTGTAATCAATATCGTTCCCACGAGGAACATGCGAGGTCCAGAAAGAAATCTGAAAGTAAACCAATGGGGTGAAAAGAAATTACTTGGAAAATAAATAACTGGAAAAGATAAATTTACCTGCTAGCTTTTACTGCTTTAGATAGTCTGGTTACCACTCTATTCAGCGTTCGCTGACTCCGTTTTTACATAACCCCTTTACAGGTCCAGGAGTTGAGCAGCCCGAGTTATCGGCTGTAGAGGGTGCTGGGCCCAATCAAGCCCAGCAGTGGTTTTCTTGCTGTTGTTGTACTCTCTTTTCTACTAGTGAGTTTTAGACTATTGTTACCGTTTCTGTTACTGTACTTTTGTTCTACTTTCCTGTTGTTGTGGTGGTATGTACTGATTTACAGCTTTTACTGTAAGTTACATTGCATAGTGAATGTGGTTTATTTTCCTACTTTTTAGTTATTTCTTGTTGGACGACTGAGTCTTGGGATTAGTCGAGTCGAGCCGGTCTCGAGTCCTGTAGGGATCCAGGAATTGGGTCGTAATAAGATGGTATCAGAGCAAGGTCATCCCGAGAAATGAACCAACTAGCTTGAGAATAACCAATTCACGTGCATGTAACTAGGGTAACCACCACAACGTACCGCTTGACATCTGTTCTGAGTTCCTTTCGTGGAGGTCCGCTAGAGTTGACTTCTTTTATTATTTCTTTCACGTCTCCTTACAGGAGATGCCTTATCAGAGAGTTCTCGAGGCGGGCCGCGGATGCAGCCGTGGATGAGGTCAGAGGGGCGGACGTGCCGAGCCCAAGGTGCGAGTTGACCCGCCACTTCTCCCAGGCGTTCAGGCCCATGACCTCGCTCAACTGATCAGAGATATAGTACGAGAGGAGCTTCACCCGCCTCCATGGGTGCCTCTCCCTGAGGACGTGAAGGGGGAGTCCTCTGTGGGACTGAGAGACCGACGCAGCGCTGGACGAGCAGGAGGGGGAGGGGGTGGTCCTCCACCGCCCCCACCGCACTCTATCACTTCCGAGCACGAGCCCTCCTTGCCTGGAAACGTTCCCGTTCCCCTACTGCAGCTGCACCACGAGCTTTTCAAATAGTTTTGAAAGTGAAGCCCCCCTCCTTCAAGGGGGATGAGGACCCATCTAAGGCAGAGGACTGGCTGGAGCAGATAGAGAAGGTGTTTGACACCCTTCGCACCCCTACGGAGTGCCGTGTGGCCTTTGCCACGTACCAGCTAGAGAGTGCAGCACACAGGTGGTGGAGGGCAGTCAGAGGCCAGGAGAGGGGAGAGCCGACATGGGACCAGTTCGTGACCCTCTTCTGCGAATAGTACTTCCCGCAAACTTGGCAGGACCAGAGGAGGCGGGAGTTCCAAACTCTCCGCCAGGGGACGATGACTATTAGCGCGTATCGCATGCCCTTCCTCGAGCTGTCACGTTTTGTTGCAACAGCCATAGCTACAGAGGAGGAGCACCTGTGGAGCTTCACTGAGGGGCTCCGGCCTGCTATTCAGGGGTATGTCAAACCCTAGAAGCTACCCACTTTCTCGAGAGTGGTGGAGGTAGTCATGACGTACGAGGAGACCAACCCGGTCACGCAAGACACCGACAGCAGACAAAAGAGGCCCTACCATCCAAAGTACTCTCAGGGCCGATGAGAGAGGAGGCACGCGGCACCTGTAAGAGAGTCGTCTCATTTTGCGGGGCCGTCAGTGGCCTTTGGGGGCCCTCGACAGGGGCCAGCTGTTAGTACTAAACCCCTGCCCAGCGGTCAGCAGGGACCTACCGAGGGAGGGAGTCGAGTCCCCCTCTGCTACCAGTGTGGCCAGCCGGGCCACATCGGGAGAGACTGCCTGTCTAGGGCTGGAGCACAGCAGATGCTCCCTGCACCGAGCACTGGAGGCCAAGCAGGTGGTCGTGGTCCCCAGGCACGTAGGGGAGGGCAGCAGTCAAAAGGAGGATACCGACCAGCAGCTTCTCGCCCGAGTCAAAGTATGGCTGCTTCTTCTGCACCGAGCTAAGGGACGTATCAACGCCCTGACACACAGAGACGCCAGAGCATCCGATTTAGTGGTGGCAGGTATGGTTACCATTTCTAGCAGATTAGTTTACGTGCTTTTCGATTTCGGCGCCACACACTCTTTTGTCACTGCAAGTTTTGCTGTCAGTTTGGGACAGGACTGCGTATTGTTAGAGGATCCGTTTGTGATCAGAGGTCCAGGTGGCCAGCTGTTTGTAGCTAAGGAGGTCTACACGGACTGTGAGGTCAGTATTGGGGGAGACAACCTCCCCACTAACCTGATTGTGATACCGATGGAGGATTTTGGCGTGATTCTGGGGATGGATTGGCTGTCTGCTTACCACTCCTTGGTGGACTGTTTCGAGAGGAAGATCCTCTTCTCCATACCGAAGATGCCTTCCTTTGAGTTTCACGGACAGCCGGTGGGCGAAGGTTTTAGGTGCATATCTGCGCTTTGGGCAGCGAGACTTTTGAGCCAGGGGTGTGAGGGCTTTCTAGCCTATGTGGTGGCGGAGCCCAACCCCGTGGCAGACTTTCAGAGCATTCCGGTGGTTAGTGAGTACCCCAACGTGTTTCCAGAGGAGCTGCCAAGACTACCGCCTAAGCGTAAGATCGAGTTTGAGATCTCACTTGTACCGGGGACCAGCCCCATTTCTACTACACCGTACCGGATGGCACCAATTGAGCTGCGAGAGCTCAGGTCACATCTACAGGACTTGTTGGAGAAGGGCTTTGTGAGGCCCAGTGCGTCCCCGTGGAGAGCCCTTGTGTTGTTTGTGAAGACGAAGGATGGTACCCTACGACTTTGTGTTGACTACAGACAGCTAAATAGGGTCACCATCATGAACAAATATCCGCTGCCGAGGATTGATGATGTTTTTTATCAGTTGCAAGGTGCCACGGTATTCTCCAAGATAGATCTGAGATCTGGCTACCACCAGTTGAGGATCAGGGAAACCGACGTCTCCAAGACAGCTTTCCGCACCCGATACGGACACTACGAGTTTTTGGTCATGCCGTTTGGGCTGACCAACGCCTCCGCTGCTTTTATGGATTTGATGAACCGGGTTTTCAGACCGTATCTGGATCAATTTGTGGTGGTATTTATCGACGACGTGCTCGTTTACTCGTGGGATCAGGCACAGCACGGACAGCACCAACGGATGATTCTGGACACTTTGAGACGACGCAGGCTGTATGCCAAGTACAACAAGTGCAAGTTTTGGTTGAAGCAAGTGACTTTCTTGGGCCACATGATCTCAGGGGATGGGTTGGCTGTGAATCCAGCCAAGGTCGAGGCTATACTCAGGTGGGAGAGGCCACGTACAGTGACAAAGATACGTAGCTTCTTGGGGCTGGCAGGTTACTACCGGCGGTTTATCAGGAGATTCTCGCAGATTGCGCGTCCTATGACTCAGTTGATCCGGAAGGACGTGCCCTTTGCGTGGACAGACACTTGTGAGGCATATTTTTAGGAGTTGAAGGAGAGACTGACTTCAGCTCCTGTGCTTACCATCCCAGATGCAGTGGCGATTTTGTGGTCTACACAGACGCTTCGTTGTAGGGGTTTAGGGGTGTGCTCATGCAGCGAGGTCACATTGTCGCTTACGCTTCGTGGTAACTGAAACCCCATGAGCATAGCTACCCTACCCATGACTTAGAGCTGGCAGCTGTTGTTTTCGCGCTGAAAACATGGAGGCACTACCTTTACGGTGAGACCTTTGAGATTTTCATAGATCATAAGAGCCTCAGGTACTTGTTTGATCAGAAGGAGCTTAACATGAGATAGAGACGTTGGTTAGATCTCCTGAAGGACTATGACTGCAGTATCTCCTACCATCCGGGGAAGGCCAATGTGGTGGCTGAAGCCTTGAGCTGGAAGGCGCCCGCCCACTTGGCCAGCTTATAAGCATAGAGTTGGAGACTTATGGAGTAGCTGGGCAGTTAGCGACCCCGAGAGTCACAAGGGTATTGTGGGGCAGTGACGGTGACACGATAGACGAGACCAGAGCTAATAGACCACATCATCGCAGGACAGATGACAGATCCGTACCTACAGTTGTTGAGAGACAGAGTACGGTCAGGGGACCCAGGAGACTTCTCTTTTACAGACAAGGTGTGACATATGAGGGGACGTTTGTGCGTTCCCAGGGATGAGGAGTTGTTGAGGGAGCTCCTGACGGAGGCGCACGGGCCAAATTCACCATACATCTCGGGAACACAAAGATGTATCATGATCTGAGACATGACTTTTGGTGGAGAGGGATGAAGCGGGATCTGGGTGAGTTCGTACAGTAGTGCTTCGTGTTCCAGCAGGTGAAGGCCGAGCATCAGAGGCCTGCACGGCCGTTGCAGCCACTTCCTGTGACAGTGGAAGTGGGAGAGCATCACCATGGACTTGGTGGTAGGTCTACCTGCTACCCAGTGAGGACACGACGTAGCCTGGGTGATAGTGGACAGGTTGACGAAGACGGCACGTTTCCTGCCAATCCGAGTCACTTTGGGACCAGGACAGTTGGCAGAGAGGTACATTCGTGATGTGGTACGCCTGCACGGAGTTTCGCATGAGATTGTATCCGACTGGGATACCCGTTTTACTTCCCAGTTTTGGGATGTGCTTCAGCAGGCTTTGGGGATACGGTTGAGGTTCAGCACCGCATACCACCCCCAGACGGACGGACAGTCAGAGCGCACTATACTGACAATTGAGGACCTTTTGAGAGCCTGTGTACTAAATTGGAGGGGCTCTTTGGAGAAGCACTTACCCCTGGCAGAGTTTGCATATAATAATAGTTATCACTCAAGCATCGGCATGTTACCTTATGAGGCTCTGTACGGACGGAGGTGTACTGCTCCCTTGAGTTGGGTCAAGGTGGGGACCAAGTGGGAGGTTGGCCCCAGGCTTATTCGACAGAGTCAGGAGGTGATAAAGCAGATCCACAAACGACTCCACACTGTCAGGTGCAGGCAAAAGAGTTATGCTGATCGGAAATGCAGAGAGGTGCAGTTCGAGGTTGGAGATCACATCTTTCTTCGCGTTTCGCCCATGAAGGGCCTGCAACGTTTTCGGGTGAGGGGGAAGCTTGCGCCGAGGTTTGTGGGGCCCTTTGAAGTCCTAGAGTAGGTAGGACCCATTGCTTACCGGCTTGCCCTTCCTCCCCAGCTTGCTAGTGTGCACGACATGTTCCACGTGTCCAACTTCAGGAAGTACGTCGCCGATCCCAGTCACATTCTTTGCCACAAGAGTGTTGAGGTGGGTGACGACCTGACCTACCCCAAGAGACCAGTGCAAATACTAGATAGAGTCGACCGGAGTCTGAGATGGAAGCAGGTACCCCTGGTGAAGGTTTTGTGGAGGAGCCAGTGATACGAGGAGGCTACCTGGGAGCCTGAGGCGGCGATGCGAGAGCAGTACCCGAAGCTTTTTGAGGGTGCGTATTTTCGGACCGACTTCGGCCCTCTTTAAGTTTGTTATGTATTTTATATTCCTGTTCCGCACCCTAGCTAGCTAAAGTTTCGGGGATGAAACATCCTTTAAGTTTGTTATGATGTAAAGACCCATTCTATTTTGAGCCTTTTAAGACCTCTAGATTGTCAGTCAGACATCTAGACCCATTCCCAGACGTCTGGAAATTGAAAAACCTGTACGCGCATTTGCTTTCTGCGTGCAGGCAGCGTGCAATTCGCCTCTCTCTCCTCTTTTCTCTTCCCCCCTACCCCCCAACCCCCCCGCCGAACCCTAACCCTTTGCCTATAAGAGCACCCCCCTTCCTCTCCTCTCCACTCCCCCACCACCACCTTACTCCCCACTCCACTGCCATGAGTGAGGCGCGCGAGAGAGGAGAGAGAGCGAGGAGGAGGAGAGGGTGTAAGAAGGAGGAGGAGGCCAAGGTCGCGAGCTCGTGGAGGCTCCCGGAGTGTTGCACGACTACCACGGCGCATGCAGGAGGAGGTGAGCGTCGGGGCGTCATCCCCGACTTCCTGCAGTGGGCGAAGCTACAGCAGAACAGGAGGAGTCGTAGGGAAGCACGGCGAGAGAAGCGAGAGTGCGGTCTGATACTAGAGTTTTTCCAGTATCAAACGTCTGGAGTGCCTTCCGGACGACAAGCTAGACGTCTGGCGACAACACCGGACGTCTGAAAGCAAGTGTATCGCGAAGGTATGTCTTCCTCGCAGTTACGGTCATGCAGGCCACATAGCAGAGGCATTTTTCTTGGCTAAAAATGGTGCGCTGCTCTGTCGTGTGCAGGAGCAGCTTTGGGAAGGCGCATGACACGCCCTCCCATGCTTTTCGGATGTCTGGACAGCTTACTAGATGACCGGAGGCTTTCCCAGACGACCATAGGATTAGTCGGACGTCTGGAGTTGAGTCCAAACGGTCGCGGAGGAGTCCTGCACGTCTGAAGTCAACACAGAAACCTGAGGTGAGACTCTATTGACATTTAAGACGTCTGGACTTTACCCCAGACGTTTGATTTGGGTCTGTAGACATGTTTTTGACCCGTTTAGGGTCCGATCGGGATCCATTTTACGCAAACGAAATATCTGTGGTTTCCTTGTGATTCCTCTACATATTAGAAACCTTTATATACTATTCTGAATGTTCCGTTGTGATGTGTCCCTTGGTATAGGACATCGATCTGTTGCGTGTCTGGGGCTTGCAGAGGCACGTGGGCCTGCCGTTCGAGCCCCCAGTACACCCAGATTGTTTGGTAGAGTGGTTTCCCCCTATTTTACTTATAAAATATGAATGCATCTATGAAAATTAGATAACTGGAAACCTAGGATGTTGCATGAACCCTAGGACGAGAAATGGTTGAACCGCTTGCTTGCGTGATTGAAACTGTATTTATGAATGAATGAGCTAAATTGTTAGTAACTGCCTGTTAACGAATACGAGCTGCCTGTTAGAATATGAAATGCCTGAGATAACTGAACAGTTACCTATGATATCACTTGTTGTATGTGTTAAATTGTGGAAATACGAGCTGCATGTGTAAAATACCAGAACGAAATTGTGAATGATGAAACCTAGTATAGAATAATATGGTGAATATGAGCATGAACCCTACGGGGAGTTAAGAGTAGAGCTCCTGTGGACGAATGGAAAGGCATGGAAATATGGACGGGAAGAGCGCTGGTCCTTGTGTACGTGGTACCAAGGAGAGAAACTGCCCCCTTTTAGTGTAGAGCGGAGCTAGCCTCCCTTGGTTTGTGACCCGGGGTTAGGATTGGCCACTCTACACCGACTCCTGTCGGCCCTCGCGTACGAAGTACCAAGGTGAGCTACTAGTGTAGGGAGGGAGCTAGCCACCCCACAGGACCCGAGGTTAAGCTAGCCAACCTACATCGACTTCTTTTGGCCCTCTGGGCAAACCGAGGTAGTAAGACGAGGGTGCGCGGACTATAGAGGGGCGAGACCCCTGTTTGGTTCTGAGGGGCTAGACCCCTGTTGTTGAGAGAGCTAAGCCCTATACTATTCCATGATGTACTTTGGGCGTACCCGCTAGCGGAAACGACTGACCACGTGTCAGTGCGAGGTAGCTACTCGTGCATTTATCATGCATGCCGTAGTCACCGCTACATCTAGACAGTGACCACGGGGTGGTTGACTGAGTGTAGAACTACCACGGGGTGCTATCCCAGCTAGGAGAGCACCACGTGTACCTTCTACTCTTCGGAAAAGACTGCAATCAAGATCGTTCCCACGAGGAACATGAGAGATCCAGAAAGAAATCTAAAAGTAAACCAATGGGGTGAAAAGAAATTACTTGTAAAATAAATAACTGGAAAAGATAAATTTACCAGCTAGCTTTTACTACTTTAGATAGTCTGGTTACCACTCTATTCAGCATTCGCTGACTCCGTTTTTACATAACCCCTTTACAGGTCCAGGAGTTGAGCAGCCCGAGTTACCGGTTGCAGAGGGTGCTGGGCCCAATCGAGCCCAGCAGTGGTTTTCTTGCTGTCGTTTTACTCTCTTTTCTACTAGTGAGTTTTAGACTATTGTTACCGTTTATGTTACTGTACTTTTGTTCTACTTTCCTGTTGTTGTGATGGTATGTACTAATTTGCAGCTTTTACTGTTAGTTACATTGCATAGTGAATGTGGTTTATTTTCTTACTTTTCGGTTATTTCTTGTTGGACGACTGGGTCTTGGGATTAGTCGAGTCGAGCCGGTCTCGGGTCCTGTAGGGATTCGAGAACCGGGTCGTAATAAAATATGTTAAATGTTTCAATCTATCTATTAATATAATAAGGGGTTATTAGGTTTAAATATACAATACTATAAGTTAAAGCATATGCAATTTGTTAAAAAGTACAAATAAGATGGGTATTACAATATCTAAAAGGATAATGGACATAATGACCCTTCAAAAAAATATATATATATAAGTAATTAAAAATGCACAGTATGTAAGTTTAAGTTGTCAGATGTCTGAATCCTGACCTGATTCAAATTTCGGCATACCATAGTCAAATCTGTATCCAACAAATTTTGAATTTGTTATCTGAATTTGCATCTGAATATGATAAATATCCAAATTCGAATATTCAAGACCATATTCAAATATGATCGTTGGATATGAGAGTCCAAATCTAATCCATTTTCATCCATGCTAAGCATTCCTGGTGTTCTCATACTTGTTCTCCTTGCTCACATACTCTATACGATTAGCAACGAGAACCAACTTGAGATTATGAAGCCAATCTTGCTTGAGGTTTGTCACATGAAAAGAATTAATATCAATTAATGTCGATGCATAAAATAAATATAATTTTTTTTAGGATTTTTTTTTGAAATTGGAAGGGATCCCGAATTTCTTGCTAACCACGAAGCCCCTCCGTGATCAGAGCCACGGCCACTCTCCGACGTCGAGTCAGGATGGTTGGACATAGTCTGCCACCACACGCCACCACACACCTATGTGCGTATGGGCAAGTCCAGGGGATCAAACTCGGCACCCCGCATAGGGAGGATGTTATGGGGACGAACGGCACCAGCTATGCTGCCCTTTTAACCCCAATTTTTTTCAAGATTTTGTAAGCAAAGGTTTCAACTTAGGCCAAATTTGAATGTCATTCCCTCTTTAATGCTCAAACCAATAGGCACGTCAACCCTAATGCCTCATGTGGGATCGAATTCTCTTCTCTAGTGAGATGGTGCAACTAATTTAGCCTGCATACACAATCTCAATGTAAAAAGTGTTGGAGTTTTGTGCCCTAAGCGAACCAACTTGAGTCAAATCACAAGATCAATGATTCAAATCAAACTATCAGATCATGTAGGCACACTAATATGGTTAGATGGGTCCCTCAGTATAATTGGGATAGTGCATTGTGCCATGTTGGATATACCAATGATGGGTATTGAAGGATCCAAATGGTTTGGATCGAGGATTACAATAAGTCATTAAGATAATATCCAACTATTATCTCCAATCTAAGATGAATGGAAATCTTCTCTAGAGGTTGTTACCTGACTGATGCTATTGATGCACATCCTTTACATGGGAAAAGAGACTGGGAGTTGTCACATAAGCTGAATCAAGAAATTGACTTGACAAGATGGAGATGTAGAAGTCCTTTGCTTATCACTATCACGGAGAAGGCATATCCTTTAACCTAAGACAGATATGTGTCTTTGTATATAAGTATATACATTTAGTAGACCAATAGTTGATGCCCACATCATAGTGCTAAGACGGGAAAGCTGGTGTGCATATGAGGTCATAGGATACACATGATCTCTCGAAGAGATCACACAAATCCGTTGTCATAGGTGTGCGTAGTAGATCAGGAGACCCGAGCTCGCTCCATGTATATTAAGAAGTACGAAATTCCATACATGTTCATACGGGTCTTGATCAAACCCATAAGTGAAGAGAAGAAGACAGTCCTTTACGAAAGGATCTGGTCTTCGTTCTTGTCCCAATGATACTAAGAGAATGTGAAAAGTATGTAACTCATGATGATGGATGATGAATTTGGGACTTAATCCTAGGCATTACATATGTTTTCCAGTGTGAAGGATTCACGGCCATTAATCCACAAAATCTAAACCCTTGATTATTGGCGTGATGAAACCAATAATCATTTTGGTGGCTTTCTATTTTATTGGAGTGATTCAAGGAGTTGAATCAAATTCAATTTGGTGTTATTTGCACCTAATTTGATTAGGTAGAAAATCTAACGGTTGAATTGAGATTAATTTATGTTTGATACTAGATCAAAACATCCCATAAGTTGTTATGGACCAATTGTATAAAAATCCAGTAGGATTACTTCCCAACCCTTGGATGGAGATCCATATCCAAGGGTCCCCATCATATTAGGTTTATCCCTTGGATCACTATATATCTCTCCCAAAACCAACATGCGATGCCCTAATTGCTTCCTAATTGAGTGCAGCCACCACCATCAAGAAAGGTCATGCCCTTCTTCTCCTTCTTCTTCCTGTTACTGTAAATAAGAAGAAGCAAACAGGCTTTTGCAGCGATCAGCCATCCTCCTTGTTCTTGAGAAGAAGTAAGGAGTTGTCCTGCCTCCTTTATAGCTGACACCCTCCTCTTATTGCTTGCACAAGGGCGATATCCAGGAGTCACCTTGTACGGCCTGCCATTGCATGGGCATGTGGGATGAGTTTGCAAGATTGTGATATATCTTGGTGGAATTCTCGCCTACAAAAGTTGGGCGTTGACTAATGACATCTTGGTCGACTTGGTTGTGCGTACACGTGTGGATTTGATCCACAAGGCCTTCTATTGGTGGTTTTCGAGGCGAGGGTCGCCTCTCAGTCCACAAAGGAGATTGTAAGGTGCGAAACATTCGCGTCGCACATGAAGGAATCAAGCTTGCTCAGCACAAGGATCTCATCTATCTACAAAGAGGGAGGGAGTTCCTGTAGGTGAGACCTAAAATAGGAGGCGTAACACGTAGGGTGTTGTGCTACGCCATCCACAAGTATAACTTCTTAATCGTGGAGATCTCGGAATAAGGAGATAATAAATCTCCCCATGCGGTTCTGGTTACATAGGTTGTTATATTTCTCAATCTATATTATTTGGGTTTTTCGAGCATTAACCCGAACAGGTGATTAAAGTAGAAATTTTTAACGCTTATGTTTTCACGCTTTGATGATGCCATGGGATTCAAGGATCAAATTGTTCTAGTCCCCATGGCCCCTCAATTGTCGAGCGGGTCCAAGACCCATATTTCCCAACAAAAAGCAGGAATTCCTTCGCCTTGCAAGTCCAACTTGTGTATCCACATGATTAATCCCTTTGGTGTACCCTATACAATATGCATCGACCGCTGCTGATCGTGAACATGACTACATACATGAGCCCCTTAGATAAACCTAACCTAGGGGATAAAAACAGCATCCAAGAGGACAAATGCACAACCCATCCCTTTCGGGAAATAAGCGACTCACTCCACATGCATATTATGTTAATGAACTATGTTAAGCCAAAAATCACGAAAATGATTATTTTCATCGTAGTACAGACGCAAAATTTGACTTAAACAAAACTTGTAACGAAACTCCTGGTGAGTCCCGATTGATCTCAGGGACCCGAAATCGGAGAAATGATCCTAATTTCACTTGCTCACAAATCTACCAAGAATCACAACCCGATTTCCAAACTACGTAAATACATCTCACCGATAGCGTTGTTAACGCAAACAATGTGTGCGTGCGTAAGGAAGATAATGAACGTGAATGTGTGTGTGTCCATACGCACAATCTCTACAATGCGAATACTACCAACCGCGTCAACGTCAAGTGCTAAATCATTTATGCATTCTAGTACTGCCATGAATTTTTTTTTGTGATTTTTGAATAGAGAAAGAATGATCCAAAACAAGATATCAACTTTTCATTTCACGAATCATCCATGTTTACAAAAAAAAAACTTGAAGAATGCTTTTTAGTATCTAGATATACTAGAATCAAAGGGCACCAAGGGTGGTCCTTGGTGGTTGTGTGGATTGGTGGTGAAGGGAGGAAGGAGGGCGGCCACAAGGTAGTGGTGTCCAGCCTTTTAAAGTGGTGGAAGAGGGCTTTGATGTGAAAAAAATGGAGGAAGAGCTTGCTCGAAGGGATGATCCGAGGCCCTTATATGGCGGTGGAAGAGGGGTAGAAAGCGCATTTTGAGCCCTTAACCATTCGCTCAAAGGCCACTAGAGCTATTTCTCGCATGCAGAGGTCGCTCACTAGCGTGGAGAGTCTTATCTGCAATGGACAGCTATGATCGCATGTGCAGGAGTCAAATTGCACGCAATGCTTGTTGAGGAGTGGCTTGATCGCATGAAGGGCTACCGAGGGTCGTCAGATCGCAATCGCATGGCCACGATTGCATCAAGATCACGCGCTCAACGCTCGTTGAAGAGTTGGGTCACAGTGAGGAACGCGCCTCCACCGTCTGATCTCAATCAAAGGGTTACAATCATGCGATGAGCACGCTTTGGTTGCATGATGGCCGCCTGCACCCATGCGTCATCACACACATGTGCAGTGCCGACCATTTGTTGTGCCACGTCGTCAAATCCGGAGTAACCTAATCGCCATTCGATGACCTAATTTCGATCGCTTTGCACTGCAACAAATTGGACTCCTCTGCCGTAGCTCGAACTCGCGTCTTGTGCTCTGTATAGTGTGCTTGACCATTGTTCTACTTGCACAGATTGTCGCGAACTTGGGTTAACAGTCGAAAGCTCTCAACCGTTGGATGAAGATCCAATGGCTGAGATGGAAGGTTGCTGAATGGGAGGAGAGGAGCCGGTGGCATGGCACCTTTGTGGTCATTGGATGACGATTCAACAGCCCACAAAGCATGTGGAGTGGCCTTCAATGGCGCCATCCTGGCCATCCATCTTCTTGTCTTCATAGATGGCACTACAAAGATCCGATCGAAACGATTCTCACATTGTTGGACTACGATTGTCGCTCTGATTCCATCCGTCTAGTCAGATTTGTCATCCAAGGCTCTAAATTATCTGAAGATACAATTGTTTATCAATTAGTAACTTCAAATGGCGTTATTCTCTACATAGCTAAGTAACGCAACTAAGATGCAATTATGCAACTCATACATGTATTATTCCTAACTTACGCTAGGATATGACATAATTTAGGTTGGTTAGGTCCTATGATTGCTGTGCAATCATACCCCCATGCCTAAATTTTGTTAGTCCTTAGCAAAACCAACATGCGAAAATCCCATGGAAAGAAATGTGAAAATCAAATAAGTGGAAAATTTTTTTCTTTTATTTATTTACATAAGCAAAGTGAAGACAAACTCTCTTGTTTATTTACAACGTACCTTTATTTTAAAATGAGTTGTTGTTAAGGAATTAAACGAGTCGAAATCAGAAACCTCAATATGATTTTTCACCAACGACAAGAAATTATGGGCAAATCCTTAACGACAAAGAAGCACTCGAGTACCAACTTAAATTCAAACCCCCCAAATCAAATCAAGAACCCTATTAGCAGCAGACTTGGGTTGTGAGGGTAACTTTCCCTTACTTAATCGACCCACCCAAGACTTGAAGTGAATGTGAGAAACAGGCATCTTGTGTGTGAAATAATTTGACCTGCCATAAAGGACAACTAAATTAACTCTTAGCATTCAATAAACTTAGAATATTTCTAAGCTCTCATTTGGGCAATCCAATTAAGCCATACTAGGATTTGGCAGCTTTCTCCTCACCACTTTTCTACCCCAAGGTCAACACACTAAGTGTATATCTCCCAAACTGGACCCATTGGTCTCTCATTCCTAATTTTTTCCCCGTATTTTTTTTCTCTTTTCTATAGGATAAACACCCATTTGTAGTGAGGAATTTCTATTCAGAAATGGAAAGGGATAGCATCCATATGTAGCGAGATGCTTTTATTTGATAGAATGTATATATATATATTTTTTTTTCTCTTTTTTTCTGTATATATATTTTTTTCTCCTTCTGAATTTTCTTGCTGAAATATTTTTTCTCTCCAACTCATTTTTCTAGATGAGTGACTCACCATCTGTTCTAAATGCATCCCCTTCAAACAGGACTAGTCCTAAAAGCTAGAAATCCGGTAAGGTCATTAGATCTGCAGGCCTAGACTAAATCTTATTGACCACTAACGACTCAAAAAGGTCGTCCAAATGGCGAGTCAATGCATAATGCAATTGAAGATGCCTGGGACTCAAAAACCATCTAAATCAAAGGGTGGGAAGATAAGTCATTCACTTATCACCCTTTTGACTTAATACTCTAAGCTTTTTTAGGTCCCTTCAAAAACTCAGGCAAACAAGTTCAAATTTAGGTAAGAACTCAAAAATTAAGTCTATTACGACCTAAAGAGTCCAGGTGGAAAGACTTTGTTCTCGCATTTCTTAACATTGGTAAATCCTCATAATCGAGAATTCTTGATTCTTCCTAACTTAAATTCCAAAAACAACACTGAAAACACCTTTTTTCTTGTTTTTCTTTTATATATATTTTTATTATTTTTAATTTTTTATTTTTATGAGAACCTTTCCATATTAGACTTTTACATAGTTGCACTTTAATATCTCCCCTCACATGGGTTCACATTTAGCTTCGTTCATAATTTTAGAACAGATCAAGAAAGCATGACTGTTGCGGACAATTTCTAGCTTCAATGCGAACATTTGAGGTGCAATTGGCTATTCGCAAATTAGGAACACTAAAGTACAATAAAAGTGGTGTTCAAGAAGAATACGAAAGGTTTTTCTAAATGTTGGCAGAAATTATTCAATGTGAGTGTACTACCCCCCATGCCCAATTTCTTACATGTCCTCATACATAAACATAATGAAAATAAATGAACAACAAGAGGTATAAAAGGGTAGAAATCACCTAAGATAGCTCCTGAATTTTTCATTCAGCTTATTACAACACTTATGACTTGAGTCACAATGAATATGCTATATATAGAAGGATATTTACATATGCATAAACGCTGAGTTTAACGCCTTCAGCTGGATGAAAAACCAATCACACGTCCTTAAGGAGATTAATGATTTGGTCAGCAGGAGGAGATTCCTGAGCCAAAAATGGCTTGAGGCACTGGCCATTTAGAGTAGAGACATGCCCAGTTTTTGGGTCCATGATTTGGACCGCCCCATTAGGATATAGGTGAATCACAACAAAAGGGCCGGTCCACTTGGACTTCAACTTCCCCGCAAAGAATTTGATCTTGGAATCAAATAACCAGACTTGATGGTTAGGCATGAAAGATTTCCTCCAGATGTGGCGGTCATGAAAGACCTTGGTCTTATCTTTATAAATCTTCATATTCTCGTAGGCCTCCCGTCGAATTTCTTCCAATTCGCTGAGCTGGAGCTTCCTTTCATAACCTCCTACATCAAGGTTAAAATTACATTTTTGCACCGCCCAAAAGGCACGATGCTCTAGCTCAACCAAAAGGTGGTAGGCCTTTCCATACACCATGCGATATGACGACATTCTGAGTGGGGCCTTGTACCCAATCTGATATACCCAAAATGCATCAATCAGTCGATCAGACCAATCCTTCCGGTTGGGTCTAACCATCTTTTGAAGGATGAGTTTGATCTAACAGTTAGACACCTTAGCCTACCCATTGGCCTGCGAATGATATAGGGTGGCAATATGGTGGTGTACCACAAATTTTTTCAATAATGACTGGAAATGGGTGTGGATGAAATGGCTCCCCCTGTCGCTAATCAAAAAATAAATTCCCAAGCGAAAGATATGACAGTTTTATGATCAGCTCACCTCGCTAGGATAGCCTCAACCCACTTCAAGACATAATCAACTACGAGAAGAATGTACTCGAAGCCATGCGAGTTTAGGAATGGGCCCATAAACCCAATGCCCCAAATGTCAAACACTTCTACAACCAAGATAGGTTGGAGAGGCATCAAGTCGCTCCTGGTCATAGAACCGACCGACTGGCATCGTTTATAGCATTTGGTGAATTCGTGTGTATCTTTAAAATGGTTGACCAGAAGAAACCTGACTATAATGTCTTTGCAGCGATTTTTCTACCAGAAAAATGACCACTACAGGCATCACTGTGGCAAAAAGATAACACACTCAGGATCTCGGAGTCTAGGATGCACCTCCTGATTATCTAATCAAATCCAATATGAAAAAGCAAGTGGTCATCCCAAAAATAAAATTTGGCTTCTAATAAGAATTTGCGTTTCTAGTCCTTGGATAATCCCGCAGGTATCTTGCCTGAGGCAAGATAATTCGCAATATCTGTGTATCAAGGAAACTCCAATGAATCTATAGCTAATAGAGATTCATCCGGAAAATTATCAAATATAAGCAAGGAATACGGGATGTGGGCTGGGTCGAGTCAAGATAAGTGATTGATAAATGCCAGTTTATCAGCATTCTTATGCCTTAGAACATACCTAGTTCTTAGGGTTTTAATTGTGCAATCGAGTTTTTGGGTTGCATTTAGGCATTCCAGTAGGCTAGGCATACTTAACATTCTTTTGTATTTTTAATATGTTTATTTAAGTGTCAGGAATAAGCAGAGTCAGATCCCACAAATCCTGACACTTTGGAATGCAGAAGATGAAGAGGAAGCCCAAATTCAGTTGGATCTTAGCTTAATCCAGCTCATCACAACTGGATTCCAGTCCCACTTAGTTGAGACTATCTCATTTCAGCTCCATTCAGCTCATTTCAGCTGGATGGTAGCTCAAACTAGCTCAAATCAATAGACTTCAGCTCAATTCCAGCTCAACCTAGTTGTGGCTAGCTCATCTTAGCTCCATTCAGTTCACCTTAGCTGAATGGGAGCTCAAGCTAGGTCAACTTAGTTGATCCTAGATCCTCTCAACTCCATCAACTCCTGGAAGTACTATCTAACTAGGATTAGCTATTGCCATCAACTAGCTAAGCCTAGTTGGCTGAAGAAGTTCTCAACGAGTTCAGGTCAACTCAACTCCAACTCCCGAAGACTCAACTGAGCTCAACTTAAGCTAGCTATCTCAGCTAGTTAGGTAGCCTTCGAGAGGACCAACTCTAGCTCACCTAAGCTCCAGACTAGAAAAAGCCAGCTTAGATTAGCTTAGCTTAGCTACTAGCAAAGAACCAGCTAGCTAAGCTAGCTTTGGACTTCTCAGGCACCTCTACTTCAACTACGAAAATCATCATATTTAAGAAAATATCGCTTTGTAGTATAGCAACAAAAATCGATACGACATTTAAATTTATAATGCTTGAAAAATCGTGAGTTTCGAGGTCGTTCACAAGGAGCAAATGTAACAAATTAATTACCGAATCAAAATAATCAAGAATAATGCAAGTGAATCAAATGATATTCAATTAATAGCAAGAATGTATCTCAAAAGTTGGGGACAAAAATATAAAAATAAAGGACTAAAAATGGTGGTTGAAACCACCAATTAAGCCATAGAATTAAGCACAAATCCCAACAGTACTCAAGAGCCAAATATTTCAACAATGGCTTTCAACCACTAATCCACGTTAGAGCCAAGTATCAGATAATTCCATAGTAATCTAAACTAATGTTGGACGCCAGAGGCCAAGGTCAGATGGCTTAAATATCAAGTGCAACAGCTCCTTAGATCACCTCTGAATTCTCTATGTGTTGGCACGCACCTCAAGCTACTACAATGCAAAACCTCCCCCCTCCCTCCTCAAATTTCCTTCTTCTTCTCTCAGATGTGGGTATAGGGTATGCAAGTAATCGAGTAACTGGGTCGTGAACAGGGGACTAGACCCGCCAACATGTGAGGCAGGTGAGGAGTGCATGCGTGAGGTGAGGGACCTCACCCCTCAATGTCAACGTAGTGAGCCCTCTTCACAAATGCATTAAATATGCATTTCTAGTTTATTCCCACACGATGTGGGACTATAATGCCATGCTCTTCTCGCGTTTGTTGTAGAGGAGTGAAGCTTCCTAATTGAAGCGAATGAATGCTTCAAACTTCGATTGTTGTTGTGTAAGTCTTCAAGGTGTTAAGAAGCATCCATTGGAGGTGGTCGTGGTGGAGATGACGGTCAAAGGACGGAGGACAGACGCGGAGAATCGACAGTGGCAACAAAGCTCCGGCGAAACCTAAAACACAAGAATACGACCTTGCGGCCCAACTAGAATTGCTTGGAACCTTCATCGCGATGCAAGGAGTGCGATGGTGGTGGTGACAAGGTGAATGGAGGTCTATGGTGGTCGGGCAAAGTCGGGGGAGGCGTATGGAAGGTGTGGTGTTCGTCGAGGAGTAGCTGGAAGCCCTAATAAAGAGAGGACTTTTGCTCGTAAGAGTGTGGCGATGGTTGTGGGAGTGGTGATTTGGTGTTTAGTGGTCTATGGTGGCATGGCATCCTAGCCGGATGCGTGATCGTCATTGGAGAAGACGATGGGGGAGAGTGTGGTTGTGTGGCCGAATTGGGGAGATAAGGGGCTGAATCTAACCTAATGAAGGAGAGGAAGAAGAAGAAGGGGGTAGGAGTTCCATGTAGACATGGCTTGCCAAATGTGGAAGAGATGAATACCTCCGATAAGAGGGGCGGCAAGGAAGAAAGGGCGAAGAGTCTTCTGTTGTGGCCGACGAGAAGCGGAGGGAGTTAGGGAAGATATTGGGCCACTTGATTTCACTGTCAAGTGGCCAGAGAGAAGGGATCGAAGGAGCTTGCCGAAGTCACGGTGGAGGTAGCTGGAGAAGAGGAAGAAGAGGTCTTTGTGGCCTGTAACCGGACTCAAATGAACGTTGGGATGTGTGCTAGCTTAAATAAAGCTCAGAATTGAGCTCTAATTGTGAAAAGTTGCTCAATTGGTCGAGGATTAGGTATCCCAAATTCCCACAATTTTGTCGAGCTCTTCTGAGCTCGTGGATCAATCGCAACCTATGAAATGAGGTTGGTTTGATTCTCTATCGTGTGAACATCAATCCCACCAAATTTGGTGGGACTTGGTATTGATTTGATGATGTTTTGAGTCGGTCAACGTTAGCAGGGTTGGGTTTGACCTTGTGTTCACACTATTTAGGTGGTGGGGACCTAAATGTGAAGATGAGAAAGTTAGGGGGATAAATGCAATAAACTCGAAACCTAAGGGTCTAAATGTGAGAAATAAAGTTTTTGAGGGCTAAAATACAAATTAGGTCAAAATGGACTCTGATTAGGCCCAAATTTTGGTGTTAACCTAATTTGAACCCAAGGAATCTAATGGTAAACATGGATTTGAGTTTTAACCATGTTTGACTAAGTAAATTGCGTAAAAGTCCAAATTAGGGTAAATTCCCATCTAAATCTCTATTCTAGGTCAAAATGGGTTTAGATGGTCAAAAAAAAGGCACCAAAACTCTTAGAATTTTTTTTATGAATTTTATCAGGTTTAGATTGATGTTATCTTGACCAAGACCCTTTCAATTCAAGTGTAGCTAATGATTAGGGTTTTCAATCCTATTTTCATCCTCGAAACAGGTGAAACCCTAATTCTGTCAGTGTAAGGCCACTTCTTCATCTTTTATGTTCAATTGACCTTCAATTAACCCTTGAGTAACCCCTTGGTTAATCAACATCTGTGATGTACTGTTAAAACAGTAGAATTAACCATGTTTTCATGTCTTCTCAAATCATATTAGAGTGGAATTATGATCCTCAGGCAATCATTTAGGAGCATTTATCTCTTGATTCTAACTAATTCAAGTTAGTTATGATGAATGATGGCGTTAGCATCAACCATCAACTAGCTAAGCCTTGTCGATTGAAGTTCTCAACCAGCTTGAGTCAACTCAACTCCAACTCCTGAAGACTCAGCTGAGCTCAACTTAGTTAAGCTGAGCTACTTGACTTAAGATAGCTATCTCAGCTAGCTGGGTAGTCTTCGGGAGGACCTGCTCCAGCTCACCTAAGCTCCAAACTAGAAAAATCCAACTTAGATTAGCTTAGCTTAGCTACTAGCAAAGAACTAGCTAGCTAAGCTAGCTTCTGAGTTCTCAGGCACCTCTGCTTCAGCTACTATCAGCTCCAAGAAGATCATGCAACTCCAACTTCAGCTCCTCATCCAAACCCTAGCTACTCCTCCACTACTCTACTAGCTAAGTTAGCTTAGCTTAGCTCAACCTAGCTCCACTTCCTGGCCTACTACCCTACTACCTAAGCTCCAACAAAAAGGCCACCTACTCCTACTTCATTTTGGTGCCAACTATCCCTTCCATCACAACCCTACATCCACCATCAAAACCCAACTCCACCCTCCATTTTTTCCCTCCAAAATCAACACCTTCCAGAAGGTATTTGTGGAGGGAAAATCAAGGCACCTCTTCATTTCCTTCTCATTTTTCCCTCCAAAAATATCCAAGCACCCCATCATTTCCCTCCAGAAAACACCATAACCACCCCACTTCCCATCCTATAAATACCCTACCCTACCACCACATAATTCCCATCCTTGGTTAGTTTTTATTCCACCCATATCCACCATAGTCCACAACCAAGGAGGGAAAAGAAGAGAAGAAGATCAAGGGGGCAACCTACCTGCCCCCTTAGTGCCTTCTTCCTCTCCCTTCGTCTTCCTTGTGCCACACCAAGGAGAAGCATTCATCTAGGAGGAGGAAGGCCAGGCATTGAGGAGCAAGGTGGTGGACATCCATCATGGAGGAAAGCTTCAAGGAGTAACAACTTGAAGGCAAGGAGGAGATCTTTTCAAGCATAGGAACTGTTGTGCTTGGAGCAAGACCTACCTCCCCCTTCATCATCTTTGGAGGACACTTTTCTTCTTCCTTATTTTCTTTGCATTAGCTAGTGTTGATTTCACTTTCTTGTAAGAAGCATTCGGCTACTCGTCTTCAACTTTGCTAGTAATACAAAGATTTTCATTGCCTTCCAATTTCTTGTTTTCCACTTAGTGTGTTTTTCTTATTTCTAGTAGTTTTAGTGCATACACTCTTCTCTTCCAATTACCCTAGACACACTTGCCTAGGGTGAGCTTAGAAGAGAGGATTTATTCTTGTCCCTTAGGGCGAGTTTCATAGTTGCATAGTTCACTATCGCATTCTCGCACTTCTCGATTATTTTTGAAAATCCTAAAAACAACAAAATCAAAAATATAAAAATATAAGTGTGGATTTGAGAGTCGAGAGAGAAAATCAATTATTGACAAACAAATTGGCCTCCTTGGACGACCCTAGATACTCCACTATCTAGGTTAGAAATTGTAAAAGTTGATTGTGGATTTACACGTTACAACATCTAAAACCCGCATTTTACAAATTGTATAAAATCCACATCGATGATCTGCCACTACATTATGGGCTCCGAATTTGTCACGGATTTTGATATTAAATTCCTATAACGGAAGGATCCATCTAATCAAGTTGGGTTTGGCATCCTTCTTTGCCAACAAATGCCGAAGGGCAGAATGATCAGTGATGATGATGCTTTTGACCCTAAAAGATAAGAGCAGAATTTCTCTAGCCTGAATACTATGACTAGTAGTTCCCTTTCAGTGATTGTGTAATTACGCTGAGCCTCATTCATCATCTTGCTAGCATAGTATATGACAAAAGGATGGCATTCCCAATGCTGGCCAAGAACGGCTCCAACAGGGAAATCAAAGGCGTCACACATAATCTCAAAATCAAGAGACCAGTCGGGTGGCTGGAGAATAGGAGAATCAAATACATCACTTCGTAAAGTCTCAAAAGCGTTGAGACACGAGGAATCAAAATCAAATGGGTCATTGGCTACAAGAAGATTTGTTAATGGGTGAGCAATTTTCGAGAAATCTCGAATGAATCTTCTGTAAAATTCGATGTGACCCAAGAAAGATCTAATCTGTTTAACCAAGCTAGGTTGAGGTAATCGGGAAATAACATCAAACCTCGCTTGGTCGACCTCAAGTCCATTTGCAAAGTTCTTGTGACCTAATACTAAGCCATCCCTCACCATGAAATGGCATTTCTCCCATGAAAGTACTAGGTTAACTTCAATGCACCTCCTCAGGATCTTGGTGAGGTTATCAAGACAAGACTGAAAATCATCCCCGAAAACAAAGAAATCATCCATAAATACTTCCACGAAGTCCCCTATCATGTAGAAAAATATGGCCATCATACAACGCTAAAAAGTCGCCGGTGCGTTGCATAGGCCAAAGAGCATTCGCTTGGAAGCGAATGTACTAAAGGGACACATGAAAGTTGTCTTATATTAATCATCCCGGTTAATCGCAACCTAATAATACCCAAAGTATGCATCCAAAAAATAGAAGAAGCTTCGCTTGGCTAACCTTTCTAAGATCTGATTAATGAAAGGTAAAGGAAAATGATCCTTTTTGGTAGCCATGTTTAACTTACAATAATCAATGCAGACCCACCATGAAGTCGTAGTGCAAGTCGGGATGAATTTGCCTTTTTCATTTTTGATGACAATGAGTCTCGCCTTTTTAGGCACAATTTGGATGGGACTCACCCACTGGCTATCGGATATAGGATAAATAATATCGACATCCAACCATTTGATGATCTCTTTCGTGATAACCTCCAGCATATTCGGATTTAGCCATCTTTGAGGTTATCAAGAAGGTTTCGCCCCCTCGTCCGTGTATATATGATGAGTGCAATAAGAGGGACAAATACCATGAAGATCAAAAATACTCAACCTAATAGCAGCCCTATGTGCTTGAAGTACAGAAATCAATTGTTGCTCCTATTCTCAGGTTAAGTGAGAACTGATAATAACCGAGTATGTCTCACTATCGTCGAGGAACACATATTTTAACAAATCAAGGGCTTGAGTTCAATCACGGGAGGAGATATAGAGTCATCTGCAAGAGAAGATTCCTGCAGGGAAGGAGAAGAATCAGTAGCGTATATCTGATTATCTTGATACGCATTACTATATCCCGCACCTAAAAGAAGGTCTGTAGTGACAACACCGGTGATAAGAACCTGCACCATTATGACCATGGGGTCCAAACGAGGGTGAGCATGACCAAGGGTCGGTGCCCAAGTGTCTCCTTGGGTATCCTGAGTCTTCCTCCTGCACGAAGGTTGCGAAAACTAAGCTCATACTCCCTACACTATGGTTTGGAAGTGCCATCAAGGGCAAACATGGATGGAGGATCCCGTCTAGGCGGACCAAAATCATCTGGAGCAATCACGCCACCCTACACTAGCAAGAAAGAGTCACAAAATGATATATCGGGAAAATCAGAATATACATAACCTGGGGTGTTAAGGTTAGAAAGACACCCCAAACAATCAGATCCCGGGGATGAAATGTGCAATGCATCAGTCTCGATCCCGTGTGGATCATTCTCCAGAAACCCAGATAGTGAAGATGAATGAGACATTGGGTCACTGCAAAGAAGCCCAATGTTTCCACAATAAATTAAGGTCTCATCTTCACCATCCTCCTCGATCAGATCATAGTTGAAGTAATTGGATGCCCTGAAAATGTCCAAGCTAAGCCTTTCGTCACCTAGGCCATTCCTCATACACCCCGATGCACAATCAATGTTCACTAGAGCTATCGCCAAAAATGGGAGACCCAAAATGATCGATGCATCATGGAGATTAGGAGGAACCTTCATGTTTAAAATGGAAAGGTCTACTGGAAAGCAGAATCCACAGACTTTTACAATGACATTCTCAACCACTCCCCTCGGTGTTTTCACTGATCGATCAGCCAACTGAATGGTTACCGAAGATGGGCTTTAACTCCTCAAATCGAAATCAGTCATATACGGTAGTGGGAGTCAGATTGATGAACGAACCCAGATCTAGAAGGGCCCAATCAAATGGAGAATCTGCAAAAAGCATGAAATGAGTGGTGCACCAAGGTCTTCTTTTTCAATGGTAAGTCAACCAAGATAACTACGCTAGCCTCCTTTAACAGAATCACTTGTCATCCTGTTTTTCGCTATCACCTCGGGGTACAATAGTCCTTAAAGAAATTGGTGACAGCAGGAATGTGATCTATTGCTTCGAAGAGGGGACCTGAATATGGACTTCAACATAGATTTTAAGTCCTCAAAATTCCTCGATCCCTTTTTCTTTGCTAATTCCCGCATGAGAGCTCCAAGAAAAGGGACGGGAATCTCAGGGTTTGCTAATGAGTCTAATTTAATGGACCATTTAATTGTCTAAGTACATTTTACAAACATTTTTTCAGAGTTTAATTATTTATAATTAGATATTAAATTATCCTATAGAAGAGATATGACTCAACGCATATCCTTATGTTATACAGGTAGATGTGTGCAATAATTCCCAGATCACCACACCTTAGCCGTCTCTACCTCCATGTGCGCAACCTCCTCACCGGCCCCAACATATCGTTTCCCCACCGCCTCGCCACTGTCATTAAGCTGTTGGAGAAGGCCAAGTCCGCTGGAAATGCAACAGATCAAAGGAGAGTGGATGGCAGAAGATTTATAAAAGGACTCCTACTGCGTGCAGGCTCTGGAAATCCTCTCCCCCTAGCGGGGATCTCCTAACTCTCCACCACCGTGGAACAAGCGCACCCTGTGAACCAAGCGCAGACCGTGGCCCCAGCTTGCTCCAACATCGCCGCTCATCTCCGACGAAGTGATGTGTAGTGACAGCACGCACCACACCCTTTCCCGCTCTTCTCTGACAAAAGCACCACCACCATCAGGCACTCCCTCCACCATCACCACCTTCATCTTCTCCACCAAACAAAAACCTTCCCCGCCGCAGAGCACCATCACCCATGCCAAACCCACAACTCCACCGTTCCTTGCAACCCAATAGGAACCCAACCGCAAGGCCATCAGCCACGCGTGCCATCCATGCAGCGTCACCTTCATCCTCTTCGTTCGTGCAAGCCACCAGCATCCACGCCGGCCGTTCTCCTCATGCGCGAGTGCATGTGAGCACTTCCTCTCTAATCATTATTCATCGTCTTCCCCAGAAGAACCCAAACCCACATCCACTTCTCCACAAGCAGCCGGGTCCACATACCGCTAATCTCTGCTCCATCGACGTCGTTGAACCCGCCTCGCCCTCACAAGGCCACCCACACTCGCAACAGCCCTTCCCGCCATCCACACACACACGCCTGCAAGTCACCGCCGGCCATCATCTCGTCGTCGGCGACGCCTCCGGCTGCCTTCCTCCATGAGACCAACATCAATGTGAAGCCCACACTCCAGTGCACCACCACCGGCGTTCACACCATCAGCCTTCCCCTCCTCCTCACGTGCAAGCTCCTCCACCAAATCCTCTGTTTCTCGATAGTAACAGCCCAATTCATATTTACGAAGTTTGCCATTACGAGAAACACTATTCTTTTATTTAACATCTTAATTTATTGAGGCACATTTGCATGAATATCCCTCTGATATATTTGAATTACATATAGTTTCATGTATCTCATAAATGATAGCGTAAGGGATATTGGTTACGGACAATGAGTTCTATTTTGATTAAGATTGACAATGCTTGTCAGTACCAAGATCATGATTGACATATTTCCATGATTGTGATTTTGTATGTGCGCACCTGTATGCTTGATTAATTACATAAAATGATGATTTATGTTGAAAAAGAATTGCACGAATTAGCATGCACACCCATTGAGTTTCCCGAATAATTGAGGCACCACTCACTAGTACAATAGGTTGATTCCTCCCTGGGGAGACGACCTAACTATCTTCATGGTTAGATTTTGAGTAATAAATATTTTTGAAAAGTGATTTTCTACCACTCAACGAAATACAGCGACGCAACATTTTATGTTAAAATTGTTATCAAAAACGAAGATCGCTCTTTCATCTGCCATAAGTCATTTGCCCTTATCCACCTTAGAAGGCTCGTAACCAAAGTAAGAGTGGGAGGATGAGCCATCCTGAGGTGGAGGACAAGAAGAATCATGACCCGCCTACCTACATGGTGGGTCCTGTATAATCTTTCTACTCCTCAAAGAGATAGCCTTTGCATCGACGTACTGTCCCTGAGGAAATGAAGGAGCGAAAGGGGTGGAATAGGTCGGGTTCGACAATAAAGCATGTTAAGCTGGGGCATAACCAGGTGGTACAAGAGGTGCTTGGAGTACTGGATGTGCCTGTCCTTGTGGTGCTTGGAACCTAGGCAGGGCACCTTGGTTCTACACATATGTGGAGTTCAGAACAGGTTTGGAGGGCAAGGCTCCCTGTAATCTATGCTCTTGTAACATCTAGTTCTGCATGCTCTAGATGGTCTGAATTTGGTCAGCCATAGCTCTCATGATCTTGAGATTTTCCTGGTTCGATTGCCATAATGATTCTTTCAGTGCCTCCAAAGGGTCGGCCTGCCTTGGAAAGTGAGTAGCAACATTATGCAGTGGTTGGTAAACAGATCGCAACTGCTATTGGGAGGGGAATGGTTGTTGCCTGGGGTATGTGTTCCGCACATTCCTGTATTGCCCAGTCCGGTGCTATGGATCTTGATTGTGTCTCTGTGAGTTTCCAGACCAGGAAAGGTTCAGATGTTGGCACCAACCAGGGTTATACATCTTGGAATATGGGTTATTAAGCTCGTATCATTGGATAGCGCTGACATCTTCATAGGTCGAAGATGTTTAGGACATATATTTGTCAAGGGAATACGCACTGTAATCATCATGAGGTGAGTAACCCTAATCATAGGGTGCCAGATCCAGATTGTTCACGGATCCCGCAAAAGAGTAGAAGGAGAGGATACATCCCAAGTGAGCATATGTACTCGAGCAAGAGGGGCTCAGGATGCAGAAGAAGGGTGAGATGGAGTAGCATTTCCTAGATATCGTAGATGAGAACGAATCAATTCATCGATCTTGTCCAGCAAGACCACCATATCCAGCTTCTTGGTGATATCCATGTCAGCTCGGGTTGACTTTGCATGAGCCTCATGGACAGCAACTCGTTGCTATCCAGGTCAGTGGAATTGGTTCATGGAGGTGGCATTCATGGAATTCTCTACTAAAGCTTGCACAACTCAAATGCGTTATTTTTCGTATTTAGAAAGGATGTTCCCGCCACTAGATGCATGTTGAACGTACGAGTTGCTACGCTAACGTGTTTGGTTTTGAAAACCTTGTCGTTGCAGTTTGAAAGCAAAGAACTCGTGTTCAACAAATAAAATTTATACCGAAATGGAAATTCCGGGTCGAACACAGGGAGGCTACATCGATCTACATTCGTAACTATATTTTTTTCAGAATTTTTCTTGAAAAGCGAGGCGATGTAATTACAATGAAGCCATAACAACAATCAGACTAAAAAGGGAGAGAGAGAGAGAGAGAACATGCATTCAATAATTCAAAATATTTATACAATAAAATCAAATAAGAATTACACTAGAAAGCGTGAAATCAGTTACACTAGAAAGCAAGAAAATTCTACACTAGAAAGCTGTAAAGAAGAATGGGAGAGAGAAGTTATCCTCCTCGACGATCGCTTGGAGGACAAGCCGGATGGGACGACGCCTGGGAGAAGGAGGACAGAGTAGAACGAAGGAGGACGAAGCAAAAGAACGAGAACGGGGCAGCACGTCGTCGTCGTCGCAGGATCCACTTCCGAACAGGGGACGAAAATTTGACTTTATCTCGCGAGGAGCATCCCGGATGTGGAACAAGCTTCTCTTGAGCTTTGGAGAGGTAGAGAAGAGAAGGAAGGGATGAGAATTTCGTGCGGAGGGGGACTCCTTTTATAGTGGCAAGGAGTGGGGGCAATTTGGTCATTACAACTCTTAAAACATTAATTCAGGACCTTTAGTGACGGATAAAACCGTCTCTAAAGGTCTGAAAGTGGGCGTAGTGGGTGACGGGTGCGTGCCCGCTCGCTTGCTCGTGCGCGCAACACTCGCACACGTCCAGCCAATCTTAGCCGTCCGATCGCGAGATCGGATGGCTTAGATCGTGCTACGCCTACCTCCTCAGCGTGTGCCCCATCGCGTGCGATGCCGCATTACGCACGGGCGTGCGTGGGCGCGTCATCTTGATTGAGCGCGCGCGGCTGTTGGATCGTGATCGTGCGGTCCATCGAAGGCGCGCCTCCTCTCCAATTTCCGCGAGGCAAGGCTCGAACACGTGCCTGTACTTCCCGTTAAAGCGCTCGACCAACGCGCTAAGGGCACGTTTGTGTCGAGCGCCTAACTTCAGCGCGAGTGCGTTGCAGCCATTGGATCTTGATCCAACGGCGGGGAAGCGTAGATGCGGGGGCTTCAGCGGATGCGTGCGGACGATTGGGCGGCCGAGATGGCACCACGTGGCACCATCTTGGTCGTCCATCTTCTGGATGGTGTAGATGGTGCCACGGGTGTCGGATTGACTCGATTTTTGCGTCGTTAGGCTACGATTGTCGATCCGAATCCATCCATACGGTCGGATTTGTCGTTTGAAGTGTGGATTTACGCCATCTTGGCCCTTGATCTTCTAGGATTCCCCAATCACTATCTGATGCTACAGATGCCTGATTAGGGCGATCTTGGAGTCGTTGAACTCCAATCATCGCCCTAATCACATCTGTACGGTTGGATCTTCGATCCGAGGCCCCGATAAAATGTTTGCCCTATCCAAGCATATAAAAGGAGATAATTAACCTCCATTTTATTCAAACTACTCTAAATGCAAGATGATGCATGTTATGCAATATTTATAGCATGCAATGCAATCCTATGCTTAAGAACATGCATAAATAGACATCTTAAGTAGTGTAAACGTGTTTACATCAATGCATCAGCCAAATACCAATGTGTGTCATCTAGACTATGGTAAAAGATCTAAGCAAGGTACCATCTGGACACACCATGGTGGGGACACTTCCAGAGAAGGTCATGAAATCAGTCCCATGCATCATGTAACTTTTCCCTTGATTCTTGGGAAAAAGTTGTCATTACTCGCCTCATCACATTTGTACGATCGATTGGGAAGAACTTTTAGAGGAATTCTCAGTGTAATTCCCCTAGGCACCAATGGGCCTCCTAATTATCCTGAAATAATATAAAGCTTTATCCCTCAACGAGAACGGCAAAAGCTTCATGAGAACAATCCCTAAATCAACATTTCCGGGTCTAATCATTTCAGTGATTCGACTCAGATCCCCTATTTGTTGGAAGGGATCCTCGTTCGAGTGACCATGGAAATAAGTCTAAATTAGACTTATTACATTCGACTTGAGCTTGAATGCATCTCTGTCTGTAGGAATCCAAACCTGAGGTGCATAATCAATGCAATCGGATCGTAAAAGTCCTGCAATTGTTCTTCTCGTGGTGGATGCTGCATTCTGTCCAAGGTGTTTAATATCTGATCTATGCTCTGCTAGTGTCGCTCCTCAAATGCAGCGACATAGGCCTCCAGACGAACCAAAGGATTCTAGTCCTCAAGATCAAGGTTTAGAATTGGCTTAGCCATTTCGGCTACCGGAGTAGATCAGTGAGAAGAGGAAGAAGGAGGCAATGCAAAGAGCTGCCTACGTCGCCTTGGGTTAGGCTCCCAAGGACCGACCAACTCAAGTCTTAAGAACCGTCTCCATTGCATACACCAACTACAAGGATTGGTGTAGTCAAGCCAGCAAGGCAAAGGCCTTCCAATCAAATGTGGTCCTTAAAAAGTCAATGACCAATTTTTTTGTTCAACATTCGGACTTAGGAGTGTATTCGTCGTAAAATTGACTGTAAGGTTAGAATTACGCAAAATAGATTGGTTAGGTCGTAGTATAGTCACATAACAACCTAAACAAAAATATTTGTAACAAAACTTGCAGTGAGTCCCGATCAATTTTAAGGAGGCGATTTGTGGCGAATTGATTCTAATTTTCACTTGCTCTAAAAATGCAACCCGATCTCTAACTTGCATAAATACATTTCGCCGATAGCATTATTAATACAAACAATGTGTGATTATGTAAGAAAAATAATAAACATCAAGGTATGGGTTTCTGTACACACGATCTCAACAATGAGAAGGCTACAAATGAAATTTATGTCTAATGCTAACTCGTTCATACGTGTCAGGACTGTCATTATTATTTTTTGTAATTTTCTACTAGAGAAAAGCAAATCGAAACAATATATCATATATAAGGAATCGTTTCTAGAGGCATGCTTCAATTACACAACGAATAAATAAGACAAGAAGAGTAGAGAGAGAAGAGCAGAGAGATGAGAGCAGAGATGAGGGCGTTAATGGTGCTCCGGCAAGGAGTGCTTCGGCAGCTTGGATTGCTTCAGAGGGAGAAGCAGAACCGGCCCATTTGGTGATAAGGAGGCAGCTAGAAGCTTGGAGTAGAGTAGCTCTAAGTGGAATTGGAGGAGAATGCTCAGTGGAGGAGTGGTTGTGAATGATGAATATAGGGAGTCCTTGGCCCTTTAAATAGGAAAAATGGGGGGAAAAATAGGTATTTTATGACCCCCAACCATGCCATCAAGTTAAAATCGTCCATCTGATGATCAAGAGCTCAGATCGCATCAAGATTAGCCTACAATTGGGCTTAGATCATGCGCTACCATCCACACTCACTACGTGGCTTCATCGCATGCATCTGATCTCCATCGTGCAGCCGTCAGCGGGTTAAACCCACCTTCCTCGCGTGCTCATCGTGCATGCCCAGTCGTAGTTGTTGGATCTGACGATCAACGATCGAGATCTCATCAATCGCGCACATAAAGGCTACTAAAGACTCGTGTTCGCGTGCGATCACGCGTCATCCACCACGTCTTGATCTCACAGTCATCCGATGCACCATGTGGCACATTTCTCGCCACGTGATCCAAATTTGATGCTCAAATTTAGCGCGTGCCATGCTTAGTGCAATTTCTCCGTCTTGAACGAGCATCGGCTACTTGCGATAGTGCGCTCAACCAACGCACCACGCCTACATTTGTGTTGAGCGGTTGATTTTGTGTGTGCACGCCCTCAGCCGTTGGATGATGCTCCAATGGTTGAAATGAAGCTCCTCTTGATGAAGTGCCCTAAGCTAGCTACGTGGTGCATCTGTGGCCATTGGATGAAGATCCAATGGTGCATCGAGCTCGTAGGATCGCCTTCAAAGAATGAGATCACAATGGAGAGCCGTTGGGATGGCGCCACGCCATCCTGATCGTCCGTCTTCCCGCCTTTGTAGATGGTGATATAGGCTCCGACCAAAGTGATTTTTGTGTCATAGACTATGATCGTCACTCTAAATCCATTCGTACGATCGAATTTACCATCTGCAGCCCCAAATCATCTACAATTATTATTACTTATCAACTAGAACATAAAAATAGAATTGTTCCTTACATAGCTAAATAAATCAATTTTGATACAACTATGCGGCTCATTCATGCATTATTCCTAAGTTAAGCTAGGATCTGAATTAATTTAAGTTGATTAGGCAATATGATTGTTGAGCAATCACCTATTGAAGGAAATCTCCATTTCTTTGGCAAACCAAGCCAGTCTAAGCATGAAGGAACTAAGAGGAAGGTTCTTCCTTTGGCTTACGCCTTGAGCTCCTTAATACCCCTTAGACGCGACCCTTTGGTACTACCCCGCAACCTTGGTCATCGGGTTTGGATGAAGAAATTGAGACTACCCAGTAGTTAAAGATGAAGATAGGTTAAGATAAGATTTTATTTGTGATTTTAATTAACCCTACCCCCACTTGTTGACCTAATAGCCTAAATTTTTTTTGAATTGAAGTAGATAGGTGGTCAACCAAGTAATTGGGCTCATCCACTAGGAAATGGACTCAATTGAGTCCAAACCTAGTCAATTGGTCTCTACTATTGATCAAAATCCTAAAAGTGACACCAAGGGTTTATGTAGCTTCTAATAGAAATCAGGCAGCGAACCAATCAACGACTTGAAAATATTCTCTACAGCAAATCCGGAACACAAATTGAATGAAAATTCACAAGTAGATTCCTTTTTAAATTATCTTTTCAGAGAATATTTTTATTTAATTTTTATGTTCGAGTGATTTTATATTAATTTCTAACTAACAGGGAATCAGATAACGCAAATTGAACCCTTGTTAGTTTTTCACCTTGAAACAGTAACAACCCAAATCCAAAATTCAGGAAAAATATTCAAATTAAAGACTATTTGAATATATTTCAAACCCCAAAAAATTCAAGTCAATCAGATTTATATACAATCAGAAATAAATCTTTGAAGACAAAAAAAATCATTATCAATCTATTTTAATCCCTATGCACTTTACAAATTTTTAAAAATTACACAATGCGAACTTTTCAAAATAAAAGGTGATGTCGGAAAGCTCGTTTCGAAATATACGTTCAAGCCTAATTTTGAAATTTTTGGATCTGTAAATATTTGGTAAAATAATTTTCAAATCATTAAAAAACTATTGGCCAAATTTCAAGACTTAGTAAAAAGGCTTTTCAAAAGGTTTTTGAAAGAAGAGAGCCTTTTTACTCAAAAA
The DNA here is from genome assembly GCA_037157565.1 of Thalassia testudinum. Taxonomy (NCBI): domain Eukaryota; kingdom Viridiplantae; phylum Streptophyta; class Magnoliopsida; order Alismatales; family Hydrocharitaceae; genus Thalassia; species Thalassia testudinum. The sequence goes on along the minus strand of JAZHRO010000047.1, from coordinate 27,097,586 downwards.
GAATTTTTTTCAAAATTTTCAAAAAAAAAACTTTAAACATTAACCTAAGGTTCAACAAAATCCTAAGATCTAAGATAGAGGGTGTGCACCAGTTTGCATCTTCTCCTCGCTTGATGTGTGTGTCGATTCCCCATTCAATTTCCTTCACACCAAAAAGCAAGCCAATGCAAAAATGTTAGAAATGAGATCACAAATTAGAAATCATATTCTCCTTGCCTCCCTAGCAACGACACCGATTGTTAAGTCGAAAATCGCGAAAATGATTATTTTCATCGTCGTATAGACACGAAATTGGACTTAAAACTTGTAACAAAACTCTCGGTGAGTCCTAGTCAGTCTCAGGTAAGCAACTTCAGCGAAATGATCTTGATTTTACTTGCTCGCAAATATACCAAGAATTGCAGCCCGATTTCCAAATTACATAAATGCATCTTGCCAGTAGTGTTGTTAACGCGAACAACATGCACGTGCATAAGGAAGATAATGAATGTGAATGTGTGTGTGTTCGTATCACAATCTCTACAATGCAAAAAAAAATCATGGCCTGATCACGTGATGGGCTACTGAGGGTAGTCTAATCTCAATCATACGGCCACGATTGCGTCAACATTGCACACTCAACGTGCCCTATGGAGTTGGCTCAAGATGAGCAACACGCCTCCGTCGTCCGATCTCAATTGAAAGGTCATAATCGCGTGATGAGCACACTTTGGTTGCATGATGGCCACGTGCACTCGCACATCATTGATCGGGAGATTTCTCTTGGAAGATGATGTGTCAGAAAAATACATCGTCGTAGTAATGTAAATCATGGTGAAAAAATCCCGAACAAAAATATTTATCAGTAAAACTCGTCACGATGGATTTGGTCGTATCCACAAGGAGGAACAGGCCAATAAGATCACAGGTTTCTAGAATCATATTCGCAGAAATATTCATTAAAAAAATCAATGAATATGCTACTCTGAATGTGAACCCCAATTTATAAAGAAGTTAAGGGCAATTTATGTAATTTACACGTAAGAAATCAAAGATCCAAAATATGTGAATAGTGCATGTGTAGTAGCATATCATGTCATTTTCAATTGCATGCATACTGAAGCACAAAATTGAATCCAAATGTTTTGCACATTGAGATCAATCATAAGAGTTGAACAAATACGTAGAAGAATAAGTGTAAGCTCACAATTTCACCACAATCTATTGATTAAGAAAATCAGAAAAATGAATTTCGGCAATGACATGGATCATAACTTTTAATATGAATCGAAAAAAAGGATTTCACCCTTACTTGTGGAGGAGGCTGCAATCGGGGGTGCAGAGCTCGATGGAGGTTGGCCACGACCAGAGCTTTCCATTGATGGTGGCGGTGTTAATGGAGGTGGTCGAAGGCGGTCAGTTGGCAGCTTGGAGGATGCTAGCGATGGGTGGTTCAAGGTGACGCGCAAGCTGTTGGTTGGCGACGTGGATGGCGTGGAAGCACTCGTGAGGGCGAGGGGAGCCTTTTTTGCATGGATGGCGAGAAGCTTCATGGCTGGAGTTGACGGCTACAAGGAGGAGACGGTCGACGGCTTTGGGTTCCTCTTCTCTGTGGAGAAGATGAACAGTACGCGTGGTGTTGTGCACGCGGGTGTGTGTGCGGCTACACCAGTGGGCGCGGAGGAGGCTGGTCACGTTGAGGCGCGCAGGCTATGGGCACAAAGGGCAGAGCGCATAGAGGGCATGGCCGCACGATGGCTGGGTCGCACGAGGGCGGGAGGCGTTGTTGCTTATGCTGTGGCTGTTACGGGAAGGCGTGGTCGCGTGCTGAGGCGTGCGTGGGGTGGTGCACAGCGTCGATGAGGGCGTGGGTGGTGATTCGACAGCAATCATACAACCTTATCTACCTAAATTAAGTTAGAATCTAGTATAACTTAGGAACAAGGCATACATAAGCATCATAATTTGGATAATAGTTAGTTTAGTAGCCTTAGAGATAATATTACCATTTTATGCTCTAAAAGAGAGATGAAATTGATTGCAGATGATCCAAGGCCTCAAATGATAGATCAAACCATACAGATCATATTAGGACAACAACAAGAGTCCAATGCTTCCAGAAACGTCTTGATCAGACATCCGTAGCGTCATGTGCAGCCCATAGAAGATCAGAAGCCAAGGAGCAAGAAGACAAAATCTAAACCACAGATGCCAAATCCAACCGCACAGATGGATCCGAATCAACGATCGCAGTCCAACAATGCAAACATCATCTCAATCGAAGGCCTATAGCATAAAGCAAGAAAGATGGACGACCACGATGGTGCCACGTAGCGCCATCACAACTGCCCCTTGCCGCGCTCCCAATCTCTGAAGAACTCTTCTCACGCATTATGAGCCGTTGGATCGACATCCAACGGCCACCTTGAGCCCACATCGCCATTCCCTTGTGCCTCATCAAGGAAGATTAAGGCTCAACCGTTGGATCTTCATCCAACGGCTGAGGGTAGCTAAGAGAGAAATGGTAAGCGTGACAATCTGCACTTGTAGCACAGCGAAGAGCACGCGTGAACCAAAGCACAAGACGTGCGTTCAAAACCACCTCAGAGGTGGAATCAAAAGGCGATGAGGCGTGGGCGTAATCTGACCAAGGGATCTTCAATCGATGGTGCAAATACGAACGTGTGGCAAGTAGTGGAACATTGGATGGCCATGTGCACAATGATGCGCAACCAAATGCACGTGCGCATATTTGAAATTCCAAAGGCGGTGCAGGCGAAGAGCTTAAGTTGTTCGATCTCGCAATCGGACGACTAATGAGTGATGCGCATTCAATACACGATTTAAGCACTGCAACAATTGAAATAAAGGGGTGGTGCGGGTGAGGCACGATGATGACCACGCGATCGAGATCCAAGGATGTTGGACATGCCACATGTCAACATGAGGGAGATCTGCACATATTAGGCACATGGAAGGCCTCTTTGAAGTGCGATTAGACCCGTTGATCTCCCGATTGACGGATCTAATCAATCTAAGGCTGTTGCATGAGTTGGAGGGCTTAAATGCCCACTTTGCCCCTCACTAAAGCAATAAAAAGAATCCCAGGGGCCCCAGTTGAGGGCAAGTCCCACCAGATACAACTCTAGCCTCTCTCCCTCTCTGCAACTCTTCTCTGGCATTCGTCCCGGCACTCTGGATCTGAGGTGCTGCCACACTTCACACAAGAATCCCACAAGTGACATCGTAGTCATCTACTATCTCTCTATCTCTCTCTCTATTTCTCTAGCTCTCTTTAGCATAGTGATTCTAGTTTAAAAACTGTTTCCAAATAGCAACAAAGTTATGATTTTCTGAATATCTGATGTCTATATATACATATATAAATATATAAATATTCGTTCAGAACAACTTTTTGAAGAGCTTTCGCATAAAATCGTATTTTTCCTCCCTACAAACGACTCAGTACTCACCGAAATCTTTATAAATATTATTTGTTTCATCGTGATTCGCAACTACAACGAAACAACATCTTTTAACGTGTCTCGCCAACGAACAAGTTGGCGCCGTTGTCGAGGCAACAGAAATTTTTAAAAGCTTTTGCTACAAAAGTGCTTATTTAAGATTCTAACTTGCTATTTTTGATTGCGCAAGAATCACAAAATTGCAGGAAGATACGCGCAACAACGAAAAAAAAAAAACAAGTGCGAATCTTAGGTAAGCACTCGTAGCTTAGATTAGGTTAGATTTCATTTCATATATATATATATATATATATATATATCCAAAAAAATTAGCTGTTTTTCTTGAACCTTAGGATTAGTTAGCACTTGTTTGCTTTTTAAAAAAAAATATCCCTCTTGGTGAATTTCAGGCTGAAACAAACTCTTATCTTAAAAATTTAATTCCCAAAAATCCGCATGTCTAAAAATTCTAAACTTTTTACTAGACGTGGATTTTGAAGTCACAAACAACATATCAAAATTTCATGCAAATATGAGTTATAGAAAAATTTTGGAAATTTGTGCACTGAACTATTATTAATTCTGTTACTGTTCCTAATTTTTCGGAGTTCAAAATATCATAGGTATTTTTATACAACTCCAATTGACTTGAAACCTATGGAATTGAATGTTTGTTGAAATCAATAATTTAGGAAAAATATGAAAAAAATATTTCTTGTACGTTTTGTTGCACGGATTATTCAATCGCTAACTAGGGTCAAAACAAACTACAGAACCCTTAGTACACTTTAAATCTGAAAAAAAATAGAAAACGTGCATTAAAATTCTTGAAAAAAAATATTCTTTAAGTGCCTAGTTAGTGGTGCAATAGAACCAATTAATTACATTATTTGGGTCGCACCACTCTTCTGATTTTGAACTTAAAAGGAACATCTAGCACTATCTGCAATTAGGGTTTCACAATAAGGGTAGAGCACACCTGCATTTCCATTCATAAAGAAAATCTATCAAATAATTGGGATTTACAAAACTCTTGTGTGCCTCATCAGAACCATTGATTGAAGATATTAACTCAAGTGAACCCTAAAACTAACTAATACAAGCATTTGAACTTTAAAATTCATTCTATCATAAAAAGTTACCTATAAACCCCTTGCCTGTGCACTACACACTTTGAAAATCAATCTTAAGGGCAACACCCCCCTAACGCCCATCATTTTCCAAAAGCACATCAAGTCTAAGCCTAAAACTGAGTAAACGTGCCCTAAGCAGGACTAATATTCTTAAGGACTTGAAATTAGATTGGGCTAAAGTCAAGGCCTTGTCAACATGGACCCACTGGTGACAAGAAAGGTCAGTGCCGTAACCACGTTAACCCTTAGTGGTGTCCCACCGTACGAGGTGTCCTAGGGGATCCCACCCTTCTGGCCAGCCAAGTAATTCAAGGGTTGACCTAACCTAGTCATGTTTTTGGGAACCAAGATTAGGGCTATTTAGGGTTTACCCTCTAAGGATTAGTTTGATTGCTTGCATTGAAAGGGTGGGGTATTCTCTCATTTGTCTTCTCCCTCTCATCTATGGACATTCTTATGGTGCATGCAAGGTAGATCTCTACATCCTGATTTGCTACCACCTTTAGAAAGAATTCCTAGGAGAAGACCTATTTGTCCAGAATCTGAATCTGAACCCTCTGCAATGGCTAGTCACCACGAGGAAGATGAGATCAAAGAGAAGGAACAAAATCTAGATCCAATGGCTCTCTTACAAATGCAGATCACTAAGCAACGCTGGCATCATGATAGACAAATAGAGGTAATAGTGTAGGCCATTACTCGACTCCAAAACAGAAGAGCAAACTGGCCTCTCCGTGACTCTTACAATCCTCCTAAAGCCCAACCTAAACCTTTTATTAGGGTACCTCAAAATGGGGAAAATTTTGAACTCAAACCAAGAATCATCAATCCGATTCCCCACTTCCATGGCCGTGAGTCTGATGACCCCTTCCACCACCTTGAAGAACTTCTACACATAGGAAGGACCTTTGGCCCTAGGAACCTGAATGAAGGTACCTTAATGATGAAAATGTTCCCATTCTCCTTAAAATATAAAGCTGCTCATTGATTGAGGACTATTGGTAGACCAATCCTAACTTGGCAATGTTTGAGAATCACATTCCTAAAAAAATTCTTTCCCATAGGAAAAACCAATGCCTTTAGATGTGTCATTACAACCTTTAAGCAGAATCCTGGGGAACAACTACATGAGGCTTGGGAGAGATTTAATGATTTGGCTAGGAAATGCCCTCATCATGAGATTCTGAAGTAGCACTTGGCCCATATTTTCTATTATGGGTTACGTGATAATTTGAAGAATTTTGTTGATGCAGCATATGGGGGCAATTTCCTAAGCAGAGATGCTGAGGGAGCCTTTCAATTATTTGAGAATATGAGTGAAAATTCCCTCAACAATGCCTCAATGTCTGCCTTTAACAGAGCAAATCAACCAAGGAGCGGAGCTTATGAAGTTAAGGATATTTCAAACTCAATTGATTTAGAGTTAATTGCATAGTGATTGGATAAGGTGGAACTCATGGGAAAGAACATAAAAAGCTTGGATAAGAAACTGGACAACCTTCTGAAGGGCGGGAGTTCTTTATGTATACATTCTAGAATAAATCCTATGCCAACCCAAGGAGTTCTGATGTTAACCCGCACCCAACTCCCCACCCCTCTAGGCCAGGAAATGGTGCACAATCTTAATGACCTAACCATGGCTCCACCTACAAGCCAACTCTACTTAGACCCATCTCTTTCTGGGTACCAAGAACTAACCTTGATGCCCTCAAATGCTGAACTAGGCATCAGGATGCCTAGTTATCCGAAGGATGTGAATGCACTCCAGGGTTACACTAGAAATGATCCCTATTCAAACAATTATAACCCAGGATGGCGCAACCATCCTAACTTTGCTTGGTCAAGTCAGAAACCCACCCAGGGTCCTAACTTGACTAAGCCAAACACTTAACCTAGTAGGTACACACAACCATGCACATATCAGCCACAACCTACTCAAGAAAACCAGCCCTCTGATCTGAGTCTAGTCCTCAATGAAATGCGAGAAATGAATTTAAGGCATAAGGAAGAAATGAATCAATTGAGGATAGAATTGACAGGACGACTAGACTAGCTAGTTGGTGCTAGACAACACGGGATGCTGCCATCCCAACCCATTCCCAACCCAAGGAATTTCAATAGGGTTAACCAGCACAATACACAGGCACATATAGTTCAACCTACTCCCCAGCACCCACTTGGCTTTGTTAACCCTAACCAAGCTCCACCTATTTTGCAGAACCCACCTCAACCTTCTAACCATAACGCCTTTGCTGGTGTTGTAACCTTAACCCTCCAAATCTAAATCTAGACAAGATCTTGAGGAGCCCGAATCTGACCTAGGAGATCAAGAAGACAAGGATCAGGACCCGAACACTCATGATTTCTCTCAAGCACCCTTTCCTGAAGCAATTGAGAATATCCATCTGAGGAGTGACTTGATATTTTTAAACAAGTTCAGGTGAACATATCACTCCTTGAGGCAATTGAGAATATCCCATCCTATGCAAAATTTTTGAAGGAAATGTGTACACCCAAACACCAGGCTAAATCATCTAAAAGGGTAGTGTTATCTAAACAAGCTAGGGCAGTTATCCTTAGAAACCTACCCTGGAAACAAAAAGATCTAGGAGACCCTCTGATATCGTGTGTTATTGGAGATACTACTTTTGATAGGGCTCTATTAGATTTAGGTGCCTCCATAAATTTGATCCCCACAATGTTATACGAAAAATTTAACGTTGGAGAGCTAAAACCTACTGAGGTCACATTACAGCTGGCTAGTCGATCTGTGACCACACCACGGGGGATTATTGAGGATATAATCGTCAAGGTTCGTTATTTTTATTTTCCGGTGGATTTCTTGGTCCTTGACATGGAGGTACCAGAGAATTTGAAGAACACCCCAATAATTCTGGGAAGACCATTTTTAGTTACTGCCAAGGCTAATATTGACTATGAATTTGGCAGTATGGAAATCAAATTCTGGAACAAGAAGACTAAGATTAACATCTTTAAGGCCATTAAACAATTTGAGGATTGTGGAATGATAGAAGATTCTGAGGATCATACTATTAAATATTGTATGGAGTTAGGAGTATCCTACTCCAATTCTACAGGCCTTAACCCCCAAACCAATCAAGAGGTCAATCACCCAATCACTGACTTGATTCCAAGACCTCTTTAGGTTAATTGTGATCGACCTTCGGACCCTTCATCCCAAAGACCCAAACCTAAGCTAAAACCTCTTCCTGATTATCTTAAATATGTTTTCTTGGGATCTGATCAGACTTACCCAGTGATCATTAGCTCTTATCTAACCCAAACTCAGGAAAATCAATTAATTCAAGTTCTGGGAAGAAACAGTAGAGCAATTGGTTGGACATTAGATGATCTAAAGGGAATTAGTCCTACTTACGACACCCATAGAATCTATATTGAGGACGGATCCAAACCCTCCCAGGAAATGTAGAGACGATTGAATCCTAACATGCGAGAGATAGTGAAAAAGGAAATAATTAAGTGGTTAGATGCAGGAATAATCTACCCAATCTCTGACAGCCTATGGATCAGTCCTATACAAGTGGTTCCTAAGAAAGCTGGGCTGACCGTGATTACTAATGAAAATGGGGAATTGATTCCAACCCGCACAGCTACCTATTGGAGAGTCTGTATCGACTAAAGAAGCTGAACAATGCAACTAAGAAAGACCACTTTCCACTTCCCTTCATTGATCAAATCCTGGAAAGACGAGCCAGCCAAAAATTCTTATGTTTCCTGGATGGCTATTCCAACTACAATCGAGTAGCTATCCACCCCGACGATCAAGAGAAAACCACCTTCACATGTCACTTACGGAACATTTGCCTTCCATAGGATGCCTCTTGGATTATGCAATACACCAGTGACTTTTCAAATGTGCATGCTTGCAATCTTTTTAGACATGGTAGGTGATTTCATGGAAATCTTTATAGATGATTGGGGAGTCTTTTGATTCTTGTCTGATCAATCTAGAGAAGACTTTACAAAAATGCATAGAGGTGAATCTTGTTCTATCTTGGGAATTCATGGTTAAGGAGGGCATAGTCCTTGGCCATGTTGTGTCTGAAAGAGGAATTGAAGTAGATAAAGACAAGGTGGACACTATCATTAAACTCTCATCACCTTCGACGGTCAAACAGTTAAGATCATTCCTTGGACATGTGGGATTTTACCGTTGATTCATAAAGGATTTTTCTAAGGTGGCGAGGTCGTTAAGTATCTACTGGTGAAAGGTCAAACCTTTGATTTTGATTCAAGCTGCCTAAGGCCTTTCAATCTACTAAAGGAGGTCATTACACAATCACCCATCCTACAACCTCCTAATTGGGATTATCGATTTGAAATCATGACCGACACCTCTGATTTTGCTATTGAGGCAATCTTAGGACAAAAAGTGGAAAAGAAACCTTCCATGATTTACTACGTTAGTAAAACTCTTGATGAGGCTCAAAGGAATTACACCACTACAGAAAAAGAGTTGCTAGACATGGTTTTTGCTCTAGAGAAGTTTAGACCTTACCTACTGGGATCTCATGTCATAATTTTCACAAGTTACACTGCATTGAGGCACCTAATGTCTAAAAAGGATGCAAAACCTAGATTAATCAGATGGATCCTTCTGCCACAAGAATTTGATTTAGAAATCAAAGACAAATCTGCTGCCCAAAAATTAGTAGTAGATCATCTCTCCAGAATCCTTGTAGACTCTACAACCCCTCAACTTCCTGATTCATTCCCTGAGACTCTCTTGATTGTTTGCAAACTACCTTGGTTTGCAGACATTGTCAACTATTTGGCCATCAAAAGACTACCCATGGATTGGCCTAAGCATAAGTGGGATAAGTTGATTTCCAATGTCAAATACTACTTTTGGGAAGATCCAGAATATTCAAAATATGCGTGGATCAGGTTATCTGTCGTTGTGTTCCATATGAGGAGATCACAAGTGTACTAGAATTCTGCCATACTTTTGCTTGTGGAGGTCACTTCTCAGGAAAAAAGACGGCAGCCAAGGTACTGCAAAATGGATTGTATTGGCCGTCTTTATTCCGTGACTTGTACAACTTCTGTAGGTCATGTATTAATTGCCAAACTCTAAGAAACATAACCAGGAAGGATATGATGCCCTAAATCCAATCCTTGAAGTGAGATCTTTGATGTCTAGGGCATTGATTTTATGGGACCTTTTACCAATTCATTTGGGTACCTATACATTCTAGTTGTAGTCGACTATGTATCCAAATGGATTGAGGTTATCTCAACCCAAACCAATGACCATAAAGTGGTCGTGGACTTTGTGAAGAAAAATATCTTTAGCCTATTCGATGTACTCAAAGCTCTTATTGGTGATGGCGGGTCCTGTTTCATCCACAATCAATTCAAAACCTTACTGACCAAGTATGGAATCACTCACAGAATCTCTACTCCATACCATCCACAGACCAACAGACAAGCTGAAATTTCCAATCGGGAAATTAAGAAAATCCTTCAAAAGACGGTCCGCCTGGATCGAAAGGATTGGTCTACTAAATTGGATGACGCTCTCTAGGCCTATCGGACTATGCATAAAACTTCGATTGGGATGTCTCCATTCCGTTTGGTCTACGAAAAATCTTGCCATCTGCCTGTTGAACTTGAGCATAAAGCTTACTAGGCAACCAAAACTTTTAACCTGAATCTTGATCAATTTGGATAATAAAGAAAACTCCAATTGACTGAATTGGATGAAATCTGGAATGACGCTTATGATAGCACAAGAATCTATAAGAATAGGACAAAAGCTTTACATGATAAGTATATCTCTCGAAAAAGCTTTATCCCTAATCAAAAGGTTTGGTTATTTGATGCAAGCTTGAAGCTCTTTCCGGGAAAATTAAGTTCAAAATGGACAGGTCCTTTCATTGTAAGAAAAATCTACCTTCATGGAGCTATTCTCATCCTAGATCACAAGATTGGCCATGAGACAAAGGTAAATGGTCAAAGGTTGAAGCCTTATATCATCCAGAATTGTGATCCCATTCCTGATAATCACATCAACCTTTTGGAATCATTTTAGAGTTGTACTAAGTCCGACAAATGACGTTAAACTTAGCACTGACTGGGAGGCAACCCAGTATTCTTTACAGGTAGTTTTGCATTTTTTCTATCCAAGCAGACCTGGAATAGCAAGCTCAGTCAGGTGATATCCCCTCCTCGTGCTTGTTACTTTTTTATTTTCCTACATACATTTCAATGATAACATTGTAATGAATAGACATGGGGGGTAGACATTGCATGTCTTATTTTTATGCAAAAAAAAAAATTTACATTCATGCATAAGAAATTTTTATCAAAAAGGCTTTATTAGGGATTTATTCTTAAATCAATTCCTGAATTTAGAATCCAATACAATCTCACACATACACATAGAATTTGCAATGGATCCTCTATGAAGACTGATAGATATCTTTAGTTTCTCAAGAAGAAGCAATGCTTCTTCTCCTGAGCCCTTGGACAATAATTAGGAAGTCAGGCAAATCATCTTCTAATAGATCCACCAAACAAGTGTGATGTGAGAGTAGAGAGTCTACTGGTGCTCTAAGGCAACTATAAGGAACCTTAGTTTCTAGGTAATTGGATAATGATACTCGAAGTTAGGCATAGTTTTCGCTCTCGGTTCCTGTGTATAAATTCGTTATGTGAATTTTTTAGAGCCACCAAATAAGGCAAATATACAAAGTGCAGGTTTTGATAAAACTAATACTAAGGTGGATGGTTACACCTGTCCTTTATAAAATCCTTGGTTGAAGGAGAATTTTAACCTCAAGGTCAAAAATATGTTGTCCATCCATTCATTTCTCAATGCCAAGAGTAGGCACTTCCACCTTAGTCAAGAGTAGGCACTTCCAACTGCACGGATGGATCTGGATCAATGATCGCAATCCAACGATGCAAACATCATCTCAATCGGAGGCGAACTGTCTACAAAGCAAGAAAGATGAACGGCACGATGGCGCCACATGGCACCATCTGTAAAGACCCGTTCTGTTCTAAGCATTTTAAGATGTCTGGATTGTCAGTCAGACATCTGACCAGATGTCTGGACCCATTCCCAGACGTCTGGAAATTGAAAAACCTGTACGCGCATTTGCTTTCCGCGTGCAGGCAGTGCGCAGTTCGCCTCTCTCTCCTCTCTTCTCTTTTTCCCCCCTCGTCGAACCCTAAAACTTTGCCTATAAGAGCACCCCCCTTCCTCTCCTCTCCACTCCTCCACCACCACCTTACTCCCCACTCCACTGCCGTCAGTGAGGCGCGTGAGAGAAATGGAGCGAGAGCAAGGAGAAGGAGAGGGCATGCGGAGGAGGAGGAGGCCAAGGTCGCGAGCTCGTGGAGGCTCGCCGGAGTATTGCACGGCCGCCGCCGCACGTGCAGGAGGAGGAGAGCGTCGAGAAGTCATCCCCGACTTCCTGCAGTGGGCGGAGCTGCAACAGAGTAGGAGGAGCAGCGGCGGAGCACAGCAAAAGAAGCAGGAGCATGGTATGATACTGGAGTTTTTCCAGTATCAGACGTCCGAAGTGCCTTCCGGTCGACGGGCTGGACGTCTAGGGACGACACCAGACGTCTGAAAGCGGGTATTCATGCAGGTACATCTTCCTCATGGTTATGGCCATGCAGGCTGCACCGCAGAGGTGATTTGTTTCGCTAAACATGGTGCGCTGCTCTGTCGTGTGCAGGAGCAGCATTGGGAAGGCGCACGGCACGCCCTTCCACACTTTTCGGACGTCTGGAGCTGGGTCCAAATGGTCGCGGAGGAGTCCTGGACATCTAAAGTCGTCACAGGAACTTGAGGTGAGACTCTGTTGATATTTAAGATGTCTGGACTTTATCCCAGATGTCTGATTTGGGTCTTCAGACATGTTTTTGACCAGTTTAGGGTCTGATCGGGATCTGTTTTACTCAAACGAAATGTCTGTGGTTTCCTTGTCAGTTGCTCTACATGTTAGAAATCCTTATATATTATTCTCAACGTTCTATTGTGATATGTTCCTTGGTATAGGACTTCGATCTGTTGCGTGTCTGGGGCTTGCAGAGGCACGTGGGCCTGCAGTTCGAGCCCCCAGTACTCCTGGATTGTTTTGTAGAGTGGTTTCCCCCTGTTCTATTTATAAAACATGAATGCAGTCATGAAAATTAGATAACTAGAAACCTAGGTTGTGGCATGAATCCTAAGACAAGAAATAGTTGCACTATTGAGTGCGTGATTGAGATTGTTTTTATAAATGAATGAGTTGAATTGTTAGCAACTGCCTGTTAATAAATACGAGCTGCCTGTTGAATTATGAAATGCCTATGATAACTAAATAATTACCTGTGATATCACTTGTGCATGTGGTAAATTGTGGAAATACGAGCTGCCTGTTGAAATATGCAATGCCTGTGATAGCTAAATAGTAACCTATGATATCGCTTGTGCATGTGTTAAATTGTGGAAATACAAGCTTCATGTGTATAATACGAATGGAATTGTGAATCATGAAACCTGGTATGGAATAATATGGTGAATATGAGCATGAACCCTACAGGGAGTTAGGAGTAGAGCTCCTGTAGATGAATGGAAAGGCCTGGAAATGTGGATGGGAAGTGTGCTGGCCCTTGAGTACGTGGTACCAAGGAGAGCGATTGTCCCCTTTTTAGTGTAGAGCGGAGCTAGCCGCCCTTGGGTCGGGACCCAGGGTTAGGATTGGCCACTCTACATCGACTTCTGTTGGCCCTCGCATACACGGTACTGAGGCAAGCTACTAGTGTAGGCAGGGAGCTAGCCACCCTACACCGACTTGTTAGCCCCTCTGGGCAAACCACGGTAGTCAGACGAGGGTGCGTGGACTGTGGAGGGACGAGACCCCTATTTGGTTCTGAAGGGCGAGACCCCTGTTTCTGAGAGGGCTAGACCCTATACTATTCCGTGCTGTACTTTGGCATACCCGTTAGCGGAAACGACTAACCGCGTGCCAGTGCAGGGTAGCTACCCGCGTGCTTATCACGCGTGCCGTAGTCACCGTTTAGTCTGTCTGTGACCTCAGGGTGGCTGACTGGGTGTAGGACTATCACGGGGGACTCTCCCGGCCAGGAGAGCACCACGTGCACCTTCTACTCTTCGGAAAAAACTACAATCAAGATCGTTCCCGCGAGGAACATGCGAGATCAAGAAAGAAATCTGAAAGTAAACCAATGGGGTGAAAAGGAATTACTTGTAAAATAAAATAATTGGAAAAGTTAAATTTACCTACTAGCTTTTACTGCTTTAGATAGTCTAGTTACCAATCTACTCAGTGTTTGCTGACTCCATTTTTACATAACCCTTTACAGGTCCAGGAGTTGAGCAGCTCGAGTTACCGGCTACAGAGGGTGCTGGGCCAAGTCGAGCCCAGCAGTATTTTCTTACTGTTGTTGTACTCTCCTTCTGCTAGTGAGTTTCAGACAGTTGTTATTGTTTCTGTTACTATACTTTTGTTCTACTTTCCTGTTCTTGTGGTGGTATGTACTGATTAGCAGCTTTTACTTCCTTTACTGCTTGTACGCTTTTACTGTATCTTACATTGCATAGTGAATGTGGTTTATTTTCCTGCTTTTCGATTATTTCTTGTTGGACGACTGAGTCTTGGGATTAGTCGAGTCGAGCCGGTCTCAGGTTCTGTAGGGATTCGGGAACCGGGGCATAACACCTTTATAGCCACCCCTCACCGCGCCCCCAATCTCTAAAGAACTTTTTGTTGGTGCTAGAGCACCACGATCATTTGTTTTGATGATAACAAAACACGTGTTATTTAACATTTGCAATTTGAGTCCTAGATTTCAGGTCAATTGCAAATGAAGACGTGTTTAGACGGAACTCGAGCTCGCATCCAGGACGGATTGGAGGAGCTTGACGGAAAACAAGGAGGTTCGCGTGGAGCGACAGATTGAAGATAGAAGACAAGAAGAATAGGATAGATTCTTTTTAATCCTTTCATGTACTTTTATCTTTATTTTTCTTGCTCTTTATTTTCCTTAGAAAATTATGTTAAAGAGCCTCAAAGTACCCTAACAGTAGTCCTAGGAACACCGGCACAACCCTAGGATACTTAAGTTTTCTGTAGAACACTTAGAAAACCAATATAGGGTTAAAACAGACTTCCCAGACGTCTAATTCACAAATCAGACGTCTGATAAAGAATTTTAAGACGTCTGACTGTTGTTTCAGACGTCTGATAACTGTTAGGCTGGACATAGTTAGTTCTGTCTGATGAATTCAGATGTCCAGACCTTAGACCAGACGTCTTAGGAGACGTCTGATGACTTTGCCAGACGTCCAATTAGTGGACCGTTGGCTGGCTTAGAAAACACTCAAGATTATGACCGTTAGAGCCTTATCAGACGTCCATAGGACTTACCAGACGTCCGATAAATGACCGTTTTGCCTCGGCTGACCCAAAATCTCTTCTCAGAGATTTTCTAGCCGTTGCAACGTTTGGAAATCAATTCCCACAGTAAAAGTAGGTTTCCAGACGTCCAGACATAGTGCCAGACGTCCTGTATGTCGTCTGATGGACTTGCACAAAAATCCTGTTTAGATCTGATTCAAGTCAGGGAGAAACCCGCATAGAATCAGACGTCTGACCTTGGAATCAGACGTCTTAAAGTGGCCTTCCAGACGTCTGATGCCAGAGTTAGACGTCTGATAACCTTGTCAAATGCAATCATTGTCCTGATTTCGGCCTGATTCTCTTGGGCTTTGCACCCAACGGCTATGGAAGCTTTTCCAAGCCTTCCAAAACCTTCCTAAGGCCTCTATAAATAGAGGGGAACCTTTGTAACACAAATACACAAGATATACACTTAGAAAAACAAGATATACACACTAAGACACACACCTTGCAATACACTTTCAAACCTTTTGTGTCTAAAGAAAAGACTCTCTTGCTCTCCAAGCTCAAGCTCCATTTTCTTGAGAGCATTCAACCGTTGCGCACCCGCTCTCCCGGCGTTGATAACGAGAGCGACGTAGCGCCATCGCGTGGCACACGCACCGCGTCATCGTCGACGCACTCCTTGCAAAGGGGAGTTTCCTATTTCCTATAGAAGCTAGGTTTAATTTTGTTGGCTCTATAGGACTGTTGTTTTATTTTATCTTTGTATTTTGGTTGGGTATTCGCTTTGCGAATTCCCGTCTCCTTCGTGGGACAAAATCCTTCTCGTGGAGAGAAGGGGTTGAGGAACGCTACCCTCGTACTTGTAGCGTGGTTGTACTGAGGTTGAATCACCCTCGTTTAAAGTGATTCGTTTAGTGGATTTTGATCAACTTGGTTGATAGGAAAATCCTAACTCGAGAGGGTTAGGTGGTGGTTTTCACCCGGTTTGGGTTTCCACCTAAAAATACCTGTGTACATTTTGTGATTGATTTTTGTGAGATTGCTTTATATTTTATTTCCGCATATTATTACGTCACCCCTCCTAGTAGGGAACTTTCACTTTTCTCACGCATTGTGGGTTGTTGGATCGACATCCAACGGCCACCATGCGCCCACGTCATCATTCGCTCGTGCCTCATCAAGGAACATAAGGCTCAGCCATCGGATCCTCATCCAACGACTGAGGGCAGCCGAGCAAGAAATGGTAAGCGCGACAATCTGCGCTTGTAGCACAGTGGAGAGCATGTGTGAACCAAAGTGCAAGATGCTCATTCCAAATCACCTGGGAGGTGGAATCAGAAGGCGATGAGGAGCGAGCGTAATCTGACCGTGGGATCTTCAATCAGCGATGCAGATGCGAATGAGTGGCAAGTGGTGCAGCGTTGGATGGCCACGCGCGCGCTGACGCGCAACCAAACTCATGCACGCGCGTTTGAAATTCCAAAGGCGGTGCAAGCGAAGCACTTAAGCTGTCCAATCTCGCGATCGCATGACTAATGAGTGATGTGCGCGCAATACGCCATTTAAGTACTGCAACAGTTGAAATGAAGAGGCGGTGCGGGTGACGCATGATGAAGACCGCACGATCGAGATCCAAGGATGTTGGGCGTGCCACGTGTCAGCACGAGGGAGATCTGTACGTATTAGTCGCGTGGAAGGTATTTTTGAAGTGAGATCAGACCCGTTGATCTCCCAATCAATAGATCTGATCAATCTGAGGTTATTGCACAAGTTGTAGGGCTTAAATGCCCACTTTGCCCCTCATTAAAGCTATAAAAAGAGCCCCAGGGCCCCCCAGTTGAAGGCAACTCCCACTAGATACAACTCCAGCCTCTCTCCCTCTCTGCAACTCTTCTCTGGCATTCGTTCTAGCCCTCTGGATCTGAAGTGCTACCACACTTCACACAAGAATCCCACAAGCGACGTCGTCATCATCTGCTATCTCTCTATCTCTCTCTCTCTATTTCTCTAGCTCTCTTTAGCATAGTGATTCTAGTTTAAAATTTATTTCCAAATAGCAATAAAGTTCTGATTTTTTTAGATATCTGATGTCTATATATAAATATATAAATATTCATTTAAAATGACTTTCTGAAGAGCTTTCGCATAAAATTATGTTTTGTCTCCCTATGAGCGACTCGGTATTCACCAAAATCTTTATAAAAATTATTTGTTTCATCGTGATTCGCAACTACAACGATACAACATCTTTTAACGTGTCTCACGAGAGAACAGGTGGTGGTTGGCTATGCATGGCTATGAGAGCCAACGGGCGCGAACAGGCTCGTCTAATCGAGCGCGGAGGTGTTTGATGCTATCCACGCTAGGAGAGGAGTCAAGGGCTTAAGGAGGTCGCACGTTGGGAAGGCATGGCCGCCTGAGGATGCTGACAATAGTGATGACGAATGCAGTGTTGCTAGAGCCGTGGTGGCGAGGAGGATGAGGTGCGGTGATGATCTCGCTGGTGGCTTCGATGCTGTCACCGCTACTGTCGAGGGCATGGTACCGAGAGGTTCGTGATAGCGGAAAGTCATAGTCATTAGAGATTAATGGAAAGAGAGAGATTTCAAGAGAAAATAAGGAAGTGGAATTAGCATGCAACCATTGATTTGATCAACACATGAGAGTTATTATTCTCTTCACAAATTAAGCTTGACAAAAATAGTAGAACTAGATTACAATAATGTATAGCTCTCCCACAAAAATATTTGATTGACTTTCTTCCAAATAAACTTCTTTCCTAAATACTCTGGTGCCAATTAATTCCCAATTTTGTCTCTCCATCATTCCTACATATGTAATTAATGTATCAGTATGCATACGGAGTTCATGAAAATGTAGGAACCGTAATTGCAAGCTTATTAATTTCTCAACATAATACGTTCTCGAAATCTATTCCCAACTCCAATTTAAATGCTCCTAGGCATAATTTAAATCCACTAAAGTGGACCTATCACTCATCACACGCGTGTGGGGTGCTAGCCATTCGTTGTGCCACATTGTCAAATCCGAAGCCGCTCAATTGCCATTCGACGACCTAATTTTGATCGCCTCGCACTACAGCAAATTGGACTCCTCTGTCGTAGCTCAAACTCGCATCTTGTGCTCTGTATAGAGTGCTCGACCCCTGTGCTACTTCATGGATTGTCACAGAGTTGGGTTGACGATCGAACGCTCTCAGCGGTTGGATGAAGATACAACAACTAAGATGGAAGGTTGCTTGATGGGAGGAGGGGAGCTGGTGGCATGGCGCTTTTGTGGAACTTGGATGACAATCTAACGGCCCACAAAGCGCATGGAGAAGCGTTCAGTGGATGGGGGGCAGAGGTGGGCCGTTGGGATGACACAACGTGGTGTCATCCTGACCATCCATCTTCTTATCTTCATAGCTAACGCTACAAAGCTCCGATTGAGACGATTCTCGCGTTGTTAGACTGCGATTGTTGCTCTGAATCCATTCATCTGGTTGGATTTGTCATTCGAGGCTCTGATTTATCTAAAGATACAATTATTTATCAATTAGTAAGTTAAAATAGCATTATTCTCTACATAGCTAAGTAAAGCAACTAAGATGCAATTGTACAACTCATGCATGTATTATTCCTAAGTTACGTTAGAATCTAACTTAATTTAGGTTCATTAGATCCTATGATTGCTGCACAATCACCCTCCCTTGAGTAAGCGAAGTCACTAGTACATCACTGCGGTTAAAATTCCCTTTCCTTGGTAGGAACCGTGAATCATCATCACCATGACTAATCCATTAACACACTATGAAAAAACGAAGCTGATCATACTAGGAATTTGACAAAGTCTTGTTTTAAGAAAAAGTCCAATTTAATCCTATTAAATTAACTAATACTAGACCTAGTCTAGATTTGAATCATATTTTAATCTTGTCCTATTTCTCGTGACTATAATCACATCGCATGCATCCAATCACATATATACAAGAACACTCCATAATCACACAAAATTACATCATATGCAAAAGGACATCTAAATTATAGGTTTTACATCAAAAATAATACAACCCACTCACAATCGCTCCACTCTGTATGCCACCATGACCCTATCATTACATTCCATAATCAAACCATTGAATATTGTGGAAAACATGGTGCACAAAAAGACATTGCAACATTACATGTCAAGAAATGTGATTGTCAATTCCCTTATGATTACTAATTAATCAAGTGAGTGCAGTCAATTATTATCTAATCTATGATTCTAATTTGAGATCCAGTGGAATGTTCACGAGCATCTTATTCTTTTAAAAAACCTAATCCTAAAAATAATCTTATTAAATCTAAAATTAATTTTTCAAAACAACTTTCTTTGTTTGGTTTTGAAAATAGATTATATGCCTACCTCTACAAGGATTATATCCAATCACAGAGGATCAAGCACAATAATAACAAACTCAAGCCTTCAAAAAAATAAATGTATATTCCCTAATACCGATATCATATTTTTCTTTAAAGGTCAAATTGAATCAAATTTGATTTTGGGTCAAATCACTCATGAAACAAGGTTATTCTTAGCAATCAAAACACATTGGACGTCCAATCACCTTATTTAGATGTTCAACAACACCACAAGACCAACACAAGAAGGAAACCATTTTGGACCCTTATTAGTCAACCAAAAACATATTTTACTGTTGGTCATCCAACCACAACTTCGACCTCTAACAAAGCGCAAGAACCCATTTTTGCTCCAATCAAAGCATTGGACGTCCAATGAAACCAACAAATGTCTAATCTAAACATAAATCTAGTTTATGTTCACAAATCAAATTTGGAATCTCTAATCGCACGATTAAAAGCCTAATTTTTGAGCCTCTATATTAAAACTTGAATCATCTAGGATGTGATATGACTGAAGGACGAATAATTTGCCTGTGGTGTCGTAGAGCAAAAAAAATCATTGTTTAAAACTTCGATTCGAAAACAATTCAATGCTCAGAATTGAATAATTAGAGAATTAAATGACAGAAATTGAAACCACATGGGGGAAACTGTAGATTCCCGACTAAGAGGGGGTGACGTAATAAATAGCGGAAATATAATGTAAAACAATCTTACAAAATTCAATCACAAAATGTACACAATTATTTTTAGGTGGAAACCCAAACCAGGTGAAAACCACCACCTAACCCGCTCGAGTTAGGATTTTCCAATCAACCAAGTTGATCAAATCCACTAAACGAATCACTTAAACGATGGTGATTCAACCTCAATTACAACCACGCTACTTTATACGAGGGTAGCGTACCTCAAACCCCTTCTCTTCATGACAAGGATTTTGTCCCACGAAGGAGACGGGAATTCGCAAAGCGAATACCCAACCAAATAACAAAGATAAATAACAACAATCTTATAGAGCCAACAAAGTAATTTTTAACCTAAGCTTCTATATGAATTAAGATGCTTCCCATTGCAAGGAATGTGTCGAATCGATGACGCGGGTGCGTGAGCTACACGACAGCGCAACGTCGCTCTCGTGAACTACGACGGGAGAGTGGGTGCGCAAAGGCTTGATGCTCTCAAGATGAAGATCTTGAGCTTGGAGAGCAAGAGCTTTTCTTCTTAGGATCAAGAGACACAAAATGGTGTGAAGGTGTATTACTAGGTGTATCTTGTTGTGCAAAAGGTTCTTCTCTATTTATAGAGGCCTTAGGAAGGCTTTGGAAGGCTTTGGAAAGCTTCCATAGCCGTTGGGTGCAAAGCTCAAGAGAATCAGGCCGAAATCAGGAACAATCATTGCACTGACAGGGTTATCAGATTTCTAATCCTGTCATCAGACGTCTGGAAGACCAGTTTAAGACGTCTGGGAACAAAGTCAGACGTCTGATTTTAGGCGGGTTTCTTCCTAACTTCAATCAGATCTAAACAGTGTTCTAGTGCAAGTCCATCAAACGACATATAGGACGTCTGGCACTATGTCTGGACATCTGGAAACCTACTTTTCTGCGGGTATGGATTTCTAAGAGAGTGCAACGGCTAGAAAATTTCTGAGAAGAGATTTTCAGGTCAGCCGAGGCAAAACGATCATTTATCAGACGTCTGGAAAGGCTTAAGGACATCTGATAAGGCTCTAACGGTCATATCCTCCAGTGTTTGGTAAGGAAGCCAACGGTCCACTAATTGGACATCTGGAAAAAACATCAGACGTCTTCTAAGACGTCTGGTCTAAGGTTTGGATATCTGATTTCATCAGACAGAGCTAACTAAGTCCAGCCTAAATATTATCGGACGTCTGAATCAACAGTCAGACGTCTTAAAACATGTTATCAGACGTCTAATTTTAGAATTAGACGTCTGAAAAAGCTGTTTGAACCCTATATTGGTTTTCTAAGTTCTCCACAGAAAACCTAAGTGTCCTAGGGTTGTGCAGATGTTCCTAGGACTACTATTAGGGTACTTTGAGGCTCTTTAACATGATGTTCTAAGGAACAAAAAGAGTAAGGAAATAAAGACAAAAGTACATGAAAGAAATAAATAGAATTCTATCCTATTCTTCTTTTCCTTCTATCTTCAATCTATCACTCCTCGCGAATCTCCTCTGTTTTCCATCAAGACCCTCCAATCCATCCTGGATGCGAGCTCGAACTCCGTCTAATCACGTCTCCATTTGTAATTTGCCTGAAATCTAAGACTTCAAGTGCAAATGTTAAATGACACGTGTTTTGTTATCATCAAAATAAATGATCGCGGTGCTCTAGCACCAACAGAAACTAGCTTCATCCCGTTCCGAGGCCCCATAAGATAGGGATTATACCTTCACGGGTGGCATAAAACGACACCTCACATGCAGTGCCTCGTACAATAAGTCCCAATGCAGTTGCAATACTTTCTTTTTGGCAAGCTGATGAGACCCTTGATCCCGAGAATACCCAATGATGATCACATGTCGCATACCCAAGACGACCCTCACTTGGATGCTCCATGCGTACAACCAAAGACACATCAGCAGGATCACCAACTTGTGATCCAATACAAACTGGGCGTCCGATCTTGGTGTTGGGCTTCTAATGTGTTCCTTGGTCTTCCAACGATAATTGTTGTTGATCTTCCAACTACTCTCCCAGTCGTCCAAGAAGAGAAGAGAGGCAGGCGGGTAGTGCGACTCCTCTTCCTCTCTCTGACAGTGGTGGAATTATTCTATACATGAACCAATTGTTGATTAGGTCTTTTGCCTTTGCCTTTAAGAGATATTTATAGGGATCCATGCAATTCCTAATATGGTGGGAACCGTTGCATCAAATTCAACAGTTGGGATCAATTCCTACTTGAATAATTGTTTGGTGGCATTTTATTAATTTTAGCCAATTGGGTTTTGGTACCCAAAATACATTTCATTTTCATCCAAACCCTTTGGATCAAGATGGCACACTTTAGGCCTAATTAAATGTTAAATAAAATATTATTTAACTCTTTAAATAATATTTGACTTCTCTACAAGCATGAACCCATCAAAATCATTGGTTTTATCATGTCAATGATGAAACATTTGGGATTCATGGATTATGGAACTACACCTCCCTTAAATATTGCAAATACCTATGAATCTTGAGATCTACATTCTCTTAGATAGCTACCATCCCTCATTGGTTGCATTATTTCTAATACCTCTCTGTATCATTAGAATAAGAACGAAGATCGAATCATTTCCGAAAGGATTGTCTTCTTCTCTTTCATGCTTGAGTTTAATTAAGACTCTGTGACCACATGTGGAATTGATCTTTTCAAATATACTTAGCACGAGCTTATTCTTCCAGTCTACCACATACACGTATGAAACAAACTCGTGTGATCCTTCGAGATATCATGTGTGTCATGTTCCCTCTCACATATATCAGCTTTCTAGTATCAACACCATGATGAGTACATCTATTATTGGCCTACCAAACACGTGTTCGTAAACAGAGAAGCATATTTGTCTTTGGTCCAAGGATACATCTTCTCTATAATAGCATCGGAAATGGACTTTCATATATCTCTCGTTTCATCAAGTCAACTCCTTGACCCGACCAACATGACAATTCTAAATTCCCATTCAAAAACATCAAATGCAATGATCTCTAAAGAAGGTTGTCATACCAACTCAGACCAAAAACAAATGATTGAATTGGATATGTTGGTTTTTTTATGTGCTATTGGGTCCTCTAAACCATTTAGATCTCAAAATCGACACACATCAGGTTTATTCAATCTGGCTATGTACGTTACCTTATTCATACTAAGGGTCCCAATTCATGTACCAAAAATAAATTTAATTATTATTCAGATGAAATAAACAAATCAATGTAACTCCTTACATTATTCTGATGGCTCGCTAAGGGCAAACAAATTCCAACACTTAACGCTTTCCCCCTCATTATAAACAACCCATCATCCCTTAGTATGATGGACGACATACTCTAGTCCATAAATGCCTAGGTAGGATCTTGTCCCGAGTTTACCCATCTTTTCTAAAGAGAATGGCATATCAATGGTCTAATAATTTGTCCCCTAGTCATATTACTACCTTCTAGGAGTTGGCGGATGAATTTTGCCAATATTTTGTGGGGCAACTGCAAAACAAGGACAACCCTGCAAAGCTAATGGAGATTCAACAAAATATAGGTGAGACTTTCCACTCGTACCTAAACTACTTCAAAGCATAGTATTTCAAGTGCAAATGCCCACATGTCCGGATTGTGATCTAGAACTTAAAGTCTAACCTCCTTACATATAAGTTATGATATGACATGAATGATTTCCCACCTCAGTGTATGGTAGAATTGTGGAAATGGCTGAACCACTTTGGGAAATGGGATGACTCCTTTCGCTTTTGCCAGAGGGCCATTAACGTGTATAATGAAGATAACATCCAAATCCTAGAAGGCGCAAAAATACATAAGAGTCAAGCAATTAAGGAAGTCAGAGGTGTCACATTCTACAACCTTCTAACAAATCAGGAACTAGGTCAATAACTGTGATTATCTCATATCCCAACTATTAAAGTGGTTAAGGTTGCATGTAATCTAATTTCTATTACCCAGATGATTGCCAATTATTAATTATTACAATTCCCACATCATTGGCTATTAAAGCATGGCAAAATATAACAAAAAAGAGGAGGTAACAAGTCTAAAAAAGCATCAAGCTCAAAGATATTGATAAACCAACTAGTCACACACACACAATTGCTTTATATAACATTGTCAAACATAAAATATTTATAGGAGCCATTAAAGAGTTCAAAACAGATTTCTACATTAGAAGCAAGGCTCAACCTCAATATTGACATGGATATGACAAAATAGGTCATACAACTACCACAACAACAACCACTACTCCATTCTCTATCCTAAGATTGGCTAGAAACAGGGAGTAATGTGAATTTCATCTTGGAAAATCATTGGGTATTTTGGGCATCTATTAGATCTAGGCATCCAAACATAACCTCTTTTTACCCAAATACAATGAACGGATATGCTTTAAGACCATCCTCATTTAATGCTCTAATCAAAATATCCTTTTACAAATTCTATTGTCTAAATTCACCATTTGGCTACCCAAAATTGTCTAAAGTGCATTTCTCCTATTTAAAGCCAAATTTCTCATCCCCAAGCCTTTCCTTCTATTGACCCTAGGTCCCTGACCATTGGAGGTTTCTTTTACTCTAAGGCCGATTGCAAATTAATAGAACATGTGTCGCTTCATATGAGGCTTGGGATATTTTTCTCTCATCACCCAACACCACCCCCACTTGCACACTAGTAAGGCTTTCACCATAAGTAACCCCCTAGCCATGAGATCATGGGAGATGCGAGTGGTGTGATTGATTCCGGCGATAAGTTGACACATTTACAATGACAAGGGAAGATCTTAATGAGCATTCCTAGGTAATGGAGGTGGGACTGACACTTTCTTGTAATGAGAAAATGTTTTAATGACCATTGCGTATGGAATGGGACTAGTGATGGTATGTTTCCAATAGTGAAGTAGTACGTTTCTAGGGGTGACAACATAAATAGATCACTCTTGGCTAACAACTTTGTTGGGGATAGGGGGTAGCGATCGATACATTCTAATGACCACAAATGGAGCTTGCACATTTTTAGATAGCTACAAAGTAAGCAAAGTAGTGAGCTTGAATGCTTCTATTGACAACAAATATACTTTTCTAAATATCAGCAGAGGGATGATGTTGAAGTAGCCTTGAGGCGAGTGCGATGCTGTAGAACAACAAGCTTGTTAAAATTTATGCCCTTAACAAGCCAACCTAAACGAAAATACTTGATAAGTGATTCAAATATGAATATTAGATCGCATGGACACACTAATGGTATTAGTTAGGTCCCTCTGTACAAGTGAGAGAAAGTAATGCAACCAAGTTGGATATATCGACAAATATCGAAAATCTAAATGATTTAGATTAAGGACTTCGACAAGTCATTGAGAGCCATCATGATATCCAACTAAATATTTGTAATCTGATAATAAATGATAATCTTCTCAAGAAATTGTTACCTAATGATGTCCTTAATGTGCATCCTCCACATGAAAATAAAGATTCAAGACAAAGATGATGTTTCCAAGAATACATTATAAAGTATACACGACAAGAATTTTTTTTTTTACATGGGTTTTCCTCTTAATTATCGAAGACATATTCAAATATCAAAACTAGGAAAAAGAAAACATAAATTTTTGTGAACTCATCGCAATTAAGGATTCTTAGGATTAACATGCAAATGGCCAAGCGTAAGTGCATTGTACTCTTGCTAATGGTGTGAGATGAATTGTGAGTTAGATATGATAGATTAATTGAGTGTAAGTAGTAAACTAAGAGTTATAATTTATTTATTTGGAATTTGTTTTTGAATCAACCTTCTATTCAAAGCTTTAATACATTGAAAACCTCACTTATTGCTTGACACTTCATTTTAACATTTGTTCCCGCTATAACTACAAATTGGGCCAAGGGTACATTTGGCAAAAGTTAAAACCCCAAGTTTCTGAGATGGTGGGAATAAAAATGAATTGCTCAAATGAGATAGGCACAACACACAAGATATGTTATCCCATATTTCTACTTACAATATATCAACCTCGTGTGTTATATCCAACCACCAGAAACTCCACTTTTTAACAAAATAATGATAAAAAATAATCCATTGTTAAATATAAAACAAACAAACCTCTCCTTACTTAAATCTTTTTTTTGTTTAATCTACTTAAATCACATTAAACGACGTATTACATCAAATACTATAATTTATTCCACCACCAAGCCCAACGCCAACTATGATTTAATTCTTCCTAAAATTTATTTACTAAAAGATAAACTAAACAAACACACCTTACAACACGTTGAAGTGAAAGCGATGGTTTCAATCGATGCATTTTAATTTTTCATCGATGAAAATCACTTTCCATAAATAAAAAATTAATTTCTCAGTAAAAAATAACTTCTCATCTATGAAAAATTATGTTTTAAATGAAAAATCATTTACCACCAATAGAAAAATCACTTCTTAATGATTTATTTTTATTTTCAATCAGTGTGTTTCAATTTTCAACCAGTTGAAAATCATATCCAACCAATGTGTTTTGATTTGTTTAATTTTTAACCAGTGAATTTTTATTTTCAACAATCGATTAATTTTTATTTTCAACCGATTGATTCTGACCGTGCGTTTCAAAACACGTTGCAACATTCATTTCCGTACTAGTGTCCAAAAGATAACGCTATATCAAACTTAACCTAAGATGCATTTAACTACTAAAGTAGCCATAGATATGCAACTTAGATGCCACTAAAATCTTTTAAAATTATTTTCTTATCATGCATTTTTTAATATTGCTTGAAATGCCATCGAAAAAATGATATCATTTTCATAATTATCACTCCATTAATTAACATTATTAATTTTAACAATGTTAGATCTAAAATTTTATTTTTCTATCTGTAATTTTTTTTTAATTAAAGAGATTTTTAAACAAATACTACCGAAATCTTTGAAAATATTTTTCTATCATTTACTTTCCAATATTACTTTAAATGCCATTAAAAATGTTATATCATTTTCGTAATTACCACTTCATTAGTTAACACCCCTAAAAGTAGTTAAATTTCATTTTTCTACCTTCAAAACTTATTTTCTTTTTATTTTTTACCTTCAATTTCTTCTTCCTCCACCCTACTCCACCTTTCTCCTCCCCCTCCCCCTTCCACCACCTTCACCACCCAACACTGCCACCCTTCACCTGCTCTCTCCTCCCTACCATGGTGGTGGTCATCATCGTGTGCAACAAGGAGGGAGGATGGGGAGGGTGACAATGGTGGTGGTGTGTAGTGGGGAGCAAAGGGAGGGTGGCAATGGTAGGTAGTGGTGGTGGTCATGTGGAGCAAGGGAGGATGTGAAGGGTGACAGTGGTGAGTGGTAATGGTGTGCATTGGGAAGGGAGCAAGGGGAGGGTGGGAGTGGTAGGTGGTGATCGTGTGCAATGGGAAGGGTGGTGGTGATGGTCATATGCAATGAGGGAGGAGGGGGAGGGTGGCAATG